>CM050168.1:76086298-77286298 GCA_027410445.1 Discoglossus pictus
AGTACCAAAAAAGCCAAAGGGTGGGATTAGGTGGTTCAATCTACAATGTTAAAGACAAACCTGTGTGATTAATGAATTCTCTTAACATGTTTTTTTTATGTCTGAATGTGATGAGTTATACATACATCTGACATGTTGTTTAAAACATTGTTAAAGTAGGTTTTTACACTTCAGCACATGTAATAATTAACTTTAGTTTGATTTATATAATTAATGCAAATGCTTATGCTCTTTGTTTTGTAGCTTGGGTAATTTAAATTAATATTGTAGACCCACATTCATTCAAGCTTTTTTGAAGAACTAACTGGTGGTCCAGTGGTTAGGTGGTGGGTTCGATTCCAGTCAGGGAACCAAGAGGTCACACCACCCTGAAGCCAAGCAGGATTAGGCCTGGTCAGTACTTAGATGGGAGACCACCTAGGAATACCAGGAGCTGTATGATGTGGCCCACTGGAGAAGGAACTTGCAACCCACTCCAGTATCTCTGCCATGTATACCAAATAGATCAGCATTGTGTGTTGTGGTCCATGAGGTCACAGAGTGTCAGACACAACTGAGCGACACACAAACACAATTTATTATCTGTTTATATGCTTCTTCAACTGGGACATTGAATGCAGAAAATTATTCGGTTGTTTTTGTTGAAAAAGGGCATTTCTTAGTTCTTTTGCTTTTATTATGACTAAAGGAAGTCTAATCAGTCTACAAGGCCCATCTTTGGTGAGAAAGCAGCTAAATCCAGAAAAAATAATCACAAACAATAGATCAGAGTTTCCTAAACGGTGGTCCATATGCTCTACTCAGGTGGCAATACAAAAATATCATGAAATGTAATTAGAAAACTCAATAAAAATGCATAAAAACAGTCCAGTGGGGTATAAATACTAGATTTTATGGTTTATAAGTGTTGTATTCCAGTTTAGCTCAGTGAATTATAAGTGTTAAGAAAATCACATAAAGTTAATTAGGTGGTCTAGAAGGACCCTCAGCAATATTAGCTTGGTCTGCGAAGATCTTGGTCAACATGTTTACAGCCTTATTAAATTGTGATTTGGCCAATTGAATAGGGCTCTATATAAGCACAGAGCATATTTTTCTTATAAAAGTTTTTAGTTAGTGAACTTCTATCCAAAAGCAAGGTCTTCACTAACTAAAAACTTCTGTAAAAAAAATATGCTCTGTGCTTATATAGTGCCCTATTCAATTGGCTGAATTGCAATTTAATAAGGCTGTTAAGTGGCCCATGGGAAAAAAAAGTTTGGGAAACACAACAATAAATAATTCTGTGAGTTTTTATTTATTTATTTTATTTAATGGTTTCTTTATTTGTTTATTATGAGTGATCCTTTCAACCCTGGACGTGCTCTCCTGAAATATTTAACTAAGATATTTTTAAAAACAGATTGCAAAACAGCAAAGCCTAATCATGTTCTATGCTTATTTTAAGAATCACCAAATTCTAATCTCAGAACAGTGGCTAACAAGATTACTTATCCAATATTTTAGCAGTAAATACATTTGACAAAGGGAATTGCAAACTAATCTTATATCCTGCCACAGCACAGAGGAAATTCACAAGGGTTTTTCAGTAATCAGTTTTTTTTTTCCGGAGTAAATTAACTTTTATCATTTGTGTGCACTCAGAATGGGGTATTAATACAGAATTAAGAAAATCCTGCTGTTTTAACTTTTATATATATATATATATATATATATATATATATATATATATATATATATATATATATATATTAAATACATTTTAAAAAAATATATATATATATATATTTATATATATATATATATATAAATATATATATTTATATATATATATATATATATATATATATATATATATATATATATATATATGTATATATATATATATATATATATATATATATATATATATATATATATAAAAAAAATAACATTCATGTTGCATTCTGTAGTTATATTTGTAAGTGACAAGTGCCGTAATTCACTGAAATGTCAAAGTAATCAAAGCATGTTATACCTTTTCATTATTATACTCAGCATTAAGTTTAGGTACTTCTTGTTCCCCACATGAAGGTACCAATTTAGATGTCCAATTATTTATTTCGGTCACTTTGGCTGTGAGAACAATTTGTGCAGTGAAGATTTAAAATATTAACCCTTTATTTTCATTGTTTGTTTCTTAAAACAAAGTGTTTTTAGCTAATTAACTGTAAGATGTATACATGTTATACGGACATACGTACCAAAGAAATGTGTCAAACACTTTTAACAATTTGCAATAACAGAGATATACATTTGCTGCATTTTTATAAGAATGTGGAGCTTAAAGGAACAAATGACGACTTTGCAATTTTACATATAAAAAGCAGACTTAAATCAGTAAACAATTTAGTAAAAAAAGTTGAAACATACTGTTTTTGGAACAAATTCAGAATGTCCTTCTAATTCTATTTAGTTTGCTGCACTAATTGAGTTATGTTGTAAGAAATCAGCTATGCCCTTTAGTGGTTAATGTTGATGCAGTTAAAAATATTTGTAAAAGACCACTGTAATCAATTTTTTTTCTGTCTGATCTTTGGAAATAACATGAAACTGGGCAGAATGTCTTTAGCAATATATAAACAAAAAAATGAATTAATAAATTAATAAATAAATAAACACAACGTTTACATTTTGTAATTATTCTGTACTGCAGGCTTTCATTTTCTATAATGCTTCTGTCTATTACTTTCTATGGTGGATATGTCCTGGCAAACTAATTACCTTGGCCCCATTTAATTCCAATCCCGTAATTAATTTCAAACTGAACTTTTGGCTGCGGGTTACAAATTATTTACATATACAGATTAATTTAATTGACTCAAGCTCGCAATTACTCGCTCACAGCCCCAACACGCAAACCATGCACGCTTAAGTAGCATTTCAGAGCGTGATCATGATCAATAAAGTAGACCCATAACTACGACGTCATCATGAAGTCAGTAAAACATGGAGTTTAAACGACAATCAATTCGTGTTTAGAAGTACGATTTGCAATCGTACTCGCAATCCGGCAAGGTAGAAATTAATAAAAATCAATAAAGCAACTGTTCTAGTCCATGAAGATTCCATGATACAGTATGTATTAACTCCTTGATTCCCGGTATGGATATAACAATATAACACAGAAATAAAACGTAAAAGAAATGTTGCAGATATGCAAGCTTTTAAATACAGTATTGTGTGTTTATTTGCTTTTGCAGTGTTACGAACAGGTGTTTAACCCATGTGCGGGTCCTTTTAATACATTTGCCATTTACAGGTTTGAAGGCAATTGCGTGCTTGTTGAATTGTTGTAATTAAATATGGATTTTGTGTCTTTAGCACTGGTAACATTTACGGGCTTGAAAAATCAATGGAAGAGATTTTTCGACAACCGTCGTTCTTTTGAGCCTTTAACTCGCAATTGGAATGCTAGTAGTAAAATGTAGCCAATTAAATATCAGTAACATTTACAGGCTCCATTACGGGTTCAAGGAATTGCGATCTGGACAATTACATAGGGACCCTTATCTATAGTTCTGATGAGAGGACTGGTAATTGTACCTACCATATTCCCCTCGCACTTGAAGAATATGATCTGCTGCAAACAAAATGGCAGATTTCCCAGACATAAAATTGCAAATAAATGGTAATAAATTAGTGGCTGCTTTGTTTTTTTTTGTACATTCTGCAAACATGTTACCTATTTTCAAGTGTAGTTCTTCAAAAGAGTACATTTTTAAAATAACAACACGGTGGTCCATTAAGAACTTACAATGAGATGTCTCGGGAAAATGTCACTGCAATTACTTCCCTATATCTCAAGTAAAACTCGATCACTGTAGACATTACAATTTCACTTAAACACAGGTGCTCCAGATAGCCCTATTTTGCTCTGAACAGAGACATTTTCAGATTCCTTTTATCACAGCAGGACCATTTGCTGGACAATTCAACATGGAAAATATCAAACATAGTAACTCCAAAGAGACCCAAAATATGTAGTGTAGGATGGTGACAAATATATAATGTACTTAAGGTCATCGAGGTAAAATATGGCAGAGCCAGTGACAGGTTGGTCAACAAGTATTTGAACTTTTACTACTGGCATAAGTATACAACTTCTTAGCTGTTTTCCAGTCCAGTCAAATTAGTTGCATGTCACACTCGGTTATTATGATGTAGAACATTTTTGTTGGCATATATTACAATGATTAAACCAACAACTGTATAGCACTAAGTCACGAATGCATTGGAAAATTACCCTGAGCACTGGTTTTATGTCGTGGCACCAAAAGATCTTATAACTTATTATTGGGGATATTATTAAGGAAGGATACATTATTTTAATTTAATTTTCTTTGTGTTATATACAAAAATTACAAAGCGTTGAATATTTGCATAGGACATGTGAACATGAGAAAAGTTATGTATAGGAATACAGGCAATGAGGCCCCAATCTAAATAGCTGAAAATCAAAAGCAGATGATTGTACAAGTGAAACAATGTATATTCTGCAAAGTTAGAGTTGGCAGGCTGTCCACACAAAGTAGTTGGGTTGTAGATATGTGATATGTTATAGATAAGTGTAATATAGTTCAGTATCACCAATATTTTTGAAACACAAATTGAGGGCAAATAAGAACTAAAAGACCCATCTTGGGTACCTAAAAAATGTGGCTTAATTAGTAGTTAGGATGGCCATATATTTTTCTCGGGCACGATTTACTTTGTATATAAGAATAGAGTTAGTAGTGTAATTCTACCTAGAGTCAGTCCTAGGGAAAAGGGAAAAGCAAGCTTCATTATTATTATTATAACTATCCTTTATTTGTAAGGTGTCAACATATTCCGTAGCATTATACAGGGGCTAAGGACAAAAAGGTAACACATTGCAAAAGAATGTAGGGCCCTATCTTTGAGCTTAAAATCTAAAATACATAGTGCTTTTTTACAAAGCACCTTACAAGATTGATAACTTGCATACTTACAATATACCACACATGGCACCTATTATTAACCCCTATACCTCTATATCATGGGGGTATACATGTCCCACCAAGGTATATTGATCTATAACCATGGAATCCCAATGGACCCCCATGACACCTATAATGAAACCCATTACATGGAATCTAAAATAAACCCCTTTACAAAGGGGGTCAACATAGGCCATATTAATTCTAGGCCAAACATGTCCTTAACAGACCCCCATGGCATCTACAAATTAACCCCATGCCACAGAGGTCATGAACGGACGCTGTGGCATCTTGTCCCCAATCTTCTGCCCTGGATAAGTGGGCCATCCATGTTGATTGAAGAATCTGTCCTCTTTTTTCATTACTTAAATCCTTGGTTTTCATCTTCGGCCCTTTCAAATGAGTCTTCACCTAAAAATCCCACCGCTCTAAAAAAGTTATTCTTCTACTAATCTTACTATGAGGAGCTCCTGCACTGACTAATAGCTTTTGGCACGCTTTCCAACATTGGAGAGTTTGAGGATTTTTATTGCCTATAATATTTATCCCTGTGGTATGGGTTTAACGATAGGTCCCATAGGGGTCACGGATTCGTTTTAACTGTCCATAAGGACCCCTTGGTTATAGATAAATATACAATGGGGGGCCATGGAGACTGCTATGATATATGGGTTCATTATAGGCCCTATGGTGGTTATAGGTACCCCCATGGTTATGATTTAAATGACGGCATCCCAGGGGTTAGAGCATGGGAAGGGGGAGTCTCAGAGGATTTTGTAGGCAGGGGGAATCATGGGGATCCCCTGGCTCATGGGGGTAATGCTATTAACCCCTTAATTGTGTGTTATTTGAGAAATCAAGCCTCAAAATTGGCCTAATTAAAGTTTTAGTTTAATGATAGCAATATCAATGGGACAGGTACTTATGGGGTACAATTTTAGGTACTTTACCAGTCTTGTAGGTTTTTATATGGTGTGTGAGGTGATTGCTGGTAGCTGATTAAGTAAAGTTTAGTTTAGTAAAGTAAAGCTGAGTAAAGTTTACTCATTATTTTTCCCACATGAACCATGTAATAGAGCTTTATATCAGTAAAGTAAATCAGTATGATTCAGTATGCTTTGAGGAGAGCCAGGACAGTGAATATGACCAAACCACAAGACTTTCTATTGTAGCTATCTCTTGCACTCCAGTATCAACAAAGGGGACTCAGATTATGCACTTTCACTTCTGACTGTAATAAACATACTGCATTTTAAAACAAATGAATGTGTCATTTGTAATTTTACTTTATGTCTTAATTTTGGCCATATCATCATAAAGCAGAAGAGCAAAATTTGAACATATTAAATTTGAGAATGTGCATGGTCTGTATTTATTGGTTGGATGTGTTGCAAGGTTGGTATATAGAGCATGGCTAAATTTATTCTGTGCTAGGCCTGGGCATTGTGGGTCTAGACAGAAATATCCCCATGACACAGAATAAACATTTTGTGTAGTCCCTTTTTTAAGAACCTTTGTTCAAAATGTATAATTTATTAAATTAATAGAAATGTGTTGCATTCCTGAGGATTGAGTTATATGATTAAAATGAGACACATAGATTGATACATATTAGGCTCCTGAATTTCAGCCGTAGATCCCAATAAATTTTGAGCTATTAAAGAGTAACTGCCTAGATAATCTATCCACTATTATTTGCAGTAAAGTCTTTATTGATCTGCTCCCTTCTTTGTTGTTACGACTTGATTTTCTATTAGGATCAGACAAGCCTACAGCAACTAGTCGCAAATACAACACACCAATCTTCTCAATGCATCTTGGCTCCATTCCTTAACATAAATAAAATAAAACATTCGTCTAATTTATCTTTTAGAGCTTTCAGCAGGGAAGACCATTAAAATAAAATCTCATTTTGAGAGCAGGATTAATCGTTTGGCTTCCCAGCACGTGATATAAAACGACTAGAATTGGACATTGTTGTTGGTTGTTAATTAAAAAACCGAGGGATACCCACTGAAGAAGCCCACAGAGTGTACCCATGTCAATTACCCAACCTCTTCTTCAGTCTTTGCATCCCACTGACGTTGTATACAGATACAAGAAGAAAGACGAGGGTCGGGAAAGGCTGTCATTCTGCTCAGCTCTTAGTTATGTTTAAACCTCCACGCAGAGATCTAGGAAAATCCCACTGTCCATGTTAGACAATTGCCTTCTGCATCGAAAAATGTCACACAGCTCGCTAGTTTCAGCGAAAGGCCTCACACCTCATGTTTTTTGGCAGGCATCTCAACGCAAACAGCAGGGCTGTCAGTTCTCAGTTTGTTTCTCAAAGGACAGTCACACTTACATGCATTCATGTCAAATTGTTTCATTTAATTTCCACACTGGAATGTCAGCAGCTTCGAGGTCCCCTTTACGCACCATTAAGGATTTTGTGTCATTTATCCTTGGAGGAGCATGTTTTTTTTTGTATTTCTCCGCTGTCATATTTTACACTCTAATAGGTCTCACAGTCAGCACCCCTTGTCTCATTTCCCTTTCCCCTTTGCTTCTACTACGTAGGCACAAAGCTCCAGACCTGTGCAGAGAAGCCAAGCGTTTTGCATTCCTCCGCGTCTTGTGGAGGCACCAAGTTCGCTATACAGCGTACGTTACTTAACTCCTTCACAGCACTCAAAATTACCTCCTGCCGTAGAGCAGCAGGGATTTTAGTATTAACATTATGTTTTAAATCACTTTATTTTATAATTGTATAATTTAACCAATTATTATTAATATTATACTTTGTTTTTAAAACATATTTGAGGGCTTACGATGCACTAAAACAGGGTAATTAATATACCATATTGGGGCAATAGAAGTTGAGGGACCTACTGTCACGAGAGCAATCGAGAAAAACACAACACCGTCCTGTCATGGACAATAAATATCATTACTAAAGCATGTTTCTGTGGTTTATTAATTCAATTGATTTTCAAACTCCTAATATTGGCTATATTATTGCACCACTTTCTTCTGTTCCATTCTCATGCGATCATCAATGGCAGAGCTAACAACTTTGTATTAAGACATGCAGTAGAGCTTAGTCTATGGGATTCATATTTCGACGTACAACGTCCTTTGATTATTTTTGTACATATGTTGTCAATCAGTTCTCTATTAAGCTCAATATATGATACTATGGTTCTTTACAATGTGAAAGTAGCATGTACCATAAATCCAACCACCTTTTGCTTACCACTTAAAATATTATAGACATTATGGAATATACACTGAGTCAGAAATTAATTAATCTTACTCATTACAATATTGCATGGAGCAGTGAAGCAAGACCCTTGATGACTGAGGATATAATACACAGACTCAACTCTTGGACTGCAAGAAGATCCAGTTATTCAGTACTAGAGGAAATCCAGCCAAACTGTTCACTGGAAGGTATGATCATGAGGCTGAAGTTCATATATTTTGGCCATATCATGAAAAGATGTCCCTAGAGAAAACTCTGATGCTGTGTACGATTGAAGGCACATGAAGAAGCGGACAGCAGCGACAGAGATGGATAGAATGAACATGAGCTTGAGGGAGCTTATAGGGACAGATGTGCCTGGTGTCCTGCAGTCAATAGGGTCAAGGAGAGTCAAATAAATATATTGGCTTTGCATTAAAGCTGTGTAATACAGCATGCATAAGCTTAAAGGAAGCTATATTTGATAATGGCTATGGATTGAAGAGCGAGGCATTTGTGGCCACATTTCCCAGCTCAGCTTCCCAGAATGCAGTGTAATAACTGTTTTTCTCGGAACTCTGAGCTGGAAGCAGTTTTTTTTAACTTGCTTTAGACATTCAAATGTGAACACAGATGTACTATTTATTTACGATATATATATATATGTATATATATATATATATATATATATATATATATATATATGTATATATATATATATTTATATATACATATATATATATATATATATATATATATATTTATATATACCATATATTACTTATGACTAGATAAAGAGAAGTTCTAGTCTTGAAAGTGTGTTACTATAACTAAAATGTTTGTCCAAAAGAAAGATATCGCTATATACTGCAATACTCACACACACATATACATACACATATATATGTATATAATGTATATTACCAATAAACACTTCTTACTTTTTACTATAGCTACCAACATTGTTTTTGCTGTAACCTAATGAAGTGTACAGTTGCTATATTTATTTTGTTACTATTGTATATATTTGTTTTCTACAATCTATTTGTCAAGAAGAGCACCTGATTGTCGCATTGATCTCGTGGCATATGCTTGCTCTAATTCTCCCCTCTAGACTTTCCCTGGCAATGTCTCTTGTGTCAAGATCTATAAACTTAGTAGTAATTACAGTGAATTCAAGTCATTTATACTCACCCAATTTTATCTTTCTGTTCTGCAATTTCTTGTGTAAGGTAATGTGACAAGGCTCTTAGCTCGGCGTGGCATTCCTAGGGCTGATAACTTATCCAATAATGACATTTATTTTGTGCAACCCACAATTTGCTTAGTTCGTCTGTTTAAATAAAAATCCATGGTAATTATCCTGCACAGCCTTTGCTGTTTCCTACTGTTCGAAGACACCAAATACAAATCTGTACTCAATATAATAAGGCAAATTAAATATACTGAATCATGGAAAACCAATACCACCTATTGAAATATATACTTGTGTACATTGAAATGCTATATTTACAATATTCTCATTGGAAGAACTACATTTGATAATGGACAACTTAAAAAAAATACACTCTTTATCTTATTACCCTGTATATGGAATTATGATTTACTGTGGACAGACACTGCTTGGATAAGCTTCATAATTGAACTTGCGGCACACACTGCTATCACTCAGAAGTTGTTTCTTCTCTCATATTTAAAAGTATATCTAAGTTTTCCTGGTTTTCCCTTTATCTAATTTAACACAGGTTGCTTATATCAGACACACACATTACATTGATTCACTCTATACACATACAAACTTATTTTATTTAAGAATAAAACTTGTTTTCCACACCCACAGAACTGCTTACATAAGCACAGTGTACCTACCAATAGAAACACTACATTTGGGTACGTATTTTAACACTTTACTAACCTTCAAGCCAACAGCAGCTCAATGCAGAGATCTTATAGAGCAGTGTCTGACTCCTCCTGCGTCCTGCTGCAAGGGGACTACACATCCCATGATTCCTTCCTGTGCAAGATGCTATTACAGATTGCTACAATGTATTAAAATGTATTAGCTGCTTGTGATTGGCCAAAATGAGTTATGAATTTTATGTTAATTATAGCAGGGATATCAAGGGATGGTAACTCACAAAAGCGATTTAGTGATTTAGCAAACATTAGCATGAGTTGGTAATGTTTATTTTGGTATTTTTTTAATGCAAAAAATGTTTCATACACTACTGATTCTCCTCTATCTGGTGCATTCATAATCCAGGAAACTTAAATATGCATTTAAAGGGGTAGCACTGCATTTCATCAGTGTACTAAACAGGAATGAGCACCATCATGTTCATCGGCCAAACAGCAATGCCGGAGGGCAGCAAAGTAAAAAATGTAATACAGGGAATATTGGACAAAAACATTGGACAATTTTTTTACATTCACTTACTTTAGCATAATTTGAACCAAATAACAGTAATGATCTCATAAAATGCTCTTCTAATTTTCTACTTCTTGAAATACGTGCATTTTTCACAAAGAAATCAAATATTTTTTTCCCAAGTTTTTGAAATAAAATAAATTAAATAATTATTTACATGTGTCACTGACTGCCCCTAGACAGAGCTGCAGCTCTGTGAAGTGAGCAAAAGAAATTCAGAGGTTAACCCTTACTACATCAGTCTGTGCAGAGCATGGCATGCTGGAATCACCTAAACAGGTCAGTTATAGATTATCTTTTGAGTGCATTCCTGAGTGCAGGGGAACCTGCTATAAATCAGTGTCCTCACCACACGGCTCTGCATCTGTTACTAATTATGAAACTGTCAGAGGGAGAGGGAAGGAAAGAGGGAGAGAGAGGTGAGAGGTGAGAGGAAAGGTGAGAGAGAGAGGTAGAGGCGAGAGAAAGAGAAGAGAGAGGAAAGTAGAGAAAGAAAGAGGGCAAAGACAGAAAGGAGAGAGAGAAGAGAGAGCAAAGACAGAAAGGGGAGTGAGGAAAAGAAAGAAGGAAAGGAGAGAGAAGGCATAAGAGAGAGGAAAGGAAACAGAAGGAAAGGAGAGAGAGGGAAGGGGGAGGAGAGAGGAAAGGAAAGATAGAGGAGAGAAGACAGGAGAGAAAGAAGGGGAGCAAAGACAGAAAGGGAGAGAGAGAAGGTAGATGAGAGAGGAAAGTAGAGACAGAAGGAGAGCAAACACAGAAAGGGAGAGAGAGAAGGGAGAGGAGAGAGAGGGAGGAGAGATGAAAGGCGAGCAAGAAGTGGAGCAAAGACAGAAAGGAGAGGGAGGGAGGGAGGGAGGAGAGAGGAAAGGAGAGAATGAAGTAGAGCAAAGACAGAAAGGAATGAGATAAGGGAGAGGAAAGGAGAGAGAAGGTGAGCAAAGACAGAAAGGAGAGAGAGAAGAGAGAGGAGAGAGGAAAGGAGAGAGAGAAGGTGAGCATAGACAGAAAGGAGAGAGAGAAGGGAGAGGAGAGAGGAAAGGAGAGAGAGGTGAGCAAAGACAGAAAGGAGAGAGAGAAGGGAGAGGAGAGAGGGAAGGAGAGAGAGAAGGTGAGCAAAGACAGGAAGGAGAGAGAGAATGGAGAGGAGAGAGGGAAGGAGAGAGAGAAGGTGAGCAAAGACAGGAGAGAGAGAAGGGAGAGGAGAGAGAGAAGGCGAGCAAAGACAGGAAGGAGAGAGAGAAGGGAGAGAGAGAAGGCGAGCAAAGACAGGAAGGAGAGAGAGAAGGGAGAGGAGAGAGGGAAGGAGAGAGAGAAGGTAAGCAAAGACAGGAGAGAGAGAAGGGAGAGGAGAGAGAGAAGGTGAGCAAAGACAGGAAGTAGAGAGAGAAGGGAGAGGAGAGAGGGAAGGAGAGAGAGAAGGTGAGCAAAGACAGGAGAGAGAGAAGGGAGAGGAGAGAGGAAAGAAGAAAGAGAAGGTGAGCAAAGACAGAAAGGAGAGAGAGAAGGGAGAGGAGAGAGGAAAGGAGAGAGGGAAGGTGAGCAAAGACAAAAAGGAGAGAGAGAAGGGAGAGGAGAGAGGAAAGGAGAGAGAGGTGAGCAAAGACAGGAGAGAGAGAAGGGAGAGGAGAGAGAGAAGGGAGAGGAGAGAGGAAAGGAGAGAGGGAAGGTGAGCAAAGACAAAAAGGAGAGAGAGAAGGGAGAGGAGAGAGGAAAGGAGAGAGAGGTGAGCAAAGACAGAAAGGAGAGAGAAGGGAAATAATGAGTTATACCATCATTTATGGCCGGTAATTAGTCTAGTTGTATATAATAGATAAAAATTAGAGGTTGCATTATTATTTTTGTTTGCTTGTTTGTTTACATTCTAAAACCTTGTTAATATTTTAATTGTATTTCTTCAAAATAGTACATTTAAAAAAAAATGGCCACAGTGGAGCTTTGGGTCAGTGGCTTTTAATACAAAGCATACCTGAGATTTCCATTAGCCCCTGAAAGAACCACCACTTATTACGGCACTGATGATGAAGTGGTTGCAATCATCTCAGGACCGACACACAGATACATGCAGATGGGACCCAGATGTAGAACATATAAGGCTATTGAGTCTATATAAAATCCCATCTAATCTTGAAAACTATAAAAATGAACGGTGTACATCTTTTTTAAGATAGCATTTTATTGCAATTATAAAAATGTGATCTTTTTTTCATAATTTGAATAGAATATGAATTTCCATCCATGAATAGACAATATATGCTGTATATATGCGTTTTTATTTTTAAACTACAATTCATATGAATATTTCATGTGAAATACAATACACTAGAAGATAATTGAATTTTTATATTATATATCGTCGTACATTGGAAGACAGATCTCATTTAAAATAACTTACTATAGTTAGTAGCAAAAGCAAAGACAAAAAGAAGGTTACAATTTGGGGAATTGACTAAGCATCTTATGTATCTGAGGTGTGCATCCCTGTATTTATTATGCACTATTTCCTATTGGGAAAAATTTAGATTGTAGCCCTTCTCCCTATGGTCTGAGATTACATGTAGGGCTATTTTTCTCTGTAGGAAAAGTACATAGAAAATCAGAAGATGCACTTAATAATTTCCCTCACATTACCATCAGGGATTTGTTTTTGTATGTTGTTGGTTGTCAACGATAAAACATGTGTTGTTTAGTCACTCAGTCGAGTCTGACTTTCTATGACCATACGGACTGCAGCATGCAAGGCACATCTTGTATCTAGTAGTGCCAATCCATAATGTGTTCATGGCAAAGATACTGGGGTGGGTTGCAAGTTCCTTCTCCAATAGGCTGTGATTTGTCTGACCTCTCTACTATGACCTGCCCATCTTTGGTGACGCTACATGGTATAGCTCACAGCTTCATTGTGGTACACAAGCGCCTTCACGACAAGGTAGCGATCCGGAAGGAATAAAACATTTATGATATTAAAATTAGGTACAAAGGCTTCCAAGCTCAAAGGCTTTTTAAAAGCCTCCACCTAATACACACAGTTACTTCTCTCTGTGCATAGGGTCTTTTTTTGTTTTATTTTGGGGACTTTTATTTTGGACCTTGAAAATGATTAACTACATTTCACTCATTTAATAAATAGGTTCCATACAAAACAGTACTGGGTTATATCTAAAAAATGGCGGGATGAGCAAGTTTAAGCAAGTATAAATGGCGTTATGTGGCGTTAAATAAAGTTACACAATTCCTCTGCTTCTTGTAGGATTTACTAAACCTCTCAAGTATCTAAGATGTGCATCCCTTGGTTTACAGCTCTTCTCACCTCAGCCACTTGAAATGCTTAGTAAATCCCAGCCACCATGTTTTCTATGGACTATTTGTCAAGGTAGGATAAGGGTGGAGATAAGTAGTGATAAATGGAGTTAAAAACATACCTTAGCTTCCTACGTTCTCTATGGCAGCCATTTATTCAGCTGGAATAAACTTTCACTCTGTTGATAAATAGTTCCTATAAGAAATTTAGGAAGTGGGGATAATTACCGCTACTTTTTTATCCTCACTCTCATCATCACTTATAACGATATCCCTTTACGTCTTTTTAATAAATATGACCCCCTAATTGAGCAATGTAATTTACGGTACGGCTGTGGGAGGGTATTTTCCCCTTGTTACACATTTGTGTTAATCTTTTGCTCCCATGCATTACAGCACTCAGCCCACATCCGTAAATTCTGCCTCATCCACAAGAGATTTCAATGCAGGAAGTACCCAAACCAAGCATTACGGATGAGACACGGCTCTAAGAGCCAATAGAAAGTAAGAACGTCATGATTATTATAATGAGTGAAAACAAGTGTCATTACAGCGTCAAGAAACCATTATATTTATATACTGTATATAATTATTTTTTTTTATGTATTAATATGTTTTAAATTTAATATATGTGACAATTGTATTTATAGAGTCAATAAAAAATGTGTTTATGTGTTTATTATGTGTTTTATATATATATATATATATATATATATATATATATAGAGAGAGAGAGAGAGAGAGAGAGAGAGACTAGGCATTAGAGCATTTGTTTCTAGTCCATTTGGTTTCCTGATATGTATTAACCCCTTGAGTACTGGGTTGTATTTTACCCTGACTGTTCTATAATGAAACAGACATAATAATACACATAGGTTTATATTGGACATGTAATAACAGCATTTTTCTCTTTTTTTTGGTTCTATACTGTCTCTGTTACTGCTGCTGCGGCACTCCTCAATGGTTTTAAAATCATTTGCTAATGGTCTTTGGTATCCGTAATATTTTCTTCTGTTTTATGTAGTTAAGACACTGCTTTATTTTGCAAGTGATCCGTAAAGTCTTATTAGCCTAGGGTTGGGGTGTAAAAGTCTAACAAAGTAACTCATAATCTTTTGTCAGTGAAAAGATCAGTGGAAATGTTTGCTGTGTTTTTTTTGTCTCCGGCTTGCTGCGGTCACTTGTAGCAGTTCTCTCAAAATATTTCCAGGATGGGTGATTAGCAGAGCTAGGGAGATTTAATTTGATCTTAAACATGGTGTAATCAGCGATATAGGGATTCACATGGAGGCCTATTCTTGTTAGGAAAAATAGGAATTTTAGGATATTTTAGGAAATTTGATTAGTTTCGTTCTTTTAAACTATTCTTCAAAATTCTCAAATGCTAGCTACATTATTATAAAACAAAGACTCCTAATGTTGTCATTCAGTTAGAACCCCTCAACCACCCTCATAAACAACTCTTATCCAACAATTGTCATACTGACCTACATATTAGCAAAAAGAAGCTGCATAATCAATTTGGAACATCTGAGAGTTACTGTAGAGGAAAATGGCTAGTACAATATGTAGATAAAACTTCCAGTTAGAGTGACAGTGTCTCATAAGTGACACTTTGTTTAAATCATCTTTGATAAATATGCAATAAAAGTATCCCCATTTTTGAACTTTGGATACATTGGTGACATAATGTAATTGCATGAACTCTTTTAAACTTTTTATCTCCCTTTAATAAAGATTCCCCAAAATGTTATAATTATAATTATTATTTGAATCACATTAAATGTGTATATATATATATATATATATATATATATATATATATATATATCATTTTTCCTATTTTTAGCTTTTTCTAATCTAACACATGCAGCTTATATCTAAAACACACATAAAATTGATTCATTCTATACATGTACAGATTTATTTATTTTTTAAATAAAATTTGTGTTCCACACCCCCAGAGTTGCGTACATAGGCACAGTATACCTACCAACAGAAACATTGCATATGGGTACAGTTTTTAACCCTATACTAACCTTCAAGCCAACAGCAGCACAATGCAGAGATCCACAGAGCAGTGTCTGAGATGCTCCTTGCTTCATTGTGCAGGGGAAAAACAAGACTACACTTTCCATGATGCTTTGCTGTACAAACTGCCATTACGGATTGAAATAATGTTATAGCTGCCTGTGATTGGCCAACAATTTTATGCTAATGTTAGCAGGTATTGTCCATGGTCTTAACTCTTAAAATCAACACCTTCAACACTCAATAGATTCAGCAAATTTTAGAATGAGTTTATTAATGTTTATTTTTGTATTTTTTCATGCAAAAAATGTTTGCATGCCCTATTGATTCTGAAAACTTAAATAAGCCTTTGATACAGACAATAATTTATATTTAAAATTAATCTAAATAACAATGTTCAGATGTATGATCCAATCTATTTGTTAGATATGAAGTTTTAAATCAGTATTACAAAATTGAAACTTTTTTTTTCTTAAACTGTTTCTTAACAGATGATTTCCAGTGAAATCAAGTGGAAGTTACTATGTAAACCAAGTATTTAATAGTGCATAAATGTTATATTACAGCTTTCGTCTGAAAGTCATTTTAACAAAAAAGAATACAATAAGATGGAAAACTATTATCTGCCTTTCTTATTATTTTGGTTGTTGTAACTATTTAAATGACATTCACAAAACTCCATTATTACCTATCACTAACATCTGAATTATAAGTCAAGGGCACGACAGGCATTAAACTGTCCAAAATATTTCTTCCTATTGTCTTAGATGTTAAAGAATTGACTATTTTGTCACTGTATTAATAGAGCAAGATCGATGTACGTCCTTCCATCAAGTGTCTCAGATTCCACTTCCTTAATTCTGACAGCAGCGGATCTCATCCAAAAACCATCCATTAAGGAGTAGTGTTAGCATAGTAAATCATGCAATATTAATTAATGATCGAGTTTAAATCAGTAACTCATATATATCTTGAATTAGACTGAGATGGTATTTATGATGAATTTTCTCACTTACGAAAGTTTAATCTCCAGATGAAAGAATAGAAATAACTCACAATTGTTTTATCACTTTTATTTTTTGTGAATTATTTCTTACTCAAAATTTCATCCCACTTTAATCTTACTTTTATTTTCTCTTTTTTTTGTTGTTGAAGGAAATAATAATAATAACAATATTTTTATGAAGTTAATGTTATAAAGCCCTATGAATAATTAAAGATCAAAAAAGTATCACTTGAAGATATATCTAAGTTTCCTTGTTTTTCCCTTTTTTTAATCTAACTCATGCTGATTATATCAGACTAGCGAATTGCCCGTCAAAAAATGACGGCAATGAAATTGTAAGTGAGTTAATGGTGTTTGGTGTAGATAATGTGGCTGATTTAGCGTCCTTCGTTTTCTATGTCGTGCGACTTTTTTGGAATATTCGTAGCTGTTTGGTGGTGTTTTGCTCCTCTTCCCCTCTCCCTCCTCTGCGTCTCTTTCCCCTCCTCTCCCCCCTGTGTCTTTCCCCTCCTCTCCCCCCTGTGTCTCTTTCCCCTCCTCTCCCGCCTGTGTCTCTTTCCCCTCCTCTCCCCCTGTGTCTCTTTCCCCTCCTCTCCCCCTGTGTCTCTTTCCCTTCCTCTCCCCCCTGTGTCTCTTTCCCCTATTCTACCCGCCATGTCTCTTTCCCCTCCTCTACCCCTCTCCCTCCTCTGCGTCTCTTTCCCCTCCTCTCCTCTCTCCCTCCTCTGCGTCTCTTTCCCCTCCTCTCCCCTCTCCCTCCTCTGCGTCTCTTTCCCCTCCTCTCCCTCCTCTGCGTCTCTTTCCCCTCCTCTCCTCTCTCCCTCCTCTGCGTCTCTTTCCTCTCCTCTCCTCTCTCCCTCCTCTGCGTCTCTTTCCCCTCCTCTCCCCTCTCCCTCCTCTGCGTCTCTTTCCCCTCCTCTGGGTCTCTTTCCCCTCCTCTCCCTCCTCTGGGTCTCTTTCCCCTCCTCACCCCCCCCCTGTGTCTCTTTCCCCTCCTCTCCCCCTCCCCCTGTGTCTCTTTCCACTCCTCTCTCCCCTGTGACTCTTTCCACTCCTCTCCCCCTTGTGACCCTTTCCACTCCTCTCCCCCCCGTAACTCTTTCCACTCCTCTCGCCCCCTGTGTCTCTTTCCCTTCCTCTCCCCCTGTGTCTCTTTCCCCTCCTCTCCCCCTGTGTCTCTTTCCCCTCCTCTCCCCCTGTGTCTCTTTCCCCTCCTCTCCCCCTGTGTCTCTTTCCCCTCCTCTCCCCCTGTGTCTCTTTCCCTCCTCTCCCCCATGTGTCTCTTTCCCCTCCTCTCCCCCCCCTGTGACTCTTTCCACTCCTCTCCCCCCCTGTGACTCTTTCCACTCCTCTCCCCCCCTGTGACTCTTTCCACTCCTCTCCCCCCCTGTGATTCTTTCCACTCCTCTCCCCCCCGTGACTCTTTCCCCTCCTCTCCCCCCCTGTGACTCTTTCCCCTCCTCTCCCCCCCTGTGACTCTTTCCACTCCTCTCCCCCGTGACTCTTTCCCCTCCTCTCCCCCATGTGACTCTTTCCACTCCTCTCCCCCCCTGACTCTTTCCACTCCTCTCCCCCCGTGACTCTTTCCACTCCTCTCCCCCCCGTGACTCTTTCCACTCCTCTCCCCCATGTGACTCTTTCCACTCCTCTCCCCCCATGTGACTCTTTCCACTCCTCTCCCCCCCTGTGACTCTTTCCACTCCTCTCCCCCCCTGTGACTCTTTACCCTCCTCTTCCCCCTGTAGCCCTTCCCCCTCCTCTCCCCCCCTGTGACTCTTTCCCCTCCTCTCTCCCCTGTGACCCTTCCCCCTCCTATACCCCCTGTGACTCTTCCCCCTCCTATACCCCCTGTGACTCTTCCCCCTCCTATACCCCCTGTGACTCTTCCCCCTCCTATACCCCCTGTGACTCTTCCCCCTCCTATACCCCCTGTGACTCTTCCCCCTCCTATACCCCCTGTGACTCTTCCCCCTCCTATACCCCCTGTGACTCTTCCCCCTCCTATACCCCCTGTGACTCTTCCCCCTCCTATACCCCCTGTGACTCTTCCCCCTCCTTTGCCCCTGTGACTCTTCCCCTCCTCTCCCCTGTGTCTCTTCCCACTCCTCTCCCTCCTCCTTCTCATGTTTCACCTCCTCTCCTCCTGTGTCTCTCCCTCCCCTGTGTCTCCCCCCCTCTCCGTGTCTCTACCTTCCTCTTCCTCACCTGTGTTTCCCCCTCCCCTGTGTTTCTTCCCCCTCCCCTGTGTCTCTCCCTTTGGCATCACTCCTCACCTCCCCTGTGTCTCTTCCCCTCCCCTGTCTCTCTTTGTCCTCTCTCTCCCTCCCCTGTCTCTCTTCCCCCCTCTCTCCCTCCCCTGTCTCTCTTTCCCCCTCTCTCCCTCCCCTGTCTCTTTCCCCCTCTCTCCCTCCCCTGTCTCTCTGTGACCCCTCTCTCCCTCCCCTGTCTCTCTGTGACCCCTCTCTCCCTCCCCTGTCTCTCTTTGCCCCCCTCTCTCCCTCCCCTGTCTCTCTTTGACCCCTCTCTCCCTCCCCTGTCATTTTTTGCCCCCTCTCTCCCTCCCCTGTCATTTTTTGCCCCCTCTCTATCTCCCCTGTCAGTGTCTGTTGTGGGCCTGACACTCTCTGTGGTGGAGGTGTGTACCCTGCTGGGCTGTGTGTGTACCTATGTGCTATGTGTGCTGCCAGGCCCCTCACCCCAATATAGTATCCCCAGTTCTTACCTGTACCCTGGTATCTCCCCCCACGGCTGTATATCTGCCAACCCCTCTCCTGGCCCAGGCCCTCTGTCTCTTACCTTTACCTCACTCCTCTCTCTCATGGGCTTCCCTCTGCCCTGTGTGTGAGGCAGATCCTGCTGCTGTCATTGACATCCATCTGAGAGGTGGAGCAGGAGGGCCGGGATAGGCTGGGGCTTGGCAGGGGAAGTGATGTCCAGCTGGTTCCAGTGGAAGTCAGACAGGGTGTGCATGAGCGTGGTGTGGATGAGCAGGGCCCAAGAGTTGTGGGCCCTGGAGCTCCGGCCTCCCCAGCACGTCTCCAGTGTGTGCAGGCAGGGGGCATGCTTTAGAAGGGGGATTCAGCTTTGAGGAGGGGCCGGTGTCTGCATCCTGTAAGCACTGCGGGCTTGGCAGGGAAGTAGCCCGGCTTCTGCGTCCCGTCAGCACTCTGGCAAGGTAAGTGATGTCCCTTTTGAGCCTCTTCTGGGTGGCACCCATATCAGAGCCAATTTAGGAGGGCAGTTAGGTGCTGGAAGAGGCCGGCCCTCTCCTGTCTGTGAAGCGGGCCGCTCCTCTCTCAGGACTCCTGCCGGTTGTTCTTCCTTCATCAGTGGGGCCGGGGGAGACGTGCAGGCCTCACCATGAGCTTATCGCGAGCCTGGGGTGCCCAGTTGCGAGGGCCGCAGTTGCTGGCAAGGAGCGCCTTCGGTGCTTCTTGCCAGCAACTGCGGCCCTCGCTTTGCGAGCCCGCAGCGTTAGCAACGGCCCGCATGCTCACAATTATATATGTGATAAACACATTACATTGATCTATTCTATACACATACAGATTTATTTTATTTAAATCTAAAATTTGTTTTCCACACCCCCAGAGATGCTTAGATAAGCACAGTGTACCTACCAATAGAAACACTACATTTGGGTACTTTTATCACCTCAATACTAATATTCAAGCAGCACAATGCAGAGATCAACAGAGCAGTGTCTGGCTCCTTGCTTACTTGTGCAGGGGACTACACATCCCATGATGCTTTGCGGCACAAACTGCCATCGCAGATTGACACACTGTACAGCTGCCTGTGATTGGCCAAAATAAATTATGAATGTTATGCTAATTTTAGCAGGGATTATTACGGGTGTTAACTCTCAAAATCAACTGCTTGCAAACTCAAGAGATTTAGCAAACTTTAGGGTGAGTTTACTAATGTTTATTTTGGTATTTTTTCATGCAAAAAAAAAAGTTTTCATGCACTACTGATTCTCCTCTATCTGATGCATTCATAATCCATGAAACTTAAATAAGCCTTTAATACAGACAATAATTTATATTTAAAAGTAATATCAATAACAATGTGCAGATGTATGATCCAATATCTTTATTAGATAATATGTTTTAAATCAGTATTACAAAATTGAAACTTTTTTTTCTTAAACTGTTTCTTAACAGATGATTTCCGGTGAAATCAAGTGGAAGTTACTATGTAAACCATGTATTTAATAGTGTATAAATGTTATATTACAGCTTTCGTCTGAAAGTCATTTGTGAGAGCAGCATTTAATCGATGCAGTTGGATAACATCACTAGATTGTGCAACTCAAAGACAGTTAGTAATTTCAGAATAAAGGCCACTATATATGATGAAATGATGTAATTTACTTCATATTCTCATTGCATATTCCATTTTTAGACAATCCTTCATATACTGATGCTGCTAAATGATGCATAAACAGCTACACAAAAATCATGTCTGCAATCATAAATAGTTAGTTGTTTTTTTTTTCAATTGCCCTTGGTGCAAATATACATTTTAATCAGAATTTGATAAACAGGAGAAAGATCATTGATGAGGGATTTTTCATAGATTAATTTGAAACCTAGAAATGTACATTTAATAGCCATCCAGGTTCATCTAGGCAGCTTGTACTATCTACCTAGATTCTTAACTTTGTAATTTCCCAAGATAGCAGTAATCATTCTTGAATTAATTTACTGGTGTATGATCTTACCTCTGGAAGTTTGTTCTACTTACCTACTTACTTTTCTTTAAAGTAATGAATTACCTTATACAAATACATCCAGGCTCAGATCCTATATATAATCCCCATGGTATATTAGGGGTTAATAGTGATGCCATGGGGTTTTGGTCTGTATAGATCCCTATAACACCTTAAGGTTAATAAGGGTACTGTGGAGGTCCTTTAAGGACCCTCACAGTATGGGGTTAATGTATAGATGCCATAGAGGTCCTTCTAGGACCTCCACAGCAGGTGTTAATTGTTAAATTCTGTGGGGGTCCGAGGCCGGGGTTAACATTTAGATGCCATGGGGGTGCATTAAGGACCCCCGTGACACTGGGTTAATGGTTTAGATGCCATGGGGGTCTCAGTGGACGTGTAGATGGGGTGATCTGAGAAGAGGGATTGGGTGTGAGCAGGGAAGGGGATGATCAGGAGTGAGCAGGGAAGGGGATCCCCAGGGATTCCCTTCACCACGTGCATGCATGGAGGGAATCGCTGGGGATTCTTATTGGTGAATTGTGATGATTGAGCAATATAACATTGCTCAATCTCAGCATTTTCCGTAAATCCATTCCTTGTGCTTTACTGACAAGACATGGGTTTATGATTTGCAGGTGGGATTAGTAATGTTACGTCTGGGGAGATTTGACTACCAATTTACTTGACTCAAATTGAATGTGGCTCTATGTATGCAACTATGTATAGTAGTACCTCCACATACTTTCACAATTGGTCCATAAACTCATATTTGGGTGAATTTACTAAGCACATTCTCATTAGAGATGAGGCGAGAAGACCTGAGATAACTTGAGAAGGAGTGTTTTTCCCCATAGGAAATAGTGCAAAGTAATTCAGGACGCACTTGAGATTCTTAGTAAATTCCCTCAATTGTGTTAATTATGAAGTTCATCTTCAGAATTATTTCTGAACCCAAATTAGTGTAATTCAAGTTGATATCCAATATTAAGTTTATTCCAGCACCAATAAACTCTCCGTCACAAAGTTTTACAAAAAGATTTCCGAAAATGCCGAAATGGAAAAACGAACGCCATTGTTAAAGGGAAATTTAGATTTATTCTCAAAGAGAGGGGATAATGGAAAATAAAATTATGGTTTTCTTGGCAAGGATACTGGAGTGGGTTGCCAGTTCCTTTCCAGTGAACCAATATTTGTCTGACTTCTCTGCTATGACCTGCCCATCTTGGGTGACCCGACATGATATAGCACACAGTTTCATTGTAGTATACAAGCCCCTTCACCACAACAGGGTACCGGAGGATGATAATCATAGTAGTTATTAAAATATCTATAAAATGTCACAGCATGTTATCAACTGCATTCAATTTGGCAGATTGCCTGGAAATTAACCCTATGTGTCTGAAGCTGCTTCACCTTGACGTGATTGTTTTTCCCTTTAAAGGGAGTATTTAGTCTTATTTTTCTTGGCAAGAAAATCATTTCTCCCACGTAGCATTGTGATAAAAGTAGTCCCTTTTCTTTCCTTCTTTGAAATTAGGAAAAATGGGTGCATTTATAAATAAACCATCAAAATATTATACTAGTATAAATAATAAGTCTGGATCTACTGCCCACATTTCTTCAATCCATTAGTACCAAAGATATGTGTATATATACTTTAGTACATGTATTTAATGCCCCCGCCTCCTACACAGGTCTGGTATATAACCTGCTGAGTCATTGCTCACGTAATCATGACCAGAATCACTTCTTTTGTTAACAAAGCGACTTGAGAAATTCCTTTTTTTTCTCACAAATGCATGATATATTATGGATAAAAAATGCTATATTATTTAAAATACATAACAATAATGTTTGGTAAATTCTCTATGTTTTATTATTAAATTATCTAATCTAACACATGCTGCTTATTTCAAATTTAAATTGAGTCATTCTATACACATGCAGATTTAGCTTTTTTAAAAATAAAATGTGTTTTCCACACCCCCAGAGCTGCTTACATAGGCACAGTGTACCTACCAATTGAAACACTGCATTGGAGTATGGTTTTTAAACATGTACTAAACTTCAAGCCAGCGGCAGCACAATTCAGACCAATGTCTGAGCTCTTCCTGCTTCCTTGTGGTGGAGAAAAACAAGACTACACATCCCATGATGCTTTGCTGCACAAATTAATTATGGATATTACACTAATTTTAGCAGGTATTTTCATTGGTGTTAACGGAAAATCAACCGCTAGCAAACGCAAGAGATTTAGCAAAATTTAGGGTAAGTATAATAATGTTTATTTGGGTATTCTTTCATGCAAAAACATGTTTTCATACCCTACTGATTCTACTCTATCAGATGCACTCACAATCCAGGAAACTTAAATATGCCTTTAAAATAATGTTATTTAGAGGCTGCAAGACTACTAGTTTATTATTGATAAGTAAAAATGTATACTATCACTTTTAACATATTTTGAAATGTAGGAAATACATTGATTTAATGTATTGTTTTTAAGAGTATTGTACCCAATGTATTATGCATTGGCAGGAACTTACTAAGCATCTCACATTATATCTTGATTTACTATACACTATTAAAAACAGATCTTCTCACCAAGGGGTGTAGGAACCGGGGGGGGGGGGGGGGGGGTCAAGTACTCCCCAGATTATATTGTTTGTTGATCTCTTCCTCTCCCCATCACAATCCTGTGTCTCTACCTGCCCATTGCTCCAAACCTTAATGGTAAAATGGTAAAAAAAACAAATGTTTTACTTTAATATGCCATTAATCTTGGACCTTTCCTTTTATGAGTACTCCAGCATTGGCAGCAAGGAGCAAGTAAGCTGTAAGATCTTACATAATTTTCAAACTTAAACCATTACTCTTACCCTAACCCCCTAACCCTTACCCTAACCCTAACCTTTACCCTAATCCTAAACACCTAACCCTTACCCTAACCCTAATCTTTTCAGCAACATCTAGCGGATGCTCACCGCCACTGCTGCCTGTGTGCTGGAATACTCATAACAGGAAAGTACCTTAATCTTTATTGCTGTCTTCATTTTTCTTTGCTGAGCCGGTACCTGTTCTGTTTCAATATAAGCATTCCTATTGCGGGCACTGGAAGTTGTATATACCAAATTCCCATTGTGTAGATACAAGCATCATCCCACCTCAGGAAGTAGATCACTGGAAAAAGAATGTGTATTTTTTTTTTTTTTTTTAAATGTGTTTTGCGGTTCTTTGAAAATAGTACATTTTAAAATATGACCACAGTAGCCCATGTTTTTTCTAGTTAACATGCAAATAAATTCAGCCCATGTCCCTTAAAAAAAATTTTTTTAGACCCCTGATATTGATGATTCTTAAAACAATTAATATATTTTTAATTTGTGGTTTCTAGCTTCATGAGCCATCATCTTATTAATGGTGAAACTGTACGACTGTTTCTAAGTAAATGAGGTGTGAGATAGCGGCGAGTCTCACTATCGCGGGATATTTTCATTTACACGCTAGTGCTTAGTGATAATTGGTAAAATGTTTCACAGCTTTTGACAATTAAAAAGTATGAGGGAAAAAAAGTTATCTATCCTTTAACCTTTCTGTTAGTTAATTGCATTACTGCATGGATGGAACAAAACTGCTGCCAGGAGAGAGCTAAATGCCAGTTGGTACAAAAATAGCCAGTTCGTTATTAGGATTTGTTAAGTCACTGCGTAATTAAGATGTTCTGTTAAGTCAAATAAGTCAGTGACATGTCTTGTTCGTTAATGTTTAATTAAAAGGACACACTCATGCTAAACACACAAACATAATCACTCGGAGAATTGTTAAAGGACCACTATATGGTTCTTTAAAGGGACATGGAAAGATTGTTTTTGTTTATTGCATCCTTTTATGAGAACGCCAGCAGTGGTAGCAGCAGTTGCAGAAAGGAGCTGCTAGATGGCGCTGCCGAAATTGTACACAGTTTGTAAGCGCTGCTGAGATCCAAATTTAAAACGTAACCCTTACCCTAACTCTAACCCTTACCCTATCCCTAAAGTTATGACATCAGCAGCCAAATCTTGGCAGAGACATCTAGCGGATGCTCTCCGCTACTGCTGCTGCCTGTGCTAGCGGTGCGCCGGAGCTCTCATAAACGGAAAGGACCAAAGATCTCAATACTCAAAAACGTATTTAGAAAGGCACTTAGGGGGATCTTGTCTATGTTGTAGCCGCACACAAGCAGAACACTGGAGTTGAACGTTGCGACACTGGTGGTGAAAAAAGTTATTGCAGGCAAAGAACTATTTCCACCTCCGACGTGTCGCAACTTGACGGCGCTGAATCGACAACAAGGACAACACTAGGTTCGGAGTGGGCACTCAGCAACCCAGGGCCCCCTCTTATAGCTCAAGGCCTCTTCTGTCAGCGCACCTTATGAGCCAGATCGGAGGTGGAAAAAGTTCTTTGCCTGCAGTAATTTTTTTTCAACACCAGGTGGTGCTGTGGGGCAGCATTCAGCTCCAGTGTTCTGCCTGTGTGATTCTACAAAATAGACAAGATCCCTTGGGGGCTTGTCCTCTTGCAAATAAATAAGCTCCTGCAAATTATACAGAAGTCTACTAGAAGTCTTCAGCTCTGACTTAGTACATAAGCACCACATTAACATGTATTATTTAAAGAACTATTAGAACTATTTAGTTTTTAAATCCAAATACATGTTGCATTTGTTAATTGTAATTAACAAATGCAACATGTGTTTAGATTTAAAATATATACAGCCTGTAATTTATTATATTTTATATATGTAATTATGCTGCTGTGCAATCTACTATTTTTGCTTCAGCCAATCAACATCCTGAGGTAGGAGGAGATATGAAGTGGATAGGAAGTGTCTATCTGCATAATGGAAAGTGGAAGATACATCTGCAAATGCTGTCACCAGGACTACAAGAAAACATCAGTTTACAAGGACCAACCCAACTGAGACAATTCAAGGCAACAAACAAACTATCAAGAAAGCAAAATTGAACCACACAGTAAAAATAAATGCAATATACATATATATTTTATATATTCTGAGAAATACAGTTATTACACTGCATTCTGGGAACCTTGGAAGGGACATGCAAATGTACCCGCAAAGGCTTCGCTCTTGCAATCCATAACCATTTCAAACCTGGCTTCCCTTAAGCATATGTTCTCTGTATCACACAGCTTTGAGCAAAGCTAGGGTTGGATTATACATAATTATACACAAATGTTTTTTTTGAATATATATATATATATATATATATATATATTTAAAAAAACAATATGGAAAATGTTTGACCACAATGGTCATTATGATTTTGATTATCTCAAGATAATTTAAATGGAAAGGAGATAAATCAATTGTTACTTTTTCCTCTTTTGAGAACGACACTTGATAACGGGCAAAACATTTTCAGAATGTATAAAAAAAATGAGAAGAATATAACTTTTTACATGCAATTATGCTGCCGTAGAATCTACCATTTTTGTTTCTGCTTATAAAACTGCTAAGTTGGGAGAAGACTTTGAGAAAGCTTCTACCCACACCATGGGAATGAGACAGTTTATACAATGCCCACTGTGAGCGTTTCATTGTTTTTTCTATTTATAATGCTATATTTGCATGTTTTGTCTGATAAGGTAGCAGATCCCTGGTGCCTTATTGTATGTTTTCATGCAAATATGTCGTGCAAGTTTCTCTTCTAACAGATGAGCTCAGTACGTGGATGGCAAGGTGCTAATGAACTCTGCTATTTGCTCAAGACTCTGGTAACATTTACTTACAGAATGACATAGAATTATCAGGAGTCTCCTATTTATATTCATATACCAGACTTATCACAGAAACATAGAATATCACAGCAGGGATTAACCCTTTGTCTGTTTATTGTATCAGTATCCATAAGATTCTACTGTAAGTAAAAACATTTTTTTTTGCGTGCCACTTAAAATGTTGTGAATTTTTAAGTATAACGCAGTATAACATGAATAGTAAATTTTTTGTTTTACTGTATTGCATGCTTTAGTTATTATATATTTTTTATCACTTATATAGTTGCCGTAATTACAATTTGTTGGTCACACTATGTCACACTATGCGCAATGGGTGCCACAGGGGGCTGCAATGAGCGCCTAGGAGCTTATCGTGAGGCCTGTACGTGACTGGCTTGATGGGGCTGCAATGTAGTTATTATTATTATTATTATATTTACCAATTTCACACATTACATACAACAAACATACAAAAATATATATTTTTCAACAAGTTTATATTGGTTGTGTCCAACCAATTTTGTGATGATGAATCACAGGTTATAGCACCAGCGTACACATCCGAGATCCTTTAGTAAATCGTGTCTATATATTTTCAAGCATATGCCTGATCATTTAGGACTGCCTCCCAGCCAGAGTTGCTTGATGAATTTATAAAAATCCAAACTGGAAATGTAGATGTTTGAAAGTAAGTTTCATATTGAATGTTGATTTTCTAAATCATTGAACAGGAATTAGATCCTTTTTTAGGGCATTGTTGTTGTCTAGTCATTCAGTTGTGTTCGATTCTTCGTGACCAAATGGACAGCATCACACCAGGCACATCTTCTGTCTGGGTGTTTTATCCATAAAGCTAATGATTATTACTATGAGCCATACAATGTTGGAATATTGTCTGTATAATAGTTTTATTGTCAAGTGGTAATTGAGTGTGACTGTTTTTTTTATGGAACTGAATAGAGATCTTATCTTGGTTCCTCCTCATTTATAAGGAACAATAGCAAATATTTTCCTAGGAGAACACCAAATTGAATATGATAGTTAAGATGAAAGAATGAGTTTGATATAAACTCTCTAAAACATTTTGTGCATTGAGTCATGTTCTTCATAAGAACATATTATACATATATATATATATATATATATATATATATTATAAATATGACAATTCAGTGGATCTGAAATACATCTCCATTTGCTCTCTCCCACTGTCCGTCTCTCTTCTCTCCTCCATCATGCTTACTCTCTCTCCTTTATTCCCCTCTGTTTCTCAGGTCAATCACATTAGTCCTGTTAAAACTCCACAATACTCAATTTATAAGAGAGTTAAATTGATTTGAGATCAGGTTTTTCTTGGTCTGCCATCACTGGAAATGTCTGTCACAGATGCTATTTATAGTTTTCTATATTTCCAGATTATTTGGTGGCTAAATCATTTTCAAAGGATAAAAAAATACTTTAAGTACCATTAACGTGTCATATTTCTAATATTCTTTTTTGAAGAACTTGACTGCCTAATGTGCAACATGTTTTACCGGGTTTAAAAATAAATAAATACAGCCTTTGATTCTTAAATGGACATTGGATTTTTTTTAGGGTGTTTGATAATATTCTATGCAAATTAGTTGCGTCTATAATAATAGAAATATTACATATAATACTGTGTGTACTTATGTATGTATTACCTAATAGTATCAATAGGGGTTCCCTGGTGCTTTCACCACTATGATCTTGGTTTGATACTAGTCAGGGAACCAAGAGGTCACACCACCATGAAGCTATGCAGGGTTGGGCCTGGACAGTACTTGGATGGGAGACCCCCTAGGAACACCAAGAGCTGTATGCTGAGGGTCCACTGGAGCAGGAACTGGCAACCCACTCCAGCATCTCTTCCATGAATACCAAGTGGATCAGCATGGTGTGTTGCTGTCCATGAGGTTACAGAGAGTCGGACACAACTGAACAACACAAACACAACACAATAATATCAGTAGGATGAGCAGCAAATGCTCAATTATTTGCTTCATTATAAAATACCAATTTCTAATCCTCTAATTTACAGAGTACAGTTTATTATAGTGTGGAATGTGCTGGATCCAAACTTTACCTGAACTTCTATAGTTTTCTAATGATACATAAGTAAAAATAGATCTTCTATTACACATTCATTAGGTCACATTGAATTCAAGAAGGAACATATGCTTGTTAGTGTTTTATTGGAACAACATGATGTGACTAATGAGTTTTATTCAGGTAAAGCTTTACAGATACTGTAGCTTTTATCTGTCTAAAAAAATGCACCTTTTTCTGTTGCAAACTAACAGCCCTATTAAATTCCCTCAACGCATAAAACCGTAGCCCGTAATGTAGCCTTCAAGACTTAAATTGGCCTCTTAAAGCTACCCGCAAATGATCTGCTGGTCACAGGCGGAAAAACCCTACGGGATGTTGAAATCTGAACTCCGTTGCCGCAAATCCTTTGATCTGTCAAGCCCGTAACTGTTACGTTAGAAAATCGCTATTAAATTGCTTTGAATCCCCTGCGTTCAAACCCGTAACCCGCAAATGGAGCCAAAAAGTCAACGAGTACTAGAGAGGACCAGCAAGGGGGTTAAAGTCCTATCCGTAGCACTGTAAATGAAATACACACACTACTGTACTTATAATAAAAGTGAAAGTGATGTTAGGTATTACAATTAATAGCACAACATTCTCAAGCCCGCAAATCTGCAATATAAAATACTTTTTTTAATGTGTAATTTCTGTGTTATACTCTAACAAAATAGATCTAACACGCAATCACTAAATACGGAGTGTGAACTGTTACAGCTACATTAAATTTGGGCTACGTGTTAAAACGTAGCCTGTAACATACTGTAGATCTTAGGGCTTTTTGTTAATAAATTAGCCCTGTAACAAAGGCGGCAGATGACTTGCGGGTTAAGAGGCAGTAAGGCCAACAAAAGCCTATGGGAACTTTGAGGCTGCAAATCCTTTGATCCGTCAATCCCGTAACCGATACGTTTTCAATTTAGCTATTAAATTGCAACAATGTCACTCACGAGCAAGCCCGTAACACGCAAATGGAGCCCAAAGCCCAATGTGTGCTCGAGAGGAACCGCAAGGGGGTTAAAGTACAATACATAGCACATGTAATGTAAATAAATACACACTACTGTACTAATATTAAAAGGGAAAGTGATGTTAGGTCTTAGAATTAATAGCACAATATTCTCAAGCTGCAAATCGGCCCCGAAAAATACTTAATTACATGTATATTTTTTATGTTATATCGATCCCTGCAATCAAGGTGTTACATATACTGTTACTCGCATGCAACTGTATATCATATTTACTGCTTTATTAATATTGCATCTTGACTGGAATGTGGGTTCACTCATAGCTCGTAATTGAACCCCGTAAGACTTTGACATACATCCTCCATTTTCTTGTGACACAATGCTGATGATCTCTGTTTCCGAAGGCTCCATCTAAACTCCTAACTACGGGCTTGCTTAATTAATTACGTTCTAGCCCGCAAATCAGACGACCAACAGATGGTTTATGGTTTTGCATCTCCAGCTCGTAGCTCGCAGCCTGTTCTAATTTAATAGCACCGTAACCCAGCCAAATTTCAAGCCCACAGCCGTTACAAGCTTCACGTTGGACTTACTGGCTTGGAATTTAATGTGGCTATATATTTCTATTTTATTTTGGAAACAAGATTTCCGATTGTGTATAATGGAATGGTAGGGAACTAAAAGATACCTGGAATAATGGACAAGTTTGGTCTTGGAGTACAAAATGAAGCTGGTCAAAGAGAAACATTTACCTCTGCATCTCAGACTATTCTAGAGCATTTGATGGTTTGGATTTATGTGTCAAGTTCTTAAAGACATGGGGTACCAGACAATCTCATCCGCCTCCTGAGGATTCTGTATGTGGACCAAGAAGCCACGGTCAGAACATGGAACAACTGAATGGTTCAAATTCAAGCAAGGAGTGCAATAGGGTTGTATATTATCACCTTATTCAACTTATAAGCACAATACATTATGTGTAGTGCAGGACTGGAAGAATCCAAAGCTGAAATTAATATTGCCGGGAGAAATATCAACAACTTCTCTAATGGCTGAAAGTGAGGAGTAACTAAAGGGCCTACTGATGAAGTTGGAAGAAGAAAGTGCAAAAGCTGGCCTGCTGGTTAACTTAAAAAAAAATGAAGATCATAGCAAACAGCAATTTCAGTTCCAGGGAAAAAGATGGGGTGCAAGTGGATGCAGTGACAGATTTTATTTTTCTAGACTGTAAGATTTCTGTAGATGGTGACTGCAGCCATGAAATTAAAATCATTTTGCCTCTGGGAAGGAAAGCTATAGTAAGTTTGGACAAGCTATTAAACAATAAAGATATTATACTATCAACAATAATCTGCATAATTAGAACTTTAATATTCTCACTAGTATCATACAGATGTCAGAGTTGGACTACAAAGAAGACTGAGCGCCGTAGAATTTACACCTCTGAATTGTGCTGCTAAAGAAAATGGCTTTAAATCTCTTATTCTGCAAGAAGCTCAGATCAAATCAAACTATTCACTGAAAGGTTTGATCATGAGGCTAAAGCTCAAATATTTTGGCCATATAATGAGAAGACAACAGTTTTCCGTAGAGAAGACTCTGATGCTGGGAAAGATTGAAGGCACATGAAGAAGGGGATAGCAGAGGTTGAGATGGATAGATGAGGTCATTGAAGCAATTCGCATGAGTTTGTGGGAGCTCAGATAGACAATGACTGACAGATGTGCATGGCATACTGAGGTCAAAAGTGTCAGGAAGAGTCAGACATGACTGAACAACAGCAACAATGATAGAAAGTTAGCATTTGTGTGTGAGCAATTTGGGGTGATAATATTGTTGACAGCACAGGTTCTTGCAATACCTCTGTTGACCTTGCATTAGCTTTTAGTACAGTGCTTCCATTGTATCTCATAAAATGTTGTGGATATATCTGGCACTTATCTTTATTCTTGATAATACAATTAAAACGTCTACAGAGGACGGAGCAGAAACAGTAATGACAGAGGCCAATGGAGGATGGGTCTTGGATGAGGCCACTGGATGCTGATGGGTACAGGGTACAGGGTGCAGGTAGCATTTGTCATTTTAATAACAGACCTTGAATGCTATTTATTAATAATAGGCAGTTAGATGTCAGATCTGATTAATCTGGAAGATTTATGCTATGTTTATGAATGACTTGTGAGTTGATGCTCTCTGATCTGTAATTTTCTGATCTTGTAAACTATATTTACATGCCAAGTCTCGTTAGCCTATATTGTAATCACAACACTGGCATCATTTGGATTATGAATACACTGTGTTACCTTTTCATATTATGAGTTGCTATTTGTATGTAAAAGAATGTAACAAATTATATACTGCGTTTTAACACGTTCATTCAGTAACACAAACCGGATATTATGTTAACTGAAAATTAAATGTGTTTTTATTAATTCAGATCTAAAAAGAATAAAAAAAAAAAAAATGTTATACAGATTTTGGATGAAAATCAGATGATACATATTGTTATATACATTCATTATTTTTAAATGTATTTATTTCGGGGTTTTTCGTGTCATATTTCCTTTATATAAATATGTATATAAAACGAATGCTACATTGATACCGTTGGATGGACTTGACTATAGCTGGTAAATTATGTATTGATGTCATTTTATTTAGATCCTTAGTTTATTCCAAACTTTAGTAGGTTGATGGAGATTTGATTTATGGGTTTTAAAAAGTTGGCATGAAAAACTGACTGGTGATGAGCTAATATGGGATAAAGGATGAGTGAAAATGTTGGGGAGAGTGTCAATGGCAAAGAAGAGAAGCGGTGGTGAGAGACAATGATGATGAGTGGGCATGGAAAAGATAAGGTGGCAGTGGTATAGAAAGAAAATGTTTTCACTGATGAAGAAATAGAGAAAGTCTGATATGAAAGGTGTAAGTAAGTGAATATTATGAAATGTGTATATATTATTATCTTTTATTTGTAATGTGCCAACATATTCTGTAGTGCTGTACATGAGTTAAGTTCAAGGCGAGGCAATATTAACACATTGTAAAGAATGGAGGGCCCTGTCTTTGAGCTTAAAATCTAGTGTCCATAGTGCTTTCCCCAAAGCACTTTGCAAGATTGAAAGCTCACAAACTTACAGTCTAAAAGGGATTGGATGTGGTACAGGAGGGGGATAGGAGCTTTGTGCATGTTAACGTGGAAGGTGATAGGTTTGTTTAAAAAGATACATTTTTAGTGGAGCGAGTCAAGGAGTTCTAGCGAATTGGGGCAGCACGAGAAAAGTCCCAAAGGTGGGTGTGAGAGCATGTGATGAGAGAGGAGGAAAGAAAAAGGTCATTCGCAGAGTGAAGAGGGCGGGTGGGGGAATATTTGGAGATGATAGCTGAGATATAAAGAGGTGCACTGTTGTTCAGGGCTTCGTAAGTTAGGGTCATGATTTAAAATGTATTTTGGAGACTACGGGAAGCCAGTGACAAAAAGGTGCTGCAGACACTGAGCGTTGTGCATGGCAGATGAGTCTAGCCGAAGCATTCATATTATTATTATCATCCTTTATTGTATCCCACCAACATATTCCATAGTGCTGTACAATTATTGAGCAAAAGAAAAACACAATATCAACACATGTCAAAATGAATGTCATTGCATTGTATCACTGGTACAAATATGGATGGCACAGAAAACACGTTTCCCATACTATTAAATGGCAACAGATTTTCAAAATCCCACACTCACAACAGCAGAATTTTGACATAACGCTTAGGTTAACATCCAAGTACCAGCTAATAAATGCCAATACTAATCAAAATAAGAATCAATACAATGTTGCATTCAAATAACTTGATTCCTCCCAATGAAAAGCTCCCATTTATCATAATGTTTAAAGATGTGATGAATCTAAACTGAACACAGACACTAAGGAGTAAATACGTGCTTTTAATATTTGTGCAAAATATTGTGCTTGACTTGAGCTGAGCCCTCGCTCGCTGTTTTCAGTGACAGTTTTGCATTGTCAGTCCTAGATTATTGCATGTGTTTCCTCTGTTGCGCTTACCAGCCCACTGCTGAGCTCAGCTACTTTAACATAATTTTCAGTGCTCATTTTGCTTTCACACTTGAATTATAGCACATTGTTTGCTACTTGAGGGACTGATGCCCAAATGAGATCACTGTCACCGATCAGAAGAAGTTCAATCAAACACTGAATCTGAGAAAGATTGCTGATGTCAATCATTCACCCAATGTGTTATTTGGAGCAATCTCATTTCTTTTATAGTTTTGGATGCGGGAGTTAAAAAAAAAAAAATCCTAACTGTCAATTTGTATGTGCACTGCGTGGTGATTTTTATAGACAGCAGATGCCTGTTTCCTGAACATTGAGGCTGTGGTTTTCTACGCTATGCAGATGCTGAGCTCCAAACGAACAAATAATTTAATGGCCCTGGGACGTTAAATGGAGAACATTCAAAAAGCAATAAAAATAAATGATAACTTTTAATCTTTATTTTCAGCTTGTACCACAAATACAAATTGTACATCCATTTTAATGGTCAGATGGATATCGACTGGATCCTCTATACAATGCCTTCTTAAATAACTGGTAATGTTTTTTTCTTGATCCTGTTGGACAAGTCATGGGTGAAATGAGATAAAAACAGCTTCTGCTGATATGCAATTTCTTACAATACTCTATTCCTACCATTGGCAGGGGAACGTGAGAGGCTTTACAAAGCATTGTTTGCCAATACATGTAGCCTGAGGGGCAAATGGTACATTTACATTTAGTTACTATTAGAAAACATCATTAGAATGGCATTGGTTCTTATTAAATTATTTAGGCTTCATTTGTATTATTTATCAGAAAGTGCATTGTCTTTTTATAATCATGTAAACTGATTTAAAAAAAATCATATAGTAGAACTAAACTCAATCAACCTTTATTATAGTTTTTAAGTATAGAATATATTATTTAATTATTTTTTTTCCAAATAATTAATAACTATAGCAACATAAAAAATAAAACATATAAATAAATATATGAGACTCACATCCCAGTTTTGGCTATGGTTCGGTTCTGTTTACTGAGACTCATATGCAACAACATAAGTCATGTTTATTCTACACTAGGCTGAACCAGTTGTGTGCCCTTCCATATTGCTATTCCTACTTGTCACTTACTTAACCCTCAGGATAACACACACATGTACAGATGGAATAAAGATTTCTGTATGTGTTTTTCCTCATTAAAATATTGCAATGTGATCAGTCAGTGGAAACAAGATAAGCACCTTTCTACGACCATCTATCTATTTATCTATCTATCTATCTATCTATCTATCTATCTATCTATCTATCTATCTATCTATTTATAATAATAATGGCCAAATAAGTATTACATTCCATTTTCCTTTTAAGCAAAAACGCATATATTCGTTGTACATATAACTAGGGATATCTGTATGAATGGGCTTTAGTAACTTAATTCAGCACCTTGGACAGTGGCATAAGGTGCACCCTGATATCTAACCAAATTTGGAAAACATTTTTGAAGTCTGCTCATCTTATCTAATGAATTAATGAGTCTTCTAGATGGTCTTGTACATATATGTATATCCCCAACATGCTTCAATTTCTTTGCAGCATTTGATTTTACTACTTTGCATTGGAAGACACACAGACTCTTCGAGATTTTTTATCTTAAATTAGATGGGTAACATTGAGCTAGGTAGAAGACTGATCTAGGTAGAAGTGAGGTACAAGTTGCTTGCAACTGTTTCAGTCCCTTAGTATTCAAATATGTATTATCATATATTATACGGAAACTGCATTCATCAGTTTTAAAGCAGCTACTTAGGTAATCCTTTAGTCCATCCAGTTTGTAATTAGTAGCTACTCTCTTTTCCCTATTTGCTTTCAGATGCAGTGGTATTGCAATGTGATGACTTTAGCATTGGCGTTACCAATGAGACATGGTGGTGCTATTACAGTGTCTCCTTATACCTCCAATGTTAACATTCATGGCCAGCTTACCCATTAGGCCAACTAGGCAGTCACCTAGGGGCACTTCCCTGTGAGGGGCACCACTTTTTTTAAAAGAAAAAAAATGGTTCCTGGCTTAAAAAAACTAAATTCTGCAGTGTATACAATGGCTACTGGTGGTAACCATCCAGAACAAGAGAGCTACAACAGAAAAATTAACTTACACTCACAAAAAATGCAAAAATGGGTCCATGCATACCTTGAATACTCACTTGCAGGGGTTCCTCCACTTCACTGCCTAGGGGCTCCAAAAAGGTAGGTCCGGCACTACTAACATTGTCATGTTGCAATGCCACCTCATCTGGAAGCACAGCAGTAACCTAGAAGAGCAACAACCAACTAGAGGAACTAAATGATTACCAATGGGCTGTCTAACTTTGCTTTGCACAAACAATTGGTTTTAACGTTATCCAAGAAGCTCAAAAACTAATCCAAACAACAGACCCTTTTATTATGTGATTCCATATTCCCTTCCATGTTTAAACCCAAATTCTCCATTTTCTTTATTGTGCTTTAGTCTACAGACATTTGAAATGTACTTCATGTATTAATCTTGCTGGGATCCTTTCACCTTACAACCCCAGAACATGAATTCTTATTATATTCCTCCTGTAGTTTGTGGAATCCCTTAAAATATATTATATATATTAGTTCCAAATTCAATTGTCAAGCCATATAACAATGTAGTCTTGCACCGGGAATCTGTACATGAACAGTTGTAAATCATAAAACATATCAGGAGAGACTAAATGAGTATATATTCCTCAAAAATTACAGCAAGTATTCAGCAGAAACATAATAGTCATGTCAGTTATCACTAGCCGTCTTGGAACTACAATAGAGATCCATTTTATATTTACATATGAAAGTTGCAGGAATCGTATGATGAATCTTAAGTCTTTATAGTTATTCACAATATTTATACAGTCGGAAAGGAAATCCATACTTAATATACATTATGCTCCACAACTGACAAAATAGCTGTAAGACTGGCACATCAGACAACTATGCCATACTAATTTATTTAGGTACTATTTGCTTAAAGCATACTCTCTATGTTTTTTCAATGTGATATTTCTATGTGATAGACTTATTGTTTTCTTAAAGATCCACTTCTTTATTGATTAACTAATTAGCTCATACACTATCAGCCCTATTAAATTCCCTCATCGTGTAAAACTGTAGCCCGTAACATAGCCCGCAAGACTTATGGCTATTAAATTGGCACTGTAAAGCAACCTGCTAACAAAAAACCCTATGGGATGTCGAAATTTGAACTCCACGGCCGCAAATCCTTTCGATCTGTCAAGCCTGTAACTGTCACACTCGAAAATCACTATTAAATTGCTAAAAATCCACTGGCGTTCAACCCAGTGACCTGCAAATGGAGCCAAAAAGCCAATGGGTACCAGAGAGGACCCGCAAGGGGGTTAAAGTCCTATCTGTAGCACTGTAAATGCAAATATACACACACTTCTGTATTTTAAATTGAAGGGAAAGTGATGTTAGGTATTACAATTAATAGCACAACATTCTCAAGCTCGCAAATCTGCAATATAAAATACTTTTATTTCTGTTTAATTTCCGTGTTATATCGATCCCGGCAATCAGTGTGTTGATACATATAATGGAGCTTGCAGGGACTAGAATATCATATTTACTTAAATATTATTAATATTGCATCATTTCTGAAATGCGGGTCCTAAAGAAACTCGTAACTGAAACCCGTAAGACTTTGAAATCTAACCTCCATTTTTCAGTGACGTAACGAGGACGATCACATTTGCCATTGGCTCCGTCTAAACCCGTATCTACGGGTTTGACTAATTAATCACGTTCACGGCCGCACATCCAACGTGCGCAACAATGGTTTACGGGTTTGCGCCTACGGGCCGTAATTCGCGGCATGGTTCAATTTAATAGCTGCCGAATTTCAAGCCCACAGCCTTTGCGGGTGTACTAGTGCCGCTACGGGCTTCGAATATAATGGGGCTGTAAGAGTTGGAGAAAATACTGTGTAGGTTCATATGAACTTTAGAGTTTCATTTACTACAAGAGTGGCTTTTCTCCATCCTCTATTAGATGTCCATTGGGTGCCAGATAATCCTAAATATTTTTCTGACAGGTCTAGTCTTGCTTGCAATGTGAATGAGGAACATATAGTTAGCTTCATGGGCAGATCATACCACACCCTATGTAGTTAATATGGGGTTGAAAGAAGGAATTTAGTTAAAACCTCAAGTTCAAATGTAAGTTTAAAAGCTGTGTCGATTTTAAACAAATATATAAATGGAACCCTAATGTATCAGCAACACAACGATACTTTAACAAGTAAAAAAATCAATTCTAAAACACAGATTGCAAATTTTAACACATCTGAATTGATATAATTTAGAATGTGCCAATTTCCGCTGAAACATTAAGCTATTATACCACTTGTGCGGATAAGGAACCTTTCATTTTTTTACACAGCCATTTTTAGGTAGTTTAATCAACACTCTGCTTTGTCTAACTCTTGATCTGTGATCGCTGCACTTGTTATAAGTAATTCTTTTCTTACACGTTTCTATTTACACTCCAGGCCTATTTGAGCCAACTTTCTGTAGATAAGATGCTGTGTGCATAGTTTATTTGGAATTGCAGCTCGTTTTCCCCCCAAAAATAAATAATAATTACACATTCTTGGCAATTTTGGCAATTTTACTTTCAAATTGTTGGCGACAGATGTACAGAATGTTTATTCATGAACAGCAACATTTAGGACACCCAGACTATATCATCTTCTTTCACTTTTACGTATTTATATTAAAGTCTTTTTGTATTTATGTTATCACTTTCCCATTTAGCTGAGCAACAGAAGTCTATTTTGTGTACATGCTGCCGAATTCGCAGACAGACGAGATTAATGTGCCAGCCTTTAGCTCATGCATTAACTGACCCAACTGTCTGATTGAACAGTGCAATGCAACCCCATAGCACTTTCTCCCAAGTCTATCATATAATGCAGTTATTTATTATTCTCCCTTACACAATACAACACCCTCTGGCACATGCTGAGACTTATTTCACAGATTAGTAGCACTGATCAATTTTTCCCACTTTTGCAGAACTTACTGTCATATTAACTTTTTTTGACAGACATATCTACAAATGCCCTTGTTTGGCCTTACATGAAAATGTTATTTTTGTTTTAATTCATATTTTAAAAAAAAGTCTACAACGTTAGATTAACAGAAGGTGAAGAAAAATACAAGTGTTTGGTCCTTCTAACAATCCTACCAAGAACAATTTCTGAATGCGAGATAAACCTTACTCTCTGTGTTTTTATGGTATTATAGTGAATTATGGAAACAGATTATTATATCTATCCATCCAAGTCAATAGATTTGTATGGAGATAGCAGAAAACTGTATTCACAGTAAACATTAACCAACCTACATTGAGGACATTAATATACATTGATGGACATTGATGACCATTGATGGACAGTGATGGAAGCATTATGGTATTTATCCTCCTGTGATATATATATATATATATATATATATATATATATATTTTATGAAACATTTGCTTTCCCATTTGAATGTCTAAAAATAACTTAAAAAACGTGCTTGCTGCTCAGGTTTCCCAAAAATGCAGCCATTGCAATATACTCTGGGAGACTGGACGTGGACATGCAAATGAGGCTACAATGCACAAAGCGGGTCTGGAGCATTTTCCGTGTTTCCTAATAGTGTATTTTGTACCTCACACTTTCCTGTGTAAAAGTCTTATGTGCCTGGCGGTGTTTCCCGTGGTTAGGGGTTGTGTAGCCTCGTTTTCGTTTTTTTGGGCCGCCATTTTTTTTTGTCGTTTCGAGTGCCAAAACTCTGCAAATTGCGTTTAAATTGTCGTGCAACCTCACTCCCAGATGTCCTAGCTGTCCCCCCATGCTGTGTGTGATGTTTATTTTTTTATTTTAATTTATTTTTTTGTTTTTGTATGTGCGAAGTTCAGCCTTTAACTTCGTATTTTTTGGACCTCGTGAGTCGTATTATTTTTTCTAAGTTTTTGCAAAGTGTTACGGGCCGTAATTTTTCCACTTGATTTTTTCAAAGTGCTACGGATCTCGCATTGGGAAATGTCTAATTGAGATTTCTGTCGCTCTGTAGGGTTCGTAGGGATGAGGGCCTACGGCGCTAATCTCCACCAGTGCAGTGAGAGCCTTTTAGCAACAACCCGCAATGCTCACAACTAAATATGTGATAAACAATATGAGGAGTTGATTATTTCATAATTTGTAGAATATATATTCTGCACTGTCATAAATTAACTATAACTCTGATACTGTGAACAAATATATGTTCATTAGAATGTAAAATTGTGCAATATATTAAAATAGAAACATGTTCAACCAATGTATCACAGCCAAGAGTGTCTAAATATTACACATTTATGTCATGGAATAAACATCACTTATTTTTGCGATGTATTTGTATCTTGTATATGAAGGTATCTCTCCATCTCAGTGAGACCTCATCTCTAGTTGTTTAGGATTTGTGATCAAATCCATCTGAATTTTTTCCCCATTACATAAAATAACCATTTATTAAAATCAATGTTTTGTTTGAGTTATTGATTTTACTATTTACTATTCATTCTTAATCGTGACAATATATTTAGGTGTTTCATACAGATTCAGATATTCAAGTTCCACTGAGAGATCATAAAATATTATTCTTAGTTATTTATAAAATGCCAACGTATTCTGTAGTACAGACAGGGGATACAAAGATACAATGAATACCTAGGACAAACACGACTAAGATAAACATACTGGTACAGAAGGTGTTGAAGGCTCTCATAAGAGCTTACGCTTTAAGTGTGCAAAGTCTATTAGAGACAAAACAAGAGGGGATAGTTTGCTAGTGGTCTGGTGTGGAAGATAGCTGGTATTAGGAAGCAAGTGTTTACCTTCTCTGAATAGGGGTTTCAGAGAGTGTTTGAAGACAGAGTGGAGAAATCCAAAGGGTGGGGCAGCAGAAAACTTGGTGACTAGAGAGCCTCATTCAATTGCAAGCCCGTAATTACCTGTAACCCGACATTTTGGCTGCGGGTCACATTTTGGCAACATTTATATGTATTCTATTCTCTCTAGCCTGTAATTAGAGGCTCACAGCCTGCACATGCCAGCATGAACTCGTAAGTAAGATTTCAGGGGGCATGATCATGTGACCTGGCAATAATTAGGCAAGCCCGTAAGTTTATTTTTAGATAGAGACAATAGTAAATGAGACTGTCATCATGATGTCAGTAAAACATGGAGGATACAAAAAACCTGCAATTGTAGGTTAAGCATTAGTATACGCAAATAAGTAATGTTTCCTGATCGGGTTGCACTCAAGCAATATTGAAATACATTAAAGCATCTTTTTACGTCCATGTGGGTTACCTTATATGTATTAAGCCCTTGATTTCTGGGATTTATATAACACACAAATAAAAGTTACAAACAATATTTTTTTTATTGCAGATTTGCGAGCTTGAGACTGTTGCGCAATTCATTCTAATGCCTTTCATTGCTTTCACAGTATTTTAAAGTACAGTAGTGTGTGTTTTTTGCTGCTGCAGCTATACAAACAGGTGTTTAACCCACTTACGAGTCCTATCTAGTAATTTTTTTATACATTTGCCATTTACCGGTCTGAAGGCATTGTGGGCTTGTTGATTTTTTATAATTAAATATCAATTTTGCGTCTTTAGCACTGGTAATGATTATGGGCTTGAAAAATCTATGCAGAGATGGGGCAAAGTTACGTTTTTGACAATCGCAGTGCCTGTAACTTGCAATTGGAATGCAAGTAGCTAAAAGTAGCCAATTGAATATCAGTAATATTTACGGGCTATATTATGGGTTCAAGTAATTGGGATTTGGCCAATTGAATGAGGCTCCAGAGTCTTAGGGGATAACAGGTAAAGTGAGATGTACGCCATATGCAAAAAATAATTTAACATATTGATATGAACATTATTATTATGAAACCAATACATTTAATGTCATAAATAAAGGAACCAACTGTCTTTTTAACTTACTTTCTGCTTCCAACAATTGTGCCTTTTTTTGACATTGAGTAATACAAATTTGACCCTTAGGAATACAAGTGCAAATTTAGTCAAACATAATGTTCAAACCACTCTGACATGTTATATATAGAATTGCCGTTATATATAGAATTGCCTATGACATCTCCATAAACACATGGCCCTAATTTAGCATGTTAATAATCATTATTTTCTCATGCTAATCGAGTGCTTCAGCAGAAAACAATTATCACAATGTTATGATTAAGAGGCACTAAGCTGTGTGCAGTGAGCACCATATATCTCCATTATGTAGTTGTGCATTACATCTTTTGCATCTATCTATAAGCAAATGAATGAGTCAACGTTAAAAAGATCAAGGAAAATAGAAATATGTCATTTTAGTCAATGTTGATGTATCTCACTTGCATTCTGGATGTTGTAAATTTTCCTATTTAATAATAATTTTAAAGTGGTGTTGAAATAAGGATTGCATTGCAGGAGCACTGTAAGAGTTTAATCAAGAAGGGAAAAGTCATAAGGACAGTTTTAGTTAGATGGAAAAAAATAGTCTTGATGCCTCTGCTGGTGTCCATAAGTGGAAGCTCTGTGTGTGAGAGGGGCATTTACATTTCTAGAGAGCAATACTTGCACCTATTAATGCAAACAGCCTAGTTATGTGTGTGATCATCTTCATTTCAAATGCTTTTTTCTCCTGGATGTTCTTGAAATTTCCTCTGAGTATTTAGATTTTTAGGTTTTACATGTAGTGATCACTCTTGGTAAAATGGTGTCCAACTGGAATACAATAATTGTGCTGTTTAATAGAATGGGTGTATAGATTCATCCTTAGGGACAGTTGTTGCCTGGTTTCCCCAATGTAACATATTGTCTCACATATATTACATTGTATTAAGTATATTAAGATATTCTGAAAAGATTCTGCTGATTAAATATATTTTTCACAATGTCAGTTATCAATAATGGAACCATTGATTCTCAGATGTTCGGCTCAATTTACAGATTTCTTAGTATATCTTTTGTTTGATTCCTCCATAATAATCCCATTCTGAAATGTCAACCATCCTATCAACATTTTTCAGTGTTGATAATTCAAACATTATATTACGTGGTATAATCTATATTTATCAATGAGTCACATAGACTGGCATAAATCTCAGTTAACTTGCTTCTTTCTTTTCGTTTGATGATATTGAAGGTTTTTGGGAAACTCCATTAAACTGATGAGATTATTATTATTATAATATTTGAGTCTGGATAATATTAAGCATATTGTTATACTTTATCTTTAAAGATAAAGAATAATAGATTTTATTCGTTATTCCTGTGCAATACATAAATCTAAAGACACAATTAAATCAGGGGGCCCCAATTATAAAATCATTAATAAAGTGGTAATTGCTGTCCTTTCTTATAACTTTCCTCATTTGCTGGAGAATTAATCATTAAAAATGCAAAAAATGGAAAATATCTTATTAGAGACTTGGAACAGATAAATGTATGGAGGAAATTGCTTTAACCAGTTCAGGGATTTTTGAATGATACTACAATTGAACTGAATGAAATCTTCCAGTAACCCTTTGAGGAAAAAATACAAAAAACTTATCTAGATTAAAGGTATTTGGAACATTATTTTTCTATATTTTAAAAGCATATTTAAAAGTAAAATCTGTTAACGCTACGTTGAATTTCTTAGGAAATCCACGGAGCATTCATACATCTGTAGGTTTCATTGGCAGTCAAGTATATGACTCATGCATCTATATTACTGCTCATTGGCTAACAGAAGAGAGCCCCAGATTCATTACATATAATAATATATAATATATATATATATATACAATGCCTTGCAAAGGTTTTCACCCCCTTGGCATTTTTTGTGTTTTGTTGCCTCACAACCTGGAATTACCATTGTTTGAGAATTTGCATCATTTAATGTAAAGAACATGCCCACAACTTTGAAGATAAGATGTTTTTTTTTATTGTGAAGCAAGCAACAAATAGGACAAAATAGCAGATAAAAGTCAATGTGCATAACTATTCACCCCCCTAAAGTCAATACTTTGTAGAGCCACCTTTTGCGGCAATCACAGCTCCAAGTCGCTTTGGATAAGTCTTGTGAACAGCAATCTTTAAGTCTGACCACAGATTTTCTATTGGCTTGAGGTCTGAGCTTTGACTAGGCCATTCTAACACATTTACATGTTTCCCCTTAAACCCCTCAAGTGTCACTTTAGTAGTGTGTTTGGGGTCATTGTCCTGCTGGAAGGTGAACCTCCATCCGAGCCTCAAATCACACACAGAGTGGTACAGGTTTCTCTCAAGAATATCCCTGTATTTAGCACCATCCATCTTTCCCTCAACTCTGACCAGTTTCCCAGTCCCGTCTGCTGAAAAACGTGGTGTTCTTTGGGTGATGTGATGTGTTGGGTTCGCGCCAGACATAGCGTTTTCTTTGATGGCCGAAAAGTTCAATTTTAGTCTCATCAGACCAGAGCACCTTCCTCCATACATTTTGGGAGTCTCCCACATGCCTTTTCGCAAACTCAAAACATGACATTTTGTTTTTTGCTGAAAGTAATGGCTTTCTTACATAGTTACATAGTTACATAGTTACATAGTAATTAAGGTTGAAAAAATACATTCAGTCCATCAATTTCAACCTTTTAAGATCTCCTCTGATCTGCAATATGCGGATTAAATATTAATGAATTAGTTGTTAATTAATTATTAATCAATTATTTAATTATTTTATTTTTAATTATTAATTAATCCAGAGAAAGGCAAACAGAAAAAAAAACCAAGTGAGACTTAGCCAATCGTCTCAAAGGGAAAAATAAAATAAAAAATAAATTAATTCCTTCCTTACACCAGATACTGGCGATCGGCTTTCTCCCTGGATCAATACTGTCTCTCTAATTATCCATAATAGCCCTGAATTCTCTTTTTAATTAGAATTAAATCCAGTCCCCTTTTAAAGTTATCTATCGAATACGCTGTCACCACCTCCTCTGGTAGAGAATTCCACAGATTAACCACCCTTACTGTGAAGAACCCTTTTCTTTCTTTAAGGTGGAATCTTTTTACTTCTAACCTCAAGGGATGTCCACTTGTCAGTTGAAAACCTGTTGGCAGAAAAAGCTCCCTTGACAAATCTTTATTCTGACCATGGATGTATTTATATAAGGTAATCATATCTCCTCTTAGATGCCTTTTTTTCTAGAGAAAATAAGTTTAATTTGGTTAGTCTTTCTTCATAGCTTAGCCCCTTCATTCCCCTAATTAGTTTTGTTGCCCTTCTCTGTACCTTTTCCAGCTCTAAAATGTCCTTTTTATGACTTGTACTCCATATTCCAAATGAGGGCGTACTAGAGATTTGTATAGTGGCCGAATTATATTTGCTTCCCTGGCTTCTATACCCTTCTTAATACATGCTAATATTTTATTTGCCTTTGCAGCTGCTGCGTGGCTTTGAGCACTGTTACCTAGGTGGTTGTCCACAAGCCCTTTCCAATCCCTTTCAATATCTGATACCCCTAGATTTGCTCCATTAAGATTATAAATTGCATGGATATTTTTCCTTCCCAGATGCATAACTTTACATTTATTCGTATTAAATCTCATCTGCCATTTAGATGCCCATTCCTCAATTTTATGTAAATCCCTTTGGAGGGAAAGCACATCATTATCCGATTTAATTACCTTGCACAACTTCGTGTCATCAGCGAAAATGGAGACACCACACTCCAATCCTACCTCTAAGTCATTAATAAATATGTTAAAAAGGAGAGGACCTAATACTGAACCCTGAGGAAACCCACTTACCCCGTTAGTCCAATAGGAGTATGTTCCATTTACAACAACCCTTTGCTTCCTGTCTTTTAGCCAGCTCTCAATCCATGAGCAGATATTTACTGCAATTCCTGTATCTCTTAGTTTGCACAATAGTCTCCCATGTGGCACTGTATCAAAAGCCTTTGCAAAATCAAAAAAATACTACATCCACTGAGTTGCCTGTATCCAGGTTCCTACTAACCTCCTCATAGAAACTAAATAGATTTGTTTGACATGACCTATCCCTCATAAATCCATGTTGACTCCTACTTATAATCCTGTTCAAATAGATATATTCTTTTATATTATCCATTATTAACCCTTCTAAAAGCTTCCCCACTACAGAAGTGAGGCTCGCTGGTCTATAATTCCCCGTATTTGCTCCTGCTCCCTTTTTAAATATAGGTATCACATCAGCTTTTCTCCAGTCATCTGGTAGAGACCCTGTGTTAAGTGAATCTTGAAAAATTAGATATAATGGTTTGGCTATTACAGAGCCAAGTTCCCTCAGTACCCTTGGATGTATTCCATCAGAACCCGGGGCTTTATTAACATTAATTTTTTCCAACCTCTTTTGGATCTCTTCCTGCGTTAACCAATTAGTTGGCAAAGATAGTGTAGCCCCATTATGTTGCAATGTCCCAACCACTGGTACCTCGGAGAAAAGAACCTATTTAGCTCATCTGCCTTTTTCTGGTCACTAGTTTTCAGATGGCCTGTTTCACAATCTAATGTTCCTATAGCTTCCTTCCTCGCCTTCTTCCCATTAATATACTTAAAAAATATTTTAGGGTTAGTCTTACTCTCTATTGCAATAATGTTTTCATTTTCTATTTTAGCCAGTCTAATCGCGCTTTTGCAAGCCTTGTTGATTTCCTTGTACTCCTGTAAAGCAGTCTCTGTCCCCTCTTGTTTGTATAATTTAAATGCCTGTTTTTTACTCTGTATCTTGATCTTTAAATCATTGTCAAGCCACATTGGATGGGATTTACTCCTTTTACTTTTATTCCCACATGATATATGCCGATGTGTATGTATATTTAGTAAGGATTTAAATGTTGTCCATTTATGTTAAGTGTTTTTACCTGCCAGTTCTCTGTCCCAGTCTATACTTTGTATTGCTGCCCTTAGACCGTTAAAATCCGCCCTTTTAAAATTTTTTTGTTGGCCCCTTAAAATTTTCCAACATTTGATACTATATCAATATTATTTGTGAAGACTAAATCTAAGATAGCTTCATTTCTAGTAGGCTCCTGTATAACCTGGGCCAGATAATCATCCCTGAGTGTACTCCAGAACCTGCTCCCCTTAGCTGAACTGCTGGTCTCATTTATCCAGTTTATTTCAGGGTAATTCAAATCTCCCATTATTAGAACTTGCCCGTGCTTAGCTGCATTTCCAATCTGTAACAATAATTGTATTTCCACACTTTCAGCTATATTTGGGGGTTTATAGTATACTCCTACCAATATTCTTTTGGAATTGTCTGCTCCGCTATTTAACTCTACCCACAAACATTCAACTTTATCACTAGGTCCACCATAAATATCTTCTCTGACTATAGGCTTACATTTAGGCTTAACATACAGACAAATCCCTCCTCCTCTTCTGGCCACTCTGCCATAAAGACCAAGTCTATGGAGCGTACATATTATTGTCGTCCTATGTACAGATTCTCCAGTCTCTGCTGTGGAACTCTACAGCTCCTACAGGGTTACCTTAGGTCTCTGTCCTGCCTCTCTGATTAATGCCCTCCTTGCCCAGTTTGTGAGTTTTGGTGAGCGGCGTTCTCTTGGCAGGTTTGCTGTTGTGCCATGTTCTTTCCATTTGGTTATGATAGATTTGATGTTGCTCCTGGGGATCATCAAAGATTTGCATATTTTTTTATAACCTAACCCTGACTTGTACTTCTCAACAACATTGTCCCTTACTTGTTTGGAGAGTTCCTTGGTCTTCATGGCAGTGTTTTGTTAGTGGTGCCTCTTGCTTAGGTGTTGCAGCCTTTGGGGCCTTTCAAAAAATGTGTGTATATGTAATGACAGATCATGTGACACTTAGATTGCACACAGGTGGACATAATTTCACTAATGATGGGACTTCTGAAGGTAATTGGTTGCACCAGAGCTTCTTATGGGCTTCATAACAAAGCGGGTGAATACATACGCACATGCCAATTTTCTGTTTTCTATTTCTAAAATATAGTTTTATGTATATATTTTTCTCATTTCACTTCATCAACTTAGACTATTGTGTTCTGATCCATCACATAAAATTCAGATTAACAAAACATTGAACTTAAGGCTGTAATGTAACAAAATAGGTAAAAAGTCAAGGGGGGCAGTGTATACTTTTGCAAGGCACTGTATATATATATATATATATATATATATATATATATATATATATATATATATATATATATATATTCATACTACTGAGCACCATGTTCTCTGATGACTGTCTGAAGGGCAAGTTTCAACCTGTAAACATTTTTTTTTCAACTAAATGTTTGACAAATTCTCTTAATTTGCAATGTTTTTTGTCTTATCACGTTTAGCCTTCTGCAAGCTCACATTCTCACCTCTGTTGCTTCTGCATTCGTTTTACCACATGTAATCATTAGAAAACAGCAGGTGTGCAATATGGCAGGAGGTTAGGTGGAAATAAAAGCACCTCTTTAAATCTTTTATTCTAAAATAGGCTTTTTTTCTCAGCGTGAATATCACTCTTGCAAGGTACAATATAAAAAATCTACATTTCTGAATTGTCTGATCCACAGATAACTAACGCAATTATTGATTTCTCAGTAATTGAGACAGTTTTACAAATACACATTTTTTACATTTAAAAGACCAATGTTGTCCAATATTTATAATATGATGTTTTGAAACCTTGAGAGTAGGAAATAGTTTATTTTCCTAAATTAAAAATAAACAAAATCTTTATTCAGTTTAATTTCTTTCAGTTTGGAAATCTAAAATGCCAGTGATCTCTATGGAACTAATGGAAATCATTCTACCATTTGAGCTCAATCAAGCAACTGACACAAGGAAAGACTACCAACAATAAAGTATAATTATATATATTTAATACGTTAAAGGATTTTTTACTTTCTAAAATCAGTTTATGAAAGTAAGGTTAATTTTCTTCAAAGTTTAAATCAGTGCCAGATGGATAAATTAAGATTACTGTATCACAAATGTGAAGTTTACCATTTGGCTTCCATCATAAATTATGAATCTGAGCAAAATTGGGAAATTGAAGTTTGTCAATGACAAAAGTGTGATCAAGAATGAAAAATAATATTTGGAACATCACATATAATAATTGTCAAACTGCGAGTTGTCGTCACGCTTTCGCGAGGCGAGCCTTTGAGGCATTGAAGCATTCCAAGCTCGCAGGACTTAGGCAATGAGCGCTAAAGGAGCTCATTGCCTCACGAGGCATTGAAGCACGCATCGCGAGGCATTGAAGCACGCAGGACTTACGCTGAAATGAGCACTTAAGCAGCCACGCAGCACTTAATTGAATTAAACGGCCGAGCTGCGGAAATCGGAAAACAAGAAAAATAATAAAAAATACATAAAAACACATTCACATTCAGCACAGGGGGAAACCTGGGAATGAGATTTCAAGCGATTTTGAGCCTTATTTCACATGTTTTGTCACTCGAAAATCGGCTAAGCGAGGAAAAAAATGGTGTACGAAAAACGTAAAAAATTCAGAAACTGGATGAATAGGAGGCTGAGCAAAGCCAGGCACGCGCGACTTAGAAAATACATAACGGCAAAGACTGTAACACTTACGCGAACAACACCAGGCACGCGCGACTTAGAAAATACATAACGGCAAAGACTGTAACACTTACGCGAACAACACCAGGCACGCGCGACTTAGAAAATACATAACGGCAAAGACTGTAACACTTACGCGAACAACACTAGGCCCGCGCGGCTTAGAAAATACACAACGGGAAACACTTACACCAACAAAATATGTCCTCTGGGGAAAATACGAATTTAATGGTCGATCCGTGAAAATTGAAACACACGAAAATCACGAAAAATTATTAAAAAAACATAAAAACACAGTCACACACAGCACAGGGGGGAGTCAGGAAGCATGGGAGTTAGGTTGCAAGTGATTTTGAGCCTTATTTGCCGTGTTTTGTCACTTGAAAATCGGTTAAGCAAGAAAAAAAATGGTGTCTGAAAAACGTAAATAATTCTGAAACTGGATGAAAACGAGGCTGAGCAAAGCCAGGCAGGCGGGACTTAGAAAATACAAGATGGCAAAGACAGTAACACTTACATGAACAACGCCAGGCAGGCGGGACTTAGAAAATACAAGATGGCAAAGACAGTAACACTTACATGAACAACGCCAGGCACGCGGGAATGTGAAAATAAAACAAACGCCAGACAGTACGCGCCACACTGACACACAGAAGAGAAACACACAGGGAAGGGACAGGGGGAGATGCTGGAAATAGACACAGGCTATTCCCAAGCGCAAAACTTGCAGGTTAATGAACCCTGCAATGAGCGGCCCGTACAGTAGGCGGGAGGAAAGCTTTGCAATGAGCGCCGAAGGCGCTCACAGAAGCAAAAGCCTTACATTGTGTGGCAAACTGCATTGCCTGGCTTACAATTTTATTGCCGGGCAATTCGCTAGTTATAAATAGTCTTGGAAAAGTGTTTTTCAGAAAGTTTTTTCTCAACCAGATACAGCATCTACAAAAGGGTATGGCAGTCATATAAAAGGCAAACTGTATATGTAGCTCTATTTTATTACACAAAGTACATTTCTTTCTTCTATAATTCCTTATTACTCTATAATTTGATCCACGACACACATCTAGAACTTGAATTATTTTGCTTTTATTTTTTACCCTTTTGAGGGTGACGTGTTTTTTCAAGTGAAACAAGTATAAAAAGCAAATGAATGACTGAAGAGAAAAATGTAAGAACAATATAAATGTAATCAGTAAAATGTCAGACAACTGATTGGTCTTGTTTGTATCACACACGGTAAAGCAGAGCCAAGCTGTTTTCATTCATGACAACTGTAGGCTCATGAGAATGCAAAAACATAACGATGTAAAACAAATATAGCTCAAATTGATTTTTCTTTGGGGAAATATAAAACTGTAAACAAAAGTAGAGGTGCTCATCTGAGAACGAAAAATACCCCAGTGGGTTTTTTCTATAGGTCTGGTTACCTATTCAGAGATCAACCACTTTTAGCTCACTTGTGCCCTTCACAGGGAGAAATATGCTGTAGTATATCAGTCTGGTCTCACACAATTGAGTGATCCAGCCCTGAAATACCAGGCAATTCTCCGTGAACAGGAGGAACAGCAAAGCCTCTGTGGGCCTCGTCAGTGAGGTGCAGCTGTACTCCCTAAGGCACAGTGAGCAAGGAATCCATATCTGGTTCCCCTATCACCCATAAGGTGAGTAGTTAACCAGACCTATAAGAAAAAAAAAAACACTGAGGTATTTTTTTCGTTCTCAGATGACCTCTACTTTTTTGTTTTGAAATATCAAATTGTGCTAATAAATAAATCAACTATGTTTCAGATGAATATATATATATGCATTTTGAATTTTTAAGTAACTATGACAGAAGGAGATCTCTTATGAGCTCTAGTGTCTACACTCACTCCATCTCTCTCTCTTTGTCATGTTCTGCTACCCTATATCCTTTATATATATATTATTATTATCATTGTTTATTTGTAACGCACCATCATAGTCCATAGTGATATATATATGCATATATATATATATATATATATATATATATATATACAGAAAGAGAGAGAGAAGAGAGATGAATGGAAAACTGGAAAATTAGAACATGCAAGAGATAACAGTCATCATATTCAGACTATATAGGATTTATGTATATGTATCTGAAATTATGTTGTTTTTTGCATTAGCATAATTTCACATTTCCCCTAAGAAAGGTGAAGCTTTCTAGAAAAAGGCTGATGAGTTGCCCCAGTAGATGGCAATACATCAAAAGTGCTGTCTGTTTGTGGTTTCTGGGCTTCGCCTTTGTTGCCATGTTTTAGCTCTTAATTTGCTACAGTTCAGCAGTTTGGGAATAACTTAGGAGATCAATCAGATCACTTTTCTGGATTTCTAGATTTGCTATAAATAAGACAATGTAGATCATGTCTTGCCCTGTCTTTTAATAATGCAATGCTACATGCTAGGTAATAAAACACACCTTCCAACACTCTCCTTGGGAGGGTCGTACTCTGGGCAGCGCTGGGCAGACAGAATCTTTCACTGAGGAGTCACAAAGATGTATAACAGTGTTTTGAAATGTGCCTATCAGACAGGAATTAAATATTCATTTTGGACATTTATAAAATATGATTTAATGAGAGCTTAAAAGTATTTCTAATAAAAAATAGATTAGATTTGTTTTTCATGTTCATTTTTACTCAAAAGGAGTTTGAGCAGCTCAAAAGTTGTTAAATAATTATAATTAGAGAATGAACTTCATGAGAAATAAGTTTGGTTTTCTATATATATAACTCTCACATGATTAGGGCTACCACCTTCACCTCTATAATGGATATGTACAAATGCCCTTTTTATACTGTCTTCAAATGTATGTCCAAATTTTGTTTTCTTATATCTCTAGTGCTATTGAATCTACTGACACAAGAAATTATAGTATATATATATATATATATATATATATATATATACACCGTATGTATATACAGTATATATATATATATATATATATATATATATATATATATATATATTTATGGGCTTGTACCCATGTTTCAGGCATTTTAAAGGAGGAACACAATACAAGAAACTGTAATACTTTTACAAGTTTTACTAAAAATGTATCCAGTAGTACAAAAAAAAACAAATGAAAATGATAGGCCTAGCTTCCATTGACAAACTACATTAACCAATAAATTGTTCTCACTAACTAACTCTCATCCAGCTAAACATGGGTGTGGCAAAGCAAATAGTCCAATATTTCGTAAAATCATTGTCCTCTATATTCTTTAGATTTCCAGGTCTATACTCTGCTCCAAGCGGTCATTAGCTGCAGGCTGCTGTCTTACTGCATGTGTCCTTCTCTAGGTCAGACATAACTGCAAACAATCAATCCATTATCAGCCGCTCCCACACTCCATGATCAGTCTTAAATAAGGCCCCCACAGGTGCAGTTAAATACATGAGCAGGAAAGTTAACTTATGCAGTCCTACTGGGGGAAGAGAGCTTTGTAGAGTCTGTGGCTTGCATAAACCTCTTGGGTAACTCTGTCTCTATATATCTATATCATATATATAGTTGTCGTAATTGCGAATCTATCCATAACGCTCGCAAAATTTCATAAAGTTATGGGCGCTCATAGCAAGGCCTGTAAAGAAGAGGAGGGGAGGCTTGCAATGAGCGCTGAAGATGCTCACTGAGAAGCCCGCAAGTTGCAACTGAAAATAAAAACTACAGAAAAATAAATGGCGACCGTTACACCCGCGAGGCCTGATCTAGACAAACAAAGTAGATGGGGGAACAGGCGAGGGCCGCAATGGATGCAGGGGGAGCCAGGGAGCCCATAAGTGAGGTTGAAAGCTAATTTGCTATTCAATTGGCATCTTTTAGTGGCCACCCAACGGCTTCTGCTTCGACTTATGCTTTTAACTGCCGCCAAGCCCGCAAATGTTTTAAAACCCGTAAACGAGGAAGAAAGAGTCAGGGGAGGGAGAGGGGGGAAATAGGCACTGGGGAGGGAAAGAGGGAGAAGAGACAAAGGGGAGGGAGAGAAGGGGAAGAGATACAGGGGAGGTAGATAAGGGGGGAAAAAAGGGCAGGGAGAGGGGGACAAAGAGACACAGGAGGGAGAGGGGGGAAAGAGACACTGGGGAGGGAGAGGAGGGCAAAGAGACACAGGGGAGGGAGAGAGGGGGAAGAGACAAAGGGGAGGGAGAGGAGGGGGAAGAGACACGGGAGAGGGAGATAAGGGGGAAAAAACAGGGCAGGGAAAGGGGGACAAAGAGACACAGGAGGGAGAGGGGTGAAAGAGACACTGGGAAGGGAGAAGGGGGCAAAGAGACACAGGGGTGAGAGTGTTTGTCTGTAACGCTCGCAAAGTTATGGGCTTGCGCATGCGCAGAGCGCATGCCGCAGCCTGCAATGAAAGTTGGTCATTGCGAGGCCCACCATGAGCACCGAAGGCTCTCATAGCCAGGCCGGTAAAGTAGAGGGGGGGGGAAGGCTCACAATGAGCGCCAAAGGAGCTCATCGCGAGGCCCGCAACTTAGCGGGGGGGGAGCCTTGCATTGTGTGGCAAACAACGGTATTGAGAGGCTTTACATTTTTTTGCTGTCATTTTTGACGGGCAAGTCGCTAGTATATATATATATATATATATATATATATATATGTGAGTAGTTTTATGTAGCTGTATGTATTAGGCAAGTGATTTAAAATAAATAAATATTGTAATACACATTTTTTAATGGACTATCACCTCCCAAAAGCTTATAGAACATGGTTCCTCTTAACCCTGATTAAACCACTAAAAAGAACACAGATAAGGTCTCTCTCCTTATGGTAATGGATAATATGTTTAAATACATAAGTATTTTTTGCTGTTCAATGTTTGTAATCAATTCAGTAGGCTAACATTTAGCAGGAACCTACTATTTTGTTTTTATAATTCTGCCTCATTTTTCCCTACTGACCTTGGAGGCATCCATGGTGCATTGGTGAAGGCTGCATGTGTGAATGGGCCATTTATATTATGGCAGGAGCTGGCTTGCGGGTATTATTGTGAGCTGCCTCCTCTGAGTGTATGTGAGGGAGATTGGAAGGTATCAATATGCAAAAGGTCCGAAGATATAAAGAATCCCTCACTCCCAAGCTATCAGGAAATGTTGAAGTCAGACAAGATGGAAGCTTTGTATACATAAGCAGAATCATCTGACAGTTACATGGCTAATTTCCATATCTTTTTAATATATGCTGTGTTTTGCACATGAAATATACATGAGTGTTTGCATTGTTCTTGGCATACATGCATGTTCATTATACTACAGCATAAACATAGAATGCTTTCATATATTTTGCATTTCTTCTGTTCTGTGTTAAAAAAAATGAAATAAAACTCATTAACTAAGTTATTAAGAACTGGGTTGAAAAGATTTGTAGAAATTGCCACATTTATGAAAGAAATTTATAAAAGATAAGCATTGTGTTAATTGGTTGTATTGTGTGCGCGGTACGTGAAACTCCAAGGGACACAAGCTGCGTTCAGCTACTTATCCGTAACATGCAAATTTCTGGAAGAAAAAGAAAGAAAAAACAATCAGCTCTTATAAAGAACTCAAACGCTGAAGCTACTATATTTTATGAGACAACCATTTTATATTATTTGGATTCCATCAAAAAATGCCTGTTTTGATTACCCAATCAAATGAATTATCATGGATGTTGAATAAGTATAAGAACCATATTGACCCATCTAATACAGTGGACCCTTGGTACTCGTCTACCTCAAAACTTGATGAATTTGGTATTCACATTTTGACAAGGAAAAATGGCTCCGCACTCATCACCGTGTATGAGTCCATTTACATTACTTCTTATGGGAACTTTTGTACTCGTCCTTTTGCGCAACTAGTCGTGCCTTCTGGAACCAATTATTGACAAGTACCAAGGGTCCACTGTATGCTTACTCTATCTATCTAACATATTTTAGATCCCTACCACTTCTACTGGAAGGCGGGTGTTATTATTTAACACCCTTCATGTAAAGTAGCAATCTTACATATTACTATCCTTCAACTCACAATCTCTTGTTCTTGCATATCTCCTTGTCTAAACGATACTTCTTTTTTTAACTTTATTAAATTAATCTATTTGAGGCTTTCTATCAAAACACCCCTCATTCTACTCTTCGTCTTCATCATATGAAGGCTAGGCTTTCTCCAGTGGCTTAGAAAGTGAATGGAGGCCCCCTGTGCAGGATAGTTTAGAGGGCCCCCTTGTAACTTCTCTGTCCAACCATTCAGGTCAATAGAATATCCTAAAATATATGTAGCTAATCATCATTTATGGTGAACAGGTCACATTCCTGTAAAGTAATTATTTACGATCCTTATCTAATATATTAGGATTTAACCCCACCCTGTGGGCACCTAGATTTCATCCACTGTACGTCTCTGCAATTTATTGTTACCTGGAAGCAGACAGGCATAAGGGACTGAGCCAGGGAAGTGTTGGCGTTACATTCCCCAGATTCAGCACCGTACCCTCCAGCCAAACGTACCTGTGCGTAAGTGAGGGGTGAAAGCTGCTGCTGCTAGAACAGCACTCACTGACAAATATACTTAGCAGAGCATCCTATGTGCAGCTAATCTAGGCCTCTTTTAATAGTAACTCTACATTTATCCAGCATCTATCAATCCCCATGGGTGCAGGATAACTGGGAGTTTACTATATATATATATATATATATATATATATATATATATATATACATATGCTCGTTTGTGTGTACTGGGGGATCTCAAGAGGATGGCTTCTAATAGAAAAAAAAGAATATATATATATATAATCCAATAAGAAAGAGGATTGCACTCCAGGAGATTTTACATTAAATAGTTCAGTGTGTTATTCAGTGGAACACATCACATGTATTGTTTGCTTGTATTGTTTAGTTGTGTCTGTCTCTCTGTGACCTCTTGTACCACAACCCACCATGCTGATCCACTTGGTATTCATGGCAGAGATAGTTGCCAGTTCTTTCTCCAGTTACCAACAGCATACAGCTCCTGGTATTCCTAGGTGGTCTACCATCCAAGTACTGACCAGGCCCAACCTTGCATGGCTTTAGGGTGTTGTTATCTTTTGGTTCCCTGGCTGGAATCAAACCCAGGTCTCAGTGGTGAAAGCACCGAATCCTAACCACTGGACCACCAGGGAACCCCATTACAATAAATCAAAGATATGTATTAGCACACTCCAAATAATCCTACAGGAAAATGTTCTAGATAAGAAGTGATGCATTTGTGCTAAAACTTCTTCAGAGATACTCTTGTTGATATACATGACTTATGTAAGATTCAAATCAATTAATTTATATCAAATTTGGTGGATGGAGACACTCTGATCTGTAACGAACAAAACAATATTAGAAGTATATACGATAAACCCCAAAGCTCCACTTATGGAATTAAAAGTAAAAACAATGTGAAATATATAAATCTGAATGATAAAAAGCACATTAAATGTAAATTTGCAGGCAATTATATGGCGCACTTGATGTGCATTAATGCTACCTTGCATATAATAATTTGTAGCAAGCATCTGTGGGCATAATTTAGGGACAATTGTGTTTAATGGCGTTTTTATTGACATACGTAATATAAAAGAGGCACAAATATATTGACACATGTAACTGGCGTATGAGCCCTTTCCGTACGCAAAAGATTGGCAGCAGCAGTGCCGCCGCCAACCGCTAGATGGCGCTGCCAATTTTCGGAATACCGCTGCACATTGCATATAAGGCGCTCTGACAGAAGAGGCCTTGAGCTATGAGAGGCCCGCCCGTGTCCCTCGAGGGCTGAGTGCATAGCTATTGGCCTCACTGTCAGTTCAGCGCTGGCTAATTGCGCCATGTCGGAGGGGGAAATGATTATAGGCCTTCCCTGAAACCGGACGGCGCCATCTTGCGGGTTACTTGCTGGCACTGCAAGCTGTCAGTGCTGGCGATTTTTTGAGCATACACAACGGGATAGATCCGGCGTATCTTGATGCACATAACAAGCATGAAAGCTTTTTTATGTTATTTATTTATTCATTCACACCCTGCAAATACATTAATATGCAGATGCAATAGCAAGTCTCTTTTATATTCTATAAACCTATTACTATTTTCCTTTTTCTAGCATTGGCTGTAAGAACTATCCAGCATATTTTCCATGATCCTGTAATGAAAATAAAGCTTGTAAGAGTCCAGCTATAGTCAGAATAAGCAGATTATCCTGATCAGTCCAGTCCCTCTCTGTGCCTGGTGCATGAAAGCGCTCAATTATCCCCAGGTGTGTGTTCTTATCCTTAATCTTAGAAATAGTAGTAAAAAAGGAGTCGTGGTTAACCATTCCTTTGCCATAAAGTGCCTGATTTGTCCTTCAAATGTGCATGTACTGCAGTGTCTGCTACATAGCAATTTTCCAGGCTGAAAAAAAGCGTTTTCTATATGTAGCATATATTAAAAGATCACTGTAGTCCCTACTTGTACAAAATATATTTTATATATTTAAAAAAATTGCTTTTTACTTGTTAAAGACAATGGGCCTCATTCAATTGCGATTCGGCCAATTGAATGGGGCTCTATATAAGCACAGAGCATATTTTTTACAGAAGTTTTTAGTTAGTGAACTTCAATCCAAAAGCAAGGTCTTCACTAACTTAAAACTTCTGTAAAAAGATGTGCTCTGTGCTTATATAGAGCCCTATTCAATTGGCCAAATTGCAATTGAATGAGGCCCAATACATTTTTCCTAATAAACAGCTACTGATTAGTAGAAAAATATGTATTATATTGAAAAGTTGAATATACTTACGTATTTCTATGCTAGATACTGATATGTGCATGTGCACACCCATATGAAGCATAAAGTGTACCCTGCAGGGTACAGTGAGTGACCTCCAAAAGAAATGATGGTTGCTGGGGTCACAGCTGAAATTGCCCATTAGGAGACAAGCAGAGAGAAAAAAACAGACAGCAATTGCCAGATTGTGATACAAATGTTTCAGTCTTTACTTCCCCCTGATTGGCCAAAACAATTTTTCAAATTGTATACCAGTTTAGCCTGGGTTTGGAGGGTGTTAACCATAAGTTTCAACTGACAGAAATTAAAAAAATATTTTGCTAACTTCAAGGTAAGTGTTTGAATGCTTATTTTGGTATTCTCTCACACAATTTTTTTTCATACGCTACAAATTCTCCTCTATCAGATGCACTCATAATCTAGCTCACTTACATATCCCTTTAAGACTAAACTTATATGAAAGAGCGACAAAGTCAAAAATGTGCAATCACATGTTAAAAATAGCAGTTTTTAAGCATAAAAAGGTGTTTTCATTATAAAAAGCATTAGTCAAATTAGGTAAAAACTCGACTGGTGCAGTGATCTGACACACCCTACTGAGATAAAGAAGCAGCACTTATTTTTTAAGGATATAAGGGATCTTTCCTGCTATCAATTGATAGTACTGGTTAATACCCACAGTTTTTCCCATTTTGGTATATTTATATGTTCTTTTATTATGTGCAACGTTTTTTAGTGTAGCTCTCATCACCATTGTTTCCCTTATCTGTTGCTATATGCGGGAGGGGCATTGAATGCAGATAATCCATGAGCTGCTTCAGTATTCAGTCATGCCTGATCTCCGTGTCCCTGTAGCGTGTGGTCCATACAGTTTTTTGGGCAAAGATACTGGAGTGGGTTGTCAGTTCCTTTTCCAGTGGACAGCGATTTGTAGGACGTCTCTGCCATGATCTGCCCATCTTGGTGACCCTATATGGTATAGCTCACAGCTTCATTGAAGTACACAAGCCCCTTCACCATGACAAGGTAACGATCCAGAAGGGACCTGAAGCATCCATTACCTGAAATAATCCACCTTCTCTGATAAAACTATATTCATGTGATTAACTACATCCCAACTTTCTAATTACATTTTAAGGCCCTCATTCAATTGCAATTTGGCCAATTGAATAGAGCTCTAAATAAGCACATAACATATATATTTTTTTTAAGTTTTAAGTTAGCAAACATCTATCCAAAAGCAAGGTTTTCACTAACTAAAAACATCTTTAAAAAAATATGCTATGTGCTTATTTAGAGCTTTATTCAATTGGCCAAATTGCAATTGAATGAGGCCCTAAGTATTTAAATGAAAAATACAAATCCCACAGTTCAATTATTTTTAAAAGTGTTTGTGATCCTGTGAAAATTATACATGAACTGGCTATTAGTATCATTTATTAATGTATCATAGTGGCATTAACTAAATCCAACCATTATTCTAATAGAAGGTCTGCATAATCTAAGGGTTTCTCTAAAATTAGTTGAGAAAAATTGTGGTCAAAATGAATTTATTCAGTTAATCTGTAACATTGGTCCAAGTAATTCAGGCTTCTGCAAATACTGACATCTGGTGGACAATGTGTGTAATATGTTACCCTATTCTATCTGAAACTGCACATAAATCACATAGATACAGTATGTCTCATATACTGAAATGTGCAATTTTCAGTGTAATTTTAATAAAAAAGTATATATTATGTATATATGAATAATCAGAGGTTTGCAGTATATAGAGATATATATCCCTGCTCTTGTGAGCTCACAATCTAGGTCAGATGTTTTGTATTTTTCCGTCAGTCTTGAATTTATACTGAGTTTATCCCACTTTTGCTGGAAGGCAGATCTAATCACTAATATAGTTTGTAAAGTGTGCGTAACGATCCAGGGGAGCGCATGCGCACTTCACAAACTGTTCAGATTTCCATACAAGCCGCAGTGCGCATGCAACAGGGGAGGGGGGGGGGGGACAGAGAGTGGAAAAGATACAAAGGGGGAAAGAGACACAGGGGAGGGAGGAAGGGAAAAGAGACACAGGGGCAAGTGGGAAAGATGCACAGGGGGAAAGGGGGAAAGGGACACAGGAGTGAAAGGTTGTGGGAAAGAGACACAGGCGAAAGATGGAAAGAGACAGAGGGGAAAGGGGTAAAGAGTCACAGTGGAGGGAAAGGGGGAAAGAGACACAGGGGAAAGTGGGAAAGAGGCACAGGGGGAAAGGGACACAGGAGTAAAAGGTTGTGGGAAAGAGACACAGGCGAAAGATGGAAAGAGACAGAGGGGAAAGGGGGAAAGAGTCACAGTGGAGGGAAAGGGGGAAAGAGACACAGGGAAGGGAGAGAGGGGAGAGACACAGGGGAGGGAGATGGGTGGAAGAGTCACAGGGGAGAAGATGGTGGGGAAGAGACAAAGGCTAGAGAGGGGGGAAAGACACAGGGGAGGGAGAGGGGGAAGAAACACAGGATAGGGAGAGGGAGTGAAAGAGACACAGGGTAGGGAGAGGTAGGGAAAGAGTCACAGGGGAGGGAGAGGGTCTTAAGAGACACAGGGGAGGGAGAGGGCGGGAAAGAGACATGGGGAAGAGAGACAGGGGAGGCAGAGAGGGGAAGAGACACAGGGGAGGGAGAGGGGGATAAGGAGAGGGGGGTAGAGAGACAGGGGAGCGCATGCGCACTTCAAAACTATTTGTACGGATTTCCATACAAGCCGCAGTGCGCATGCAACAGAGGGGGGGCTGGGAGGGACAGAGAGGGGAAAAGATACAAAGGGGGAAAGAGACCCAGGGGAGGGAGGAAGGGGAAAGAGACACAGGGGAAAGGGGGAAAGAGGCACAGAGGGAAAAGGGATACAGGAGTGGGAGGTTGTTGGAAAGAAACACAGGCAAAAGGGGGAAAGAGACAGGGGAAAATGGAAAAGAGGCACAGTGGAGGGAGAGGGGGGAAAGAGACACAGGGAAGGGAGATGGTGGAAGCGACACAGAAGAGGGAAAGTAGTGGTAGAGACACAGGGGAGGGAGAGGGGGAAAGAGACACAGGGGAGGGAGAGGGGGAAAAGAGTCACGGGGGAGAGGGGGAAAGAGACACAGTGGAGGGAGAGGGTGGGAAAGAGAGGAGGAAAGGAAGAAAGAGACAGGGGAAGGAGAGGGGGAGGGAAGAGACACAGGGACGGAGAGGGAGAAGAGATACAGGTGAAGGGGGGGGGGATATATTATCCCGTCATTCATGACGGGCAAACAACTAATTATTAAATATGGTTTATTTTCATATTTATCTATCTATCTATCTATCTATCTATCTATCTATCTATCTATGTGTGTGTGTTCTTCTCCTCTAACCCTCCAAAGACCTGTGGCTCACATCAACCTTTTGGGGAGCTTTGTCACAATATATATATATATATATATATATATATATATATATATATATACTCAAAAATGATGGGGCAATAAAATGTGAAACCATGGGAATGCAATCTTTTTCTCCTCTGAGGACCTTTGGCGCTCATTGTGAGCCTCTCCCCTTGTGTCCTTCTTTGTCAACTGCTTGCAGGCTGGTGATTCCTCGTTTACTAAGTGTTTGGTAACTAAGTCCCGTGTGTTGCATTGCCTTCACTGCTCGCCTTGCTTCGCGAGGTGAGCATGCAATGAGCGCCTTTTGCGCTCATCGCCTTTGCAATGCTAATTTTTGTGCCTTAACGGCAAGGCTCGCTATTCGAGACTCGCAGGTGATGGGCGCCTTTGGTGCTCATCGCCTAAGTGCTCCTCGTTAACAGCTCGCTTCGCAAGGCTCGCAAGATTGAGCGGCTTTGGCGCTCATTGCCTAACTCGTACGCATAACGCAAAGCGTGACGTCGTCTCGTAGTTTGACAACTACAGTATTATATGTGATATATATGTGTACAGTGTACCAAGTGTATATACAGACAAATGTCAGTGCATATAAATATTTCTGTGGCACTCCACCAAGAACTTGGAGCACCTACCGAACATGAAAATGGGCTGCCCAAGGCCTGGGCCCTGTTTCCCTATGCAGAACAATTTAACCAGCTTTTGGGCTCCATGGTACCCAGATTCGGAAATCTTATGATTTTATATAATTTACATTTTATTTTATATACAGTAGCTCACATGTTTTATTTTGCACATGATGAAAGTGACTTGTGTATGTTAGCTGTGCATTTCACAAACGTGTAATATTCAGTTGAATTGGAATTAATGATCAAAACTATTTAGTATGTTGGAAGAAAATATATAAAACTGGAAAGTCCTATATGCTATTATAATTAAATTGCCCATTTCACTATATAAATATACATGTATTACAAGAGAACATAATAATGTCTTGGTTCATCGTGCATTAACATCTATTTTTTATGTCTGTCCAGAATATCAGTTCTTATGATTTGGAAAATATTTTTTTTTCAATATGCTACTACAAGCACATTCTGTAGCAAAACTTCTAAAATCCTGCTCATTTTGTGCCAAGGTTTATGTCGGCAACTGAAAAACATTGATTTTTTTATTGCGTGAATTTTTAAGCAATCAGTGTACTTAGAAGTCTGCTCACTTACTAAAATATGCTTTTGTTTACCCCTTCTTAAGAGAAAAATCAGCAGTCATTCTGTAAACATACTCCGTCTGGTGTTTGCTGGGCTGTGTCTCATGATTACGCTGTAGTGGTTATAGAACCACCTGAAATGTCCTGTAATGTATGTTAATGCTACAATCATTCCAATCATCAGTAGAGTATTCATTTAGCTGGAAACTAAATACTAGGTTGATTTTGTGTTTTAAAATAATTGTGCTACTGTAGACCCTTTATAACCTTTCTGTTCCACAAATACAGCCTATTTCCCTGTCTCCTTCAGGAAAGTCTTTGATCAAGATATATAGTTTCCCTGGGTCTGATAATGTCTGGGTTGCAAAACAAAAATTTAGTTTTCTTTGTACAAGACAAGTACCTGAAGGGGTAAAAAAGCCCAAAATATATGTAATGTTGTTGTTTAGTCATTCAGTCGTGTCCATTTCTCCGAGACCATATGAATTGCAGCACGCCAGGCATATCTATCCCTCTGAGCTCCATCAAGTTCATGTTCATTTCTCCAGTTACCTCATCTATCCATCTCTGTCTCTTTGTGTGCCTTAAATCTTTCCCAGCATCAAAGTCTTCTCTAGGGAATCCTGCCATCTCATAATATGGCCAAAATATTTGAGCTTCAGCCTCATGATCATACCTTCCAGTGAACAGTAGAACTTGATTTCCTGTAGTATTGAGTTATTGGATTTTCTTGTAGTCCAAGGAACTCTAAGCAGTTTTCTACTACAACACAAACCAGTTCTACGGTGCTCATCCTTCTTTATGGTCCAGCTCTCACATCCGTATGTTACTACTGGGAACACCGTAGTTCTAACTATGAAGTCCTTTTTTGATAGTGTTATATATTTACTGCTTACTAGCTTGTCCAAGCTTATCATAGCTTTCCTCCCCAGAAGTAAATGCCTTTTACTTTCATGGCTACAGTCACCATCTGAAGGTATTATAATTATCCTTCCATAAAAACAATTATCATCCCCTCTCCCGTAATCATCTAAGAATACCCTTTTACAATAGACCAGTGACAGTACCAGAAGGTTCCTACCCTGTGGTAGCTCTGACATCCCTTTTGGGAACTTTTGCCATGGGGACATTTTAGGGTCATGTCAGAGGTGTGATGTTTGTGAACCACAGTATTTGCTAACAATGTATCTCCTCTACGGCAAAGTGCTTTTTCATATAATTATACATTTTGTAGTGTTATACTGGTATAAGTCGTAATGAAAACTTTAAGAATATATTAATTACTATTGTACTTCTCTGGCTGATTTCTATTTAAATATTTTGAATCATGGGTTCTATTAACATAAAAATCAGCTAAAATTGAAAATATAAAACTAATAAATATTTTCATAGCATTTTTGCGACAAATGTCAAAAGCAATAATTCATCAAGAAGAGCACATACGAAAAAGTCATACAGCTAGTTTTAATTAGATAAAATATATATTTGGTTGCCTCTGCATGACCTAGTAGTGATCTATCATACGTTAGTAGTGGTTGGGGCATATACATTTCTTGGAGAGCTATGGTTTAATGATTTAATGATGCAAGTTGGCTGCTTCTGGGCCGGTGGGAGAGAAGGGGATGTAGTGTGAATTTCAATCTTATTCAATTATCAAACAACGACTCTGGACTTCTGCCTGTTCATTCCTACCACACCCCTCCCTAAACTGATAACTACAAATACACACACTCATATGATCCAGCCCTGAGTATCTGATGTAACAAACACAAAATAATTTCCGAAACCTACAAACAGAAACTGTTCTATGTCCATGGCTTACACAGCTGCTTATATTTTTAGTTTGGTACATACTAAGTGTCTTTTTTTCTTGGACTGCAGTGGTCCTTTAATGCATTGTATCCTTTTCAACTAATTTCCTGAAGCCCAGTGTGAGCAGTAAGGCTACAGTCGAGTAGCTTCAACTAAGTATTGATTTTTCAAGCAGTTTTCTTTATTATGATATCTCAATGTGAAAGACAACTCCAAGTGGCTTGAATGGGATGAGGATAAGTTGTTTACCTAAGCAAGAAAATTCCAAGCATGGAGAGTACATTTCAACCAGGGGTGTAGGAGCTAGAAAAATATGTACCATGACCAGACGTTTATTTCCAGCCCCTCCAAATAATGTATCTACCCGATCCACAATATGACAAACCCGAGCAACGGGGAGACAGCAAACTGTTCGATTGCTGGGATCTGGGTGACAAATCACCCTTCCTAATAATAGAGTTCCCTACCACCAAAACCTGTCTGTTTCTCTGCCTATTCTGCCCTCCCACTCCTCCTGTAGAACTGTTGTCCCAGCTGTTAGAGGGAACAGCTCTATCTGGCATTGCCATTCCTGAATGGACATCCCCAACAGTCCATAAAAATAGCTTATATATACATACATACATACAAGCATAGAGAAATCTGGTGGGGATTTACCCCCCAGATCCTACACCCATGATTTCAACCCATCAGTGGATGGAAAGTTGTTATTAAGTGAGCTAGCACTGATCTATCAGGTGAAGGAACATCTGGATTTGACATGGTCCATAGTCTGTGAGTGTTCCCTATCACTAGCCAATGCTTGATTTAGTTGGGCCACTAACACGTCTTCCATCTCCTCCCGATGTCTAGTTCTCTGGTATTCATTCTCATGCCATGAAATCAGTATTGTTTCATTACTTTCTTTGCACGATGTCACTTATAGACTCTAAAGTATCACTCTTCATTATATAGACATGAAGGCAAAGCTGTCTTGATTGGAGGATCAATAAATCATTGCTTATTTGGTAACAATCTTCAGTATTTGCCAGTTTAATAAGGAGGTACCTATGAGAATAGAGTAGCTTTGTCTGACAATATTTTTACAAAATTCTAAAGAAAGTGAGTTTTTTTATTTTTCTAAATGGAAGCTGACCATGCGTTAAATGGAAAAAAAAGGTGAAAAAGATAAAATGGTAGCAAATCTCAGAATTATTTAGGTTAAAGGGCCATAGTAATTAGGGAAAAGTGATCCCTGGTGGGAACCATAGCTTTCACTGCTGTGACCTGGGTTTGATTCCAGTCAGGGAACACAAGAGGTCACATCATCCTAAAGTCAAGTAGGATTGGGCCTGGTTTGTACTTGTATGGGAGACCACCTTGGAATACTATATGCTGTGGCCCACTGGAGAAGGAACTGTATCTCGACAAACCAAGTGGATTAGCATGACCATGGGCATAAAGATGTGCCTGTTGTGCTATGGTCCATGAGGTCCCGGATAGTTGGACACAAATGAATGACAACAACAACAATTTGGGAAACACTTCACATCTGTGAAGTGTGTAACAAACTAATAACTATAGCAGCCATGTAAGGAAAGAGCATGAATTGTTTTATATATTTAAACGATTCATCCTGGGCTGCTAGTTTGCCTGCAGCTTGAGGGGGGGGGTACACCTTACTCTTCTACTGACTACTATTCTCAAGTGACTATGCAATGCAGAAATCTTTCAATAGAACTGAAGCTACAGCTCCTTTCATTCCTTCCCGTGTTCTAATCCTTTTAAGAACAAAACCAAAAAGTCTGTTGGTATTAAAGCAAAACTAGAAGCAATATTTAAAAATTAAAGATTGTATTAATTTTTCAACATTGTAAATAATGTTGTACATTAACAAGTCAAGTTCTTCAAACGAGAATCCCATAAATATGACACTTTAGTGGTCTTGTAATACTGCATTTATTATATGTTTGTTTGTGTAGAAGTGGTTGTGCACCTTTGATTCTTAAAACTACTTTTCATTTGATGTGTGTGTGTGATTAGTCATTCAGTTGTGTCTAACTCTCCGTGACCCTGTGGACAGCAGCACTCCAGGCACATCTTGTGCCTGATTGTGCTCATCCATAAGGTTTTCTTGGCAAAGAAATTGGATTGGGTTGCCAGTTCCTTATCCAGTGGACCCTGATTTGTCTGACCTCTCTGCTATGAACTACCCATCTTGTGTGACCCTACACAGCTTCATTGAAGTACACAAGCCCCCTCACCACGACAAGGTAGTGATCCAGAATACTTTAATTTGATACCAACATGCAAAATATACAGAGATACTATATTTATAAGTTAGCAGTTCTTTCTTTCTCACTAACATAAGGAAACAGAAGCAAAGGTAAGCTGTAAAGTAAAGGTGCTATAGAACAGGAGTATTTTGGTTAAGCTAACATGTTTTCTTTGGTGCCTTCTTCTATGCAAAGTCACACATTTATTTCTAGAAGAAATAAATAAGAACAGTACAAAGAACTGAAACTAAAGCTTGATTGACTGCTGGAAATACAAATGTAAATGGAACCTATTGGCACAATTCAGTGGTTGATACAGGACGGGGTGCTCCGTTGTGACCTGTGAAAGACTTTATGCCCTGATGGCTCCAATAGTAATTTGGCACACATGGCACACAACTTAGTCCATAGGGTACGGCAGGCCTTGTGTGTATAGATGTGTGGTTATGGATGTGTATATGTGTGATTTGTTTCAGTATGTATATATGAGTGCATGTGTTATTCTATATTTATATACTATTTTCTAGAAGTGATAGATTTTAACTGAGATAACATTGTTTAGGCTGTCTAGGTAAGGCTTGAACATTTTTCTTTTCAATAGTTCTCATGGAAATGAGAGAGGTGGGGTGGATATTAATGAGGTAAATAACATATTTTATTTTCTGACTAAAACTTTAATTTGCTACTGTTTGCAGTTTTATGTTAAAGGGCCAATTAATTTGGACCACATCACAATAAAGATCTCCTAAAAGCATGTTGACATACTTTTAGATTCATAGAAAGGCATTTTCTACTGAGAAATCAAATCAAATGTGTTTACATTTGTAATAGTGTACCCATGGCCGGATTACCCATTAGGCCAACTAGGCAGCCGCACAGGAGTGCTTCTCGGTAAGGGGCACCACTCCTAAAAAAAAATGGTTTCTGGCTTAAAAAAATTAAATGTTGCAGTTCATAGACTGGCTACTAGGGGGTAATCACCTAGAACAAGACAATTACAACAGGAAAGGGAACTTACACGTACAGAAAAGGCAAAAATGGGTCTGTGCATACCTTGCGTACTTACTCACAGGGAGCTATTGCTCTACTCTGTATAGAGATCAAGATAGAAAAAAATACCCTTAACAAATCTATCTGAGCAGAGCATGAAATGCTGTGTTCACCTAAACAGGTCAGTTATGGGTTAACTGATCAGTGCAGTAATGAGTCCAGGGAAAAAATGCTAACAATCATTGTCTTCACTTTGCGCTCCTCGGCTGTCTGTTATTACTCATGCAACAGCCAGTACGCAGGATACACTTTGTATGTAAACACAGGATTAAACTTTAGATATTTTTTTTTCTGTTATTAGTGTAATAAAAAAATAAGATAATTTAAACATTCGATCTTGTGCTATTTCACACCATGAAGCGCACTTACAGCGAGGAAATTGCCTTTTAATTAATTACGGGGGAACAAAGAAACTGAAAACTGCTTACACTGGCTTACACTGGCCCTTTAAACAGTGGGTTTTTTAATGCATGAAATTAATACATTTGGGGAATTCAATCACATATCATACTAACTCATCTTGACACATATAACATACACTTCAGAAGATAAATTCAGTATATGTCTTATTGTTTGCTCATTAGGAATGTTCCTTATAAATGAACTACTCTCTGAACATTTACATATATATCAATGTATCAGTAAATCACTTTAACTGTACAGCCAGGATAATAATTCATACAAATTACATTAAAATACCATATATTATGTGTTAAAATTCCACCAGATCTCATGTTTTGATGATGATAAACATGTATTTCTGAAACTATTCACTTTAATTTAGGACTATTACAAATCATTGAACAATATATGTAGCTGTGCCGATCACAGCAATGTTTATGGTACTATTTAATATAAATTATGTAGAATTATGTAACATATAGCATATAGTAACTGAATTGTCTTGTACAATAACAGACAATGAAAATATTCTGTCTATAAATACTATTGATATTTACTTGAATTGATTTACAAAATGCTTTATTTCAAAATGTAGCAGGTTCATTTTAAAATATATCTTAAATTCTTGCTTCGGAGGAGATCTAAAAAAATTGAACTTGATGGACTAAAAGTCTTTTTTCAACCCCAGTTACTATGTAACTATTCAGTTGTTTGCCACGGGGACACTGTAATGGTATTTGAAGACATGGACCTTAAAGGGACCAAAAGTGTTGGCCTACATTGTACTATCCATTTTTTATATATAATGTAAATCAATCCTAGGTAATTCCAAGTTGTTGTTGCCGCATTTATATGCAATTAATTGGCGCACGCATAATAATTAGTTGCTTTGATGTGCTCATTAGGATTACAATCCTGTTTGACAGTTTATGAAGTAGCCAAATTAAAAACCCCTGCAGTTAGACCCCTCTTCCTTCCTTACCAAGTATTTTGAGGGGCACATTAATATATCAATCAATCAATTATATTATATTACTAGCGACTTCACATCAAAAAATGATGGTCAATAAAATTGTAAGGCTGGGAATGCTGTTTGCCACACAGTGTAAGGCTTTTGGTCGTCTGAGCACCTTTGGTGCTCATTGCAAGCCCTGTGCACTCATCGCCAGGCTCACAATGAGCGCCTTTCGCAAACATTGCGAACCTCACCCCTGGTGTACTTTTTCTCCTCTGAGCACCTTCGGCGCTCATTGCGAGCCTCTCTGCTCATGCACGTTTGGTGGTCTGAGCACCTTTGGCGCTTATTGCAAGGGCCGTGCTGATCTCCTTTGGCGCTCATTGTGAACCTCTCCCCTGGTGTACTTTTGCTTCTCTGAGCACCTTCGGTGCTCACTGCGAGCCTCTCTGCTCGTGCTCTTTTGTTGGTCTGAGCACCTTTGGCGCTCATTGCACGCGCTGCGCTGATTGCCTTTGGCGCTCATTGCAAGCCACTCCCCTCGTGTACTTTTACTCCTCTGAGCACCAAGTTAGTATTGTAAAATGGCGGCGATTATCTATGTGTTAAGCGGGTGTGGAGCATTTTCCGTTCTCCCTAATAGTGTATTTTATACCTCGTACGTTCCTGTGTAAAAGTCTTATGTGCCTGGCAGTGTTTTGCGTGTTTAGGGGTTGTGTAGCCTGGTTTTAATTTTTTTTGTCCTCCATTTTTTTTGTCGCTTAGGTGATTTTCGAGTGCCGAAACTCGGAAAATTTTGTTTACATTGTCATGCAACCTCACTCCCAGAAGTCCTGGCTGTCCCCCGTGCTGTGTGTGATGTGTTTTTTTTTTTTTATTTGTGTTTTTGTTGTTTTTGGATGTGCACGGTTCGGCCGTTAACTTCGTATTTTTTTGGACCTTGTTTTATTTATTTTTCTCTATGTGCCGGGGGCCTGCGGTGCTCATCTCCACCAGCCCAAGGAGCACCTTTGGCGCTCCTTGCCAGCAACTGCATCCCTTGCTTCGTGAGGACCGCAGTTGCAGCGGTAATATTGAATATTTCAGGAATGATTTACTGCAAAGAAAAACTGTTACAATATATAGTCATCTTTTAAGGAACTTTTTACAATTAAATCTATTTGTTGGGTTGACAGAATCCCTTAAAATTTAGTATATTAGTTGCATTTATAGTTGTGAAAGTCCTATTAGCCCAGTCACATAAAGTTAGGAAGTATTACCAATTTTGTTAATGGCATCTTTTGCTTTCCACTAGGAGGCTGCAATGTTGATCTCTCTCACTCCTCTCACTGTGAGATGGAGTGGTAGTAATTTGTGAATTTCCATATTGCAGCTTGTAGTACACACTACAAAATAGGTAGCTTCTTGTTGGTCCACATAATCATGTGGTGCAGCTTCCAATCCATCACGTGAATGCATGGACCAATAGCAGTCGTGTGTCCCTTTATCAATATTATAGTCATTTCTGTCATATTTTGTTAGGAACATTTTAAAGTGTAACTAGGCTTATCTGGTAGACTACTTAAGGTTTTGGCAGAATGCCTGGAATCCTTATCCCAGCTTTTTTTTACTATAATGTTACTGCTTTTATACTGTACAAGTGTATAGTGCCTAGTATGAATAAAAAAGAAATGAAACACAGCGTTTTGTGTAATGTAGTTGTATTCCACTATAGTGCAGCAAAGCAAAGTGCCAATTTTGATCAAAATAATAGCCCAGATTGGTCAAAAACTTCAGTTTTTACTGGCATACTTTTATTTAGTAGAATGTAAAGTGGTAGTGAAAAAATATAATGTCAAATTTAAGTGATTATTGTTTTAATTATATATTGGAATTAAACTTAAGTTAAAATATGGTGTCTCAAACCAGCTTTCCGATTTGTTGCTTGAAACTCTTTTTTCGTGTTTAGACTTTTCTTAATGTACTAAGAAAAGATCTTCATATATCCTTTACATCTAAGCCAAGAAGTTCTACTAGGGGGAATTAATTAAAGTATTGCGGGTGCTAACTTGTGATATTCAGACTGGCTGTCATTATAGGGTAAATAGTTTTTAGCCAATCATAGGGCTCTAACAAATAAGAATGTACAGATTTAAATCAGTGCATTATGATTGTTTGACATCAGAAGAGGGGTGGTAACCTTCTCTGATTGGTTACTGAGTAACCAAATAGAGTTGCTGTATCCAAATACTGAATTCTGATTGGCTAAGATATGATGGACACTTATTTGAGCCAATCAGAAGCCATAAAACTAGTTAATAAGTGAGGGTGTTTTTTTTACAGTTTTTTTTTTAGTTAGATTGGTGTGAGGGTCCTAATGTAGGAAAGAAGATGATGTTGTTTACTATCAATATGAATGTGCCTGTGTAATAAGGGACAAAGATTGATGAAAAGGGCATTGTCAAAGCGTGGGTAATTATAAACCCCCCTCCACAGGCTTCATTTTTTTTTTTTGTAGAATTTTTTTAAATGTATTATTTTATTTATATACTTTTTATTTTAATATAGTTTTTTTGTCATTGTTTTTTCTTTTTCTTTTTAAAAAATTTCAACTTGGGATAATATCAGGGACTATGGGGGTCCTTGTGGACATGGTCTATTTGGGTTCATAAGAACCCCTGTGATAGTAGTTGTCATGGGTGTCATGGTGGTTAAGTTTTGGTCTGTAGGGACCATTATGTTAATGGGTTAAAGTTAAGTGCCATAGAGGTCCATAAGAGATCCAGATAGGGCTAATGTGCTCCTTACCCGAAAGCACAAGGGGTGGGGTGAGAGGGGCCAGATGACCTCCTGGTGTTTAAGGGGAATCGAGGCAGATACCCAGGCTCATAGAAGTAACAGATTATTGTAGTATGTTAACATTAAGTAGATATCTAATTTATATGTAGTGCAACTGACCATGCATGGGAATGGTATCATTTCATTGGATTTGTTGTTTGTTGTTATACATTATTATTGAGGTACTGCCAACCAATATGGCACCTACACCAACGGACAGCACTGTGTATGCCTGACCCCTATGACATGTATGCAGGTGTAAAGGGTTGGATATAGGTTGTATAAATAATGCTGCATCAGACATTACCACGCATCATATGTGTGTCCGACTCTCTGTGACCTCATAGACCACAACACACAATGCTAATACAATTGATATTCATGGCAGTGAGTGGGTTGCCAGTGCCTTCTCCAGTGGCCAACAGCATACAGCTCCTGGTATTCCTAGGTAGTTTCCCATCCAAGTACTGACCAGGCCCAACTCTGCTTGACTTTCGGGTGGTGTGACCTCTTTGTTCCCTGACTGGAATTGAACCCAGGTCGCAGAGGTGAAAGCACCAAAGCCTAACCACTGGACCACCAAGGAGCCCACCGCACATCATAGTGAACCACACTTTAATACCAGCAATTTAGTAAATCACATGGAGACCTCAGTAGCCCTCATTGCGCATCCTGTAAATAAATTCCATCATGTTGCATTTCCTAATCCTATTTTTGAGTTCCCCAACATCATGGTAACATTTCAGAACTGAATAGGGATCTTACCTGTATCTAGGGTACCTTTGTCTGTTAAGAAAAAAACAAATGTGTCCCTCCATTAAAATTATATTGATTTCTAATAATAATTAAGCCCTTTTTCTAAACATATTACATACAGCAGATATCGGACTGATTGCTGTAAGCCGGAGAGCGTTCCTTAGTGTACAAGACGCTTGTATTATCTTAACATCAATGCTCACAATTCTGCTTTCTACAGACTAAAAAAGCAAAACATTTTTCACAAGCTAAGTCTCCTCCTGCTGAGCAAAAACATAGTGCTGACAGCATCATTGTGCTGTTGAAGCCGTAATGTGCTTATATTATGATAAATTTTAGCAATAAAAGGAAACTTCTTTGGCATTGAATCATAGTTTAGTAATGACAGCAAAAGGTATTGAACGGCAGTCGGAGAAGGATCTGATAAGTGTATGCAGGGGACGATGTACCAAAGTGTTCAGAAACAGTGAAATATTGTCACTACTCAATGGAATAGCATTTGATTTGTCTATCTGGGTCTTTGGTTATTACTACTATGTTATTATTACTATCGAGATGAGATGTTGGACCTGCTCTTTTCTAGCAAAGAATTTAGGGATAGAATTTAAAGAATGAGTGATCTGAAAGTGGATCATTTTGGGAATGTAAAAAGTTGTTATGTCGTTTAGTCATGTCCAACTCTCCATGACCCTATTGCCCACAGCATGCCATCTATTGTTATGTCTCTGGTAGTGCTTATACATAAGGTTGCCTAGGCAGGTTGTGGTCCAGTGGGCCCTTAACCGATCTGTCTTTTCTGTTATGACCTTCCCATTTTGGGTGACCCTACATGGTATAATACATTCAACTAGCCTTTTCTTTCTAATATGTATCATTTCTCAGATAACCAACATTGTTTTATTCTTCTTCATTTCAATGACTTATAAATACCCAAATAATGTGCTAATTAGGATACCAGTCTGTTTATCTGTCTCTGTGGTGGCAAAACAATGCCCCTTAAGGTTCCTGTGCAGTTAGATCCTTCCCATACCATTATCAAACACCCTGAGCCACAAAGTAGCACATTTGCTGGCTATTTCATTAAATATAGAGAAACACAGCTAATACAATGTATAGATCATTTTCAATTCTCCTAAAAAGGAAACCAGCTTGTTGGAGGTGACAATGTCCTTTTAAGTTTAGAGAAAAAAAGTTTTGTGGATCATTACAAAATAGTTTTGGTTGATCTGTAGCAGTGAGAGCTATAATGATTGTTTTATTTTTCACAAACTGTAAAAGTGTTTAAATGTTGAATGTAGTCATTTTTTCAACCTTGAACAAAGAAAAGGGTGAATCAGCTGTCCCAGAAACATTGTGTTATATCATCCTTTATCAGCTCAAAAAACATTCTAAATCTGTGTCCCTGAATTGTAAATTGTGTAAATTCTGTGTTGCATTATAAATCTAAAAGAATAAAATAAAACATCTACATCAAAAAATTATTTAATGGGTTCAACAAAGTTTTAACCTTTAGTCCAGCTGAAACATGGTGTCCAGAATTCTCCTCAATGTACTTTAATTCGAAAGCAGTCAAAAACGTAAAAAAGCTCCTTTTGAACAACCACAATTAAAAATTAAAACATATTTTTGAAATGAAAGAAAAGAATTTAAAAAATTCTAATTTATTACGTTTATATGCAATCATGCTGCATGTGGTAACTTCTTGATACGGTAGGAAACTCTAAATAGACATAAAATATCCGCTCAATGGGAATTTGGCACGTACGACTACCAGTGTGTTTGTGTTTAGTTGTTCATGGACCCTATGGACCGCAGAACAACAGGCACATCACGTGTCTGGTAGTGCTTATCAATAAGGTTTTTTCGTGACAAAGTTACTGGAGTGAGTTCCTTTGCCAATGGACCACAATATGTCGCACCTCTCTGCTATGACCTCCCCATCTTGGGTGGCTCTACATGGTATAGCACACAGATTCATTGGGTTCACACAGCGACATAGCTGGGGGGGGGGGGGTGGAGGGAGCGGTCCGCCCTGAGCTACACTTCTTGGAGGTGGCATATTGCGTATTGAGAGGGACAGCAGGGGGCGGCACTTTGTGTATTGAGATGGGTGGTGTAAAAGCTGTATTTACTTTGCTGGGTATACAAGCCCCTTCATACCATGGTGGTGATCCAGAAGGAGTTACTATAGGGCACAACCGAGACTTTGAAATGTGATGAAAAAAGGACTGAGCAGATAATATATATGGTAGAGTGCATGGGTGTAGGAGCCAGAGAAAACTGAGTTGGGGGGGATACTGTATATAATATAAAAATACCACACAACTGCTTCTCTATACATAAACACACACATTGAAAAATCTGGGGGGATCTATACCCCTCATCCCCCGAGATCCTACACCCATGGTAGAGTGTCAAAACCAGTTTGCCATCATCATCTTCAGTTGGGAAACACTCAGAAGTGCTCCAAGGCATATATAGGTTCTCTCATTTTATTAGAAACTTTAATAATGTGAAAACAATTATAGTGAAGTTCAAATAATGAATCAATAAACCTACCAATATTCATTGGCTATTCTGTATATGCAAACTTAATATTCTTAATATATTAAAGAAGAATAAAAATACAAACAGTAGATACTTCTTACAGAAGTAAAGAGGGAGATCTATAAGGTAAAATGTCTTTTGAGACAATGGCATATTTGAGTGATGGACATGTGCACATATTTTGTACTGAAGAGAACCATAAGTACTTGGAATAGAGCACTTCAAACTGATTCAAGTTCCCCTCTCGATGTGCCAGACATTTGTATTCTCTCCGCCAGTTTCCATATCTCAGAACCGATAGTTGTACTTCAGACTACTAAGATCTGAGAAAACATCATATTACACCAGGAAACTTAAAAAAAAAGAGAGAGAAAGATGGCTTTTAGACATTTTTTTGTTGATAGATGTTTAAAATGTGTAGGGATACAAGAGCTAATACATGACCTCTGATGTTTTTAGAAAATCGTTTTCTTGATGTAAATGGATCATCAAAGAAGAAGATTATTATTGTTACAATAAGATAGACATGATGTATCATGAACCCATTTATACTTTAGCTATGTTACTTATGAATAACATTGTATAGTTGTATTTTTATAAATAACAATTAACAAAAAGCCTTAAGGAAAATAATAAAAAAATAAATACATTTTAAATATATATATATATATATATATATATATATATATATATATATATATATATATATATATATATATATATAGGAAAAGAATGAATGAAAGCCCTTATTCCACTTTTTGGAATATTTTCCCATTTATAAAGCTCATTTCAATATAAATCATGGATACCAATGCTACAAACTATACAGTTCATGAGTTATATTTGATATATGAAATTTTACAGTTAACCCACGTTATGTACGGTATTTAAAGTCTCATGAGTATTCAGTAATTGCACATTACATTATATGCATTCATTTTAGAAACAATGTATTAATTTAAAAATAAGAAAAAATTTATACATTTAATATTTATTAGCATTAAAAATGTCCGCATGTGAAGCATTAAGATAAAAAAGTGAAGTGAAATAAGAAAATGCTGGAAGAACCAAAATGCAGTGTTAAAGGTATATGAAAGTGAGGTGGGTTACGAATGCATCCGGCAGAATGCATCATAACCCACTTAGCAAAAAATTTGGCATGAAAAAATTCAAATGTTTTTTGCAGAAAAGAAAAAAAATGTGCTGGGGTGATGTAGACACCCCCAGCAACTGAGATTTGCATATTGGATATCTCATTTTTAATATGCAGCACATGCACATTCTGATTGGCTACAGGAAAGGAAAGTGGCTGAAACCATGTGACTTGCCACAGTAGTGCAGACTACAGGTGCTAACTGAGCATGTCTGCACAATCCCCAGACAAAAAATAAAACATTGTATAAGTTATGCTAATTATCCCTGGGAATTTCAGGGGGTGTCAACATCGAGAGAAAACTTTGCAAATGCAAGAAATTCAGCAAACTTCAGGTTACCGGTTTAACCGTTTTTTCAGACACTATAAATTCTCCTCTATCAGATGCATTAATAACCCAGCTCACTTTCATATACCTTTAATAAGAAAGTCTTAGTAAATATAGTGAAGGCTACTGTTAAGATCTTCCTTGCACTATTATAATAACTGCAGTTATAAGTAAATATAACCCACTAAGTTAATATTGAGCAAATACTGTAAATGCTAAAGATAATTTATACATTCACACATTTTTGTACTTTGCTTTAATAGTTTAGATTTATTATTTGTTAGTCAATTAGCTGAGGACATGTTTATGTTTTATGTGGCCTTAGGCCCATTCAGATTTGTACAAAACACACACCCCATTTAATTTGCCTTGCTTTCTCTTGCTATGTCACAGTCCAGGAGCAGATTTACCCCTGAGACATCTCCAGGCACAAGGCGCCTCAGGTGACACCCCCCTTCACACTATATACACATACACAACATCACAGTTTGTGTTAAGTATCCCAGGAAAGCGCTGACAAACTATGTATTAACATGGGTGTAGGAACTGGCGCGGACGAGGGGGACAAATATCCGCCAGATTTTTCCCTGTGTGTTTTTTTTATAGTGAAGCACGTGTGCGGTATATTTATACTATATGCAGTATCCCCCAAAATGTTATTTGTCTCCTACACCCATGTATGTATATGACATAAATAAATGTATAAAAGTTATACTGCATATAATTATGTTGCTGCCCAAAAACCCCAGTGAAAACATCTGTATCAATGGTAAAAAAATATAGTTGAGACTATATATCTTAGCATGCTTTATAAGGGCAAGCGGAAGTGACATGAGCCAATCAGAGAGCATTGTTGCTCCCACCTGCAAGGCATAGCATGTCCCATAAGGGACTGTGTGTAAAGTGTAATGCTGTTCTAGGCACTTGCCTATTCTGCCTAATGCTAAATCTGGACGTGAATAAATGCAGCTACACACTATAAGGAAATATGTATACAAGCATTTCTGTTCATCTGCACATACTATTCAATAAGTAGGTTGCTGCTGTGCAAAAATGTACTGCCCTAGGCCTGAGACTACCTGACCTATGTAGAAACACACCTCTGACAAAATATATGTATATGTACAGTATATATATATATATATATATATTTGATTAAACATTTTTACTATCATTCTAAAACTGCAATTTAATTAAGTTTTTTCATTTTCTATATGGTTTCACAGCCATTTACTCAGAACACTCTTTAAAGTTTATTAGTATAACTAAGTAGTTTATTAAATGATCTGTTCATGTTGATACACCATTAAAACAAATAGGTTTCAGGAGTTTGGTTTCTACCAAATATTTAAAGGCTACCTCTGTTTTAGTTAAAATTGGCACGGCATGTCCCCTAGAGAGCAAGTTAAGACTCAAAAGACAGCTTTCTGTTTTTGTAGTAAAGCCTGAAACGAAGATCCCTTCAGGCGATGAGCAAATGGCCAGTCTTGTAAAAGAGTATGTTCACCAAAAGTGCTAAACTAAAGATGGCAGGAGCTGAACTGAATGGGAATCTCAGAGGAGAATATTTCTTATTTCTCCACTGTTGCCTCAGGTCAATTTACAAAGTGCCTTCTATCAGGCGAGGCATGCAGGTTGCACGGATGGTAGTTAGCTGCAGATGTAAAAGTCACAGCCTGCCTCTGGCCCCACTACTTCAAAACAACTGTCACCAGCGCAGTCAATGTGCTCATATCATTCATAAAGGTGTGTGATCTGTTCCTACATGTAGAACATGGACTGTGCTGGACTATATATAGCTGCACTGAATTTCTCATAGTGTTTAAAGGTCCACTGTAGTTCAAGAAAAGTATGTTACAAATGATTAAAGCCATGAATATACAACATTTTTAGAGTAAATCAGAATTTTTGAAGACTCATATTTAATTGTATTTTTGTTTGACCACTTTCTGATAACTAGAGTTCAGTGAGAGTATGCTTTTTTTATCTATCAGTGAAGGGATGGTTGGGTGAGGAGAGAAGAGGGTGGAGGATTTGTTAGGTAATTGGAGGTAATTACAATTTACACCCACCCCTACCTCCTCACAGACCCATAAGCAGACTCTCCAGAAACGTAAGAAACCATCACATATACACATAACATCTACAAAGCATTACATCTCCTGGTGGAGAGGAGACTGGGGATGGATGTGGAGAGGACTGGCTGCTATGTAGAGATAGCATATGTGTATACATAACCACAATATGTTTGTTTTTCTATTTAAGAATGATTTTCCCTATTTAGGTTCTTAGGTATATATATATATATATATATATATATATATATATATATATATATATATAAAATCACATATAATTTTCAGACTGTGAGACGTTGTCAAGCTTTGCGTTGTGCGTATGACTTAGGCTATGAGCGCCAAAGGCACTCATCGCCTGCGAGCCGAGCCATAAAACTCGCAGGCGCTCATTGCCTGTGAGCCTTGCATAGCGAGGCGAGCAGTTGCCATGAAAAGTCGCAGGCGAGCAGTGGAGGCAATGAAACACGCAGAAGAAAGGAGAGCTTGCGAGCCTCACGATGCTAGCCAATCACACGTTGAAAAACTTGGGACTTAGCCTCCAAACACTTAGGAAATGCGGGATTGCCTTAGGCTGCAAGCACTTGATGAACGCGGGACTTAGAAAACAAAAATTCTGAGAGGCAGGACATAGGAAAAAAAATTTTGAGATAAGAAAAATACGAAGTTAATGGCCGAACCGAGCAAATCCACGAACACAAAAAAAAAAAAAATCACACACAACACCGTGGGGCAGCCAGGACCTCTGGGAGTGAGGTTGCATGCGAATTTAAGTCGAATTTGCAGAGTTTTGGCACTCGAGGCAACACGCCCGTGAACTGCGCAAAACATCGCCAGCCACGTACCACTTTCACCCAGGAACGTACGAGGTACAAAATAAACTATTACAAAGGACTTGAAATGCTGGTGAGCCACGTAGCACATAGACAAACAATGCCATTTTACAACACTAACTTCCAAATAACAACATTACGCATCTAAATTAGCACTTTAAACAAATAAACCAACGGCTTGCACTCGCGCACGCAGCCTATTTCTAATGCACAGTTGCAACATTCATGACACTTTCTCCTCAGGGCAGCAACCGTACAACTGGATATTATATGCTGCAGGAAAAAAAAAATACATTGTTACCTCTTCAGGCTACTGACTGATACATATATTAATTAGAAATAGGTAAACTATAATAATTTATTATTCAATTAATTAATTAATTAGTATTTAAAATAAAAAAGATACATATATCTGTCTTTGTGATGAGCACAAAACATGCTCAGAGGAGACAAAGGACATGCCAGGAGAGGCTCGCAATGAGTGCTGAAGGTGCTTAGAGTACAAAAAGCTTAACATTGTGTGGCAAACAGCATTGCCATGACTTCACATTTTATTGCTCCGTCATTTTTGACGGGCAAGTCGCTAGTATATATATATATATATATATATATATATACACAAAATTATATTCATATATAAATATATACATATTTATATACATATATACAGTTGTGCTCAAAAGTTTGCATCCCCCGGCAGAAATTGTGAAATTTTGGCATTTATTTTGAAAATGTGACTGATCATGCAAAAAAAATAATATTTTATGGAAGGATAGTGATCATATGAAGCCATTTATTATCCCATAGTTGTTTGGCTCTTTTTTAATTATAATGAAGTCATAAAGAAACAGAAATCACCCAAATGGCCCTGATCAAACGTTTACATACCCTTGAATGTTTGGCCTTGTTACAGACACACAAGGTGACACACACAGGTTAAAATGGCAATTAAAGGTTAATTTTCCACACCTGTGGCTTTTTAAATTGCCATTAGTCTCTGTGTATAAATAGTCAATAAGTTTGTTAGCTCTCACTTGGATGCACTGAGCAGGCTAGATACTGAGCCATTGGGAGCAGAAAAGAACTGTCAAAAGACCTACGTAACAAGGTAACTTCATAAAGATGGAAAAGGATTTAAAAAGATATCCAAATCCTTGAAAATGCCAGTCAGTACTGTTCAATCACTTATTAAGAAGTGGAAAAATTGTGGATCTCTTGATACCAAGCCAAGGTCAGTTAGACCAAGAAAGATTTCAGCCACAACTGCCAGAAGAATTGTTCGGAATACAAAGAAAAACCCACAGGTAACCTCAGGAGAAATACAGGCTGCTCTGGAAAAAGACAGTGTGGTTGTTTCAAGGAGCACAATACGACAGTACTTGAACAAAAATGAGCTGCATGGTCGAGATACCAGAAAAAAGCCTTTACTGCACCAATGCCACAAAAAAAGCCCGCTTACAATATGCCCTTGAAACAACCTTGTAATTTGGAGTGACAAGACCAAAATAGAGCTTTATGGTCACAACCATAAGCGCTATGTTTGGAGAGGGGGCAACAAGGCCTTTAGTGAAAAGAATACCATCCCCTCTGTCAAGCATGGTGGTGGCTCACTGATGTTTTGGAGGTGTGTGTGCTCTTAAGGCAAAGGGAATCTTGTGAAGATTGATGGCAAGATGACCACAGCATGTTATCAGAAAATACTGGCAGACAATTTGCATGCTTCTGCACGAAGGCTGCGCATGGGACGCTCTTGGACTTTACAGCATGACAATGACCCTAAGACCAAGGCCAAGTTGACCCTCCAGTGTTTACAGTAGAGAAAGGTGAAAGTTCTGGAGTGGCCATCGCAGTCTCCTGACCTTAATATCATCAAGCCACTCTGGGGAGATCTCAAACTTGTGGTTCATGCAAGACGACCAAAGACCTAGAGGCATTTTGCCAGGATGAATGGGCAGCTATACCACCTGCAAGAATTAGGGGCCTTATAGACAACCATTACAAAAGACTTCACGCTGTCATTGATGCTAAAGGGGACAAAACACAGTATTAAGAACTAAGGGTATGCAAACTTTTGATCAGGGTCTTTTGGGAGATTTATGTTATAATCATGATTTCAAAAGGAGCCAAACAACTATGTGATAATAAATGGCTGAATGAAATGTGTCCATACTGAGATCTGACACTGAAATTTAAAGATTACTATTTAGTGGCACAGAAGGGAGGGCCACAGTTCAAAATAATCTGGGGCTGCCCTCACAACTTTAAAATATAAATAATTGCAAGGAAAGTTAATATCCCCCTTTATCCAAAACTTTTGCTGGTGGCAGCTGGCCCCTGCCCCATATTGGGCTCTGTTACTTTGCACCTGCTGCACCTATGTTGGAGAGGTGAGGTGATATATATATATATATATATATATATATATATATATATATATATATATATATATATATATATATAGTAAATAAATAGTACATTTGTGTTCACATTTGAATGTCTAAAACAAGTTAAAAAACCTGCTTCCAGCTCAGAATTCCGAGAAAAACAGTTATTACACTGCATATATAAATGGTGATATAAAGATTGCACACCTCAGATATTGGGAACGATTTTAAAAAAAATCTTGACTACTAGTTAATAAACACTTTCAAAGAAATGCATTGTGAAAGTTGGATTTTATTCATAAACGTAATGTGCTAATGCTAATGAAAAGTCTGCATACAGTAAGTGTATAAATAAATTTAATAAATTGAGAGTCTGGAAATAGCTACTTTTCTAAGTCTATTTTGCATGATGGTGACTAATGACCCACAAGCTAATTTTTCATACATTTTTGGCAGAAAAAAAGGTTGTCATAGTATAATATTAAAGTATGGGAACAGAAAAGGATTTCCTGGTAAAACCAGAAATTAATTAACTGAATGTTTCTGCTTTATCACATGCTAATGACTAAATGCCCTGAGGACATGTCTTCCTAAATTACACTTAATGTCCATTCTCAGTTCACTGTCCATAGCACTGCATGAATCGTGTAGATGACAACCCACCTTAAGGAGAATTTTCTTGAATAAATATAGTGGCTGCCACCATATACAGAACAGTATATGCTATTATGCAAAAACACCAAAAGGGTCTTAGAGCGCCACGTTTTTTTTTATAAGACTTACACTGAAATGCATATGGAAGTTTCTGTCTTTTTTTAATCTAACAAATACTGCTTGTATCAGAAATACACATTACATTGATTCATTCTACATTAATTAATAAACTTACCCTAAAGTTGCATTTTTTCTTCTCAGTTGGTTTTGATGGAATGCCCCTGAAAACTCAAGCTAAAATAGCATAAAAATCATATGTTGTTATGGCCAATCAGAGGCAGCCACAGCATTGTAGCAAAGTATGAGAATTCAGGCTCTGCATTAAAGGATCTTGGGATTTGTAGTCTTGTTTCCACCACACAACTCTCTCCTCCCTGGAACTGTGCACCTCTCGGCACTGTGCTGCTACTGGCTGGAAGGTTAGTATAGGGTTAAAAAAGTACTTGAAAGCAATGTTTCTATTGGCTAGTACAGGGTGCCTATGTAAGCAGCTCTGGGGGTGTGGAAACCAAATTTGTTTTAAAATAAATATGACAATGTAATTTGTGTTTCTGAGATAAGCAGTGTGTGTTAGACTAGAAAAAGGTTAAAAACAGGAAAACTTCCAAATACCTTTAAGGGTTTTATTTGCTCTTGTGGCAGATATCTTACATGTAAGGATTTTTTCTCACTATGAGCACTCGCAGAACCTTACAAGCACACTTAAGATTTTCAGTAACTCTTACGGTAGCCATAGGATACCACTTTAGGTAAAATCTCCGGTAGCAGCATGGAGCACTGTGATCACTTGTAAGGGTTTACTGCAGTAGGAATGTTATAGCTATGTAGCTCCCTGTATGGAAAGTTCACTCTCAAGATCTCTTACAGGAGCCTTGTAATTGAACCTATTTATTTCTTTGATGTCACATTGTTGACATTTTAAAGTGCTTATTGTGTGCTATACAGGTAAGGAAGAAGAAAATTATCAAATGCAATGGCTACCTTTTATAATGGGTCGGTGTGCAATGTTGCTGTTCAGTCCTTCAGATATGTCTGACTCTCGATGACCATGTGGACACAGACACATTCTGGTTATGCTCATCCATAAGGTTCCTTGGCAAAGATACTGTAGTGGGTTGACAGTTCTTCTCCAGTGGCCCCGAATTGTTTGACCTCTCTGCTATGACCTGCCCATCTTGGGTGACCCTACATGGTATAGCACACAGCTTCACTGAAACACACAAGCCCCTTCACCACGACAAGGTAGTGATCCAGAAGGGGATATTGGTGTTAAGCATCTGGAATATATCTTTCATCTAAATATATTTTGCACTCATATATAACACTAAAATAGCAAATATTAAACAACCTTTTGTTAAATAAAATACATATATTTTGTTGCATTCTTTCCAACTCTCTGTGACTTCATGGACCGTAACACACAAGGACATCTTTATGTCCATGGTCATGCTGGTCCACTTGGTATTAATGGCAGAGATACTGGAGTGGGTTTCCAGTTCCTTCTCCAGTGGTCCACATCATATGCTATGATGCTATGGGTGATCTTACACGGTATAGCTCACAGCTTCAGTGAGGTACGCAAGCCCCTTCTCAACGGCAAGGTAGCGATCCAGTAGGGGTGTATAAAGGGCCGGATCCAACTTTTTGGAGCCCCTAGTCAGTGAAGTGGAGGAGCCCCTGCGAGTAAGTACACAAGGTATACACTGAACCATTTTTGAATTTTCTGTGCATTTAAGTTCCTTTTCCTGTAATTTCCTTCTTGTTCTTGGTATTACCCCTAGTAGCCAGTCTATCAACTGCAGCATTTACATTTTTTAAGCCAGGAACCATTTTTTTCTAAAGTGGTGCCCCTCACAGTGAAGAGCCCTTAGGCAGCTGCCTACTTGGCCTAATGGGCAACCTGGCCATGGGTGTATAGCATGCAACCTAATAAATGGCAGAACAATTTTAGCTTTCAGTGAAATATCAAGAAGTAGAAGTAGTGAAACGTCCTTCACATTTTTTTGTAAATAAATTCAAAAACGAATCTGTTAACATTCAAACAACCTTCAAAAAGTTATTTTTTTGTCATCCTTAATTGTCAGTCATTATTAATAAGTGTTTATAAGCTTCCCTTGCCTTGCATTCAAACAAAATAAAGGTAACACAAACCCATGGGACGTGAAAGACTTTAAGTTTTTAAAGAGTCAATAAAGCCGTTCTGGGCTCCTCTGTGCCATCCGTGTTTCCGAGTTTATTTTGAAGTTATTTGAAAGCACAACAAACGGGAAAGGGCTATTATGGAAGGTTGCAAGGGGATTTATTGAGAAAATCTGGTGTGCTTTTTTTAATTCTGAAATGAAATCCTCAGAGACTGCTTTGTTTTCATTTATTCTCCTTGAGATAAAGAATGCTGCTCTGGAAATTTACCTGCAAAGTCATGAGAACTCGTTTTCCTAGAAACTTTATAGATAAAAGAAGGCGCCCTAAACAGAACAGGCAACGAATGTGAGCAAAGTTGTGAGCAATACATACTGCTATTTCTTGGAGTTTCAAGAGAACGTCTTGGCATTTATATAGTACCATTTAAGCACATTATTTAATCTTTGTCTCTTTTATATAAACAGGGTGGACACTTTGCCAATAAAACCAACTAGAGTACTGACTTTTCTCCTAAAGAAAGCAATTTGCAACCCACAATTTAGCCAAAATTCACAACAGTCATAAATAATTATCTCGACATCCTCAGTACGTACGCAGGCTCCTTCCAATGCCCTGACAAGGTGAAACACAGCATTCTGCTACAAAATAGTTTCTGGACAATTGTTAAGGGACATATTTAGAAGACATTGCAAGTAATAATTAGTAGATTGCATTTTCTATAAATTCTAACAACAGTTGTTAAAATGCGATATAAATGTAAAATAATTCTTAAACAAGCAAATACCATATATCATGTGTTTGGGTAGGTTTCCTGGCTTGTACATAATCCATCCTGGGCTTTGGTTATAGCTGTGTAATACAGCAGGCATATGCCTAAAAGGAGCCATATTTGTATTGTTATTGGATTAAAGGGTGAAGCCTTTGTAGGCACTTTTGCATGTCCCTGCCCATGTTCCCAGAATGCAGTGCAATAACTCTCTTTCTTGGAATTCTGAACAGGAAATAAGTCTTTTAACTGATTTTAGACATTCAAATTGGAACACAGATGTACTATTTATTTATTGCACTACTGTACGGTGGAGGCTTCAATCGCTCTTTTGCCCATCATATATTAAATGATTGTTGTGGTGAACTACCTACTCACAAAATATACTACATAGGATAGGTACCGGCCCCACACTGATGAGAGGCAGTAATCTTGAAACGGTTGTACGTGGGTATGTTTCCTGGCTTGTACATAATCCATCCAGGGCCTTGCTTAAAGCTGTGTAATACAGCAGGCATATGCCAAAAAGGAGCCATATTTGTAATGGTATTGGTATTTGCATGTCCCTGACCAGGTTCCCACAATGCAGTGCAATAACTGTATTTGTTTCAATTCTGGACAAGAAATACGTATTTTAACTTAGATAAAAACAAACCAAGAACATATCATAGCAAATCTGGAATATATATATATAGGTCTATATATAGGTATTATCTGAATCCAGGTTTCCACTTATCCCAGGTGTTTAAATACATTTAAATGAGACAGTAGAGTTTTCAAATATGGTTTAATATGTATATAAAAAATCCTCAATTTCTTATTGTGCATTGCTTAGAAAAGCTGACTGACAGCTCAAAATGGTAAACTTCAATCTTCACTCTCTGTATCAAAATTAAAACTTTTTAAATAATGAATTGAAAAAGGACTTATTAGCTATAGCTTTAAATTATATAGTAAATAAATAGTACATTTGTGTTCACATTTGGATGTCTAAAACAAGTTAAAAAACTTGTTTCATGCCCAGAATTCTGTGAAATACAGTTATTACACTGCATTCTGGAAACCTTGGCAGGGACATGCAAATGTGCCCACAAAATATATAGATATACTGTATATATTTATGTGCGTGGGTATATACAGTATATATGTATATATAATTAAAAAATGTTAACAATACATTTTTTGTATTTGTGAGCATATCCTAATGTTTTTGAATATTGGTAAGGTAAGAATAAACATTTTTAGACACAAATGAGTGAATTCGTACTCTACATATATATTCCCTTTCCAGGAGGGCTGGGATGAACATTGTTCTATATGGTCTTTTGCTACCTAAACTTGATAATGGACAAACATTTTTTTAAATAAAAAAACACTTTTAGAATTTACATACCGGAGGATGTTTCCTGACAAAATAATAGCCTTACCATTATCCATAGGGCGGTAATTAAAACATAAAGGGAAGATACACCAAGTTACTTATTATGGGCAATATTTTACACATCTCATGTTTTTGCTTTCCAATACGTACCAGTAATTATTGATTTATGGGGGGTCCACAAATGACAACTACAGTATTTGATTAAACTCCTAAAAGCTTCAATATAATCTTAAAAGTTGTCACCGTTTGTCACGTAATTGTATAAACTAAAAGTGGAAAATAAAAGAATATGTAGCACTAAGTGCACCTTTAGTTGGATTTTATTGCACTTTAAGTGACGACTGAAGTGTCATATTTATTGTATGCTTTTGAGGAATTTGACATGATAATGGGAATTTTTTTACAAAGTTTAAAATAAAAAAATAAATATAGCCTTTACATTTCAATACTTGTTTAACAGCGACATTTTGTTTTGATCTTAAAGTGACAGAGCAGAGGTTCAAAATCTGGTATAATTTGCTCAAAACTGTTTGATACAGCAGGCATATGCTTAAGGGAAGCCATGTTTAATATGGTTATGGATTGCAAGATTGATGCTTTTGTGGGCATATTTGCATGGTACTGCCAAGGTTCCCAGAGTTCGGTGTAATAACTGTATTTCACAGAATTCTGGGCATGAAACAATTTTTTTACTTGTTTTAGACATTCGAATATGAAGACAAATATAATATTTATTTACTGTATAATTTAAAGCTATAGGTATGAAGTCCTTTTTCAATTCTTTGTATAAAAATATTTCATTTTGAGAGCCTTCGGCGCACATTGCAAGCCTCTCCCCTTGTGTACAGATATATAAGTACAGTGTAAAATATAAAAACATTTTAGTACAGTGAATTAATAAATTAATATGAATTAATAAATTAATATACTTTATCTATTTATATTTAATATGCAGCAATCAATATCCTGAAGAGCTAACAATCTCTTTGGATTTTCCTGCATCTGAAAATGTACAGTTGGACTGTTGATCACCTTTCCTGGCTAACTCGTACATGCCTGGCGGTGATTTGCACGCCTCCATCTCCTTTAGCCCTTTTTAATTTTTTTCGGCCGCCATTTTTTTTTCTCGCTTAGCCGATTTTCGAGTTCCGAAACTCGCCAAATTCAGCTAAAAGTCACATGCAACCTCTCTCCCAGGCATCCTAGTGCCGCACCCCCCCCCCTTGCTATGTGTGAGTGTTTTTTATTTTTATTTTTTATTTTTTATTTATTTTTCGATTTTCCATCCAGGAACAAACACAACATAGTTCTACCACCTATGTCTTAACCAAAAGATCTCTTACTGAACAGGGTCCAACATATTTATAGCAAAAATACAATGGTGACTAAACGCCTTAACAAAATATATTTAAACAGTGGTGCCTTTACTTAGAACTGTTGAATAATATGTGACTAGTTAGTATCTAGTCGGATATAATTGATAAACTGGCCCATTTGAAGCATTGTGTCTGCTCCATGAAGGTCCTTTTAGATCTGCCTTTTCAAACAATAATTTGATTACACCTCCATAATCCAGGTGACACAGTAAACCTTGAATTACCTCAAAATAATATAGAATAAATACATACCATTATCTGGCATGTTTAACATACATACAATCACTATTGAAAAAATGCACCCAGTATTACTGTATAGCAAAACAACCTCCCCTATAGTATTGTGAATATACCCAGAGCTGATCCCTTAACCTAGAGGTCTTGACTGGCACATGGTGGTTCATCATCTAATAATAGTTCTGATTACAACACAAGTAAAACATTTCAACACTTCAAGGTATGATTCACTTTGCTTAGCAGATCTGAAGCATATTGTCCCAACAAATGTTTTTTGCATATGGTATTTGTTGGTTAATTGCGTTTATGCACAAGAACTCTATCTATTGTCACAGATGTGCGCTTAAGTTTTCCAGCAATTTTTTGGCAAGGAACGATCATAGTCCTTGGATACTGTGAATCCCTGGCAGCTCTCAGAAAGTCTGTATCTTGTATATTAATAACAGAAGGCCAATGAGGCACTGAACTTGGAAGCCAACGTCCAAAGCTCTGTGTGTAAGCTCTCTTGTTGTATTAAGAGCTGCACAAAGTTTCCGAAATCCAAAGCCAAGTCACTGTCCTGGGGACAATCAAACACTTAGCAGAGGAAATCGCCTGTTGTTGTTTTGCCGAGGTCAGATGAATTCCTAAATTCTGGAGATGTTCTCACCATGATGAACTACAGTAATGTGGAAACGTTCAGAAGATGTTTTATTAGTTACTCCTACATCAGTATTTTATTTAAACCACGACTGTGGACATATATTTAAAATATAGAACTTCAATTATAATAAGGATTTCCCCTATTTTAAATATGACAACACTATTTATTCTATCTTCTTCTGACTTCCATAATTCAATGTATGGTCATTTCCCTGTGGAATCTTTTTATACTTAATCTAACAACCATATGTCCTTATTAAAGGGCCACAATCGAACCAACAAAAACATCACTCAATCTACACATTCTGAAAATTACTAAACTATTAAAATCATATCTTTAATATTCTATGATATGGAGCCATACATTTTCCTCTTCTATTTCCTTACTACTTAAGGATTGAAGCAGGAACAGACGAGAACTTTAACATAAGAAAAGAAGGAATGGGGTAGAAGGAGGAGAGAGGAAGGAGAAGAAAAAGAGAAAGACTAAAATGGGAAAGATAATAAGTACAATAATACAGTCTATTGTTTAAAGTAATTTATTACATTATTATATAAATACTATAAATAACATTATACTGTAATTTGCAATATTCAAGAAAAAAGATCATGCACTGTAACTATGTTGCTGTTTATTTTCTAATGTATATATTTTTCTTTATTTGTTGTCATATCCCAATAAAAATGATTATGATAATAAGGAAGATGGTTTTAGAACCGGAAATTAATTAATACAGCCTATAATACAATACCTTTTTACTGTATATGTAATATTGCTGCTGTGAGAGACTTTGCACATATAGTTTCTGGGTATACAATGGGAATATAGCATCTGCAACTACAAGGGATTTCAGAAGCAGTAACTGAAAGTTCATTAGTTTACAAGGACACACCCCTCCCCAGAAGGCAATAGATGAAAAAATGGGTGCCTGCACTGAAAAATGAAATTGGTATAAAACATACAAATGTAAAAGCTCTGAATGCACTGAATACATGTTGACTCCTGTTCCTGCAACTTCAAAGTGAAGGCATGAAAACATATTAGAATTGTACAACAAACTCAAACTCACAAATATGAAATTAAACAAATATTTTTATTAATGTAATTTCGGAGTAATATCAATCCTGGGACTCACGGGGGTTAATACATATCATGAAAGCCCACATAGACTAGAACAGATGATCTAATGCATTTTGTAGAGTTCTAGATTGCTTGATTGCGAGCCCGATCGGCAACTATTACTTATTGGCACTAATTCATTTGTAGTTTCCGATTGCAGATTACGTGTAACTTCCATGTTTTACTGACGTCATGATGACGGACTCATTGGCTATGTCTAAGGAGTAAATTACGGACTTGCCTAAATATTGTCAGATCATATGATCACGCCCCCTGAAATCAGACTTAAAAGACAGGGTTTACGTATTTAGGTGTAAGGAGGTAAATTGTGAGCTGGAGCCAATAGAATACATCTAAACATTTCGAGAAAAAAACACCTGCAGCCAAATTTCTGACTTCGAGGTATTTGCTGGCATCTAATAGAATAGGGTTAATAGCTAAATATAAGATTATTTCTAAAAATGTTTTTATGCTCCTGTCTTGTATACCTGCTAATGATGTTATTTTGTTACATACTCCACAAGCAGGTGATGTTTTTACCTAACTACAGTGGTCCTTTTACTTGTGCTCTGTACATCACATTCCTTTTGTTCATTCTTTTAAAAATCCTGGTGAATTATAGAACTGCCAAAAAAGGTTGTGTGTGCTGGGAAATTAAGCAGGAGACTGTCTGTGCTGTCAGAGTAATTGACACAAACAGCAGATGTTACAGCACTGGCACTTTTTATACCCTATGAATTAATATGACAAATTAACACGGCAGCTTTTGTTCTCCTATTGTATCAGACGTGTCAGTATGGAGATGAGATATAAAATCCAGTTATAATGAGAATATATGATTCTGGCTGTAATTGCATTTAATGTGAGATTACAACAATTCTGTTTAACAGGCTATAATTTACAATACAAGTGTTACATATGTAACTGCCACTTATAAATATGTTCTTGGTGTTACATACTAATGGCAGTGCAAACAAAGGGTGGGTTGGGTGTTATTCACAGAGACAGCAACATGTTATATTGACAAATTGCAGCTGAATCATATTCAGTGAGGTGACTACACATCCCATGAGACTGATCCCCAAACATTGCAACAATGTTGTAACAGCATCTGATTGGCCCCAGCAATTTATACATTTTATGCTAATTTAGCTTGGATTTTTATGGCTATTCTTTCTCAAAATCAACTGCCAGAAAACTGAAGAAATTTGCATACTTTAGGGTATGTTTATTAATGTTTATTTGGGGATTTTTTTCATGCATACAAATATTTGCATACACTACCGATTCTCCTCTATCAGATGTAGTCATAATCCAGGAAACTTCTCTACACCTTTAATGTCACTTTATAGATCTCTAGTTAGTCCTCAGTAAGATACTGGGTCCAATTCTGGATGCTTATAGTGTTAAGTACAGTGAATAATACAATGAATACATACGACAACATGACCATTGTATACATACTAGTATTTATGGTGTAGAGGGTCCTGCTTTTGTAAGAATTTACAATTTAAGCATTAAAGCATTAGAATACATATTATGGGTATTTATTTATAAGACCTAGCCATATTGTGCTTATCATATGGTAAGATATAATAGGCACTGGCTTTGAACAGAAGCTTTTTTTAAGATGCCATTTGAGTATAACATTATGTGGGAAGGACTGGTAACTTGGGACTTAATGTTGTTTTACTGTTTCCTTGGCAAACACTGTAGTTCCAGTGCAGTGTGGTGGTCCGTATGTTTCCTTGAGATTTCCTTTGGTAGATAGTGCTTTATGAGTACTAATGTGAGCTTGGAGATAGCTGCAGTTGCCACTGTAGTGGTCCAGAACTCATGACTATTAAGAAATAATCATTGGAATTGTTGACTTTTCACTTGACTTATATTTACAAAAGATGTTTTTTGAAAAAGGTGCTTGTTTTCCCAACATCATTGGGCCAGAACTCCTCCCATATTTTTAAACTGTGCAAAGCCGAAAACACCAGCAGCTGCCTCTTTACTGCCCTGTTTTACTGGCAGAATCTGGGGGGATGTGCTGTAACTAATAGTATGATGCTAATGAAAAAAATATTGAAATGTTCCTTAGTTGCTCCTTAGGAAACTTCACAATTGTCACCAACCATGCAAATAGCTATTTTAAGACAATTAAATGTCCCTGTATAAATGCCTGATAATCGTTTCGCCACACCAAAGCTGCTTTGTCAAAAGCAATATACTAGTATTTACAGCCTGCAAACTACTTATCAAGAATTATAGCAGTCCCATTCTTATTGTCAAGTTGGTTTAACCTGATTTTAATATAATACCCATTTTTGCGTACTATAGTAGTTGTAGAGACTTTTATTGCGGCATGTTGATGAACCATAGTTTTACACTTAGGTCCATGTGGGATTTTGATTAGACTGTATTAGACTTTGGTTTCTAGTCTTCCTTTCTCTGGTACAATAGGGATATTTAGCCAGATGTTGGGGCATCAATGCAGGTTGAGCCTTCCCAATAGTTGGTACCGCTTAAGGATCACAGAGCACTTTCTCTTCTTCTATCAATTTGTATGACTTTTATTCTGCCCATAATAGGCCTAGCTTAGACTCTTAAGTATTGCTCAAGTTACCTGTCCAGTCCTACACAGATTCATGCCATAAAGAAACCAACTTATGTGTTAAGATTCCTGCCGCTTTTCTTTTTCATTTTATCTTTATTGTGTATTTTCTTTTCAGGGCAAATAACGTTTTTGTTTTTTTAAATGATAGTTATAATTTCTACTGTGTGAATTGGTGTTAAGTACCAGGAAAATAATTGAGAACATATAGGCAACGTGAGACCCGCAATGGCTGCAAGCTTGAAGTTTTGCAGATTTATGGTGCTATTAAATAAGAACGCGCTGTGAGTTACCGTCTTGAGAGGAAACCCGTAAAACCATTTTTTAACTCGTTGGATGCGCGCCGTGAACGTAATCAATTAGTCAAAGCCGTAGTTATGAGTTTAGATGGAGCCAGTGGAAACAGAGATCGTCAGAATTACGTCACTGAAAAATGGAGGTTGGATTTCAAAGTCTTACGGGGTTCAATTACGAGTTACGATCGGACCCACATTGCAGATATAATGCAATATTTATAAAGCTGTAAATATGATATTCACATGCAAGTTCCATTATATGATGCTTTGATTGCTGGGATCGACATAACACAGAAATTAAACATGAAATAAAGTATTTCTTGGGGCCGATTTGCGAGCTTAAGAATGTTGTCCTATTAATTCTAAGACTTGACCCGGCAAGACCCAAAGTCCCTGACCCCCCCAAAAATGACACAACACAACTGTTGGAGGTACAACTGGCTGCTGCGAGTTTTATTGTTATCATATGTAAATGGCATATGTAGATTCACTACAACGGGGGAGGAGCCCCGGGCTTGGCAGTAACCCCATCCCTTGAGCCCACGCTCAAGAGGTCAACCTCTGTGCCGTCGTCACACCTTCCCAGGGTAGGGACAGCCCTTTCTCACCATTGGCCCGGGCAACTCCCCCACCCGCCCCAACACAAATTATTAAAACTCTGCTGCAACAAACCACATATAAAAAACCATAAGCTCATCACATGAGCACAAATCTCCTGAATAATGACTTAATATATTACAATATTTCTTATTTACTTTTTTTTAAAAACACATTCTTTATTTATTTATTTATTATATATATATATATATATATATATATATGTTTTTTTTTATATATATAAAACTTAACAATATCAAATGCTCTTACAAACGGGGAGGGTGGGTGGGTGCCTGTTTCCCTGCCTGGTGCGGAGTGAAGCTAAAATGGTACCCGTGCTTGCCTGAGGGGGAGGAGCCACCGCACCTCTCGCGCGAGGTCCGCCCCCCTGCTTCCTCCGCCGGCACTTGGTCCTACCATGTCAAGGGACCCCTGCTGCAGATACCAGCATGCTGGTTCCGCCCCGGGGGTCCTTCATAACATCACTTTCCCTGTTAATAATAGTCCAGTAGTGTGTGTATCTGTGCATGTAAATTGCTACGGACTAGACTTTACCCCCCTTGCCGTTCATCTCTAGCATTCGTTGGCTTCTTGGCTACATTTGCGAGTTACGGGGTTGAATGCCAGTGATTTGGAAGCAATTTAATAGCGCAATTGGAACGTAGCGGTTATGGGCTTGACAGATCGAACGGATTTGCGGGATCACAAGTTGAATTCTCACGTCCCGTAGTGTTTTCTCTCTCCTACCATGCAAGAAGTCAGCGGAGTGGTTTAAGAGACCAATTTAATAGCCGTAAGTCTTGTGAGCTACATTACGAGCTACGATTTTACACGTTAGGGGAATTTAATGTGGGTAATTTAATGTTGCAAGTTGAAGAATGACATACTTAAAAGACAAAACATTTAGCATTTTTCATTTCTACTCACAATTATTCATTAGTGATTCCATTGACCTGATCTTGTCTGGTATTTTCTCAGGAAAGTGGGTTCAGTACACTAGTGAGCTTCTCTGTAGACCTGCTTGGTGGGCTGCCACATTTCAATTGTGCATATGGAACCTTCCTCTGCATCCAACGTCCTCCACCTCAGGAAGTTGATGTACTGAAACCATAATGGTAGATTCCACAGAAGCAAAACTGCATATAAAAGATAATAATAAGTTAGATTTTTTTTTTACATACTAAAAACATGTTGCCTGTTTTCAAGTGTAACCTTACAAGATCATATAGAGGAAATTGATCAAATGGTTCTTTAACACTTCACTTAGGACTACATCATGATTGTATATTGTATGCCTGTGTATTGGGAAGATTGAAGAGAAGAAAGATAAAACCCTTCACTGATGATGAATTCATCTGTAGTTTGAGCACATATGCAATTTGTGCGGCAATGACTTTATATGTAGTGTATTTTGTAATGATAAATAGTGCTGTGGAATTCTGTGCCAGCTTTAAGACTCCAAATGAAAATAAATCAGACTTTTGAAATTAATTTTTAAATTTTATGCTCAAAACAACATGAAAAACCAGCACATGAAAACACGTCCTTGTGGTGAATATATAATAAGGATTAGAATGTATTTTAAAATTTATTTTGCTGAAGTATTTTAAAAAATATTAAATGTTTGCTGCAAAATACATATCATTTCAACACCATATATTCCTGATTCTAGTTTTATGCTTCGTTATGCAGTTCCACTGACTTTAAATACCTTTATAGAATGAAATAATATATAATATTCTGAATGGTGTGCTACAAAATACATATGATTTCTACACTCCATATTTCTAATTCTTCCTATATGCTTCTCAATGCCCCTTGGCTTTAAGGAAATATGATATTGGTTATATAATGGTTTAAAGCACTATAAATAAGCTATACAATATGTAGAAGCTATACAAAAAAAAACAGATAATAATAATAATATCTAAACTTTTGCATCAGAGTATAGTCATCACACTCTTCTGGATTGCTACCTTGTTGTGGTGTGTACTTCAATAGAGCTGTGAGCTATACCATATACGGTCACCCAAGATGGGCAGGTCATTGCAGAGAAGTCAGACATATTGTGATCCACTGGTGAAGGAACTGGCTACCCAATCCAGTATCTTTGCCATGAAAATCATATTGGATGAGCACAATCAGATGTACCTGGCGTCCTGCAATCATATGGTCACCGAGAGTCAGACAAGACTGAAGGACAGAACAACAACAACAAGCATGCCTACTTCTCTATTCAGTAGTAGACTGAGTGGAACAGGTCAGAGGTTAACAGTTTCACTACTTTAATGAATGAAATTAACTCAGCTAGCTCAATTAGCTCTACAAGCTGTCAGAAGAAAGGATGAAAACATCCACACTCCAAATGACAACCTTTACAGTATGTAATGTACTTTTTTACACATACAACAGGAACTACAATAATATTCATAATAATTAACTGACTAACATTGTCATCAAACCCTTTACGTATACAGTGGCCATCATAGCTGGGGAACAAGAAATAGAATAAGTCCTTTGTTTGCCAAGCAAGCTCAATAGTGTCCTTGGTTTATATCCTAAATTAATCTGTAGCTTATAACCAATATTTCTCATTTCTCACTTTCTTGCTTCGATTTAATGATTCTCACATTCTTAAAGCATCTTAGTTGTGCAATTGTGATCTGCTGAAATAAATTATACTCTTTCCAGTCCAGTCTCATTCATTAGCACATTTATTTAACAAATGTAACAACTGATGTTTCATATATGATGCATGTCCTTTGCTTTATGAACTTTCTATCAATTTGACAGCTTGATTAAGAGGAAAAAATAACATTTATTTCATCAAGCCTTTAATAACATGTTTCTTTCATAAAGCAAAGGCAAATTACTAGGGCTGTACAGCGGTTCTGTAACTAAACTCTGATAGTGCTGACAATGGTATTATTTTACATATTTTCCAGATGAAGGTTAAAAATAACTGTGTATTTTGGTCTTTTATTACTATTTTAGGATTCCTTATCTGCTTTACTTCAAGTCAATGGAAATGCCTGGAATAAAGTAATAGAAGAATATGTGTAAAAAAAAAACTTTTAACTAATCTGTAGTGCCACGTTAGGCGCAACGGAACCATCAATAGATTTTCTTAGATGTCCAAATGTGAAAACCAATGTACAATTTATTTACTATATATATATATATATATATATATATATATATATATATATATATATAAAAATACATAACTTGCGCACAGTTGGCTGAACAGAGATTATTTGTGAAATATGTGAATCTAAAATCAGTATTGCCTCTGACTTGACAAAGAGAGGTATGCTCTCAAAAGCACATCATAAAAATGATGAATATGTTTGTCCAATAAATTAGGTATCACTATATACTGCGATACGCTGATTATTCATCTATCTATCTTTCTATCTATCTATCTATCTATCTATCTATCTATCTATCTATCTATATATATATATATATATATATATATATATATATATATATATACATATATATATATATATATATATATATATATTATTATTTATAACTGCCTATGCAAGAAATTTTTTTTATATATTTTATATTTATCATAATACATAATTTATTATAATACATCTATTATAATACAAATCACAGGCCTAATTTGAAATTAAACTATATATATCAGACCTGTGTTTAATATTAAGGAATATTATTACTTTAGTGGCCAACCTACTGCCTCATTATAATGGGAAATATTAGTGAATACAGCAAAGTTTACTGCAGCAGGGAGCTGTGAGCCCCTAGTAAGACTCTACAAATACAATCCTTTCATATTAGTGAATATAGTGTAATGCCTGCAACACTAAATCTGGTTGTCAGTAACACCTCACACACAAGTCTATTCTTTAATATAATCTTCACTTCATTGACAAAGGATAGATGTAAACCTGGGAAGTACATTGTTTCACTGGTGGCTGGAATGTGATAACTAAACAGAACTTGTCTTTTCAAGATGATTCTATATCAAGTGCCATGAATCAAATTATTTTTTAACGCAATGGGGTTAGCACCTTGCAGACTGTGACAAATGGCTTGTAAGGAATGCCATAGTAATTGTTTCTCTGTAGCAGAGTCTGTCTATATATATTTTGAAGTCTGGTCACTTGTCCCAATTTCTGTTAGTAAGAGACTTTCATTAGAGTTGTTTTTTGTGTGATAAATGTGAAACAGTGTCATCATGGGCTATTTGAAATGTATAGTCCCATGGAGACCGTCCTGGGGTATTAGTGTTGATAGAAGATGCTTAGAGGTATCTGGTGTTCGGCTGCATTGCCGTGCCCTTGATAACTTTAATAAACATAGTAAATTATAGGGATTCAGAGGTCACTTTGACATAAGCGGCTTCTGCAAAATGATGTCATTATTCATCTCAAATTAATTTCTTTAGCTTTAAAATGCTTTTTACAAATGCCTTTTCTAATCTGGCATTGACAAAAAGATGAACAAATGTAACAAATGTCACAGTGAATCCGTTCCATACTCAGAATAGTTATTAGGGCAGGTTGTTTTTATATGTTCTCCAAAATTATATTAGAATATTAATTATGTGTTGCTTACATAATATCGGAACATTATTATTATCATGACATACAGCTTACTTCCCACCAAAAATATCTTCCACAGAGGGCCAGTGTTAAATAATGTGTCTGTCATTTAGAATCCAACAATACAACTACAGAAAACTCCCCGTTTTCTAGTTCTCTGATAGAATTATATATGCACTTGGAACTCCTAAGTATCCTATTAAACGGGCCCTTCCTGTTACGTGGCCACTAGCAGCGTTGGCAAACGGCCTGAAGATGACATTTTACTGCTGGTTTTACTGAATTTAACCCTATGAAATTATGTTAAATTTCAGATGAGAGTAAGGGTTCGGGTGAAGGTTTGGGTTAGGGTAAGGGTTAGGTTAACAGTTTAAGGTAAGAAATTGTGTAAAATGTCAACAGCACCATCTAGTGGACCCTCGCTGCATTTCTACCGACACTGCTACCAGTTTATTATTATTCTTATTATCTTTATTTATATTGCGCCAACATATTCCGTAGCGCTGTACAGGGGTTTCGTACATGGCAAAAAACAAACTTAACACCTTATAAAGAATGGAGGGCCCTGTTTTTGAGCATATAATCAAATGTACATAGTGCTTGTTTCCGTGACATGGACACACAATTGAAAACTCGCAAACTTACAATCTAAGGGCCTCATTCTATTATCGGCCGTAGGAGATGCGGGGCCGCAAGGACCACCCGCAGGCTATTTGCCTATTCTATTCTCTTCCGGCCGGGGACTCCGGCAGGCTTGCGGCCGGCGCCTTCTTATCCCTTGCGGCCGCACGCGCCGGAGGAAAGCCTTTGATCTTAAACGGCCGCAAGAGTTTCGGCCGTAAGAAAATCCTGTTTGCTATTCAATTGCTCCGGGAAACCTCTCTGCAAGGCTAAAACCGAGCCGCAGCTTACTTGCAGGAAAAAGGTCCCGCAGGCACACAATTAAGCACATAATAAAGCCATAATAAAGCCATCCTGCACTCTGAGGAGACTATAAAGTGATTTTAGGTGTTAGCATTCATAGCACAACATTCCCCTACACGAAAATCTGTAAATAATTTTTTTTAAAATTTATGTCACATATCCATGTAAAAAGTCCAGAGGGCTTGGAGCACCTCAGACCCGCCCACGCTGCGGCCGGAAAATAAACAGTTAATGAAATCTCGGATTTGGGCTGATGTGCAAGCTTGAGAGTGGGTTGCTATTAATCCTCATGTCCCCCATTATGATCCCTAGCATTTACAGAGCTTTACAGTGCCGTCTTGAATTTATATTTGCTTTTAAAGATTTCTGAGCTTACGGCCGGTTGCAAGATATGCGGCCGGCCGTAAGGGGATATCCTTGCGGCACCGTCTATTTGAATTGCAAGGTAACGGGAGCCCCGCAAGGAATAGCAGCTTTGCGGCCTATTTACGGCCGATAATAGAATGAGGGCCTAAGGGTTTATCAAAGATCCTACTAAACTCATAATAAATGCATTTTCATTCCTTAACCTCCCCACCAAAGTAAACCCCCATTAGATGTATTTTTATCTAAAGGTATTTAGCAGTTTCATGAATTATTAATGTATCTGGTAGAGGAGAATCAGTAGTGCATGAAAAAATGTTTTGCATAAAGTGACAGAACAGTCATCACGAGTAAGGAAGACTCATTGAGAATATCAGGTTGAGAGTACAAGAGCCTGAGGAAGAAGAGGTGACGGGGAGAGAAAGGTAACTGGTGAAGATATTATTCTCAATGCCAGGAGCCTGACACAGAGGCCAAGAATGAGAGGAAGGACAAACTCTATCTTTAAGTTGGGATGAGGAGATGTAAGTTTCAGGCAGGGCTTGAGGGTGAGTACATTGTACAAACATACTCTGGATATTCAGAACAGAAAATATGGGCAGCAGGGAAGGAGAAGAGGTTAGCAATTAATTTGGAATGTATCCTAGATATCAAGATTATGGCGACATGATTGTGAAGCAGGAGGTTAGGACAAGAGGATGAAAAATATTGAGGAATGAACCATTGCTGCCCAGATCAAGGGATATCGACCTCAAGCAGAGTGTTTATCAATTAAATTCTCTTTTTGGATGTCAAGACCAGGTGACATAAAGATAAGAAGATGAGGACATCTGGATGGTAATAATGTAAGGTGATATAGGCCTGAAGAAGAAGCAAGGACAAGTAGATAGTAGTTAGTGAAGATGTTAGGATAAAATTATGAGGCCAGAGCAGGTGATTCATAGTTTGGATGAGTTTATATGAGTCTGGGGCAGGAAGTGAGAATGAGTGGGTGGTAATTATGGAGGAACTAACCTGGTTATGTAGATTGAACTTGAAGAAGGAAGAAAGGAAAGGGATATGACTTAGCAGGGACCTTTTTCTCATGATTTGCATAAAGTGATAGGGATAAGCATGAGCGAGTGGTTGGTAATTAATGAGGACTGTACTTTGATTGTTAGCCTGATACAGAAAGCAAATATGACTCATGATATCCTTAATTCTTATTAGAAGTTCTACAGCATCAAGCATGTTATAGAAGAAATTACAACATGGAGAAGAAATCCATTAACAGATTGGGAGATCTCAGAGCATGTGTGGGCAAGAACTATATGTAGCACATAGCAGGGTTTGTACAAAAGCAATTACATGTTTTAGTGCTCAGAAAAAATAAGCTTTGCGTAGAAAATATTAAGACCTGAGTAGTTTCGCAAATGATTTTAAATGGATAAAAGCATGCATGTGATTAACCTGCAAAATGTTGTGTATATTCATGCATATTACTGTGTAAGAGATAATAATATCATATATGACAGTATGGAGGAGGAAAATGTGATTTATTGCAGTAATATGTGGTATATGTATATAAAGATGCATTATACATTGAGAAATATTTTTAAAGTCAAAGGAATTTGAAGCCCAGATCCCTGGGATATTCTATATATATATATATATATATATATATATATATATATATATATATATATATATATATATATATATATATATATATATATATATATATTGGTTAACTGTTGCATACTGTCTTTTATTTTGTTTGTTTTTGCTTAGTCTCTAGTTTATACCTTATGAACCATGTCATGATTAAGATATGAATGGATGATTGTGGGGTTTCCAGTGTACTTTTTTGCCAATCATTGTGGACTGGGTGGCTTTTTAGTGTTTATATAGTGTTTTAATACTATTATTATAATATTGTTCTGTTAAAATTATATTGGAACACAATCTTTTATTTAAAAAAGTATTCGCAATATGGAACCAGGAAGATAAGGACATGATAAGGTGGCTGTGTTCAACCAGTTTGACCACATATATTAGTGTGTAATGGCAACCTTTTTAGGTTGCAGAACTTGACGGTATTATTGATGAGAGAAAGGTGGGTAAAATGATTTCTCAATTGTAATACAGTTTCCTAAAAATGATATGCTGCTAAAAGCTTGCAGAAAGTTTTTAAGGATCGAACCTAGCATGCCCATGTACTGTAAGTCACAGAGAGAGCTATGATAGCTGGACCTGGCAGCTGCTTGGCTCTCCTAGTGGCTCATTCAATCTACTCCATTAACCTTACTGTTTGCCCATCTTTTCTGTACGCCCAGTCCTCCATTAAGTGTCCTGCAAGCAATAAATCAAAAATCACTATGATTTAGATGATTTTCAAGCCTCTGACAGTTGGTGCATTGTGCTTTAATGAGTTCTGTGGCCCTTTAGCATACGTGTATACATTTTCATATTTTTTTATGTCTATAGATTGCACATAAAGATGCCCACTGGAGGTGTTAGCTATATTCAAAAATTAGTCATGGGTGTCTTCAAAGTAAAATATAAAAAATGCATACACATTTCATATCACCACTTCAGACTGATAAACTTGTGTTGTAGTTTACTAGCAATGTGCATTGATTTATTTAATCTATGACATTCAGGTAATCATGTATGTTTGTCCTATACTCCATAAGTCATACTTTAGGAACCATTTCCCTCTTAGGTAGCCTGAAAAAACCCATTAGTAAATCAAGGTTACATTCACAAGTAATGAGAAGTGAAAATACATTAAATTATAAAAAAACATTATGACTTCAAGTAGGAAATGACAGGAAAAAATGTGAAATATGAGGGTATTCTAGATAAAAGATTACATTTATGTTGGTTTATGAAACAAGAGGTTGTGTGCCATTAAGTCCCTCACTTGAATCGACTGATCTTTGTTGGACAGAATGGGCTTGTTACAAGGTTATAGGCTGTAATATCTTTCTTTATGTAGCAAAAGGGACCCAGCATCAGGTCTGTGGAAATTACAAAATCACAGCAAGATCAAACTTAATTTGATTAAATAGTGACTCTGGTCTGTTATCAATGATCCTGGGGAAGACAAGACAATAAAACACTTCTGTAGCCATCAGATCCCATGCCTGGGAAGTAGCATTAAGGGATATCTGTATCAAGAAACAATTATATATGTTTGAAAACCTTTAACCTGACTAAGCATCATTAGCAAAGGGAAATGTCATAAAGCTAGTTTTTAATTAGAAAGAAACATAATGTTGATGCCTCTGATGAACTCTGGAGCTATCCACGATACTTTAAGAAAATGTGTATGTGGAGTAAGAGGATACACTTTACGGAAGCAAGGCTTGCAATTGTAATTGCAAACAGCCTGTTTCTGAGCATGTGGACAAGGGGTAGATGTCAAATTCCAAAAATGTCCAATGTGGTAATAAATCTCCCTCCTCTCTCCTTCATTTCACGTCCCTCATTGATAAATTGAATAAAAACACCCATTAGTCTACAAGCTTAAGTCAGACAAGGCAGTGCCTTCCAAGATGGAAATATACAAAAACAGAGATTTTTCCCTAAAATATAGTAATATATATAATTTGAAACACCCAGACACATACATCTAAAATACACAGTGATTGATAGATACACACATACACACACACTTATATATATATATATATATATATATATATATATATATATATATATATATATGTATATAGTTAAAAAAACGAATTAGCTGTATAAACATAGACACTCAATTTATATAGACATTAAACACATTATTGTTTTTTAGTACTTCTCTGAGATCTCTGCTGTACTGTACAGTGAAGCTTTTGCAAATTAATTAATTTTTAGAACATATATTGATGTTGTTCTTGTTCAGTCATTCAGTGGTGTTCGACTCTCAGTGACCACATGGACCGCATCACGACAGGCACATCTTGTGTCTGCTTGCGCCCATCCATAAGGTTTTCGTGGCAAAGATGCTGGAGTGGGCTACCAGTTCCTTCTCCAATGGACCGTGATTTGTCTGACCTCTACATGGTATAGCATACAGCTTCACTGAAACACACAAGCCCCTTCACCACGACAAGGTAGTGATCCAGAAGGAGATATTGGTGTTAAGCATCTGGAATATATCTTTCATCTAAATATATTTTGCACTCATATATAATACTAAAATAACAAATATTAAACAACCTTTTGTTAAAAAAAAATATTTTGTTGTTCCCAATTCTTCATGATTTTATAGACCGTAACATACAAGGACATCTTTATGTCCATGGTCATGATGATCTACTTGGTATTTAAAGGCAGAGATCCTGGAGTGGGTTTCCAGTTCCTTCTCCAGTGGTCCACATCCTACAGCTCCATGGTATACCTAGGTGGCCTCCCATCCTAGAACTGACCAGGTTCAGGGTGCTATGACCTCTTGTGCTGTATTGTGACCAATACATCAGTCTCTGTGTGCTGTCATTCTTGGGAAAGGGCTAATGAGCTCTTGAATGTATTCTGATGCCTTTCTTGGGTCCAAACTTAAAGGGACCTACATCTGCTTGCCATTCCTCCTGTATCCTGGTGCTGGTATTCTGTTAGGTCCTATCAGTCCTATGCTAAAAGGACCTACACCTGTTCGTGAGTTTCCTGCACTCTGACCCTGTGTTCCTGATACCTGAAGAAGCAGCTAGCGCTGAGATTACCAGAACCCTGACAATCTAGGGGTGTCCCTGTACCGGTAGACAGGAGGGTTTTGAGGATGTACGGGTTGTCACACAATGGACCACCAGGGAACCACAGAGTAATTTGCAGGCTATCATCATGTGCTTTGGATTGAATGTTCAAGCATACAGATATATCAGCATATTTTCTATTAACATCAGTGCATGGGATGGCTAATCTCAACTGCTTTTACCACTAAACAGATAATTTTTGGTCCTAACTAAGAGGAGTTAAACCTCGTTCTGCTGCTACTTTTCTGCTTAATGCTGTTTTTACTCCTCTGAATGGTGCAGACTAAAGTTTCAAAAATATCTCAAACCTTCATTATCGTATGCAACAGCTTTGCCATTAGGGGCTTGTTAAACACAAGTATTACAGTATAGTTTGATTGTAATAGCTTCTCAGGGTCTAGATTAGATGTAGAGTTTGATGCTTGCATGTGACCAAGTGAGTAATGAGCAATCCTGGAATATAGTTCATACTTCCCACCTATTAGCGATGTCTTGTTAAATGAGTGAGGACAGAGAGGGGCTGCTGTGTTTCAGACTAATAATATACATATTTATAGTGAAGGAATCAATCACATTCATTTTCTAAGTACTATAAATTTGATTTTTCTAAATTTGGATGGTGTCTGGATTTAGCACAGCTAATCTTTTTTTTTTTCTTTAGTCAAAGAATGAACATTATTTGGATTGCTGTTTTTTCATTTGTAGTATATATTGCCATATATTTTATACATGCAAAATGTTCAGTTGAGTTTTTGCCTGTTTCTTAAATTAATGTTTAATTCTTAGTTTAATTCTTAGGTGCTTAACGCCAAATATACAATAGAAAACTCAATAAAAAAAAAACTTCATTAGCACTGAAAAAATGCAGAAATTTAAAACAATTAAAAACCTATTAACACTGTGTGAGGCAAAATATTAGACACAATCGTAGTTTGGTTCACATAGGATTGTTGAGTACTATATATGAGTCTGTTGTTTCTTTCTGCTGTCTTTCTGATAAGTAAGGCAAATTAGCCAGATTTGGTGTGTCAAATTAGTTGAGCCTTCCAGATAGGAGGGACCCTTTGAGGATCATAGGGCTCTACCTCTCTTTCTCTCTACTGTGGCTGAGATAAATACAGTTATTTTTTACTCCTATAACTCATCCCACCAAAGAACCTACGATTGTGGCTAATATTTTGCCTCGCACTATGTAAATAGTTTTTTCATAGTTTTAAATTTATTGAGTTTTCTACTTTTCCATAAATGGACATAAAAAGCACACCTTCTATCAGACATTTAAAAGCTTATGTTTTGTAAATTTTAGAAGGGATTTTAGATAGACTAGAGAGCTTTTAGACTCCAGTTATGGCCATGTTTTGGGTGAGTTACAGTTAGGGTTTGGGTTAGAGTTATGGTTATGGTGTCTCTTACCATATAGTTAGACTTGGGTTAGAGTTATGGTTATGGTGTCTGTTACCATATAGTTAGACTTGGGTTAGAGTTATGGTTATGGTGTCTGTTACCATATAGTTAGACTTGGGTTAGAGTTATGGTTATGGTGTCTGTTACCATATAGTTAGACTTGGGTTAGAGTTATGGCTATGGTGTCTGTTACCATATAGTTAGACTTGGGTTAGAGTTATGGTTATGGTGTCTGTTACCATATAGTTAGACTTGGGTTAGAGTTATGGTTATGGTGTCTGTTACCATATAGTTAGACTTGGGTTAGAGTTATGGTTATGGTGTCTGTTACCATATAGTTAGACTTGGGTTAGAGTTATGGTTATGGTGTCTGTTACCATATAGTTAGACTTGGGTTAGAGTTATGGTTATGGTGTCTGTTACCATATAGTTAGACTTGGGTTAGAGTTATGGTGTCTGTTACCATATAGTTAGACTTGGATTAGAGTTATGGTTATGGTGTCTCTTACCATATAGTTAGACTTGGGTTAGAGTTATGGTTATGGTGTCTCTTACCATATAGTTAGACTTGGGTTAGAGTTATGGTTATGGTGTCTCTTACCATATAGTTAGACTTGGGTTAGAGTTATGGTTATGGTGTCTCTCACCATATAGTTAGACTTGGGTTAGAGTTATGGTTATGGTGTCTCTTACCATATAGTTAGACTTGGGTTAGAGTTAAAGTTGGGGTTAAGTTATGGGCTAGAGTTATGATTAGGTTTTGGGTTTGTTACTGGTAGAGCTTTGTTTGTGGGTAAAGCCATACCTCTCTGTTATAATCCAAAATATCCCTCTATTTTAAGAAAATCCCACATTGGTTTAAATTAGGGTTAAGGTAAAGTTATCGGTTAGAGTTATGGTTTGATTTTGGGTTTGTTACTGATAGTGGATAAATGCATACCTCTCTGTAATAATCCAAAATATCCCTCTTTTGTAAGAAAATCCCACGTTACGGCTGAGTTTTGAAGTTCTGATCATGTCCCAATTTCTCAGGTCGATCTTGTTGTTTACTCTCAGTCAATGAGAAAAGTTAGAAGCCTTAATGTCAGTTATACTGAATATATATGTGTATTGAACAGCATACATATATTAATTGTAGATATCCCTTAAAATTAAGGTTGTTCTGTTCTTTTCTGGTTGTGCTTATCCATATGGTTTTTATGGCAAAAGTACTGGAGTGGGTTGCCAGTTTCTTCTCCAGTTGACTACGATTTGTATAACCTCTCTGCAATGAACCTACATGGTATAGCTCACAGCTTAATTGAGGTACACAAGCCCCTTCACCAAGACAAGGTAGCGATCAAGAAGGGAAAACTAATCTACACATGTCAATAACTCGCCTTAATTTTTTAAGAATTTAGTTGTCCCTGTTTGGCTAGCTGAAATGTTGGTAGGTATATATATTTACATATTGACTTTTTTTGGGGAAAAAAACCTTTTATTTCAAAAATGTTTTCTCACTAACAGGATTCTAGTATATAGTTTATTATATTAATACAGTTTCCTATCCCCGGATCTCCTCTGTAATCTGCATCATATCAACAGCAGCAGTACTCAAAACAGTGAAATCTGATTTAATTTTTAAGTACATAAACATAGTAAAACGGGTTTATAGGCGAAACTATATTTTTGTAACTAAATTCTATTTATACATAGTCTTAAAATATAATCTACAATTAATTTTGACCAAACCAGCAATTTGGTGTCTCACAGACCTATTTCTGCAAGTAATGAGAAACTTGTAGTCAAAGTCATTTCCTTTATAGTCCAGCTCTTCACACAAGAACTAAATTTGAATTTCTGAGTTAAGAGAAGATATCAAAAGAAAGTAATCGCTACAGGGGTGAGCAAAGCACTTCCTTTCTCAAAGAATTCAAAAGACAGGCCCAATTAACTTAAATACATTTTTGAACCGCAAAACATAAATCAAAAACATATAGATTTCATGTTAATTCCTTACTGAGACAAGAACACTGCGTGTGGTCTCATCACATGTATTTTCTAATTCATCTCGGAAATTATGACTAATTAACTTCTTGCTGAGTATTTCAAAATCTCACTTGTGTATTTAGAGCGTTAAAATAAAGCAAATCATCTTTCTCCAAACACATCTTCCACCTAATTATGTTGTAATAGTTTCATCTTCTCAGTACAAGGTGTAACATACCTGGCTAGATTAATTCAGGTGAGATGTCTTGAGAGGTATTTGAGAATGAATCTAGTCTCTTCAATCCTAGAAACATCTAGAAGACCTCTTATATTAGTACAATAAGACTGGACAATAAAGAATCATAATTAAAGTTACTATGATGATATCTCTCGAATAAGTCTTTGAGAGAGAATCTCTCCTCTTAGAGCCCTTTCCAATACCTCTAAGGGCTAACGTGCTACTACATTGGACTTGATTCATATATGAGGTTTTGGAGCTATCTTAAAAATAAACTTTAGAGATTATTATCAGAATTGTACATGCCTCCAAAATAGATAGTAAAACTTCTTGCAGGAATCTCTGCTTTCTCTCCTAACTTTCATCAGCTCCAAAGATGGTGGCACACAGTGACTTTATCACAAATTTAGTTTATACTGTATGGAGGAACCAGCAGATACTTTATAATACATAGAAACCGATAAGAACCAAAAAAGGTTATTTAGTCTGCCCTTTTATATCTTCCTAAAATGTTGGCTTTTTTAGGGTATATGTATTCCTATCTAAGGAACTCAAATTCCTTAAGTGATTATATGATTTCTACTGGGAGGCTCTACGACATATCTACTAACCTTTCTGTAAAATAGACTTCTCATAGTACTCCTAAAGCTTCCAACTTTACATCATGACCTTGTCTGGCATCCCTTTTTTGTAAGTTACTTCCCTCCTGAACTTTGGTAATCCTTTGATGTATCTGAAGGTCATATAACGCCTCTCCCTTCTGACTTTTGTGTGTTTGAGTCATTCAGTTGTGTCCGACTTTCTGTGATGTCATGGACCATAACACACCATGCTGATGCACTTGGTATTCATGGCAGAGATACTGGAGTGGGTTGCCAGTTCCATCTCCAGTGGGCCACAGCATACAGCTCCTGGTATTCCTAGCTGGTTTCCCATCCAAGTACTGGCCAGGCCCAACAATGCTTGGCTTCATGGTGGTGTGACCTGTTGGTTCCCTTACTGGAATCAAACCCAGGTCGCAGTGGTGAAAGCACTGAATTCTAACCACTATGGAACCTAGTTTTATGTATAAAGGTCATTTCCCTATAATTTTTTTATTTTTTAGGTCATGTACCATTTTATTTTCCCATGGATAACTTTGGCATCTATTATTACTTATCATTGAGGGTATATATTATTGTATACCATGTTGCTTGCACATTTTGACATCATTAGCTATCCCCAGTATTCTAAGAATATGTTCTTATATATAGCAACTAGCCATTTGCCCTTCATAAATGACGGGATAATATATATTTTTTCCCCTTCCCCTGTATCTCTCCCCCCCTCTCCCTCCCCTGTGGCTCTTTCCTTCCCCTCTCTCCCTCCCCTGTGTCTCTCTCCCCCTCTCCTGTGTCTCTTCCCCCCTCTCCTCCCCTGTATCTCTTTCCCCATGTCTCTTATCCCCTGTGTCTCACCCCTCCCCTGTGTCTTTCCCCCTGCCCTGTGTCTCTTTCCCCCTCCTCCCTCCCCTGTGCCTCTTCCCCCCCACTCTCTCCCCTGTATCTCCTCCCCCTCCCCTGTGTCTCTTTCCCCATGTCTCTTCCCCCTATTTTTCACCCCCCAGTGTCTCTTCCCCCCCCCGTGTCTCTTTCCTTATGTGTTATGTGTCTCTGTGTTTCACCCCCTGTGTCTCTTCCCCCACCCCTCCCTCCCCTGTGTCTCTTTCCTCCTGTGTCTCTTTCCCCCTGTATCTCCTCCCCTCTCCAGTGTCTTTCCCCCCCGTCCTCCCTCCCCTGTTTCTCTTTCCCCATGTCTCTTCCCCCTGTATCTCCTCCCCTCTCCAGTGTCTTTTCCCCCCATCCTCCCTCCCCTGTTTCTCCCCCCCTTCTCCCTCTCCTGTGTCGATCTCCCTCCCCTATATCTCCTCCCCTCCTCCTTCACCTTCCTCAAGCCACGTATGGCACGCATGCTCATGTCGCACACTGCCCGTACGGAACAAAGGTGTTCCCCTCCTTATGGAGCATTATACACTTATGAAAACGATATCAGTGATTGCCATATCCACAAATAACTCTTATCCAGGCAATCACTTTACTTGTTCGCACTTCATCCATTAGAACATTTTATACAACATTTTTCTCTCCATAAAAAGATGAACTTTAGCTGATTTGTTGTTTTTATAAAGAAAATAATAGCAAAATAAAATAAGGACATATTCACAGATAAACCTACTTATCAAACTAGGACTGAGTATCTCAACCAGGGCGCTAATTAGTCACTGACACAAACAGCAGAACAAGTTTGATATATCCTCCTTATGTGACATTTATACTGCATTGTGAGATTAATCACGCTTAGAGTTTTTCTCAGAAATATGACTGCTTTGAAGATAAAAAAAAAAAAATATATATATATATATATATATATATATAAACTGTGATGTATTTTTGAATGTTGGAAAATGTCTTAGAACATTGAAAATATGCAATACAGTTTAACATTTCATTATTTTTTTAATGTAATGCCTAATTTTTTCAATTTACTGCATTCATAAAATGAGTGTCCGATTTTCAAACTCAGTCACAACATTTATTTGTATTGTTTTATAATATAAAATTAAAGTAAAATACAAGATTTTATTTTAGATCCTAGGATATCCACACTAATGCACATAGGCTGCTTTTGAAAATGAATATGAAATAAAACAAGTGTGAAGCCGTTTAGATTCATGTTTCATTAGCAACACATCCTACTGTCTGGACACCATGCTGAACCACTTGGTATTCATGGCAGAGATACTGGGGTGGGTTACCAATTCCGTCTCTAGCAGGCCACAGCATATAGATCCTGGTATTCCTAGGTGGTCTCCCATCCAAGTACCGACCAGGCCCAACCCTGCATGGCTCCAGGGTGGCGTGACCTGTTGGTTCCCTGACCGGAATCAAATCCAGGTCACATTGGTGAAAGCACTGACTCCTAACCACTGGAACACCAGTGAACCTACCTTTCTGTATAAAGGTAATTTCCTTATTTATTTATTTTTGTCCAGAATTCTGTTGTCCAATCAGGAACATTTCTGTTGCATACAATATATTTAAAATATTGTAAAATAAATAAGATTTTAATGGGTATGTCTGCTTTGCTTTTAGACTATTTTACTTATCCATAAGCTCATTCATGTCTATGGACTTGCTTATTGATTACCTTGTAGAACTCGTAGAACTTCAGTTACCTATTCAGTGATCAGACATGCAACTTGTTTATGGTTATTGTGTGATTACTAGCTGCATTTACTATCATTACTGTTCATCTTTAGGTATAAAACTTAACATTTCAAAGCCTTGTAAATGAATCTATTTGTTAATGGATTCTTTCTAATAGGAAACTGATGTAAATGTACCCATTCACATAGCTGGTTGAGAAATCCATCTAACGGGATATTCATGGGTTCCCAGTGATAAACCACTAATTGATTAAAATGAGACTCTCTCCAGCAATTAGCCAAAAAAATCCTTAATGAATCGAGCTGAAAGTGTTTGCTTTTATGCAGTTTTGTATCAATGGTTTGAAAATCGTCACAAAACAGAGATTTCAGGCCAACTCGTCACTGAATACACAAAGAAATCTATGCAGGAATGTTTCAACTCCGAAAATGTCGAAGGAACTTGCTAAGCAAAATCATTACATCGCCCCGCAGCAAAGCAGCTATAAAAATTAATGTATGAATTCATTTTGTTTATTATATACTTGTGTACAAATGAAAATTCCAATTACTATTTTGTGATTCAGCATTCCTTATTTATAAAAATAGCATATTAAATAGAGGCCAATCTTTATTGCCGCTAATAAATGCAACTGACAACATTAAAACGCATAAAGTACAGTAAAGGCTTCACGCAGAAAAATTTGTGGAATTATTTCTTTTTTTTTTGCAATTTCCTGTTTGTACTAAAACTTATTGTTTTTATAAGAAGTATAATTATGTTCCATTCAGAGTACACCCACCGAGACTTTGTTCTAACCTCTGCAAGTTGAAAGAAAAGAGACACATTCATAATGGAAATAAAACTATGGGTCAAATACAAGGCAACGGTTTTGTTTTAATTATTATTTACCAAAAATGATTCACTTAAGATTAAATTTGAGAATTATTCATGATGTATTCATGATTTAAAGCCCATTTAGGTATAAAATAAGAGTAATGAGCTATATAGTGATGCATTTGTCATCGGATTCAGAATAATTGATGTTTGCATGTATTTAGTCATTGCTATTTGTATAGGTTCATCAATGTGCATAGCGATTACACTGACAAGGTACAAAATAATTGTGTATTTAGCAAGGTCGTATATACCTTTTTGGATCCCCTAGGCAGTGAAATGGAGGAGCCCCTGCGAGAGAGTATGCAAGGTATGCACAGATCCATTTTTGCCTTTCCTGTTGTAACTGTCTTGTTGTAGGTGGTTACCCCATAGTAGCCAGTTTATGATATGAAAAGTGGAAGAGCCCCTGCGAGAGAGTACGCAAGGTATGCACGGATCCATTTTTGCCTTTACTGTTGTAACTGTCTTGTTCTAGGTGGTTACCCCATAGTAGCCAGTTTATGATATGAACTGCAGCATTTCATTTTTTTTAAGCCAGGAACCATTTTTTTAAGAAGTGGGTAATCTGGCGATGGTATTTAGTCATTCAGTTGTGTTTGATTCTCAGTGATCCCATGGATCACAGCATGCCAGGCACATCTTGTATCTGGTTGTGCATATCCATAACATTTTCTTGGAAAAGATGCTGGAATGGAGTTCCAGTTCCTTCTCCCGTGGACTTAGATTTGTCTGATCTCTCTGATATGACCTATCCATCTTGGGTGACACTACATGGTATAGCTCACAGCTTCATTGAGGTACACACGCCCCTTCACCATGACTAGGTAGTGATCCAGGAGAAGACAAAACATTAACATGACAATATATGTGCATTTAACATGAAGAACAAATGGGTTACATATTCCCCACTCATGAAAAGCTTACAATCTACATATATAGGTAAAATACATACAGAAAACCAGTATGGTAAAGGATAATATGCATATTGAAGAGAGAATGCTTTTAAGTGTCTGGAAATGTGTTTGCTAAGGGAGCTGTTGGAAATCACCTTCAAAGAAGTGATTATAAAGCTAAGTATGAAAGTGGTGAGATTTTTTGACCATTTCTTTGAGAGTTCTTTTTATTATAATACAAAAAAATTTAAAAAATATTGGTTGATATATCGCCAAAGAAATATAACATGAATAAATTGTAGGCATTGAATGGCTGCATTACAAAGTTTCCAGCTCTTTGTTTAAGGCATTTTGAAGATCAAGTGAGCTCTGTTATTTTTCTTGATGTTACATGAAAGATGAGAATTCTTTCCAGGAAATACACTAAATCTTTCTGTCAAGTTGCTCTTCAGTTCTCCAGAGTGAACAGAACAGAAGTTGGTTTAGAGGGCCTTCCTGACATAGGTTACTGGGTTTTATTACCGACTTACAAAGATTTAGGTGCCTTTGAAAAGAAAGAAATTATGTAGAATGACTTCCCCATGAGATAATGCAGTGCCAGAGTTGGAGGAAGAGGGTTCCATTGGGATGTGAGATTATGAAAGGCATCCCAAATCCAAGCCTAGTCACATCTGAACTCCCGAGTGGAATTGCTCCAGCAGCAAATTGGTGAGAGGAGATAAATGAGACGGCCAGATGGAATATCCACTGGAAAATTCCAATGAGCTTTATATGTAACTTCTGAGATGCATTGGAAATATATATATATATGTGTATATATATATATATATATATATATATATATATATATATATATATATTTATATATATATATATATATATATATATATATATATATATATATATATATATATATTTATATATATATATATATATATATATATATATATATATATATATATAAAGGGCATCTGTTAGAAGGACATTCTCATATTTACTGGACACTGCATCAATGAAAGCATGAAATCATAGAAAAGGCAATAATATTAATGTATATAAAAAAAGGGAAATCATGGGATAAAGAAGAAAATACAGAATGCTTTGTGAACATTGATATAAGCACGCATTTTACAAACCCAGTTGCAGGTCTGCAACAGATTGCGTTAACCTCCACATATTAACTAAATGGAAAAAATGGACAGCCACACACAGGTGGTAACCGAGGACTTAAACAAACTGGCAGACAGGTGGGTAAGCGACCTGAAGACAGCAATACAGGGGTTTAACAGACTGTCTTAAGAAACCTAAATACAACATACATAACATACAGGGGGGGGGGAAACAATATCAATATATATATATATATATATATATATATATATATATATATATATATATATATATATATATATATATTTATATATATATATACAGTGCCTTGCAAAAGTATTCACCCCTTTGACTTTTTATATATTTTGTTACATTACAGTTAAGTTCAATGTTTTGTTAATCTGAATTTTATGTGATGGATCAGAACACACTAGTCTAAGTTGGTGAAGTGAAATGAGAAAAATATATACATAAAACTATTTTTTAGAAATAGAAAACAGAAAATTGGCATGTGCGTACAGTATGTATTTACCCCCTTTGTTATGAAGCCCATAAAAAGCTCTGGTGCAACCAATTACCTTCAGAAGTCACATAATTAGGGAAATGATGTCCACCTGTGTGCAATCTAAGTGTCACATGATCTGTCATTACATATACACACCTTTTTTGAAAGGCCCCAGAGGCTGCAACACCTAAGCAAGAGGCACCACTAACCAAACACTGCCATGAAGACCAAGGAACTCTCCAAACAAGTAAGGGACAATGTTGTTGAGAAGGTGGCTCTACAAAGTATTTACTTTAGGGGGGGTGAATAGTTATGCACATTGACTTTTTCGTGTTATTTGTTGTTTGCTTCACAATAAAAAAAATACATTGTCAAAGTTGTGGGCATGTTCTGTAAATTAAATGTTGCAGATCCTCAAACAATCCATGTTTTCCAGGTTGTGAGGCAACAAAACACGAAAAATGCCAAGGGGGGTGAATACTTTTGCAAGGCACTGTATATATATATATATATATATATATATATATATATATATACAGCAATCATTTCACGTATGGTGGGCTAAGAGTGATAGAAGCCCTAGACCGTACAAAGTGCAGTAGTACAAAAAATGAATAGTACTATTCATTATATATATATATATATATATATATATATATATATATATATATATATATGTATATATATATATATATATATATATATATATATATATATATATATATATATTATTTTTTTCTCAAGTTTGAAGGGAACAGGATCTATTTTACCTTACAGGCTGAAATTTCAGGTTTCTGCTCTCTTGCCTCTCTCAGTGCACTGTGATGTGTGCTTGGTGAATGTTCAGTGCAGCTCCTTACAAAAAAATAACCCTAACCACCTCAATGTAAGTGGACATGGAATACTGGGCTTACCTAAACAGGAAAGCTATGGGTTAACTGGCAATTGCAGTGTAAACTGACTACAGGGGAAAGATGTCCTATCGATCATAGCCTTCCCTATACAGACACAGAGCACGCACATGCACTTGTCAATCTGTTGTTACCCATGCAGCAGCCAGTGGACAGGATATACTTGTATGTAAACAGAGATTTAAAAAACTTTAGATTTTCTATCTGTTATTAGTGTAATTATAAAAAATAGATCACATCAGAGCACTTACAGTGAGGGAAATGGTCCTTTAATTACAAAGCTCTGACCTTCGCTAACATACCATAATGAAGTTCAATACTTTAATTAGTTTGTCCCAAAACATATATAGCTATAAAATGTTTTGTATGCAAAATAATCTATGAATAGAACATAAGTAAATATATAGTGGATAAATTGTTTTTAATGTCCATTACAATGCCTTTTTAACATTTGGCAGGATTTTTTAACAAGTCGACAAGTCCTGTTTGTAACTTGATTACAGTGTTGCATGTGATTTTAAATTATTTTGGAATTGTTAAAAATACATTTGAAGGGCAATATTATGGAAATGCTTTGCAGCGATCAGAAATGGATGCTATGAATCAAGAGAAATAAACTGTAATTTAATTGCCTGGAGGTGTTCATATATTCTGCACCACATAAGTAAATATCAGTTCAGTAATGGGAGGAGCCGAGTGCAAATCATGTGACTATTGCATTAGATATCAATCCTAACACATTGTTTATACATTTTCCAATGTAATGCACAAGTAAGAAACCAAGTTAAAAGCATATTACGTCTTGTATATGTAGGAATACTAAAGTAATTAAACAGAGCTTAAAGGGTAAATTCCACCAAAACTTGATCTTCTCTAAGAGTGATGTAAAAGCAGTGTAACTTTCAAGGTAAATGTTTTGAAACTGTTATGGTTACTCCAGTTACTCTTCCATGTTTGTAAAGTGAATTAGATCATACATCCTCCATGTTTGTAAAGTGAATTAGATCATACATCCAAAAGACAGTTTAAGAGCAAATCAGAGTGAAGTTGATTTCCAAGCTGTGACAGTTGCCTTTGTGTCCTGTGTTTTTCAGCAACTCACATCACTTAATATACAGAGGCATTAATAGACAAGTGTGTTTACGTTGCTCGGTTGTGTCTGACTCTCTGGGACCTCATGAACTGCAACACACCATTCTGATACATTTGGTATTCATGGCAGAGATACTGAAGCGGGTTGCCAGTTTCTTCTCCAGTGGACCACAGCATACAGCCCCTGGTATTCCTAGGTTGTCTCCCATCCAAGTACTGACCAGGGCCAACCCTGCATGGCTTTAGGGTGGTATGACCTCTTGGTTTCCTCACTGGAATTTAACCCAGATGGCAGTGGTAAAAGCACCAAATCCTAAACACTGGACCACAAGCGAACCTAATAGGCAAACACTATAGCCTTTACCCCCTTCAGGATCGCTACCTTGTTGTGGTGGAGGGGATTGGGTGCCTCAATGAATCTGTGAGCTATACCATGTGGGGTCATTCAAGATGGGCTGGTCATAGCAGAGAGGTCAGACAATTCACGGTCCACTGGAGAAGGAGCTGATAGTGCCTGGTGTGCTACGGTCCAAAGTAGGACACAACTGAACAACTAATCTATAACATAGCCTTTACACATATATTTGAACTTCTACAAGTGAACTCTTTCTTATAACAGCAACTTGTGTTTAGGTGAAGCTTCTTCTTGAAACTTATGAGAAGTTCAGTCGGTGCTCAGAGATTTTATTCTCAATGTATCATACTGTGAGGGAAAACTAGATGTTAACAATCGTGGTTGATGACAAATAAATTGTTGAGAACAGTTGTGATGGGAAAACAATGGAAAGCACAGAGGCCTTTTAAAGAGTCAAAAGTGTTGACCTCGATCACTGTATGCTCAATGGTGAATTTCATATTGACTTTCAGTCAGCAGAGCCATGGAGTCAGGGTAAAGTTTTCATACACTGTAATAAAATTGAAAAGAACATATTCTGAATAAGAAAGTAAAGAGCATGAATGTAACTGGGAGAGAATTCCGCCAGTCCTCTGAGGATGCCTTTATTCATTTCTAATTCTGTACATAGAATTATAGATTGTAGTGCCACATTGGAGAAGTAAAGTACACAATCAGTGTTGATATATGTCAGTATTAATTATCGGTTTATCATAAAATATAATATAAATATATAAGTAACTATAAGATACACTAGGAAGAACGCTATAAGTTATACATAAAAAATATATGTTACCATAATTATATCACCTTTTTGCAGCTTATTATTTCTGCTTTATTTATATACAGTATATATATATATATATATATATATATATATATATATATATATATATATATACTTAGTTATTCAGCACCCATGGGGATTGGTAGATGCCGGCTAAATGTAGTTTCTGGTTGCTTGAGAGTTACATATAAATGAGGCCTAGATTAGCTGTACATAGGATGCTCTGCTAAGTATATTTGTCAGTGAGGGCTGTTCCAGCAGCAGCAGCTTTCAATCCTCACTTACTCACAGGTATGTTGGGTCGGAGGGTGCAGTGCTGAACCCAGGGAATGTAACCCCAACACTGCCCTGGCTCAGTCACTCATGCCTGTCTGCTTCCAGGTAAAGCTGAATTGCAGAGACGTACAGTGGATGCAATCTAGGTGCCTGTAAGGATTTTGTGGAATGACAACCTGGCTCCTGGCATTTGTTGAGCCCTGTAAATTTAATTTAATTCATTTTTTTCTGTTTGCTTGAGTTCTGGATAACTGAGAGTCTACTGTATATATATATATATATATATATATATATATATATATATATATATATATAATTTTTATATGTTTATAATTTATATTTTTTTACATTTCTTTGTCCTCCCATTCCGGATCTTAAGGGACTCTAATATTAGTACTGGAGGGGAAGTTGGGCCAGCTCACATGAACGCTTACAATCTAAGAGGTAATAGGGGTGGTAGAGATACAAGATAAGGGTACTGAGCGATGGATAGGTGGTAGAGAGAGAGGTATAAGAGGTATCAGAGAACAACAATAGATCGCCTTGTTGGAAGCAAGTAGTGGAGAAAGTGTCTGCACATGTGAAGTCTAGGGGAGAGTTTAGTAAAGAGAGGTAGAGAGTTAAAAAGGGTGCAGGCTGTACTCTTAAGAAATCCTGTAAGCGAGCATGGGAAGAGATAATGAGAGCAGAGGTCAATTTGGAATGTAACAGTAGAGGTATAGGTGCTGTGAAGTTAGACTTAGGATGTTATCCTTGTAATAGATGATACCATTTAGAAGACCAACTGGAAAAAAATATATTCATAGATGGATTATAGAGCTTTGGAAACCCCAGAGGTTTCTTCTGCAAGACACTTGGCCAAGAAACTTTTGGTGTTCAAAAAGCCCATCTACAATGTTATCCTTTATTAGACAGGAAACCAGTGTAGGGTTTGGAAAGGGGAGCAGAAGATGATGAGCTTTGGGTGAAGTGATGATAGGTGATTGAGTAGAAGACCATTTAAGATTGAGTTGCAGTAGTCATGCCAGGCCATGATGAGAGCATGGATTAGGATATGTGTGGTGTCAAGTGTAAGGAAGAGAGATGTTTTAAAGATAATCCAGGTGTGGAGACATGAGGATTTGGTGAGTAATGAGGTGCAGGGGATGAAGTTAAAGTCTGAGCCAATTGTGACACTAAGATAAATTACTTGAGTTGTTGGAATTATTGTCAAGTGTTGGACAAGGGGGCATAATCCCTGATACTTGAGTGAGAGGAGAGGGTAGGCTAGTGAAAACCTCTGGTCCAGATGTATTAAACTGTACTAATCTCGGAGAAGTCTTGGGGGTGTCACATAGTAGTACATTTGGTAAGACATCACTGAGCTAGAAATCCAACCATTAAAGTGACTTTCTAAACATTTTCATAGTGAGGCCTCAATAATGTTATACATTAATACAATATCCAACATTAAAGACTTTTTAATAGGAGAATTCAGGATCACACCCTACTTCATTCAGTTGGGCTACATAGCACCTGACCTTTAATAAGCACTTTATGAATGTTCCTCTTTTCTACATGAATAGTAAAGATTAAAAAATAAACATATATTAAACCAATCTTACATTGAATGCTTGTTATAATATAACAGAAAGTATATATAACATATATATATATATATATATATATATATATATATATATATACTTATATAAGACTGCATTATATAAAATATTTGTGATGTATATTATAATACAAACAATGTAAGATACAATGCAACAATGCGCAGAGCTCTCTCTTTGGTAACTCAGTGCAATATAGAGCAGAAATACAGTATATTTAGTAAAAACAGATGTGTATCTCTCGCACTGCTGGACAATTTCAGCTATTTACAGAATTATCAAGATGACCACAATATTTTATACTTTCCTGCTAGTTTTTGTGCAGAGGTTTAAACCACAGTGAGGTATTGATTTTGTGTCCACTGATTTCAGTCTCTGACGTCCTAAATCCAGTAAAGGTGAAACTGTATTCAAAGAACAATGTTAGAAAACTCATAAATTACAGCCGCCTCAATGTATTGATTTGCAATTTAACATCTTCACTCAAACATGTTTCTCCTGAGTTACAGAAGATGCAACAACTACAAGTAAACATTCCCTAACAAGGAGCCACAACACATAAAGATACCATCAGTTTTATGATCTATCTTTAAATGGACAGTGTAGTGTTTTTTAACATATACTGATTTAAACAACTACACTTGAAAATGGGTAGGATCAGGGCCGTATCTACACATTTGGAGCCCCTAGGCAGTGAAGTCGAGGAGCCCCTGAGAGTGAGTATGCAAGGTGAGCACGGACCCATTTTTGCCTTTTCTGTACATGTAAGTTCCCTTTCCTGTTTTAACTGTCTTGTTATAGGTGGTTACCCCCTAGTAGCCAGTCTATAAACTGCAACATTTAATTTTTTTTAAAGCCAGGAATCATTTTTTTTAAGAAGTGTCACACCTCACAGGGAAGCGCCCCTGGGCGGCTGCCTAGTTGGCCTACTGGGTAATCTGGCCATGGGTAGGATATATACGGAATGTAAAATAAATAATTAATACATTCCCTATTTATTACTTTTTATATTCAGTTATCCTGCTGTTGTATCTACCATTTTGTTTTCTTCTGGTCATCTTCCTCATGTTGGACCAGAAGTTGACTGGAGTATTGATGATCCTGAACACTCTGCCCCTCTAATTTCTAATCTGCTCCTAGAAATCATAAACCATTGGTAACATTCACTCATAACACTGTCTCTTTTATGTACATGGTAGAAAATGGACAGAGAAGAAGTGGGGAAGCTCTTCAATGTAAATAGCTGCTTTTTATTAAAAACTTGCATTAAATCTGAGTTTATTCATGCAGTTTTTAAATACCATGGCAACTGAAAATGACATTGTTAGTGAAGGCTGGAGATTAAAAAGTCAAAAACACAATTTACTTCATGGGTTATTAAAAGTACAGGTGGTCCCTGGGGTACAAACAACCCAACTTACAGAAGACCAGTACTTAAGAATGGGCTCTCAAGGATTGTTTTATGAGTTTGTTTAATGTTCTGTTAGTTCGAATTAAAAGAAAGAGCACAATAGTTTCTGTAACTTATAACAGTACATGAGTATTATTATTATTATACTGTATGATTATTATTACCACATATGGCCTTATAGTATTATTATTATTATTATTATTATTATTATTATTCAGGGATCCGACTTACATACAAATCCAAACGTTCTCAGCAATGGATCTCGTCCTTAACCCAGGGACCATCTGAATTGAAATACAGTGGAAATTTTATTATTACCGTAAAAAAATTATGATTTGATTAAAAATAACATTACCTGTGCTCAAAAAATAGAATAAGTAAGAGAAATAAACAAAACACATATCGTACTATTCGCAAAAATACAAAAAAACATGTTTTTTTTTCAGTATATGTTAAGCTTGCACAATTGATCTACAAAACAATGTTTGCAAGGTTTAGATAAATAAAAAAACACATTTTTTGAAGATTATTTAAAATTATTTTTTTTCAAAAATAATAAAAAGGCATAAAAAGCAGCAATTTTTTTTTTCTTCATTATAAAATACTTCTTTAGGGTGGTGTGACTTCTTTAGGATGGTGTGACCCAGGTCACAGCAGTGAAAGCACCAAATCCTAACCACTTGACCACCAGGGATCCACCTCAGGAAGTAGATAACTATACACTAGAATGGTAGATGCCAAAGCAGCATAATTGTATGTAAAAGTAATACTTTAAAGGCAATTTTTGTTTTTACATTCTAAAAATATGTGGCCTGTTTTCAAGTGTCGTCCTTCAATAGACTCTATTTAAAATATAAAAGATTTGTCCAAATTCCTTGGAATGTCTGCCCCAGTAAACCTACTATATGAACAACATAAATACAATCATGGGCCTAAAGTTAAGACATAAAAGAAATAATCAATACAACCCAAGGATCTGTGAAATAAAGTTCCTACAACATTTTATGGAAAACATAAAAATACATTGATTGCAACATCTGAAATAAAGGTACAAGCGTAGATCAAACATACCAGGCTCTTGGTGAATAAATTAAGGTTTGTGTTTGCAAGAATCATGGCGAGATTGTGTTCCTCTAACACTCATCTATAGATTGATTAAAGTTAATGCCACTATGTCCTCACTGTCACATTACTGTAGTTAGCTTTTAAAGCTTTCAATTTATTATTCATGATAAATATTATATAAAATATTGTCTTTTTTATCCATTTTAAATTAAACTGATTTATTAAAATAAATTATATTTTTATTGTTAGTTGTAGAGAGCCAAATCTATTCATTCACATTCCCAGAAGTGCTGGTACATTTACAATTATTGGTAAACACTCACTTAACTAGATATATATGTACATATAGGAAATGTGATTAATTTAAAACACTCAGCAATATTGCTTGTTCATCTAAGTCTAATACTTATTGGGTGCACTGGCTCAGAATAAGCAGAACATTGGATCTGATGACTGTTTAGAGCAGGGGTAGTCAACCTTGTGATACCAGCCGCCTACTTTTGATCGTAAAAACCACCCACCGGTGCAGTAACTCAATCTCCCCTCTCTCATTTCTGGTTACATAAATCATATGACCCTAGCTATGTATCCCCCTGTACTTACTAGATAGTCATCCGGTCCTGACTGCTGTCCCTAGGCTCTCATCAGCTCTCCAACCAGCCAAGCATGGTTGGTGCTATGAAAAATAAATATGCTAAAATGAAAGTCACCTTGGCCTGACTTAACAGATTTGGCGTTTTCCCCCTATATGTTTATGTTAATCTTTAGCGCCCCATATCCGTAACTCAAAGCCCTTTCCACAAGAGATTTAAGTGAAGGGAGTGCCCAAACCAAGCTTTACAGATGAGAAATTACTCTAGGAAGGAATAGAAAATGAGAATGTCATGATTGAAGAGCGAAGCAGCCGTGAATGTGCAGTAATCTAGTAATTCAGTAATTATTAATATATATATATATATATATATATATATGTACAGTATCTCACAAAAGTGAGTACACCCCTCACATTTTTGTAAATATTTTATTATATCTTTTTATGTGACAATGCTAATGTAAAGTAGTAAGTGTACAGCCTGTTAACAGTGAACATTTGCTCTCCCCTCAAATCAACTCAACACACAGCCAGTGATGTCTAAACCGTTGGCAACAAAAGTGAGCATTGCCTTAACACTTATGGGCATGGAGTTCACCAGAGCTTCCCAGGTTGCCACTTGAGTCCTCTTCCACTCCTCCATGATGACATCAAGGAGCTGGTGAATGCTAGAGACTTTGCACTACTGCATCTACCGTTTGAGGATGCCCCACAGATGCTCAATAGGGTTTAGGTCTGGTGACATGCTTGGCCAGTCCATCACCTTCACCTTCAACTTTTTTAGCAAGGCAGTGGTTGTCTTGGAGGTGTGTTTGGGATTGATATCATGTTGGAATACTGCCCTGTCACCCAGTCTCCGAAGGGAGGGGATCATGCTCTGCTTCAATATGTCACAGTACATGTTGGCATTCATGGTTCCCTCAATAAACTGTAGCTCCCCAGTGCCTGCAGCACTCATGCACTCACCCGCAAAGGGAGACAAAAACCCTACGAGTACTAGAGAGGACCCGCAAGGGGGTTAAAGTCCTATCCGTAGCACTGTAAATGCACATATACACACATTACCGTGCTTATAATAAAAAGGGAAAGTGATGTTAGGTATTAGAATGAATAGCTCAACATTCTCAAGCTCGCAAATCTGCAATATAAAATACTTTATTTTCAGTTTAATTTCTGTGTTCAATCCCGGCAATCAATGTGTTAATACATATAATGGAACTTGCATGTAATAGAATATCATATTTACGGCTTTATCAATATTGCATTACATCTGGAATGTGGGTATGATCGTAACTCGTAATTGAAGCCCGTAAGACTTTGAAATCCCACCTCCATTTTTCAGTGTCGTAATTCTGACAATCTATGTTGCCATTGACTCCATCTAAACCCGTAACTACGGGTTTGACTAATTGATCATGTTCAGGGCCGCACATCCAACGTTCGAAAAATGGTTTACTGGTTTGCATCTCAAGCCCGTAACTCGCGCCCTGCTTGAATTTAATAGCTCTGTAACTTGGCTAGCTTTTAAGCCCGCAGCCGTTGCGGTTTCACGTTTCACTACCGGACTTGGAATTTAATGTGGCTAAACGTCTTGTATTTTTAGTGTTGACGAACGGGATCATCTTTTTTTCAAATGCTTTTCTCTCTTGGATGTTTTTGAATTTTCCTCTGAGTATTTTCATTTTTAGATTTTTGATGGATTGATCATCCTGGCTAAAATGTTGTCCCACTGGGGTACAATAACTGTCCTCATTATGCTTTCTTATTGAATGTCTGTGTAAATTCATCCTTAAGTGCATTTTTTGGCTGATTTCCCCAATGTAACAGCCTGTGTCACATAAAGTACATTGTATTATATAAACTACATTGGAGGATGTGCATGTATATTCCTTTGATGTTATAGGTCTTGTTGGTATGTGTGGTTGTGTCATCATTACACATGTTATGACATAATTTACAGGCACGTTTGTTACAAGGTTTAGTTCCATTTTTTATGATCAGTTGTTCATTGGCCAATTTTCTGCTGATAAGTTTTTTTTTCAGGTTTGGTGGTTGTTTAAATGCAAGGATGGGATGTTGGAAAATATATTGTTTAATTCAGTATCTTCTGTTAGTAATGGTTGTAAATCTTTGATTATTTCTGTATTTTCTCTAAAATTGGATGGTGTGTGGTCACTAGAGGTATTCGTGTAGTTTCTTTTGTACTCTAACAGGTATTCAAGGGGTATTTTGATAGCAGTGGTTATTTTCTGGGTAATAATTCAGGGTTTGTAACCCATTTGTTTGAAAGATTCAGACAGTGTTTTTACATTTTTCTAACTGTCTCCAGTGTTTGAGCAAATGTGATGGTATCTAATAGCTTGACTATGGATGATGGCTTGTTTGGTGTGGGAGGGATGGAAACTGGAGCTGTGTAGCTAATTACATCTGTCTGTAGGTTTCCTATAAACAGATGAGTGGAGAGTGCCATTAGTGATGGATATAGTAGTGTCTAGAAAGTTTACCTGTTCTGTAGAGAAATCCATTTTAAGTTTTATAGATGAATGGAAGGTGTTGAATGAATTATGAAAGTCTCCGAGTTTGCTTTCTCCTTCTGTCCAGATGATGAACAGATCATCTATGTAACGGTAGTATTTGTATAGTTTGTAAATGGATACAGATAAGAATGTTTCTTCTAGATTGGCCATAAATATATTTGCGTATTGTGGAGCCATTTTGGTACTCATGGCAGTCCCCATCATCTGTAGGTATATATATATATATATATATATATATATATATATATATATATATATATATTACAGACAATGCATTAGAGCATTTGTTCCTAGGCAACATGGTTTCCTGATATGTATTAATCCCTTGAGTACTGGGTTGATTGTTACCCTTGTTGTTGTATATTGAAACTGATATCATAATACAATATCATATTTTTTTATTACATATGTGTATATATTGGACTGTCAAATAATGAAATTACATTTATTACATAATAACATTATTTTGTATTGTTTTTTTGATGCTATACTGTCTCTTTAACTGCTGCAATGGCTTTTAAGTCATTTCTGAGAGGTATTTGGTACCTGTAATATTCCCCTCATCTTTTTGTATTTATAGAAGTACCCTGATTTGAGTGATCTGTAAAGTCTTATTAGCATAGGGTATTGGTGTAAAAGTTTACCAGAGTAACTGATAATATCTTATCAGTGCAAAGATCAATGGAGAAGTTTTCTGTAATTTTCGTTTCTGGCTTATTGCAGTAACTCGTAACAGTTCTCTCACAATGTTTCCTGGACGGGTGATTAACATAGCTAGGGAGATTTACTTTGGCCTTAAAGATGGTGTAAACTGTGATATAGGGGATTAACATAGGGCCCAATATTAGTAGGGATGTAATACAGGAAATTGCTTTTTTTTTTAGAGAAAAATGTATATTTTTATGTTATGTATGCTTGTGTCATGGGATATTTAATCTTGGACTGCTAGTCTGCTAACAATCAACTATGGGATATGCCATGACACAATAATGTGGGTTTACTCTTCCAGAGGCTATCTTATCTGAATCCACAGTCCCTCCCATTCCTTCCATTTTTCTAATCTTTTTAAGAATAAAGACAGAATGTTTGCCATTATTAAAGCAAAACTAAACATAATAGTTAAACATTAAATAGTGTATTTATTTATTTTAAACTTTGTAAAAAATGATTTCATGTTATCAAGTTAAGGTCTTCAGAATATAATATTATAAATATGACACTACACTGGTCGTTTAACCTCATACTGTCTTGAAATAATATCAGTGGTTATAATAGTATTTGAATTTACTATATAGATTTATAGACAAATTATGTTGACAAAATAAATGATAATTAATAACAGATCTTAATTATCTCAGTCATGGTGTGAGCGTCTACACCAAAATATGAATAATGAGATTCTGATGTAAATAACCATAAACAAGAAACAATAATAATACTGAAATTATTTTATTTCACCTTTGCTGATTCCAGTATTATTACGTTGTCTAATTAAAACTATGCAGAACACTTTACTCATTTAATTTTGTGTATAAATAATCATTGAAACAAATAAATCAAAGTAGAAAATAAATTGCTTTGTAGAGAGAGAGCTGGGGAGTCATATCAGCAAACCAGCCTGGATTGTTTGTTTAATTCCTCCAATTTGTTCACCTTAATGAAACACCAAAAGGTTTGTGCAATAAGTAATTAACGAGCGAGCCTGCCTAATGAAACCACTAAAGGATGGTATTTGTTCCAGGGATCAATATGAGGCTGTGAGTGAAGATCATACTGGCATCAGTCAGGAAAACAAATCATCGTGTGCCAATCAATAGTCATGCTAATCATGCATGGGTATGCGTGGCGCATTGCAAATATGGTATCAGCGGGCACAATGGGAGAAAGAAACGTCTGATAAATGTGAAGGAATCTAATACTTCAGTTGTTAGCCAGTCTGATGGTATAATCACTGACGTGGCATCCCTCTTCCGAGCATTCAGTAGTCATTACAAACATTTTTAGAGAACTAATCTAATTAAAGTGTACTTTCCCTTTGAGCAATCACAAGACCTACTGTATAGGTTCCCTTTACAATTTTATCAGATTTCGGTTACTGCTGAGACGTGGACTGGGACTTTAGGAGGGAAATAAGAAATACTGTTAAATTGAATTAAAGATGATAGCTTTATTCTGAAGTTATGGTTGGTATCCTGATAACTATATTTCTGCCTGAGTGGGAGGACAGGTCCTCTTTGTGTGAACGTTTCAGGTGTACAATAATAAGAGATTTATATTCATAAACATAGATGAACTATTCTTTAAGGTGGTAGCAGATGTGTTTTAGACATATTTGTATTTTGTTTATATATAAAATACACTTTCTTGGCTATATATATATATATATATATATATATATATATATATATATGACTGTACTACTGTACTCTGTACGCTGTAGAGCTTCTATCACTCTTCAGCCCACCATAAGTATAATTATATATAAGAGAGATCTCTATATACAGATAACTATGTATGTATGTATCTGTCTATCTATATTGGTGGCTTATAAGTATCAAATATCTATATAATTTCCTGAGTTCATTTCATATTCAAAAATGTGAGGGAGATATAGAAGGAGGGGGAAATTGAGAGACGAAAAAAGAGAGAACAAAGGTTATAAGATAATATGAAGGAGAAAAAGAGGATATATATATATATATATATATATATAGCGAGAGAGAGAGAGAGATATCTAACCATCCCTCTATCTATCTATCTATCTATCTATCTAGATAGATAGAAAGACTACTCTGCTTATAAGTACACAATAGGGGAGTTTACTAAGCATCTCAAGTGCGTTTCACATTATTTCCCGATTTCCTATTTCCTATTTCCTATCTCTTCTGATATATATATATATATCACATATATAGTTCTCAGCAGCGCAGGCTTGCCAAAAAACGTTGGTAACGCAACTTTAAAACTGCGGGCTCACAAAGTGAGCACGCTTCAGCTGCATCCCTCGCAAAGCCATAGGCGCTCATCCCTATGACCCTGTACGACTTAGGCAGGGAGCGCCAAAGGCACTCACTGCACTGGTGAAGATGAGTGCCATAGGCGCTCATCCCTATGACCCTGCACGACTTTGGCAGGGACCCGCGGGACTACAGAACAGAAAACTCAGATACACAATTCACAGTGCGAGACCCGTAACACTTTGAAAAGGAAACCGCCACTTACAGATAAAAAAAATACCACCCATAAAAAATACGGAGTTAGCGGCCGAACTGCGCACATCAAGAAACACGAAAAGCACAAAAAATAAAAAAATTAACATACAAAAAACATTACACTCAGCATGGGGACAGCCAGGACGTCGGGGAGTGAGGTTGCACGTGAATTTAAGGCGAATTTGCAGAGTTTTACCAGTCAAAAATTGCCTAAGTGAGACAAAAAATGGCCGCTGAAAAAAAAACAAACGAGGCTACACGACTCCTAAGCACGCAAAACACCGCCAGGCACATACGACTTTTACCCAGGAACATACGAGGTACAAAATGCACTATTAGGGAGGACGGAAAATGCTTGAGACTCGCGTAACACATAGACAATCGCCGCCATTTTACAACACTAACTTAAAATTAATAACATTACGAATCTAAAATGGCGATTTACACAACTAAACAAACGGTTTAGCCTCGTGCACGCAGCCTATTTACACTGCACACTTGCCACATTGCTGACACTTTCTCCTCAGTATGTTGGCAACCACATATATAACATAGGAACCCAATCAATTTAAACTTTTTTGTCCAGTCACTTGTACAACTAGGAGAAAATAGTGGTCAGGACAGTACATCTGTTAATATAAATATGAAGAGTGATTGAAGCCTTACCTTTTATAACAAAACAATAATATATTTACATCAACATGTCTAAGCACCCGTATGATTCCCACAATGAAGACACAGTGTGGTTCGAGGTTGGATAAGCTGACCGGTGCATATTACACCTGTGCTGTGCTTATATCTTGTAGGCTGCTTCAAAACAGTCCAGATTAAAATGTCTCCGGTCAACAAGCAAATACATGTTTGCTTGTTCCCACCCAAATTCCAAACATTGTACAGTTTTACCTTGGTACTCTTCGTTAATTGGTTCCAGAAGGCACAGCGAGTGGAAAAAAATGACAAGTACCAAATGATAAAGAGTTCTCATAAGGTGTTAACTGACTCATACAGGTCTTAGCAAGCACACTGAGTGCAAGGCAAATGTCGGGCACCCAAGCAATTTTTGCTCATCAAAATGCATTGAATGCTAAATTTGACGAGTTTTGAGTCAGACGAATTGTACCACTGTATTTCCTGGAGTTTTGAGCTGGAAGTGGCTTTCTGACACGTCTTAAGCTTGCAGATATACACCAAGTTCATTTCTATATATACATAAATATTCACACGTGCATATTTTTGCATAGAGGAAATAATTAAACCGTAGTCACAACAAGTGTGTGAGATACCATTCCAGAATTTTAAAAGCTTTTAAGACAAGATTTAATCAAATAAAGTCTGTAGCTTTGGGAAATCTACTGGAATATTGACTTTCCGGACCAGACAATGATCAGAGGGTAGACTGGTCAAACATAGCAGAAATATAGCATTCTCCACGGGTTGGATGTGTCTGCTTATCACCAGGAGAAGAATAGAGAGGGGTTTAAGACATTGCTGCATTTTAAGATTATGCCTTTCAGTTTTGTTGAAATTGGCAATGTGTTTGTTTATGCTCTAACAGTTTTTTGTATTAAGATTGAAAATGCATCTTGGCCTAGAGAGAAAAAAACTGAAAAGTGAATTTCTGTATAAGAACAAAAAGTTACAGAACTCAAATATTGACTAAAGTACAAAGTATTAATTATTGACGGTATCAATATAATAAAGCTCAGAATAAGAAAGGTGTAATATAAATTCTACATGAAGTCATGATGTGGCCTATGTGTTCATTGTACATAGTGAGATCAGCTTCAAATCAAAAAGGCTGAAAAGTCAGATATTCTGGCGTGTTAGTCATGGTTGGTTATTTTCCATGGATTTTTAAACTGGTCTACCATATTTCTCCTGTGCATATTGTATACATTATCTAAAAAAGATTGCACTCTTGGTGGGGCAGATACATTAAGAAATACTAAACATTATTATTTCTGAGTATGCCATCTTTTACATATTGTCCAAAAGCCAAATCTTCAGTTGGATTCCATGGCATTATACCACCATTGTTATTCTGTCGGACTCAAAACATAATTAAACAGGATAAAAGTCATACATATAGCTCTTTATTTTAAAAAAGAATTGTGATGCCTCTTCAGGACCATGGAGAGATCCATGAGACATTTGTGGAAGTTGGGGGGAGGGGTGTTTACATTTCTGGAGAGCTTCTGTTGCATTGAATGATGCAAGGGCTTCTGGACTAGTGAGAGGGCATGGGTGTTGTGTTTATTTCATGCTTGTACAATTATCTCTCCAAAGCCTCTCTGTTGCCTCATTCACCACCTCTCTTCACTGATAGTCAAAACATACACATTTGTGACTCAGCTCTGAGGAAGTAATGTAACAAACACAAAATGTCTTCAAAAATTCAGATTTTCATAAAAAAAATGTTTTATGCAATTACGTTTACCGTAATGGAATTACTAGCGCTAAATCATAAAGTCTACTAGCAATAAGAAAGTGAAAGTAACATAATAAAAAACAAGGGGAAAAGAACAATTTTCTTGATTCGTGTTTACACTAAAAACATATATTTAAAACAAATTTGCAATGAAGATTTAAAAAAGTTGTTTGTAAAAGTAAAAGTTGTTTTTACTGAAATGTTAGTACTGCAAATGTCATATTTATGGAATATTGCAATGTTTTGTTTTTTGATCAATAATACATTTTATCACAGAGGCTGAAAAAAAAAAAAGGATTTATCCCTTGAATTTGATAATTAAAATATTTTGAGGTAGGTTTCTCTCTTGCTCATATGAATATACTTTCTACTCTTATGTTTTCCTTTCAATCAATTGTGATTTCTTCCAGGCTTCTATAATTATTAGTGACATATCATTTTCCATATTACCAAATGTCCAGCAATTATTATGACATCTTTCATGCGTATCAAACAATTAGATATACATTTGCTGTCACACAGATAATATGTCTGCTGCCTGGTAATATGTTACACATAACCTGATGGAATTGCTATACAGTGACTAAGAAAATAGGATCACAGTCATTACATGATCAGGGTATTTCTTTCTGCATGCTATTGTTTTTATATTTCATTAAGTCTATGTTTAGAGATTGAGCAAAGAAAGTAAGGAGGGGGAGAAGGGAGAGGAGAGAGAAAAAGAGAGTGGAGAAGAGAGAGATGAGGAAAGGAGAGAGAGAAAGGAGAGCAAAGACAGAAAAAGAGAGAGAGAAGGGAGAGGAGAGAGGAAAGGAGAGTGGAGAAGAGAGAGATGAGGAAAGGAGAGAGAGAGAGAGAAGGGAGAGGAGAGAGGAAAGGAGAGAGAGATGGGAGAGGAGAGAGGAAAGGAGAGTGAAGAAGAGAGACATGGCAAAGTAGAAAGAGCAAAGACAGAAAAGGAGAGAGAGAAGGGTGAGAAGAGAGGAAAGGTGAGTGGAAAAGAGGGAGAGATGAGAAAAGTAGAGAGAGAAAGGAGAGAAAAGACAGAAAAAGAGAGAGAGAAGGGAGAGGAGAGAGGAAAGGAGAGTGGAGAAGAGAGATGGGTAATGAGAAAGAGGGAGAAGGGTGAACATACAGAAGTAGAGAGAGAAGGGAGAACAAAGAGCAAAGAGAGGAAAGGAGAGTGGAGAAGAGAGATTGGTAATGAGAGAGAGGGAGAAGGGTGAACATACAGAAGTAGAGAGAGAAGGTAGAGCAAAGAGCAAAGAGAGAGGAAATGAGAGTGGAGAAGAGAGATGGGTAATGAGAGAGAGGGAGAAGGGTGAACAGAAAGAGGTAGAGAGAGAAGGGAGAGCAAAGACAGAAAAGGAGAGAGAGAGAGAGAGAGAGAGAAGGGAGAGGAGAGAGGAAAGCAGAGTGAAGAAGAGAGACATGGGAAAGTAGAGAGAGAGCAAAGACAGAAAGGGTGAGAGAGAGAGAGAAGGGTGAGAAGAGAGGAAAGGAGAGTGGAGAAGAGAGACAGGTAATGAGAGAGAGGGAGGACAGACAGAAGTAGAGAGAGAAGGGAGAGCAAAGAGCAAAGAGTGAGGAAAGGAGAGAGGAAATGAGAGTGGAGAAGATAGAGGAGGAAAGGAGAATGAGAAGGGAGAGGATAGAGGAAAGTGGGGAAGAGAGAGAAAAACAAGAGTGGTACGGGAAAGGAAAGAGAAAAAAATTGGAGGGCAGAAGAGATAGAGGAAAGGGGAGGGGATATGACAGAGAAAGAAAGAATAAAAAAGGAAAAAAGGAAAAAAGAATGAAAAGAAAATAAAGTTTGTGTTACATTACATTTTCACATTCAAATTAATGTTTTATTGAAATTTACTCATTCCATAATTTATGTTGGGTAATAACTCTAGTGTATGTATATATAAATATATATATATATATATATATATATATATATATATATACAGTATATATATATATATATATATTTATATATATTTATATATATATATTATATATATAGTTCTCAGCAGCGCAGGATTGCCAAAAAACATTGGTAACGCAATGTTAAAATCTACGACTCTGTACAATTTAGGCAGTGAGCGCCAAAGGTGCTCACTGCGCTGGTGGAGATGAGCGCCGCACGATTTACGCATCATCCGTACGACTTGCGGGACTACAGATGAACAGAAAGCTCAATTATACAATTCACAGTGTGAGACCCGTAGCAGTTTGGAAAAATTGCCTACAAAAATTACAGACCGTAACACTTTGGAAGGAAAACTTACCACAAAAAAAAAAAAAAAATATCACACACAGCACGGGGTGATAGCCAGGACGTCTGGGAGTGAGGTTCCACGACAATTTATACACAATTTGCCCATTTTCGGCAATCGAAAATCGCCTAAGTAACAAAAAAAATGAAAGACAAAACGAGGCTACACGACCCCTAACCAAGGAAAACACCACCAGGTACATAAGACTTTTACCCAGGAACGTACAAGGTACAAAAGACACTATTAGGAAGTACGGAAAATGCTCGAGACACAGAAAATGATCGAGACCCGCGTAACACATAGACATTTTACAGCACTAACTTGCAACTAAAAACATTACCATTCTAAAATGGTGATTTACACAACTAAACAAGCGGTTTAGTCTTGTGCACACTTGCCACATTGCTGACACTTACACCTCAGGTCAGCAACAGTCCATATGTACATTGTATGCTGCAGCACAATACAAACAGATTGTTAGCTCTTCAGGATATTGATTGCTGGATATATTAATTAGAAATAGGTAAAGTATATTAATTAATTATTTAATTAATTAATTAATTAATTATTATTTAAAAAAAAGAGCAGGGGAGAGGCGCTCAGCGCAGGGCTCACAATGAGGGCCGAGGGTGCTCAGAGGAACAAAAGTACACAAGGGGAGAGGCTTGCAATGGGCGCCGAAGTCGCTAGTATATACTGTATATACTAGCGACTTGCCCGTCAAAAAATGACGGCAATAAAATTGTAAGGCAGGTAATGCTGTTTGGTCGAGACATTAATTTTGTTGGTGGTCTGAGATCCTTCGGCGCTCTTTGCGAGGCTGTTGTATTTTTTTTTTCTGATAGGCGCTTTTGCTGTTATTGTTTTGTCGCCGTTGATCTGCTTTTTGCGCTTATTGCAAGGCTTTGTGTGCTATGAGCAGCATTGGCACTCGTGGTGAGTCGTGCGGTAAATGGGTTTTGTGTTTATCGTGAGTTTTTTTTTGTGTATATTTGTTTTTGTATGCTAATGAAATAATTAATACATTAATAAATAAATATACTTTACCTATTTGGAAGTAATATACGCAGGAAGCATTGTGCTGAAGAGCTGACAATCTGTTTTGATGTTCCTGCAGCATATAATGTAGGTTTGCACTGTTGTGGAGCTGAGGTGTAAGTGTCAGCAATGTGTGCAGTGTGTAGTGTAAATATGCTGCATGCGCGAGGGAAAGCTGTTAGGGTAGCTGGGTACTTCCGCATTGTGTTAGTTAGTGTTGTGAAATAGCGGCTAATGTGTATGTGGTACGCGGCTGTGTATGATGTAGCGTCCTTGCTAATGGTGTATCTTGTACCTTGTATGGCTTTTTTGAAAATCCGTATTTCGGCTGCCATTTTTTCTCTTGCTTAGGGGATTTTCATGTGTCTAAACTCTTGAATTTGGACTTAAATTGAGGTGTAAGTTCAGTTGCAGAGGTCCTGGGTGCCCCCCTTGCTGTGGGTAAGCTTTTTATGTATTTTTTGTGTGTATTTAAAATGGAGGCGAAAGTGTATGTGCTTACGCGGCTGTGGATGATGTTGCGTCCTTGGTAAGAATGTATCTTGTACATCATACGGCTTTTTTGAAAAGTCGTATGTGCTTGGTGGTGTTTTGCGTCTTTAGTGTCCTGTAGCCTCGTTTTGGTTTTGTTCGGCGGCCCTTTTTTCTCTCACTTAAGGGATTTTCGTGTGACTAAACTCAAGAATTTGGTCCATAGTGCCCCCCCCCCCCCCCCCCCCCCTTGCTGTGGGTAAGCTTTTTATGTATTTTTTGTGGGTATTTAGTGTGTTTTTGATGTTTTCAGGTTCGCGCGGTTCGGCCGTTAAGGTCGTATTTTTGCGAGTTCGTAATGGTTTGTTTTCTAAGTCCTGCGGTTCGTATTTTTTTGTGTAAGTCCGTATATAGTGATTGCGTGTTAGATCTATTTCGGTAAAGTGCCGCTTGTGTGGGTGTTTGTAACCGCGTGTGAGGCGCCGTAGAGCCTCCACCTCCGCAAATGCAGTCCGAAAGTCGTAGGGGGTCGTAGCGAGCCCGCAAGCATTAGCAACAACCCACATGCTCACAACTATATATGTGATATATATATATGTATATAATTTTAGAATTTTAAGTAAGTGAATATACTTCTGAAAATGTACCAGATACAGACACCTGTTTTTTCCACTGATTTAGACTGTTATTGACACTACACAAAGCTGTATGGATAAAAATATTTTACTCAAAATAAACAGGCACATTCTATGTGTCTCATAACAATATTATTAGGGATGCAAGACAGAAGTATTTTCAGCAATGCTTATATTTGTCTATTATATATACTTGTGCCAATGTTGTTCCATCTGGGGCTGCTAGCCTGTATGTATGCACTAGTCCCCATCTGTCCCTACAAGGGACAGGTCCTACACTGTGCAGGTCCTACAATGACCATAAGTCGAGGATTGTATGACAAGTGTTTACATATATTGTTTTTCCTGCCAAATTTAATTAACCCCTTAATAATCGAATATTTTAATATATAAGGCATACAACATTGGTCAACCATCAAACAAGCAGTAGGCCTAACCATTTTATTGCTACATCGTATGGACAAGCAAAGAAATCTGGCAAGCCACTTTGCCTTTTGTGTGTTTACCTGGATGTAAAGGTATAAAGCGAATGACTCATTCTATAAATATGTAATGTTTTGTCTGATGTCTTGTCCTTAAACTGATTCTTTTTGTCATAATAAACATAAACATACCTTTATATTTTGTACCAATAGGTTACCTCTGCAAAAACTAGAATAAAATAGTTCCTTGGGGAACAAGCACCTTAGGATACATGCCTCCAGTGGCAGAGATACTGCTGGTGCAACAGGTGCAAAGGGAAGTGGAATGGAGTATATGGGGGAATTCTTATTTGATAGGGGAGAGGGGCAGGTACTTATTTTTATAGATAGATGATCTGATCACCCTAGGTGTCATATATATATATATTGTATTTTTGTTCTCATTGTGTTGATCAGCAGTGTACAACACTCTGTGATCCTATGGACAGCAGCATGCTAGCCCCATCATCATGTCTCTGGTCGTGCTTATCCATAAGGTTTTCTTGGCAAAGATACAGGAGTGGGTTACCAGTTCCTCCTCTGGTGGACTGTGATTTGTCTGACCTCATTGCTATGGCCAGCCCATTTTGGGTGAGACTATATGGTATAGCTCATAGCTTCATTGGGGTACACAAGCACCTTCACTAACACAAGGTAGCGATCCAGAAGGGTATATATCTATATATATATATATATATATATATATATATATATATATATATATATATCCCCTTCTGGATTGCTACCTTGCTGTGCTAAAGGGGCTTGTGTACTTCAATGATCCTGTGAGCTATACCATAATGGGCAGGTCATAGCAGAGAGCTCAGACAAATCACAATCCACTACAGAAGGAACTAGTAACCCACTCCAGTAACATTGCCAATAAAACATTGTGGATAAGCACAAGCAGTGCCTTGTGTGCTATGGTCCATAGGGTCACAGGGAGTCAGACTCGACTGAACGACTAACCAACAATATATATATAAATATAGATATAAACTATAGATAGATATATACATAGATAGATATGACTTGCTTGACCCCTACAGGTATACACCTTGTATAGTGAAGTTGCAGAGGGGCCCGTAATGATTTTGCACGCTCCTTTCACTAGCTCTGCCACTGTATGCACCCAATATACATCTAACGCTGGCTATAAAGGAAACCTTGCTTTATATAGAGTGAATCTAAAGCAATTCTGTTTAATATATAGAAGAGATTTGCTTCCTAATATAGTGGAATTAAACTGCTGTGGACTGTAGCTGCTCCCTAGTGGGTGATGTTTGTAGCTCGTCTATAGATGTGTAGTGATTGATTATAGCTCTTTAAGGCCTTGATATTATAATACAGAATACCTTGACCTGCATTGAAAAGACTCTATTAAAACACTATCTTGCTTCTTCTACACTCCTGTACTGCTCTGCGGCAGTGTTCATTATCCTGTGTGCTGGAATCTCAGCTGTCAGTGCAGTCACTGCGGCCCTTTCTTGTGTGGATCTGAACTCCACGAGCGCAGCATTATGTGGGAGAGGCGCAGAGGCACGCTGCTGTATTCATATTCAGAACAACGGCCGTGCATCACCTCACACATACAACTTATCCTGCATGAGTGAGCGCTGAAATGGAGAAAGCAACACAATGCCAGCAAATGGGCTCCTTATTGCTTAGCCTGCTCAATAATTTACAACGACCCCACCCTCGCCTGCCATGGGACTGCCAGCCTGGCACTCAGGCAGGATTCAGTGTCTGCTCAGTAATTAACCTTTGCTCTGCCCTTCTGCTGTATGTGACCTCACAAGAACAAGCTAGATGCTCAAGGTGCATTCTGAGATCAATAATAAATGTATCCTGTATTTTATTCTATGTTTGTTGTATAATTGTATTGCTTTATGGGCAGACTGAATAGCTGGAAGAAAGCACATTTTATTCTGCACAAGATTCACTGTATAACAGGAATTCATGGAGGCTCTGTATGTATGTCTCTCTCATCTACTTTTCTCTATTATCTTTCTTGTTTTCTATCTATCTATCTATCTATCTATCTATCTATCTATCTATCTATCTATCTATCTATCTCTCAGTCTATCTATCTATCTATCTATCTATCTATCTATCTATCTATCTATCTATCTATCTATCTCTCTCTCAGTCTATCTATCTATCTATATATATATATATATCTATCTATCTCTCAGTCTATCTATCTATCTCTCAGTCTATCTATCTATCTATCTATCTATCTATCTATCTATCTATCTATCTATCTATCTATCTCTCAGTCTATCTCTCAGTCTATCTATCTATCTATCTATCTATCTATCTATCTCTCAGTCTATCTATCTATCTATCTATCTATCTATCTATCTATCTATCTATCTATCTATCTATCTATCTATCTATCTATCTATCTAGATAGATAAGTGACCCAGAATGCAGTACAATACCTGTATTTCTGTGAATCCTGAGCAGTAAAAAGGTCGTCAACATATTTTTAGACTTGCAATTGGGCTTACAAATGTCTTATTTGTTTCTGTACTCTGTACAGTGAAGGGCTTCTCTTGCTCTTGTTGCTCACCATACACTAAATGGTTGTTGTGATAGACTGCAGGCTCGCGGTTGTGGCCAGGCAGAGAGCGCCAAAGGCGCTCCTTGCGCTGGTGGAGATGAGCGACATATGCGCTCATCCCTACGGCCCTGTACGACTTAGGCAGGGAGCGACGAAGGCACTCACTGCGCTGGTGGAGATGAGTGCCATAGGCGCTCATCCCTACGACCCCGCACGCCTTGCGCATCATACCTACAACCCGTGGAACTACACATCAACACAAAACTCAAATACACAATTAAAAGTGCAAGACCCGTAGCACTTTGAAAAAATCACCTATAAAAAGTACAGGCCGTAACACTTAGAAAATAAAATCGCCACTGAGGAAAAATAAAATATGAGCCACAAAAAATACGAACTTAATGGCCGCAACACGCACAACGAAAAACGAAAAAACACACAAAATAAAATAAAACAAAAAATACACACAGCAATGGGGGACAGCAAGGACGTCTGGGAATGAGCTTACACGCCAATTTAAATACAATTTAAAATCCTGTAAGCGAGAGAAAAAATGGCTGCAGAAAGTGAGGCTACACAACGCCTAAGCACGCAAAACACCACCAAGCACATACACCTTTTCCACACATCCGAACAACCTATTAAATACACTATTAGGAAGGACGCTAAATTCTCAACACCCACCTAACACATACACAATCGCAGCCATTTTACTAGAATCACTCAAACCTAATAACATTACCATTACTAAATGCGGAAGTACACAGCTGAACAACCGATTTCCCCTCGCGCACGCAGCCTATTTACACTACACATTGCACACATTGCTGACACTTACACCTCAGCTCAACAACAGTGCAAATCTTCATTGTATGCTGCAGGAACATCAAAACAGATTGTTAGCTCTTCAGCATATTGCTTCCTGCATATATTAATTACAAATAGATACTTTATAACTTTACTAATGAATTATTTAACATTACAAAATACATACACATAAAATAAAAATAAAAAATAACAATAAACGCTAAAGGCACAATGGTGTTTACAGGACCACAACTACACCAGGGCAGAGGCTCACAATGTCAGCCAAAGGCCCATCAGCGCAAACCTTGCAACGAGCGCCAAAGGAGCTCTTATAACCAAACATACACCAACCAAGAGGCTCGCAATGAGCGCTGAAGGCACTCAGCGCGAGGCTTGCAATGAGCACCGAAGGTACTCACACAAAAAAAAACTTACTTTGTGTACCAAACAGAATTACCTGCCTTACAATTCTACTGCCGTCATTTTTTGACGGGCAAGTCGCTAGTGTATATATATATATATATATATATATATATATATAAGAGAGAGAGATATTGATCCATCTATCTATGTATGTATCTATCTATCTATCTATCTATCTATCTATCTATCTATACATATAGATAGATAGATATATAGATAAATATAGACAGATAGATATATAGATACATATAGATAGATCTGTCTTATATCCTTTCTTATCTTTCTTTTCCTCTCTCCCCCCCCCCCCCCCCCCTCCTTGTATATCTACCTCATCCTTTTGTATATTAAATTAACTCAGAAAAGTATGTAGGTATGAAACAAGCTTTTAGAAGAAATTCTTATAAGCAGCCAATAGATATTTCAGGTTATATAGACATTATAGTGGTATTATTAAGTGCATTTAAATAATTAACTACTAATTGTCAATGATCCTCCATGCTGTATAAGCTCTGGTTCTCTGCCCCAACCCCCTTTCCCCTCGAATTAAGTATTGGAGTGGGGCTAAGGTCGGTGCCTGTTTGAAAAAGAGCATCTATATTGATGCTGCAAGTGGTGGCAGGGTTTAGCAATGCATGCCAGGATTGTGTATCAGGGAAGAGGTAAGAGAGGCAAGAGCTGGATGACAGCAGGATGTGTTCTATGAGGGGGGAGCAAAGGAGATTGGGTGCTGTGCGGGGATGAATGGTAAGAGGGATGGGTGCTGTGTGGGTGGATTTTGAGAGGAACATATGTATATATGTATATATATATATATATATATATATATATATATTCCAGCTCAGAATTCTGAGAAAAATAGTTATTACGCTGCATTCTGGGAAGCTGAGCTGGGACATGCAAATGTGCCCACAAATGCCTCACTCATCAATCCATAGCCATTATCAAACATGGCTTCCTTTAAGCTTATGCCTGCTGTATTAAACAGCTTTAATGCAGAGCCAAGGTTGGATTTTATATATGGGCCTGGTCAGTACTTGGATGAGAGACCACCTAGGAATACCAGGAGCTGTATGCTGTGGCCCACTGGAGAAGGAACTGGCAACCCACTGCAGTATCTCTGCCATGAATACCAAGTGGATATTTCTTATCAAGCCTTACCTAGCTATTCTTTATGAGCCATTTAAAAGACCATTAAAGTGATCCTTTGATAAATTGTAAGAATATATTTTCAATATAGAACAACAGTATTCCTTCAAAAAAATCAAAAAAAATCTTAATGATAATAGTAAAATAACTAAACAAAAAAAAAAAGCACTGTTATAAGTCAATAAAGTGATTATGGAGCATCATAGCAGAATCTGTTTCGGGGTGGCAGGAAAGTCACTGGCAGGTGCTAGGTACTAATCCGGATGCTGCACATGGGTCCTGTGCAAGCAGAAAAAGGAGATATCCATTTGGTTGTCATAAATATGAATAAAATGCTGAGACTAAGGCAAGATGGTATCATTAGATAAAGTCACATCCAGTAAGGTGATTGCTGCTCTATTGGAAAAGATAAGAATAGAACAGGCAAAGCAAAAATGTACAAATCCAACCCGTGAACAGACTGTGCAGCCGTCTGCTTTTAGGGATATGCAGATGTATCATAATTTAACTGCCTCCTTGACATTTTTTAAATAAAATGTGATTGTCAACTGCTTTTCTTGAACTAAGTCGTGCCAATACATCTGGTGGTGTCGTTTCACATATTTGCAACTTTTAATTCAAAATTCAACCATTTTTGGGAAAGTTCTGCAGACGATTTTTCTCATTGCAATGACATTATAAGAAAATAACTAAAACCCATGCTAAGCAGAATACGAGTGTTGGAAATCAATCTTTAAATGCATAAACTTTGAACTCTTTTTGATTAAGTATTACACTTTATCCACCTCTCCTTTGTCTCTCTTTCTCTTTCTCCCTCCATCTCCTTTCTTTTTCTCTCTCTATGCTTAACAAATTCTCTTTAAATATACAAGAATGATTAAAACCATGCACATCACTTATAATATGGGATTCAAATATACTGTATCATGCATTTAAATCCCATGTATGAAACGGACACGGAAATATTTATTTTTCTTTGTTGAGATGGTATTTGATAATAAAGAAAGTAAACAAACGTTTTGTATGAAATATAGGGTCTCATAGCATAAAAACTGCTCATGGGGTCTTGCTCTCTTCCACGCAATGTTTTCTACAGACTAAAAAATCCACTCTGCATGTCCTGTTAGGTTCAATGAAATTTAAACTGTAATGTTAAAAAAACTCACTTTTAGAGGCTTAAAAAGAAAACTGTTTTTTTTTTTTTTTAGACTCAAATAAATTATCTATAAGGAACTAGAATGCAAAAAAAATGTGCATAATAAATAACTGATTTTTTGCTGATCTGTTAAAGAAACTCAGCAAAAAATCCAGTTATGTGAGCAAAGAAATACACACACACACACATATATATATATATATATATATATAGTTGTTGTCCTTTAATCATATTCGACTTTCGGTGATCATATGGAGGCAGCACACCATGGGCCTCATTCAATTGCGATTTGGCCAATTGAATAGGGCTCTAAATAAGCACATAACATCTTTTTTTTAAAGAAGTTTTTAGTAAGTGAAAAACTTGCTTTTGGATAGATGCTTACTAACTAAATACTTCTTTAAAAGAATATGTTATGTGCTTATTTAGAACCCTATTCAATTGGCCAAATCGCAATTGAATGAGGCCCCATGTCTCTGTCCTTGCTTAGTCATATGGTTTTCTCAGCAAATATACTCAAATGGGTTGCCAGTTCCGTCTCCAGTGGACCACAGTTTGTCTGACCTCTCTGCTATGACCTGCCCATCTTCGATGACCCTATATAGTATAGCTCACAGCTTCATTCAGCTTTCACCATTAAAAGGTAGCAATCCAGAAGGGGATACATATATATATATATATATATATATATATATATATATATATATATAACTACAATTGGATTTACTTAATCTTATTTATTGAAAAAGTGTCAGATAATTCAGCTTGAAAGCAATCCATTTTAAACCTAAGTTACCTGGAAGCATTCCTCCTTTTTTGTATCTGAGTTTGTCTAAGGCCACTAATTAACTTTCACAGTGAGGATTGATAATGAGGCAAATGATGCCCAGTTAGAATAGTATATACAAAGACATATACAGCCTTATTAAATTGCTATTCGGTAAATTTAAAAGGGCTTTATTTAAGCACACAGCATATTTTTTTACAGAAGTTTTTAGTTAGTGAACTTCTATCCAAAAGCAAGGTCTTCACTAACTAAAAACTTCTGTAAAAAAATATGCTATGTGCTTAAATAGAGCCCTTTTAAATTTACTGAATCGCAATTTAATAAGGCTGATAGTCTTTAACCCTTTAAAGTTTCTGTTACCATTAGGATTTAGTCAACTGGGCATGCTCTTCTTCCTTTCTTCTCCACTCTGTGAGAGTTAATAATTGGCCTTAGATAAAAACAGTAACAGAGAGAAGGAGGGTTTTTTTCGGGTAATTTACACTGAAATGCATAACTTTCAGGCTTATGCTAGACAAACAATGGTATTCTTAATTATTCTACAAGGATAAACAACTGTAAATATTTTATAACTGTATCATATAAAGAAATAATGTATAATATATTTTATCTGTAAGAAATATATAAAGAAATGTTATGAAAACACAAGATGAAGTGTCAGGAGATGCTAGAACAGTCTGGTTTTCTCCAAGACAAACATGTCTGGTCTAATTCTGCTCTGAATGTGCTATAAGCATGTAATATTATTTATTGTTTCTTAGTGTAACTTTTGATGTGATTTGTCATTCTGACTCTTATGTGCAAAGAAAAGCTCGATATTTTGAAGGCAAAATAAAGGTCAGACGCTCCATGCACTGGACAGAAAACAATTCTCACAAATTTCATGACAATAATTTTACGCTTGGATTGTTTTCTGTATGCAAAGACTTCAAAGCCTCAGTGATCATTCAAACCCTGAGTTTCCTACAGCTGGCTTCATATTATGTATGGGAACAAAGCATGTAAAAGAATAATTTACTTCAATAAGAATTTACGATTCTGACATTTTAAAGTTTTGCGAATGTTTAGAACAATGAGATTGCCGCATAGAGAATCGCCATGTGCTTTGATTAAGTCCATTACAAGTTGTTATTAATAGAGGGTTTATGATTAGGCATTGTACTGTAGGTTCCATTCAGAGGGACACTTGTGGGAATGATAACGTGCCAGCATTGCACATTGCCCAGAATATCTATAGAAAGACTTTCAAATATTCACATTTCTTACATTTAAATTCCTAATCACAACTGTTTTGAAAAAAAAAATGAAATGGGAATTTGAAAAGACTGCTTTAGTACCCTGGTAATAGGAGCTAGTTTAATTAGGCATTAGTCATTAATAATATTCATACTGAATTATTTATCTGACTATAGGGGTTCCATGATGGTCCTGTGGTTAGGAGTCAGTGATTTCACCACTTCAACCTATGTTCAATACCAGTCAGGGAACCAAGACGTTAAATCACCCTGACATGCAGAGTTGGGCCTGGTCAGTATTTGGATGGTAGACCACCTAGGAATATCAGGAGCTGTGTGCTGTGGCCCACTGGAGAAGGAACTAGCAACCTACTCCAGTATCTCTGCCAGGAAAACCAAGTAGATCAGCATGACCATGGACATGAAGATGTGCCTGGTGTGTTACGGTCTATGAAGTCACAGAAAGTCAGGAACGACTGAATGGGGCAAAAAACGTAGATGATTTAATTAGACTATGGTCATTAATTCATATCCTGCCCACTGACTGTTGCATGAGTTATAACAGATTACTGGGTGTAGCATGAGTCTGTGTTATACTATGATTGATAACAAAGCATTCCCTCGGTTTACACTGCACTGACCAGTTAACCCATAGCTGTCCTGTTTAGGCGAGTTCAGCATTCCATGCCTGCACAGATAGTTTTGTTAATGGCTATTGTTTTTCTTTTAATCTGTACATGGACAGCAACAGAAAAATGCACGTATTTCAAAAATTCTAAAGTATTTCAACATGATTATAGGAGATCTTTACTGTGATGAAGTCTAAACTGTGCTGAATTAGGTGGCCCTTTAACAAACAATATTGAAGTTAAAACGTACTTTTAAAGATCAGATTCACCTGCTGCTGGTCTCCACCCACAATAAGGTAAAAAGGAGAAGACAGCTCTGGCAAGAAGTGCTATTAAAACAATGTTATTCATTGGCTCAAGACTTGTGCTAACGTGATTTACCATGGTAAAGGGTTCAAGCTGGATATTAACTTGTGAATGTTTATCTAAAGTCAAACAAGCCTATTAGATCTCTTTAGGTCTGCCTTACAGATAGAGCTTTCACCCCACTGTTATGGATGGAGATCAACAGGACTACTGGAGGCTAATAATTAATTAACTAATTACACAACCTTTCTTAAAGTGACACAATGGAGGTTCCATGTTTGGCATAAATTAGAAGGACAGAAAACAAGTACTATATCAGTTGAATGATATGAAAAAAGTACAATAACAATAAACTAACATGGAAGTGCAATTTTGAGCTATAAATGTGTGCCTTTCTGAGACATGCACAAATAGAGTTTCTTATCTCTTGTTTATTAGCCATGCTCCTTGTGTCTTTTTTGTGAAAGTGACTGCATTTAAGTCAATGGAACAAATGCCTCCAGGTTTATTTCTTAATGAATGTCACTGATTTCTCATTATTAACAAAATATAATTTATATGACTGGATCAGAAAAGTTGACTGACAGCTCAAAATGGCAAGCTTCAATGTTAGTTTACTGTAGAAAATGTATAATGCTGTATAGTCTTCCAATCTAAAATCAGCAGATCAAATTCCTGCAGTAAGAGGAAGCTTCTGTCTCAGCAATGGGAATGCTGCATCTACAACGGCCAGTGCTCTCAGAAAAACCAAAATGGAAGTTCATTAGTTTACAAGATCACATCCACATGAGAAAATAATTACAAAGACAATACTGAAAACAATTGCCTACAGTGGTCTGTAACTTGGAGAGCTCATATAACACTATCTAATAAATAAAGCTCAAAGTCCTTAAAGTAGACAGGGCCCTCATAAACACTTCACACATACATTAAAGCCCTGGAGTGCACTAGGAAAGTGAATTATAATCTTCACAAATTCACAGTTTTAAGCCCTTGTACACACTAAGAAAATAATTAGAACTCTCTCATAATATTTTAAAAACCTTGCAAACACTTCCACAATCTCTTGAGATCTAGTAGGTTCTTAGAGATAATGAGCCCCATTCAAATGAGCGATTTTGAGATCTGGATGTGTCACTTTCGCAAGGCTAAAATCACAGAATGCTATTTAATTCCAAAATTTACCCAAGCCCGCAAATGTTTTCACACCCGTAAAAGTCAAAAGAAGGAGAAAATCGTACAAGTGCTAGAGAGGAGCCGCAAGGGGGATAAACACCTATTTGCAGCACTGTAAATGCAAATGAAAAATCAATTCAGCACTGTAAATAACGGGGAAAGCGATTTAATACATTAGAATTAATTGCACAACAGTCTCGAGCCCGCAAATTGGCAGAAAATAAAAGTTATTTATATGTGTCATCTTGGGGTTAAATCGATCACGGGTATCAATGAGTTAATATCAGGCCACCCATATGGACTAGAACAGTACTGGCATTTATTTTCATAATTCTTTAATTTGCATGTTTTGTGAGTCTGATTGCATATTGGACCCCCAAACCTAATTGAATGACAGGTAAACTCCATGTCTTACTGCCGTCATTTTGACAGTCTCATTTTCTATTGGATCTTTTGAAACGGGAGGTTACGAGCTTGCTGAATTGATTATGTTCCTGCCCTGAACTGCTCTGAACCAGTGCATGGTTTATGGTTTTGTCTTTGGGACAGCAACTTGAGGGCTTGAGCAATTGATTAGCATCAATGGGAGCCCACAACTTACTTGCAGACATTCGGGTGTCTGCAATGGCTGTCTGCCAGGCTCAAATTGAATGGAGCCCATTGCTACCACTTATGCATAGGAACTGGGGGGGATGGGGGGGACACCCCCCCCACATTATTTGAGTAGGGGGACACACAAAATATCAAAATTAAATGTAATCATGCATTTCCAGAGGACACTGCTAGAGGGCTCTATGGAGCAGTTTGTCTCTCCCAGGAAAGCTTTTAACTCTCCCTCTTTGTCACAACCGTGGAGAATGCAATGGAGAGCCAAGTAGCAGCAGAGACTATTTGAACAAAGGTACGCTAATGATATTGTAATTACAAATGGTTAGTATACTTTTCTGTCATGTATTTTTGCTCCACAACACATGACTTTTGTATTTATTTCCTCTTGCAGTTGATTCATATCTTTGTAACTCACTTTTATTCTATGTTCTTTATTAAGTTTTTTCTAGTATTCACTTTTCCCCATCTACCTTTCTACCGCCCCTCTCAGCCTTCTGCTTTTTGCTCTTCACCTATTTCTGTTCCCTTCCCCTTCTTTTCCCATATTCACATATTCCACCACATATCCTCACACTCACTATTCCCCTGCAAAAGTACTATGGAGTAATTAAACTTGGAGGGAAGTGAGGATGGAGGAACCTTGTGTTATGCAATGATATGATAGTTATGCAGTAATATGATTGTGAGGTGAGGGAGGCCTGTATGGTGCAGTGATATGATATTGAGGTGGGAGGAAGCCTGTATGGTGCAGTGATAAGATAGTGAGGTGGGAGGAAGCCTGTGTTATGCAGTTATATGATAGTGATGTGGGAGCAAGCCTGTGTGATACAGTGATATAATAGTTATACATTAATATAATAGTGAGATGGGAATAAGCCTGGGTTATACAGCAATATGATAGCAAAACATGTCAGTAGTTTCCAAACCATCCATGACTACAGCACAAATACATTTCTGTGCTTTCCTCTGAATTAGTTTTTTTGCATACATATTTTTTATTTATAGTTATATGTATAAAATAGCAAGGGGAACATTGGGACATGTCTAGTAGCATAAACCCTTATGTATGTATCTCTTGCTCCCTTCTCTCCCTCGTCCCTTTTGTCTCCCTCTCTATAGCATCCTCTCTCTCCCAACGTCTGTCTATTTATTTCATAGAAACATTGATTTGATGACAGATAACTATAAAGGCCCATCTAGCATGCCCATTCTATCAACCTAGCTACAAAGTTTTATCTATTATCCAATACATAAAAAAAAAGTATGAAATAAAATTAAATATAAATTAATTAATATTAACTATATATATATATATATATATATATATATATATATATATATATATATATATATATATATATATATACATACATACATGTCATCTTCCCTTTTTCGGACCCAGAACAATTAAGCGGTATTAATCATGACTCACATGTTGGTGCTTTGCTGCTTTCACCCCATGTAAATGATCTCTCTGTAGCCGATACTCACAAAGGATTTTTACACATTTATCAAGTGCAGGTAAAGTGAAAAGAAGCTCAGTGATAAATCAGCTGTCAGTATCCAACTTGAAAACTAGGACATGCTCATTCTTTATGGCATCAGCTATGCCATCCCGATCTATATCCTCTGCACTTGCTGCTTTGATCTCCAACACAAACCCTGTGGGCCCTTTTCATGAATGACTTATGCCCCACATGGGGGTTGAAATGTTGAGGTTGAAGGATGAGCTGGTATTGAATAATTTCTGTAAGAGCTCCTTTCTAACTCTGTATTCCACCTTGCTCTGCCTCGGATGAGCATTATTTTTTGGCATAGTACATCTTCCTTTTCAACATCATTTATTGTAAGGTAATAGGTAGAACTGCTACATAAACAGGACCCTGAGTCATGGGCTATTCAGCAATTAGACTCTGTCCACACCGGCATCCCAGCCTAGAGAATGATGTCAGGGTCTGTTTACTACGTATAGCTCTGAGTGCAGCCTCTAGTGCCACTTAAAGGACCATGTTTTTTGTTTTAAAGGCATATTTATGTTTCATGGGTTATGAATGCATCTGATAGAGGAGAATCAGTAGGGTATGAAAAAAAAATTGCATGAAAAAAATCCCAAATACACATTAATAAACTTACCCTGACATTTGTAAATTTCTTTCAGTTTTCTGCCACTTAATTTTGAGAAGGAATTCCCCTTTGAAAACCTTAGCTAAATTAGCATAAAATTCATAATTCATTTTGGCCAATCAAAGTTAACTATAACATTGTTGCAATGTCTGAGGAGTTAGTCTCTGCAGAAAAGCTCATGGGATGTGTAGTTTTTCCCCCTTGACAAGGAAGCAAGGAGAAGCTCAGACATTGCTATGTGGATTTCTGCAATGTTCTGCTGTTGTCTTGAAGGTTAGTATAGGGTTGAAACACTTATCTGGATGCAGTGTTTCTATTGGTAGGTACCAGGTGCCTATGTAGACAGCTGTTAGGTATGGAAAACAAGTTTCATTTTTAACTAAAATAATCTGTATGTGTATAGAATGTAATGTGTGTGTCTAATATAAGCAGCAGGTGTTAGATTGGAAAAAGTTAAAAACAGGAAAACTTAGATATACCGTAAAAGGTATACTGCTCATGTAGGCAGTATGCCAAAGAATCAGAAGTGATCATATTGTTTGAAAACAAAATATAAACTTTCTTATTTTTAAAAAACATTATTTTTAATCCATATGACTCTATTTGCAGCTCTGATCAAGCACTACATGTCCTCCTTTGTCTTTAGCCACTGTAGGACGCGTCTATATAAACAATGGAGGGATGTGTCTGGCTGTGCATGGAGCTGTTTCTGAGCTCACTCACAGAGCCTGGAGGAACAGTGTGCACTAACACCCCCAATATTTACATAGAATCTTCCTAGAGTGACAGAGCAGCAAAGGAGGACATTAATGCCTGATCAGAGCTGCAAACTGAGTAACATGGAATATATATATATATATATATATATATATATATATATATATATATATATATATATATATATATACATATGTGTGTTTTTTTTACTTTCTAGAAGATTACGTTTATTTAATCAAAGGGCTATATAGAAAACATTGACCACGGTGGATTATTAAAAATTCTAAAATTTATTTTAATGCAAACATTTTCTAAAACTTGCTTTTTGAAACTTGTTACAGATAATTGTATCTCAATATATATATATCAATTCTTCAGATCAGGAACACAACTGAGAAGTTATTGTATGTCTCTTTCCCATAGAAAAGCTATGCAATGATTACTTCTCTGCTTTTAATGAAGCAGTCCCAGTTACTGCTGAATATATATAGTAAATAAATAGTACATTTGTGTTCACAAAAACGTGTTTCCTGCCCAGAATTCAGAGAAATACAGTTATTACACTGCATTCTGGGGTCCTGGGCAGGGACAGGCAAATGTGCCCACAAAGACTTAGCTCTTGCAATCCATAACCATATCAAACATGGCTTCCCTTAAGCATATGCCCACTGTATCAAACAGCTTTGAGCAAAGCTAGGGTTGGATTATACACAAGCTTGGAATGCCACCCACGTATAGCCGTTTCAAGGTTACTGCCTATCATCAGTGTGGGGCCTGTTTCTTAGCTTGTGTAGTGGATATGTTGAGTAGGTAGTTCACCACAACCATCATTTAATTTATGGTGAGCAAAAGAGCGATAGAAGCCTCCACCGTACAGTAGTACAGTAAATAAATAGTACCTCTGTGTTCACATTTGCATGTGGTTCTTATATGATGTTAATTTATATATTTCTTTGACCATTTTTAGAGTTGTAAATAGTCTGTACTGCGCAATAAAATATAACTTTTTACTGGGTTGAAGGAATTCTCTAAAATGTATTTTCATAAAATCAACATAGGCCCACTAAAAAGAGATGGATTAGTGGAGTAAAACAGTTCCTCTTTAAGAATAACATCTTTCCAGAATTTTTTTTTTCTCTTTAGTACAAAAAAACATATTATACAATGCATGTAACACATGGAGAAGGAGTGGGTACATTTTAATATGCATAGGTAACTAAAATAATGTAAGAAGGAAATCACACATGGAGCTGAGAACTAATGTAAGTCAAATTTGTTACATTATTTTTCAAATACAGGAAAGTTTAGAAATTTAGCAACTTACACTAACAGAGAAAGTAATGTAGCAATTAATACGTTCCATAGAAATTCTCCTCCAAGGAGCTCCTGTGACAAATAATGTTTTTGTTGTTGTTGTGTTTTACTGTGTTTTCACCTTATATACTATTTTTATGGCTTCTGTTTAGCTGATAAATGTGTCAATCATGTTTCAGCCAATCAGAATTGAATATTTGAATTAATGCCGCCCCATTTCTGATTGTAAAAGCTAAATCTAAGTTTCCCTGTTTTTCCCTTTCTCTAATCTAACACATGCTGCTTATATCAGAAACACACATTACATGGATTCATTCTATACACATACAGATCTATTTTATTTAAAAAAAAAACTTGTTTTCCACACCCTAAGAGCTGACTACATGGGAACAGTGTACCTACCGATAGAAACACTGCATTTGAGTATGGATTTTAACTCTTTTCAAGCCTTCAAGCCAGGAGAAACTCAATGTAGAGATCTACAGACCAGTGTCTTCCTCTTCCTGCTTCCTTCTACAGATGGACTACACTTCCCATTTTTCCTTCCTGCATTAACTGCCATCAATGATTGTTACAATGTATTAAAATGCATTTGATGCCTGTGATTGGACAAAACAAATTATGAATTCTATGCTAACTTTAGCAGGGATTTACAGGGGTGTTAACTCACAAAAGCTGCTGCTTGAAAAATCAAGAGATTTAGCAATCATCAGGGTTTGTTAATATTTATTTTGGTATTTTTTCATGCAAAAAATGTTTGCATACACTACTGATTCTCCTCTACCAGATGCATTCATAATCCGGGAAACTTAGATATGCCTTTAACATTCTAACTAATCAGAATGCACAGATTGAAATGCTCTGGCTCAAAGGAGATAGTGGGTATTAACCCCTAATAATAGCGGGTAGTTATTTACTAAATGCAGACCTATTAAATTTGCCACCAATAACAGCTGCAGGGCCGGCAAGTGGCCGTTAGATGGCGCTGCCGATATTTCACACAAGTTGTAACCTTAGAAGGTTATCCTAACCCTTAAACTAACCCTCACCGTAACCCTAAAAGTTGACCTAACCATAACTCTATGGTATCTGCACTGAAAATCAGAAGCACCATCTAGCGGTTGGTGAGCGGCACTGCTACTGCCACTGCTGGCGAATTGTTGGCAAATTTCAAAAGGTAAAGGACCCAGATTGCTTTAACATATAGCAGTCCTTCGTATGCATATCTAATTTAGTTTATGGACACTTAACTGGACCTTTGTTCCTTTTGTTTTACTAAACAGGTCAGATTAGAAGAGGAACAAACTCCCTCCTCATTCCTAGTACAGAATTTATTTGATATTTTAATTTAAGATTTTAAGCTTATGATCTTTAATAAAGACTGTGTATGTGAGTGATGCATTTATATTTATGCAGAGCATCGTTTGCAGTTATTAATACAAAATACCTGATTCTTAGCAAATGCAGGTGAAAGGGATTGAAGTTAGATCCAATTATTTAACAAATCAGCATCAACTCTCCCCCTCACCCTTGTTGCACTGAATGTTAAAAGATATCCAGCTCTCAGGAAATGATGATTCTGTACAAGTTGGATTATTTTATACAAAAATCTGAATTTTTTTTTCATAAAAAGGTTTTATGTTCATTTCTTGCACAATGGTTGCTACATACTTCCAAAACAACTGCTGCTTTTCTTCAACTGCAGTGGTCCTTTAAACACAGACATTTTGTATGTAAAAAAAACAAAATTTCTATAAGATTTTCACTGGTAATTTTAGTTGTCTTTTAATATGTTCTGTAATTTTAATATTTCTCTGTTTTTTTATATTTAAGTATTGTTTTTCATTACTTTTGTTTATAAAGGCTCAACATTTTATGTTGTTTACTCATTGATATTATGCACTTTTCCCATATAAAGGAGCTGAATAATTAGACACAGAGACAGAAGTAATTGGCTTAAAATAAATGTCAACATTTCTGATGTTCAGAAAAAAAAACTTAGAATCTCCAGTCAAAGGTTACATTAATGCTGATACATTATTTTACAAACATATTGTTCTGAGATATATATGTCTTCTCTGATGAGTCATAATGCAGTGATATTTCAGTAATAAGTGGCATAACACAACGTGGTTTTGTGACATGTATTAACCCCATTGAGTACTGGGTTGTGTGTTACCCTGGATTTTGTATCATAACATATCATATTTTTTAATTACACATATATTTATGTCGGATTGTTTTAACTGTCAAATAATGTTGACATTTCATAATTTTGTAGTGCTTTTTGTGCTATAGTGTCATTTGAAATACTTCTAGGGGACTCAGCACCACTTGCGGGTGGTCTTTGGCACATGTAAATCTTTCTTCTGCTTTTTGCATTTACGGCACTGACCTGATTTATGAGTGATCCATAAAATCTTATTAGCATAGGGTTTGGGTGTCAGAATGTCAGGGAGTAACTCGTTATTTATTGTCAATTTATTGTTATTTATCAATGGAGATTTTTTCCTTGCTTTTCGACTTTGTCGTTCAGTTCACTTGTAGCAGTGACTCGTAGCAGTTCTCTTGCAATGTTTTAGGGATGGGGATTAACATAACTCATAGAGATTTACATAAGGCCTTTTGTTACTAGCTGTGTAAGTCATAAGCATAAAAGCATTGTCAGTGAAAATCATTGATTTAACAAAATCTGCTTGTGTATAGAATTTGCTATTACAATAATAATTAATATTCAAGGCATGAGAAGCTGGTACTGAGCAGAGCATATGTGTCGAAGTCAGCATATATAAGTAAGTGGACTCAGTAAGAAGCAATGATGTGGCAAACATGGTTGTCCTCTTTCAATATAAGTTTGGGAGAGGCTAAGCAATGGAAATTGAGCTTTCAAAAACAAATATCCAAAAATATATTAATGGGATGTAAAGTTATGAAAGCATAGATTGTGTTAAGGACTATAAAAAGTAGTTCAGTGATTTTAAAACTTTTGTCCTGTGGATCACTTAAAAGTCTTGGGGACCGCTTGAAGCGTCTTGCTGCATTTCCTTCTCTTATTTTAAGGACCACTTGAATGTTCTTATCAACGGCTCTCTAAAGAATAGTTATGTAGGGCTTGAATTAATTTAACCTATTAATTAATATTTTTCAACCAGAAATCTTCACCCTTTGATTGAAGCACTGTGTCTGAAGTAGAGCCACCCAGGGGAGGTGAACTATCTAAATCGGCAAAACCTAATTGCAATAAATGCCTAATAGCTCAGTTTACAGTGTATGCTTCAAAGAGTGGTTTTCAATTTAGAACTTGCCCTGGGTGAGTCCACTCCAGCCACAATAGTTCATTCAGGGGGAGGAGAGATCCAGCTTTTATACAGCTTGTGGCATCATTGAAAAATAGTAATTTATAAACATTTCATGCAAACGTATCACTCTATTGCTCCAGAAAAAAAAGAGGGGTCTCAATTCTGATACACAAACGTCTGAACTTCTAACACACTTCCACCCATAGAGATCCGGAGGGGAGATTTATTCTAGTACAGGGTACCATTAATGAACGTAAACTTTCACTGTTAAATGTATATGCCCCAAATGCTGGGCAATCAGCATTTTTTTGTAGAGTGTCAGAGCTTATGGCTGACTGGCAGCTATTGGCATGGATTCTGGGGGGGGGGGGGGACACATGAACTCTGTTTTAGACCAAGCAAAAGACAGCACTGTATTTGGCATGTGGCATATCAGGGGTTTAAATCACAATCCTTTAAAATAACAAGAGGGACGCGCCAGGGTTGTCCTTTGTCCCCCCTCCTTTTTGCACTGTGCATTAAACCCTTAGCAACAGCCATCAGGGAAAACTCGAATACAAAGGGAGTTAGAGTGAGGAAGACAGAACATAAACTGAGCTTATTTGCCTATGATGTTATGCTAACTGTTACTGAGCCTCTGACCAGTCACCCTAATCTATTTTATGCTCTTGAACTTTTTGGTGGCATTTCTGGCTTTAAAATTAATACGAGTAAGAACGAATCGTTACATGTTTCTTTACCAAAGCATTTAGAATTCCAAATTATCAGGGAAATTCTCCTTTAAATGGGTTCCACACCATCTTAAATACTTAGGGGTTTATATCCCTAGACAATCTGGCCTAATGTATTCAGCAAATTTCCCCGCATTCATAAAAAAAACGACTCAATGACATTAATACGTGGTCCTCCTATAAAATCTAATGGCTAGGGAGGATCCACGCTATTAAAATGAATACCTTGCCCAAGCTTCTTTTTTTTTAAATCTTTTTTGCACTATTCCAATGGCTGTTCGCACCAAGGACCTCTCGGTTCTTCAGGAGGCCATCTCTTGCTTCATTTGGGATCGTAAAAGGCCTAGAATAAATAAGAAGGCCCACATGCATGGTTCAGACTTTGCCAGAACTGACTCAGACGAACAAGAGAACTTAGCTTGTAGAAGCAGGTTCTTGGCTTACTCCACTGTAGTTATTTCCGAATTCAGCATCAATAAATAGTTTTTACAGTTTAAATGGTGGATAGATAATCAGTTTACGATTGCTGCTGATCTGTTAAAGGAAAATCGACAATGGTCCCCTTCAACATTTAGAGACCTACATAATTTGCCATTAAAGGAATGGCTTAACTTATCCCAGATACATATTATTGAGGTAATAAAACTTAACTCCTCTGCTAAGTTCACTCCATTCGAAACATGCTGTTTTAACAACCCTAATGGCAAATGGAATATATCCATTATTTATATATATTATTTATATTTATAACCTCCACTATCAACATTCTTGGGAGTCGGAACTCGCCATTGATATAACTGATGCACAGTGGAATAAGATACATAAGCAGGCCACAGGCTCTCACTAAATATTATACTTAGGGAAAATGCATACAAGACCATTTTGAGGTGGTACTTAACACCAGCTAGGATGCAGCTTTCTAACCCGTCAGTGGATGGTAACTGTTTTAGGGGATGTCACAGTCTGGGCACCCTTAAACATGTTCTCTGGGACTGCCCTAAGATGGCCCACATTTGGTTGGAGACCTATGATATTTTGGAGAGACTATGATGGCACAGGATTCCCCAAAAGCCAGAAGAATAGACCCCATAGAGGGTCTCAGTAAAGATTTATCAGACCAAGTGTTTTTAGCAGTGAGGATTACGTTAGCCAAAACATGGAAATCAACAGTACCAGAATATAGTGCAGTTTTGATTTAATTAAAATGTATATATAACATGAGCGTTACCTCAGCCAACTTGGACCAATCATATAGGAAATGGGCCTCATGTTGGAACACTTGGATTCTTAAGATTGGATGGTAAATATGCAGAGTAGGATAATAGTTTAGGATGCCCCCTTTAAGAACAAACATAACACTGAACCCCTTCTCCTTTAGCCCCTCTCTTACCCTCTTTCTTCTTCTTTATTCTCTTTGTGCTCTTATAAGTTATCAGCCTTTATGATTGTACTTTAACACGTACATATGCGTGAAATACGCTTTCAGCTTAAGTTAAAACAGAAATAACAAAAATATCAAAGTTTGGTTTAAAAGGTTATATGTATGTGTTGTCATTTATTAAGTGTTCTGATTATGTTACTATATTTTTTTTTAAACACTTGTGTTATGGAATTAACCTTGTATTCTTAAAAAAAGAAAAATTGTAATTTATTGTTTAAATGTCCAGTAAATATTTAATAGTTTTTCTTACCAAGCCTAAATAGCTATTTTTTAGAGACCCAGTTATAAGACCTATAAAGTGGACAGTGAAATATAGCAAGAACCCTTCTAAATATTACAGTATATTGTTGAAGCACTGTGTGCTACTTGTTTTTGCACTGTATAATTTCTCAATTAATTTTGTTTCATAATTTTGTGTAAGTTGTGCAGAACACATGAATAAAGATTGTAGACCACTGGCGGTCCATGTACCACAGATCGGGAATTTCTGACTTTGTCTATTGTTCCAATATAAGTTCTCACTAGATGACAGGGAATGACTCTGAGTCTCTGCACCATTGCCAACAATACCAACTTACAAATCTGGCCATCGACATTTAAATTTATGGCTTCCTTTTCTGCCAAATGGTTCTACAGAACTATTGAGAAGAACTTCATTGCTCTGAAGATTTCATTATTGATAACTGCTGTAATTTAAATACTTTATCTGGCAAGGAACTTACCGATAGACAATGAGTTTATTTAAGTAAGCAGAATATTTAAAGAGAATGTATCATTATTCAAAACTCGTTTCTGAGAAAGCATCTGTCTTACTGTTTTCCGTAAGTCGATAGCTTGTATAATTCAGTACTCTAGATTAAATGAAAACTCTCAGAACTATATAGATGCTATATATATTAACCATTTAAGTGTCAAATACATGCTGAAAAATCCACTTCATAGTGGCAAATGACTGTGCTTTATGAATTGTTTTTGTGAACAATTCATGAAATAGTTTCCCACTATAAATGTATTTGTGTATATAATTGTGTGTTTGTATATATATTATATACTTGTTTATGTTTTCTATTTTTTAGCCCCAACTTCAGCCATCCCTAACATTCCCTAGCACCTCCCCAGATTTCCCCAGAACCTTTTCCATCCCTACCTGCACCCCCTGCATACTCCCCAACCCCTACTGCAGCTCTCCAGCCCTCCATGTAGCTCCCCCCCCTCCACGTAACTCCCCCCCCCCCCCACACACACAATGTACGACTCTACAAATTGTTATTTATGAGTTATCTCATCACTGCTACCTGGAAAGTGGCTGCAATGTGGCGAGATAACTCATCATTAATAGTGGTAGCTTTAAAGGATCATTGTAGTACTTGTACAGTAGAGTTTATATTTTTTTACTAACTGACTAGCATTAAAAATCAGCATTTGATCAAAAACTATTTAGTGTAGTTTAAAACTTACATTTGAAAAGTATTGTTTCGGACTTCGGCAGATTTGCTATTCTTCAACCCCTTACCAAGGGCCATATTTAATTGAGGTTTCTGGCAATCCAGTAGGCCATAAGTGAGGTCGTAAGTTAATTTGCTATTCAATTGGGTGACTTTTTGCACGCTCCGAACGGCTTCCAAGTTACGGGCTTGGAAAAATGGCGATGGTTAAATCCATAACTTACAGCCTCCAGAAGCCTTTGCTCTTTTATGTTCGCAAGAGTTATGATGGCTAAAATCGCAAATCGCTATTCAACTGCTCAATTTCCCCAAGCCCGCAAATGTTTTCACACCGTAAATGGCAAAAGGAGAAAATCCTATGAGTGCTAGAGAGGACCCGCAAAAGGGTTTAACACTGTAAAAGCAAATAAAAAATCACTACTGCACTGTAAAACACGGGGAAAGAGATGACAGACATTAGCATTAATTGCACAACAGTCTCAAGCCCTCAAATTGGCAGAAATAACATTTATTTGTATGTGTCATTTCGGGGTTAAATCGTTCTTGGGTATCAATGAGTTAATAGATATCAGGCCACCCGTATGGACCAGAACAGTATTGGCATTCATTTTCATAATTCTTTATTGTGAGAGTTTGCGAGTCTGATCGTATATTAGACCTCCAAACCTAATTGGTTGGGTTGCACGTCCTTTGCGCGATGGAGAACAACGCCACATCATCAGCGCGTCCTCATCAAAGCGCGCCTACACCTGCGCCCCAGACAAGAGCGCACCGACAACTGCGCGCCACCCTGCATTCCATCACCTCTACTGCACCTCATAGACTCTCCTCTTCTGCACCCTATCACCTGCACCTTACTGCACCCCATCTCCACACTCTGTCCCCTGCACCAATCCTTTCTCTCTCTTCTGCACCCATCCTCTCTCCTAACCCCATCCCCTCTCTCCCCTGCACCCATCCTCTCCCTCTCTTCTGCACCCATCCTCTATTTCTCTCCTCACTCCCCCCCTTTGTCCCCTGCACCAATCCTCTCCCTCTCTTCTGCACCCATCATCTACCTCTCTCCTCACCCATCCCCTCTCTCCCCTGCACCCATCCTCTCCCTCTCTTCTGCACCCATCCTCTACTTCTCTCCTCACTCCACCCCCTCTCTCCCCTGCACCCATCCTCTCCCTGTCTTCTGCACCCATCCTCTACTTCTCTCCTCACTCCACCCCCTCTCTCCCCTGTACCCATCCTCTCCCTCTCTTCTGCACCCATCATCTACCTCTCTCCTCACCCATCCCCTCTCTCCCCTGCACCCATCCTCTCCCTGTCTTCTGCACCCATCCTCTACTTCTCTCCTCACTCCACCCCCTCTCTCCCCTGCACCCATCCTCTCCCTCTCTTCTGCACCCATCCTCTACTTCTCTCCTCACTCCACCCCTCTCTCCCCTGCACCCATCCTCTCCCTCTCTTCTGCACCCATCTTCTACCTCTCTCGTCACCCCATCCCCTCTCTCCCCTGCACCCATCCTCTCCCTCTCTTCTGCACCCATCCTCTACTTCTCTCCTCACTCCACCCCCTCTCTCCCCTGCACCCATTCTCCCTCTCTTCTGCACCCATCCTCTACTTCTCTCCTAACGCCATCCCCTCTTTCCTGCACCCCATTCCCACTCTCTGTCCCCTGCACCTATCATCTCCCTTTATCCTGCACCCCAACCCCTATCTGTGTCTCCTCACTCCATACCCCCTCTATCTTCCCCTGAACTCCACTCCATATCTACCCTTCTGCCTATTAACCTGCAGTCTCTCTGGCAAATTGGATGCAGGGTGGTGCGCAGGTGTCAGGATGCAGGGTGGCGCTCTCTTGTCTGGGGCGCAGGTGTCTACGCACGCTGATGATGGCGCGCTCATGACAGTGCACTGTTGTCCAGAGCTCAATGATCTGGGTGCCAATTGATTGACATGTAACCTCCATGTTTTACTGCTGTACTAATGACAGTCTCATTTTCTATTGGCTGATTCGAAATGGGAGTTTACGGGCTTGCTGAAGTGATCATTTTTCCGCCATGAACTGCTACCACCCAGTGCATGGTTTACGGTTTGGCTTTGGGACAGTAACTTGTGGTCTTTATCAATTGAATAGCCCTGGAATTAGAGACGAACGGAAGCCCGTAACACACCCGCAGACATTCGGCTGTCTGTGATCGAGTTGTGGACCAAGTGTCCAGGGGTTGTCAGAGGATGTGCGCAGTAGGCTGTCCTAATAGCAGTCTTAATCAGCCTCCTTCCCCTCTGTGGCCACTGTAGGCAAACTTAGGACAGCCTCCTGGGCGGATCCTCTGCCATACTCAACACTTCTAATAAAGAAGGAAAGAAGGAGCTCTACTAGTGTCTGAAATACTAAACTTTAAAAGCTACATTGAATATATAGTCTTATGGTATTCATTGTATTAGTAAGAAAAAGAAAAAAAAACGAAGGGCATTATTCTATTGCCCAATTCGAAAATTTCTACACACTTAAAATCACTCTTAATATTGCTACTTATTCTGAAAATATTACTTATTGGCACTAATGAATTCTTAAGTAAATAGAATGCATATAAACATTTATAAAAAAAACACCCAAAGCCAAATTTATGAGTTCAAGGCATTTGCAAGTAACTAATAGAATATGGCCCTATATACCCAAATTAATCTTTTTTGTAGGACAGTGGTCATTTAAGTAGTACAGCGCAGTGTAATGAATGTTTGGAAGTGGCAGGCACAGATAGGGTTAGGGATCGGTTGGGTGACTGTTGCAGAAATTTCCTTCCTTTGTTCAATAAACAGTAAATTGACAACGAGCAACCCCAGGCAACATTGCTCTGTTATGGATAGGACGTTTATAATTCCTTAATGATAATTAATGTTTAATTAAAAATAATGAATAAAATGCTAATTTTATAAGTTTGTCCTCTATTTATACTGCGATTTCTATTGCTTTGAAAAGCATTAGCGTTAGTGAAAAAGGCACTTCTCAAAATTAAGAGAGTAAAGAGCTGGAAATTGTCCCTGCACTTAATTGAGTTTATTATGTAGAAAGGGTGGTAGATAAATGGAACATACTAAAAAAGAAATGATAAAGCGCTGTGAAAGAAACTGCACATAAAAATCACATATAATAGTTGTCAAACTACGAATCATCGTCACGCTGCATCCCTCGCAAGAACTGCGTCCCTCGCGAACTGCGTCCCTCATTGCAGGCCGCAAAACTGGACCCTTGTGAAGCGAGGGGCCGCATTTGCGGAGGTGGAGGCTCTACGGCGCCTCACATGCGGTTACAAACACCCACACAAGCGGCACTTTACCAAAATAGATCTAACACGCAATCACTATATACAGACTTACACAAAAAATATGAACCGCGGGACTTAGAACGGAAAATTTATGGACTTACCATACAAAAATACGAAATCTCATTACAACCTCACAAAAATACGACCTTAACGGCCGAACCGTTTAAGTCCAAATTCCCGAGTTTAGACACCCAAAAATCATCTAAGTGAGAGAAAAAATGGGCGCCGAAAAAAACGAAAATGAGGCTACAGGACCCTAAAGACGCAAAACACCACCAAGCACATACAGCTTTTCCAAAAAGCCGTACGAGGTACAAGATACACTCTTACCATGGACGCAACATCATCCACAGCCGCGTACCACATATACATTCGCCTCCATTTTACAACACTAACTTACGCAATGCAGAAGTACACAGCTACCCTAACGGCTTCCCCTCGCACTCGCAGCATATTTACACTACACACTGCACACATTGCTGACACTTACACCTCAGCTCACCAACAGTGCAAACCTACATTATATGCTGCAGGAACATCAAAACAGATTGTCAGCTCTTCAGCACAATGCTTCCTGCATATATTACTTCCAAATAGGTAAAGTATATTCATTTATTTATTTATGAATTATTTCATTAGCATACAAAAGCAAACACACACAAAAAAACAAAAAAACTATCACAATAAACACAAAACCCATTCACTGTGCGACTCACAACAAGGGCAAATGCTGCTCATAGCCTTGCAATAAGCTCAAAAAGCAGATCACCGCCGACAAAACAATAAAAGCAAAAGTGCCTATCAGAAAAAAAATACAACTAACAGCCTTGCAATGAGCGGCGCTCATTGCGAGCTATGTGATGAGCACCAAATGCACTCAGCGCGAGGTTCGCAATGAGTGCCAAAGGATCTCGGACCACCAAAAAAATTATGTCTGGCCCAAACAGCATCCCCTGCCTTACAATTTTATTGCCCCGTCATTTTTGATGGGCAAGTCGCTAGTAATAAATAAACAGCACAATGAATAGCAGTGAAAAGGTCTAATGCTGTATACAAAGTCCTATTCAAAAAACAGTGAATTGAATGAAGATCTTCCTAATGATGGAATTGATTGGAGCCCTTCCACAAAGGGCATGATAGATCTCTTTGATGTAGATACTGCAAACAAGCAGGCAAAACATAAAGGTGCACCATTATGGTTTCCCAACAAAATCCTATTTTGAGATATATATATATATATACAGTAAACTCCCCATTATTGCCTTATTGCCAGAAAAGTATAGGTGCCGGTTGCTTTAGAGTCACTATTTAAATAGCGCTAATTTACCATAACCCCCTACAAAACATTAAACTATTGATTACATAGCTACTGCTAACTAAACTGAGTCATTTAAAGTTTTAAAAAAAATGACAGAAAAAAAGTTGATTTAAAAAAAACAAAAAAACAATTCAGATGCCAGTCGTGCCGGATCAAATGCCGATTAGTTGAGAGTTTATGTCATACGAGGAATGGAGGCAGGTTGGGTGAGAGCCGGATAATCGGAAGTTTACTATATATATGTATAAAGGCTTATGGATTACAAGAGCAAAGCCTTTGTGGGCACCTGCCCAGGTTTCCAGAATGCAGTGCAATAACTGTATTTCTCAGAATTCTGAGCAGGAAATACATTTTTAAATTAATTCAAATGTGAACAAAAATGTACTATATATACATATTTTAAATATATATATATATATATATATATATATATATATATATATATATATATACATTGTGCAGTAAGATGGACATTTTTATATAACTGCTGTTTTTTATTTTATTTATTTTTGCCACCCCAAAATTCTGACACTGAAAACATGAATTCAGTGGTCGCCAGTTCACTGAGGTCTTTTTGCTTTCTTTAAATCATGATTAATCCCATTATTACGGCCATGTTAGGGCAGGAGAAGTGAATTCAGAAAATTAACTACATTTTCCAAGATTGATATAAATTGGCTTTAATAAACCAGTAAATGTTAACATGTTGCTAATCATTATTATGAGCCTCATTATAATGCAACGGATACCTTCCCGGTTGACATATCCCAATGACATCTTTAACTCATTTCTGACAGAAGGTAGAGGGGGCCCAACATGACTAATATGCAGCTTGCTGGCACCGCAGTCTATCTTCATCATTTTAATAAGTGCCTTGAGCAGAATTTATTATTTTAGATAATAATGTGGCTGCAATTTTCCATTTTTAGTTTGGCCAAAACAAAGCCCATTGAAGCGCTCTAATGACTTGTCACCCAAAGTTCCACGACAATGGTAAAACTACTACTAAGTAACCCAGTTATGTTAATAATCCTTTGTATTGTTCTTTTCTCTTTAAGGTAAGAGGAAAGCATCTAAAAAAAAATATGTAATAATAAAAAAATAATCATTTTTAATGTCCCCTATTGGATCGATACCCTGTCATAGTCAAGGGGCTTGTGGACCTCACTGAAGCTGTGAGCTATACCATGTAGGGTCACCCAAGATGGGCAAGTCATAGCAGAGGTCAGACAAATTGCAGTCCACTGGAGGAGGAACTGGCGGCCCACTCCAGTATCTTTGCCAAGAAAGCCATATGGATAAGCACAACCAGAAACAGACATGTGCTGCGCTCCATATGGTCACCGAGATCAGACATGACTGAAGGATTGAACAACAACAAACTCATCCTAAAATTGTCCCTCAAAGACATCAAGTCCAAATGATTTCTTCATTCACTAACTGCTCGCCTTCACAGTAAGAATCCAAGATTGCCCCGGTTCCATGGAATTACCAGCCACTTGTTAAAGGATTGTGGAGAAAAAGCATCCTAGGATATGGGGTGATCTGTTGGACACTAAACTACTCCACCATCTTGACCAGCCAATGAAACAAACTGTGAATATCAAGACAAATACAGAAGTGCCTGCTCTTACTAGACTTAAGACAACTTGTTACATTAAAAAATCCCTTTTTTAGATGCATCATAGTCCAAATAACACACCTCCGACCCTATAAATATATTTTTGTAGTTGTTTAGTGGTAAACCAATTTAATAGGTTTAGTATTTAGGGGGTTAATCTAATGATTTAACAGTTAAATATCATTGTCCCCTGCTGGATGATTACCTTGTTCTGGTGGAGGGGCTTGTGTACCTCAATGACGCTTAAGCTATAATACGTAGAGTCACCCAAGATGTGCAAGGCATAGCAGAGAGGTCCGACAAATTGCATTCCCCTGGTGAAGGAATGGCAAACCACTCCAGTATCTTTGCCAAAACCTTATAGATAAGCACAGCCAAACACAACATGTGCCTTGCGTGCTGCGGTCCATCGGATGACAGGGAGTCGGACTCGACTGAACATGTGAACGAAAAAATATTATTGTACTCAAAAGTAACAAATTATTAGCTTGTAATTATGAGCAGATAACATTAATTGTGTATACCTGTACTAGACATGTCCACTCGTACTGAATAGAATGTAATGAAATTGGCACATGGCTCTCATCATTCAAGTTGAAATATATGACTTTCTAATCAAATATTTATATGTTTATAATTCTACTGATTATATATATATATATATATATATATATATATATATATATATATATATATATACATGTGGCACTTAGAATTGCAGCAGAACAGTTTTAGAAGAAGTTTCCATGGTATATAAAGGGTTAAGCGCTTGCTCATCCCACACTGCCTTGTTTTTTTGAATAAATATTGGTTAAACATTACAGCAAATGTCATCTTATTGATTAAAATGCTTATAAACTAAACAGGAAGGAAACATATCTTTGCGCCCACTTAGTGGCCAGATAAACATAATTGTGAGCAAACGACATCTGCCATTGAATTGGAAAGTTATTTTCTACAAGTTTCGTATTGAGAGGATCTGTATAAATATTGTAACTTGTTAATATATAATACATTTTTTTAAGACAACAGCAATACGTTTATTAAGATGCAAAAACAAACAAACATATTTGTACAGGTCCTACACAAGAAAGGTGTTTTCATTTTAAAAAACAATGCGTTTTTTTTTGCCACAAAAACCATTTCTTTATAATATTAACGTAGATTTTAAAAAAATTTAATTTATATTTTATAGGGGTATTTTCGTCAACACAAAATATAGTTAGAAATAGTTAATTGTAACTATATCCCTATTTCTGATAACTGTATATTTTCAGTTGGTTACTGTTTACTTAATTTTATGTATTCTTCATATTAAAAAACAAAAACAATACATTATAAACTTATGACTTAAAGGATATATATATACCACATATTGTAATTGTCAAACTGCGAGTCGTCGCAAGAACTACGGAGGGGGACTTGCAGAGGGGTCATAAACTGCACGAAGCGAGTGTCCGCATTTGCGGAGGTGGAGGCTCTACGGCGCCTCACTCACGGTAAAAAACAATGCAGAAAAGGGGTACTTTAAAAGAAAAAAACACGCCGTGGGACTTAGAAAAAAAACAATAACGCGGAATGAGGAAATACAGACTTAAACAAAATAATTATCACCCACAGGAAAAATAAAAAATACAAGGATACAAAAATACGAAATTAAAGGCCGAAACACGTACATCAAAAAACAACAAAAACACAGAAAAATAACAACAAAACATAAAAAAAAATCACACACAGCAAGGGGGGACAGCTAGGACGTCTGGGTGTGAGGTTGCACGCAGAATCAAGTCGAATTTAAGGAGTTTCGTCACTTGAAAATCGGCTAAGCGAGAAAAAAAATGGCGGCCGAAAAATATGAAAATAAGGCTACACGACCCCGAAGCGCAGCAAACACCGACAATGACGTACGACTTTTACAAACAACAATTACGACACGCGAAAGTTATGAAAAGAACAGCCAAACTGCGCATATCCACAAACACGAAAAGCACAACAACAAAAATATACCACATAAAAGAAACATCACACACAAAACGGAGGGACAGCCAGGATGTCTGGGAGTAGGGTTGCACGCAAATTTAAGTCGCATTTAAGAAGTTTCAACAATTGAAAATCGGTTAAGCGAGAAAAAAAATGGCAGACCAAAAAAATGAAAATGAGGCTAAAGGACACGTACTAGTTAGTCAGGAACGTAGGAGATACAAAATATACTATTACAACGAACGGAAAATGCTTGCAAGCCAAGTAACACCTAGAAAAATGCCGCCATTTTACAACACTAACTTACAACATTAGGATTCTAAAATGCCGATTTACCCACCTAAACACACGGTTTGCCCTTGCGGACCCCGCCTATTTACACTGCACACTTGCCACATTGCTGACACTTTCTCCTCAGATGATCAACACTCCAACTGTACATTTTCAGATGCAGGAAAATCCAAAGAGATTGCTAGCTCTTCAGGATATTGATTGCTGCATATTAAATATAAATAGGTAAAGTATACAGTATTCATTTATTAATTCATATTACTTTATTACTTCACTGTACTCACATTTTTTGCCATTTTACACTGTACTTATATATCTGTCTACACGATGAACGCCAAAGGTTATCGTTGCAAAGCTAGACAATTGAAGTACATGAGGGGATAGGCGCCAAAGGCTCAGCGCAGGGCTCACAATGAACGCCAAAGGTTCACAGAGGAGCAAAAGCCTTACATCGTGTGGCAAACAGCATTGGCATGGCTGAAGTGTTATTGCCCGTCATTTTTGACAAGCAAGTCGCTAGTATGTCTCAATCCCCCCTCCTCTCCCACCCTTGTGTCTTCTTTCCCCCTCCACTCCCTCCCTTGTATCTCCTTCCCCCCTGTGTTTTTCGCTCCCTCTCCCTCCCTTATCACTAACCCCCTCCCCTGTGTCTCTTTCCCTCCTGTGTCTCTTTCCCCCTCCCATGCATCTTTTCCCCCCTCCCCTGTGTGTCTTTCCCCCTCTCCTTCCCCTGTGTCTGTTCCCCCCTGCCCTTTGTCTCTTTCCCCCTGTCCCTCCTACCCCTGTGTCTGTTGCCCCCCCTTCCTTGTGTCTTTTCACCCCATTTCTCTCCCCTGTGTATCTTCCCCCCTCCTCTTCATCCCCCATGTCTCTCCCTCCCCATTTCTCCCAAGTCGTAGGGATGAGCGTCTACAGCGCTCATCTCCACCAGGGCAAGGAGCGCCAGCAACTGTGGCCCTCGCAAAGTGAGCCCACAAGCGTTAGCAACAACCCGCATTGCTGAGAACTATATATGTGATATATATATATATATATATATATATATATATATATATATATACTGTATATATATATATATATATACTGTATATATATATATCTATATATATATATATATATATACTGTATATATATATATATATATATACATATATATACTGTATATATATATATATATATATATATATATATATATATATATATATCATTGGACAATATATATTATTCATTGTATAATTAACCATTCAGGAGATCAAGACACCCATTAAGTTAGATGGCTCCTTGAGAAGAGCTGCTACAGGAACAACAAGAAGATGTTTTCCTTTGTTGCTGAAGCAAACATTACTCTGTATTTGTTTTCTCCTGTGAGACATTGAAGCACAGGGCTGGCAACCTTTTTTTTCCCAAACCATCACAAGAAAAAGAAAAAGAAAACAGCTATTGACAAGATTACACAGGCAAATCTTTTGTTCAGGAGCATCTCCCTCTGACAGCAATACTGAGTGACCTTATATATTGTTCTGTAATCAGTACCTGGGTGCAATATTACAAAGAGCTGCAATGTTGCATTCAATCGGATTAAAGTGCCCCATCCCTTACTTTGAAAAAAACATAAAAAAACATTTCTTTACATTGATCTGTTGGGAACATTAAAAAAATAAGATTTGCTCGGTGACTGAGATTTAAGACACACATGGTGACTGGAAAATATTGACTTATGTTCGATGCTTTGCAACTTGTTCTCTGTCAATAGATCCACCACTTGTATTAATTTTATATCTGTATTAGAAATAGGATATGTTTATATATATATATATATATATATATATATATATATATATATATATATATATATACTAGCAAATTGCCCATCAAAAAATGACAGCAATGAAATTGTAAGTGAGCTAATGGTGTTTGGTGTATATAATGTGACTGATGTAGCGTCGTTCGTTTTCTTGTCGTGCAAGTTTTTCTGAATATCCGTAGCTGTTTGGTGGTGTTTTGCGTGTTTATGGTGGTGTTTTGCGTGTTTAGGGACCTTTAGCCTCGATTTCGTTTTGTTCGGCGGACATTTTTTCTCTCGCTTTGGTGATTTTCGGGTCTCTAAACTCTGAAATTTGTGGTTAAATGGAGGTGTAACTTCACTTGCAGAGGTCCTCGGTGCCCCCCCTTGCTGTGAGTAACCTTTTTATGTGTTTCTTTGTATTTGTTGTGTTTGTAATGTTTTTGGGGTTGCACGGGTTGCGTCCTTGTTTTCTAATCTCGTAGGTGTTTTTCGGCAAATACGTAGGTGTTTGGTGGTGTTTTGCGTCTTTAGACTGCTGTAGCCTAGGTTTCATTTTTTTCGGCAGCCATTATTTCTCTCGCTTAGAGAATTTTTTAGTGTCTAAACTCTATTAATTTGACTTAAATTGAGGTGAAACTTTAGTTTTCGAGGTCCTGGATGCTCCCTCTTCCTGTAAGTAAGCTTTTTATGTTTTTGTTGTGTGTATTTGTTGTATTTTTCATGTTTTCATGTCCGCGTGTTGCGGCCAATTTTTGTGAGGTCGTAATGGGTCGTAACGTGTCTCGTATTTTCTTTGCGTAACAATGTAAATTTTGCAAGACGGTGGGAGAGGTGGGGGGGGGAGGCTCGAAATGAGCGCCAAAGGCGCTCATTGCAAGGTCTGTGATGAACGCCAAAGTCGCTCATTGCAAGGCCTGTGATGAACGCCGAAGGCGCTCATTGCAAGGCCCTTGATGAGCGATGAAGGGGCTCCTTGTGAGGCCCGTGATGAGCGATGAAGGCTCTCATTGCAATGCCCATGATGAACGGCGAAGGCGCTTATTGCGAGGCCCATGATGAGTGATGAAGGCGCTCATTGCGAGGCCCGTGATGAGCACCGAAGGAGCTTATTGCGAGGCCTGTGATGAGCGCCAAAGATGCTCATCGCGAGGCAGGTAAAGTAGAGGGAGAGAGGCTCCCATTGTGTGGCAAACAGCATTGCCAGGCTTCACTATATATAAGCATTTTATAAATAATAGAAGACTGTTAGTTCCTTGTTTCTTCTGGCAGTAACTTATGTGTTTGTATTACTTTCCCAAAATTGAACAGATATTCTGTCCACGCCCCTTCCCCTCCAATAGGGCCACCTCTAGTTTCTGTACATATAAACCAATTAAAATGTTTAACATCTGCATGTTAGCTATCTATTAATCATCTATCTATCTATCTATCTATCTATCTATCTATCTATCTATCTATCTATCTATCTATCTATCTATCTATCTATATATCTGTATATCTATCGATCAATTGATCCATCTAAACGTATAGGTCTAAAGATCTAAAGACATATTTAATTAAAATATGTGTCCAATAAAAAAAGGTATCACTATATAATGTACGGTAATACTCAGATTATTCATCAAGAATGCTGCACATTCACAATATTTATATATGTGTGTGTGCTAGAAAAAAATATTCTTAATAGGTGACTGAGCAACATTGCCCTGACATATAAAATGATAATTCACTTTCTTAAAAAAAAAAAAAAAAAGAAAAGTGCAGCAGACACATTGTTATTCTGAGGAATAGTTTAATCTCGACTAGATTGTCTTATCCAATAGACAGAATCAGTAAAAGAAATTTCATCACCATAATCTTCTTTCAGGAGAAGTAATCATATGCTTGAATGGGTGATGGCTGAAAATTCCAGTTTCTGATTTATACTTTATACAAATTGGTAGGTGCTGAGATAGGCAAATCCCTTTGCATTTTGTTTGTATTATATTCATCTAAGGAAATATCATAAACAGAACGTTAACACATTGCTTAACACATTGAGATCTGGGATAGGTTACGGTATGTTATCTATAATCTAGGTTCTCTGGTGGTCCAGTGGTTAGGATTTGTTGCTTACACATATGGGTTCGACACCTCTGGTTTCGATTCAAGTCAGGGAACCAAGAGGTCACATCACACACGGTTGGGCCTGGTCAGTACATGGAATGGAGACCACCTGGGAATACCAGGAGCTGTATGCTGTGGCCCACTGGTGAAGGAACTGGCAACCCACTCCTGTATCTCTGCCATGAATACAAAGTGGATCAACATAGTGTGTTATGATCCATAACAACATATATATATATATATATATATATATATATATATATATATATATACAATATTTTCATCACCCTTCTACCCAACCTAACATACTTTATATGTTATGTCTTTTAAATAATTTTAACCACCAACAGTCAAATCTGGAAGACATCTCTACGGGTTGTCTTCATTTGGAGCTGTAGTTCATACATTTCTGTTACATTTCTTTTAAAGCCATTATTTATTTAGTGCAGGGGACTGGATATCTCACAGACAGAACCATTCCAATATATAAAATATTTGAGAAGATATCTCATGACTGTTTACCCCCGGCACTGTCTCTGTAATGTGGCACCATTCAGAAGGATACAACGCCTCCACTGAAGTGGTTTCAGCTAAATCCTTGGCCCTTATCAGTTTGTCGTTAATATTTGTTGACAAATACAAGGCGTGTAATCTAGTGCTTGTGGATACAGAGTGACACAAGGCAGCATCTGCACAAACACTACCCACTTATCATCAGGAGTCTGAAATATCTGCAAGACAGAAGTCATGTGGTCCCATCTCACTAAGTCTTCAAGATGTAGGCAAAACAAATATAAGTACATTTATAAGCATAAAACTAGAAATGTTTCTTGATATTTTTAAGCTGAAATGTCTTTAGAGATCAAGGTCACACAGGTCTGGTTTACTTGAGGTATACCATATAATTAAAATTAAGCCAACGGACAAATATAAAATGCTATGGAGCTAAGTTGTGTACCGTCTGGATTTAAAATTCCGGCTTGCTCACACTCTGTTGGTACTTTGGATACAAATACAATTATTCAACACCAAATAAATGAAATAGTTCAATAATAAATGAACAAGATAAAAATGACATATCTAGTGTGAAATAATGTAATTGGTGTCTTCTTATCCCCTAAATATGAGATGTATACAGTTTCCACCTAAATGATCTTCATAGTTATGCCTATATATACCAAAGAGAAGAGATGTCTTTAGATACTTTTATGCATACAATGTGGTATATGTGTAAGTATTAGTGGTGTTTTAATATTATGAATTGATATAACGAGAGATAAATGTACGGTTACAATATGCCAACATCATACTTTTGAAAATGAACATGAATTTGGCAATGTAAACTTGGCAGTAGGAGGGAAAATATAATTTTTGTAAATAACATGAAATTTAGATGAGGAGTAAGCATAGAATTATATATATATATATATATATATATATATATATATATATGTGTGTGTGTGTGTGATGATCCTAGGATAGTGGCTATACAAGCCCAGGACCACCTGCTATAGACTACAGGTTAACTACCCACAGGGACCGTTGGGTTCTTGGAAATTTCAGCACCAGAACCCTGATATCTGGCTTCTGTATCAGGGTCTCTCCATCAGGAATCAGCACTTCCAGGAGTCTCAGTAACGTTCCGGTGGTAGTGACCAGGACAAGTTACTTGCAGGGTGAAGATAGGTTCAGTATCGCAGCCACCAGGAGCAAAATAAGAGACACACAATTTCTATATGTCTCCAGAAGTGAGAGAAAAGTCAACAATATTTATAGGGGTTTGATACAGAGGGGGTGTGCACAATGTAACAATGAGAGGGTGTGGCAGACAATTACAGGAGATGACCTCGCATGGGGTCTAGTAGTACCTTGATAGTTGGCACCTGAGAACAATTGGGCTACCTTCTAATATACATCCTGTTGTCTCTGTGTCTCAGTGGTCCAGACCATAGATAGAGTACATGGTAGATGGGATTAACAGAACAGAAAACAGTAGATAGTGGTGTCTGCTCACCACAGACTCAGCACACCCTGTTTAACACCTCAGATATGTACTTAGATTATCTGGGATAAACCAGATTACAATACAATGGAGTGGCTGGAGCCAAGCAGTCACTCCTTTAATGGTCTAAGATCCAGGAACTGGAAAAAGGGGTCCTTGACGATATATATAATTTTGAGCTTACCTAACTAATTACTAAAGTTTCTTTCATATTTTTCAACATGTGAAATATGACTTCAGTCACAGACCTGTAACTGGAACCTCTAATTATACAGCTAAAAAATTAGATAAAACAATTATGTGTCACATGATATTATTTGCTCCATTAATTCACAAAACCTGGAACATACTAAGTTTCCAAGCAACCATTTGTCATGTCATTCTGTCTGGTTCTAGAAAAAAAGGAAAAGCAATTGCTGTAGTACCTTTATTCTTTTTTACTTGTAACAGGTATACAATACTCTGTGTGAGGTCTGCTTACTTTGTGTGATCAGCTAGAAGCCCAAGCAGGTCACAACATGTCTAGAGTTAAATAACAAAGGTATTATGTAAAACCTTCACATTTGTATCTCTTTGTGCCACAGGCCTTACTGTATGTCTTGTACTGATAGTGTGCCTGTATCCCCCATACTGGTTCAGAAGGAGGATGTTGCATCAATGGATGTCCCTCTCTCACACACACACACAACTCCCACTAATGTATGTAAGTGTTTTGGTCCTCTAAGTACCTTCGGCGCTCATTGCAAACCTCTACTTTGGTGTACTTTTGGTTGTTTGAGCATGTTTGGCTCTCATTGCAAGCCCACGCGCTCATTGCAAGCCTCTCCCCTCATGTACTTTTGATCCTCTGAGCACCGTCAGCGCTCATTGTGAGCCCCGCGCTGAGCGCTTTCAGTGCTCATCACGTGTCTCGCAATGAGCGCCTTCAGCGCTCATTGGGAGCCTCTCCTCTACTCTTTTTTTTTTATATATATATATTTTTTTTAATAATAACTAATTAATTCATTAATTAATTAAATAATAAATTAAAATACATTACCTTTTTCTAATTAATATATGCAGCAATCAATATCCTGAAGAGCTAACAATCTGTTTGTATTGTGCTGCAGCATACAATGTACAGTTGGACTGTTGCTGACCTGAGGTCTAAGTGTCAGCAATGTGGCAAGTGTGCAGTATAAATAGGGTGCGTGCGAGAGGGAAAACCGTTTGTTTAGTTGTGTAAAGCGCCATTTTAGAATGGTAATGTTATTAGTTGCAATTTAGTGTTGTAAAATGGCTGCGATTGTGTATGTGTTACGCGGGTCTGGAGCATTTTCAGCACTTCCTAATAGTGTATTTTGTACCTCGTACGTTCCTGAAAAAAGTCTTATGTGCCTGGTGCCTTTGTTGCTGAGGCGATTTCTGAAACAGGGCAAATTGTGTTTAAATTGTCGTGCAACCTCACTCCCAGATGTCCTGGCTATCACCCCGTGCTGTGTGTGTTTTTTATTTAAAAAACATTTTTTGTGTGTTTTTGGTTGTTGGACCTCAGATTTTTTTTTTCTTATCTGCCTGGCAGTGTATTACGTGGTTAGGGGTCGTGTAGCCTCGTTTCGCTTTTTTTTCGGGACACTGTTTTTCATGTCGCTTAGTCGATTTTCGAGTGCCTAAACTCTGCAAATTTTGTGTAAATTGTCGTGCAACCTCACTCCTAGAAGTCCTGGCTGTCCCCTCATGCTGTGTGTGATTTTTTTTTGTAATTTTTTTATTTTATTTTATTTGTGTTTTTTGTTGTTTTTGTATGTGCACAGTTCAGCCAAAAAGATTGTATTTTTTTGACCTTGTATTTTTTTTTTTCTAAGTGCCGCAAGTCGTATTTTTTTTTCCAAGTCCTGCTTTTGTTTCTTCAAAGTGTTACGGGCCATAATTTTGTAATTTTTTTTTCAAAGTTGGGGTCGCATTGTGAATGGTGTAATTGAGATTTGTGTTGATGTGTAGTTCCGCGCGTCCACCAGAGCAGTGTGCGCCTTCGTCAATCACTGCCTAAGTCGTGCAGGGTCGTAGGGATGAGCGCCTACGGTGTTCATCTCCACCAGCGCAGTGAGCACCTTCAGCGTTCCCTGCCTTTGCGAGGGCCACCGTTGCTGCAGGCTCACTACGTAAGCCCGCAATCGTTAGCAACAACCCATATTGCTCACAACTATATATGTGATTATTTTCTGATTAATAACTAGCTGTATTATTTGCTTCCTGGTTAATAATGCACTTAATCAGAATCAAAAAATGTAAATATATATATATATATATATATATATATATATATATATACATATACATATATACAAAGATGAGAAACATTCCTGAGAACATCTTTAAACTGGATTTGTATGTAACTCAGATCCCTTGTGAATAAAAATAATAATTATAACCATACTAATGGTTCACATGTGGAAATAATAATACAGTGTAATAATGTAATAATAATAATAATAATACCACCGCTGTACTATAATAATAAGTCACAGAAACTATTGTGCTCTTTCTTTTAATACAAACAAACAGAACATAAAAACAAACTCATGCAAAAATCCTTGGCGGCTCTTTCTTAAGTATGGGTTGTCTGTAGGTCGGGTCATCTGCAACTTATTATACTGTATATATATAATCATTGGGCAGTGGCAGCTTCAATAATTCTAAAACTTTTTTATGCAATGATGTGTACTGTTTGTGCTTAGTAGCCTATGCAGATGGCATGAACTTTCCTGTACAGAGCCTTGCAAAAGTATTCACCCCCCTTGGCATTTTTTATGTTTTTTGCCTCACAACCTGGAATTAACATGTTTTGTTTGAGGATTTTCATCATTTAATTTACAGAACATGTCCACAACTTTGATGATGTTTATTTATTTGTTTTTATTTTGAAGCAAACAACAAAAAGGACAAAATAACAGAAAAAGTCAATGTGCGTAAGTATTCACCCCCCTAAAATCAATAATTTATAGAGCCCCTTTTGCGGCAATTACAGCTCCAAGTCGCTTTGGATAAGTCTCTATGAGCTTGCCACATCTTACCACTGGTATATTTGCCTATTCCTCCTTGCAAAACTGCTCCAGCTCCTTCAAGTTGCTTGGTTTGCGCTTGTGAACAGCAATCTTTAAGTCTGACCACAGATTTTCTATTGGATTGAGGTTTGGGCTTTGACTAGGCCATTGCAACACATTTACATGTTTCCCCTTAAACCACTCAAGTGTTGCTTTAGCAGTGTGTTTGGGGTCATTGTCCTGCTGGAAGGTGAACCTCCGTCCTAGCCTCAAATCACGTACAGAGTGGTACAGGTTTTGCTCAAGAATATCCCTGTATTTAGCACCATCCATCTTTCCCTCAACTCTGACCAGTTTCCCAGTCCCTGGTGTTCTTTGGGTGATGTGATGTGTTGGGTTTGCGCCAGATGTTGTGTTTTCTTTGATGGCCGAAAAGTTCAATTTTAGTCTCATCAGACCAGAGCACCTTCCTCCATACATTTTGGGAGTCTTCCACGTGCCTTTTCGCAAACTCAAAATGTGCCATTTTGCTTTTTTGCTGAAAGTAATGGCTTTCTTCTGGCTACTCTGCCATAAAGCCCAACTCTATGGTCGTACGGCTTATTGTCGTCCTATGGACAGATATTAAAGTCTCTGCTGTGGAACTCTGCAGCTCCTCTGTGCTGCCTCTCTGATTAATGCCCTCCTTGCCCGGTCCGTGAGTTTTGGTGGGCGGCCATCTATTGGCCGGTTTGCTGTTGTGCCATGTTCTTTCTATTTGGTTATGATAGATTTGATGGTGCTCCTGGGGATCATCAAAGCTTTGGATATTTTTTAATAACCTAAACCTGACTTGTACTTCTCAATAACATTGTCCCTTACTTGTTTGGAGACTTCGTTGGTTTTCATTGCAGTGTTTGGTTAGTGGTGCCTCCTGCTTAGGTGTTGCAGCCTCTGGGGCCTTTCAAAAAAGGTGTGTATATTTTATAATTTCACTAATTATGTAACTTCTGAAGATAATTGGTTACACCAAAGCTTTTTATGGGCTTTATAACAAAGGGGGTGAATACATACGCACATGCAAATTTTCCGTTTTCTATTTCTAAAAAATAGTTTTATGTATATATTTTTTTTTTAACTTTACCAACTTAGACTATTGTGTTCTGATCCATAACATAAAATTCAGATTAACAAAACATTGAACTTAAGGTGGTAATGTAACAAAATAGTTAAAAAGTGAAGGGGGGTGAATACTTTTGCAAGGCACTGTATATTGTTTTTAAACTCATATAATGTTAGTCATTATGCACACACACAATTTGGTATTACAGGGATATGTAAGTGAGCTGGATTATGAGTGCATCTGATAGAGGATAATTAGTAGTGTATAAAAAAAATTGTGCATGAAAAAATACCAAAAAAAGCATTTAAACACTTAAAAACCCTTGAAGTTAGCAAAATATTTTTTAATCTATGTCAGTTGAAATTTAGGGTTAACATCCTCCGAACCCAGGCTAAACTGGTATACAATTTGAAAAATAATTTTGGCCAATCAGGAGGAAGTAAAGACTGAAACATTTGTATCACAATCTGGCAGTTGCTGTCTGTTTTTTTCTCTCTGCCTGTCTCCTTATGGGCAATTTCAGCTGTGACCCCAGCAATCATCATTTCTTTTAGAGGTCACACACTGTACCCTGCAGGGTACACTTTATGTAAGTTTCCTAGGGGTGTGCTCATCCAGATATCAGAATCTAGAATATAAATATGTAAGAACATTCAACTTGTCAATATAATACATATTTTGCTATTAATTAGTTGCTGTTTATTAGGAAACATTTGAAACCCATGAAACTTACATATACCTTTAAGCTCTATATATATTATATGGCTGCCGTGTAAATGTGTACTCAGCATCACTGTGATTGATGGCAGTTTTCCTTATCACAGGATACGGATGCCTTGTCAGTTAATTTGTCTGACATCTTTCAACCTTGTATGGGCTATTAGCGGCATGATGTCTGCCAAATGAGGGCAGGATCATGCCATGCGTGCAGGAATCAGGAATGTATATAAACATATCTAGTACAAATGCATTTCTGATAATGATGGAGTTTTATATATTCAGTGTTTCCTTAAAGTGACACAGCAAACACCACGAATATTGCATAAATATAATGTACACATATATATAAACATACTGTGGTAACTTGGTTCTTAACCTTAATCCGTTCCGCAGGTTGAGTACCAAAAAAGAAGAGTACCAAACTCCCATAAGGAGTAATGTTAATTCGTTTTAGCAAGCGCGATGAGTACCAAGGTAGCGCAATGAGTACCACATTTTTTTGCTCATCTGGACAGGTTGAGTATTGAAAATGCTGAATTCCGAGGAGGTTGAGAACCAAGGTACTACCAGAGACAATACATTATTCAGGGTGTGGAGAAATATAGAGCTAATACTGCCGGGGAACAAGTCTGCGGCAGTGAAGTGACCGGAATATGCTAATGACGTGACGCGCTTGTGACTTCACGTCATTAGCATATGCCGGTCACTTCACTACCGGAAGACATGCTGCGGGGGGAGAGATGAGCAGGGAACTCATCAGATCACAATAACAAGTAAGGAGAGAGGGGGGATAGGGACTGGAGAGGGGGAAGTGAGAAGGAGGTTACGGGGAAGGAGGAGGATGATGGGGGGAGGAAGAGGAGGATGATAAGTGTGGCAAGGGAGGATGATAGAGGGAAAGGGGAGGATGATAAAGGAGGAAGGAGAGAGGAGGAGGATTATAAGGAGGGAGGAGGATAAGGGAGAAAAGAAGGAGGGAAAGGGGGAAACAGAGGTGATTGGAGATGGGGGAAGTGAGGATGAGGATAGGGAGGAGGAGAAGGAGGGAAGGGGTAAAGGGAGGAGGAGGATGATAAGGAGGAAGGTGGAAAGGGAGGAGGATAAGGGGGAAAGGGCAGTATGATTATGTCAGTATTTTTTTAATGTACCGCTTTAAACATTCTAAATACTGACATAATCATACCGCCAGGCAGGTTAAAGAGACATGGAATGCAAATATATCATGCATTTAAAAAGAACATTTTTTACACATTATAAAAGTTTATATTTTGATGAAAAAATATTTATTAAAGCTTGTTTAAACTTATTGGAAACTAACAGGAAAGAGAACAAGATTGTATGTTAAAATGATCTATTTTTTAAATTACACTAGTAGCAGCAAAATAAAAAAAGTTTTAAGTCTGTTTACATACAAAGTGTATCCTGATTACTGTCTGTTGCATGAGTAATAATAGATAGTTGAGTGTTTTCCCCTGAATTCAGGAATGCACTGGCCAGTTAACCCATAACTGACCTGTTTAGGTATTTCCAGCATTCCATGCTCTGCACAGATTGATATGTTAAGGGTTGTTGTCTTTTGCTCACTACAAGGAGCTGTAGCTGCAGGTCTGGCTGGGGGCAGTCATTAACTCATATTAACACAGATTTAGTTTTATTGTTTTCCCAGTGAAAACGTATTTTGAAAATTCTAAATCAATTTCAGTATGCTGAATTAAGTGGCCCTTTAAGCTTTTTTTTTGCAAATTATTTGCTATTTTTGAGTCAAAAATTCTATTTAGAAACTTTAATTTTAGTGAAAACAGCTAGTACCTATAATGAACACAAAACATGTCAAAGCATCTAGTTCATTTACTGAATGGTGCTCCAAGTCATACTGATCTGAACAGAAAATGTGATAATATGTATTTCTACAGCTCACACTGTGTTTTATAGTAGTAAAAACAGGCATAAAAGCCCAAAAATGTCTAGGGGTGATACAGTTTAAGGAGTAAAGATCCTGTGGACCTGAGAGGTGGATCTACCACCTGTGCACGCGGTGCAATGCACAGGGGCCCTATTCTGGGGGGGGGGAGCAGTGCTACAGTTCCTCGCAAACACTTTTTTTTAAATGTCTTTGATTAAATTCTCAATGGCCTTGGGCCTCACCCACCTTCCAATATAATAATTAAATATATATATATATATATATATATATATATATATATATATATATATATAAATAATGGGTCAAAACTTTCATGGGAAAGACATACTGCTCCATAGTGCTGGCTGCCTCTAGTGGCCACATTGGATGTACCTGCCCAAGAGCTTACAATCTATTTCACAGTAGGTAAGACAAAGAAACACATGAGGGAGACTGAGTTGAACATGTTAAGTGATATTTCTAAGAGTTCAAGGCACTTATGCAAGTGGCAAGCTTTAAAGGACTACTGTAGTTTGGGAAAAACCACATATGTTGTGAAGTATATAACATACTAACAAGGACAGCAGCTGTGCAAACAAAAAAAGATATGTTTTAAAACAAAATGGAATAAAATAATTGAAAATTAAATGCATAATTTAATTAATTTAATGTTTGTAAGCATATTTCACATTATCAAGTAAAGCTCTTCTTAAGAGCGCATCACAAAATATGGCATTTTAATAGCTGTTTAAAAATAGTGAGAGTAAGGGATTAGTAGGTATTCAGTGGCAGTGCATTCCAGTGGTACCTGGCAATAAAGAAACAAAAAAAACATCATAAGAGACAAACAAGGATGTGGTGATACCTGTATATTAAAGGGCCACTTAATTCTGCACAATTTGGACCATATTTTTTATTATTATTATTAACTTGAATTTGTAACGTGCCAACATATTCTGTAGCACTATACAGGGTATGAAAACAAGAGAAGTACAATGTTAACAACTGCAGAAAATGGAGGGCCTTGTTTTGAGCTGAGAATCTTTGCAGAAAGTGTTTTTTTCCAAAGCACCCTACAAGATTGGAAGCTCTCTACTTACAATCTAAAGGACCATATCACAGTAAAGATTGCCTAAAAGCATTTTTCATTGAGAAATTAATAAATAAAATCTGTTTTTACATGAATAACTTACTGCCCACTGTCAGACCCACAGTTACAGCTCTGTGTAGTGATCAAAAGCCTTACCACATCTATCTGTGCAGAGCATGGAATGCTGGAATCACCTAAACAGGTCAGTTATGGGTTAACTGGCAAGCGCAGTTCTGAGTTCAAAAAGACTGCTATCAATCGTTGTCTGCTTGTAAACAGACTTAAAACTTAGATTATTTCAGCTGTCATTAGTAATTTAAAAACAGATACCTCCCAGACCTGTCCCTGAGGCCTGTCCCTCCCCTGAGCTACCCCCCCCGGGATCCGGCCCCTTCCCCTCTGTCCCTCTCCTAGGTGTTCCTGCTGCTGGGGCCACCCTGCCACCACCCACCTCCTCCTCTACACTCCCCTCCTGTTCATCTTGTACCTCCTCTTCCTCCGCCACCTCCTCCTGCTCCTCCTCCGCCACCTCCTCCTTTAACTCCTCAACCTCCTCATCTCCTCCACCACTCCTCACCTCCTCTCTACCACTACTCCCCAGGGCCACCTCTCTCTCATCCTCACCTCCCCTCTTCTCCTCTTATGCTCTTTCACACCATAAAGAGCACTTACAGTGAGGTAAATGGCCCTCTGAGATATAATGAGGAGAAGAGGAATAGTTGGCTTTAGAAGAGGTAAGACATTTGTATTTTTTAAATGATTTATTTCAGCATATAATACTTGTAACGGAGTTGGAAAATGAATCCAATATCTCCGCTGGTATACGGTTCAATACCCAAGAGGCACTACAGTTTCACCATTCCCGACCTCCCATATTGGACGACACACAATTTAGCAGTCAACTGAATACTGACTTTATTTTGTTATGTGCAGAAATATTTATACACATCTCTTCCCACAGGCAATACACATCCCCCATAGTTGGCCACACAATACACATAGAGGGACAATAGGTGGGTTACACCTCCCTGAGGCTACCTGGCAACTTTGATACAATCAGACATTGATTAGATCATGATTCTTTGTTCTTATGTCTCATAATGAAAACACTTTATACAATAGACTTCCTTATCTTATGCGGAGTCTCTGTAATAGGATTATCTATTAGCCTAGTAGCTGTAATATTCTGAGCCAATATATTCTGTAGAACATAAACCAACATATCTACAGTATAGCAATGTGATCATATTTTAACCAAGAATTAAATAACCATAAAACAGGGTAAAACAGTGATGGGTTCCGTTACAATACTGTTATAATATTAATTATCATAGTGCATAGTCTGCATTCTGATCACACACTTATTCTTTTAATTTGCTAATGTATCTAGAACCTAGAAAAATAGGTTAGATGGCAGAATGTATCCCAAACAAGTGCCCATATGGATTGCCCATTCTATCCATCTAAATAAGCTAAGTTGGCTAAATTAGCCTTATGCTTATTCCAACCTTTGACCCCACCACTTCCACAGGATGGCTGTTTGACTTACCTGCTTCTCTCTTTGTAAACTAGTACGATGTCACTAAATCTTCCACCTTCCTCTGTGAAATGCCATATTGTGCCTCCGATGATCTTGGTGCTGAGCTTGTGTGTAGACAAGGAATCGCTTTATGTACACTTCAGGGAGAAGATTGTCTTTATTATATAGCAGCATGAAACCTACACTCTTATTATTGTAATAATGTGAAATGCTTTGCAATATTTTGCGCAATGATAGATTTCCTTTAAAATAATTATATGTACTGTAGTTTTCAAGTACATGCCACACAAAGGAATGCGACAACATGGTAAGAATTCAAATCTTCTTTAAGTACATATGAGCATTTGGCAAAGAGTTACTTGAAGACTTCTCCATAATACCAGAACATAAGAGGAGCATTATCAGGGGAAGCAACTGGCTTTTATCTCTGTATGAAATGTTCACAAAGTATTTGTTTATCGCAATGTGCAGGCTTGTTAATTGGTTACTTACTTGCTTAAGTAAGCAAATAATATAAGGGGGGACTTTGCTATTACTCTGAAACTAAACGAAGTGGCATTAAATGTACTATCAATTTCAGGCTAATAGCCTTCCCCGTGGCTCTGGTGAATAGACAATCTGGAACCTCCAAGACAAAAACAAAGTGAACATAGCATGTGTGAGGGCAACAAGACTTCAAAAGCGCAGTCTGATATGTTTACATTCATTCTTGCAGTATATTGCCATTTTTATTTTTTTATTTATTGATGTTATATATTTGACCTTGTTGAAAATTAGCCCTATGGCAGCAAAACTTTTTCCCGGAACCATGAACTGTGTCTAGAGAAACCAGCTGTGTATTCAGCTGTTACAACTAATCTTATTTCGATGAAGATGAGATTTTACAGCTTTCTTGGACCCCAAGCGATATTACTATGTGTAAAATTTTGTAATGTGAGGAAATGTCACTAAATTTAAACCAGTGAACTAAACTAGTTGCAAAGTAACATTTTATTCTTTCTTTTTTTTAACTGCTCGACTATAAGATGCACCTGACTTTAAGATGCTGCTTAAGTTTACTAAATGATGCCGCTAACTGTAAGATACATCTTTCCTTCTTATAACTTCTTGATTATAATATCCACCTGCTATAAGATTCAACTTACTAAATAATGCAATGCACCTTTCTACTGGATGCACCTGACTATAAGACGCACCTGACTATAAGACGCACCTGATTGTAAGACGCACCTGATTGTAAGACGCACCTTACTATTGGATGCACCTGACTACAAGATGCACCTGGCTGTAAGATGCACCCGACTGTAAGATGCAGATTAATAAAATATGCACATAACTATAAGATACAGCTTACTAAATGATGTGACTAACTATAATATACACCTGACTATAAGACTCATCTGACTATAAGATGCACCTGACTTTACGGTTCACTTAAAGGTATATGCAAGGGAGGTGGGTTATGAATGCATCTTGTAGAATGCATTATGACCCAACTAGCAAAATATTTTGCAAAAAAAAAAATGTGCGTGGGGTGATGTGGACACCCCAGGAATGGCACTGCGCATATTGGGTACTTCATTAAAAGAATGTACCCAATATAAAAGCTGCTGATTGGCTAAAGGAAAGGAAATTGTCTGAAATCATGTGACACAGTAGGAAAGACTTCAAGTGCTAACTCAGCATGCCTGCACAATCCCCAGGCCAAAACGATACAATGTATAATGTATGCTAATATTCCCTGGGAATTTCAGGGGTGTCAACATTGAGAGAAAACAGGCCCTGTACTGTGTGAAACTATTCATTTAACACCCCAGCCCCTACAGGGCCCCTCGACACACCATACCCCCTCTCTCCTGCAGAGACCCCTTGACTCACCATTCCTTCCTCTCCCTTCCCTCGCAGGGCCCCTCCACACACCCTTCCGCCCTATCCCTCCCTCTGTATGAACCCTGGGCACATCGTTCCCACTACCCTATCTCCCCCTTCCCCATCTCCCACTTCCCTATCTCCCCCTTCTCTTACTGTACAGTGTGGATCCGGATGTAGCCTTCCCCTGCATGATTAGGCCAGGGCAAGAAATCCCCTGTGACGTCATGTATTGCTTGATCAGAGCTGCAAATGGAGTCACATGGAATACAAAATAAGTAAGTTTACATCAATTAATATCATGCTCAATTTCCTTTCATTGGCATACTGCCAACTGTGGTCCTTTAAGTACATACAACCCCATTTCTGTATAGCCAACAAGTGATTTCCCAGTAGCCAATTCCCTGATCACTCACAGATATATGTGTGTGGCAGAAAGTGGATGTAAAGTATCTTTACATCACAACGTGACATAAACTCTCTCCAAGTAATCTATCTTAATGACCACTTAAGACACCACATGTATATCCTCGCTGTTTTTGGCGGCAGCTTTAGTTGTCTCGAGGGGGACCTGGATAATCGTGTTTGCTATAAAGAAACTACTGTAAACAGATCATTACAATGGTTGGAGAGGTTTTTTTTTAGATTAAACCAACATGTGTTCTGCACCATATCTACAAATTAACTGTCAGATTGTGAATTATAAAGCTTCAATTGTTAGCATAGAATAATTGTTTTGGGATAAAAGGGACATACATTTTAGAGTTGTTATGTTGCTGGGTAAAAGGCAGATAACTTTATCATGTTTAGATATTTAAAGTGACACAGCTGAGGTTCCACATATAGTGTACTTATTTCTCCCATAAACCCAATATAATAGATAGTGCAGCTGAACTACAGAACACCAACATGTAAGTACTATAAGGGCTAACACTGCGTCATTTAATAAGAATTGCAAGAGTGAAAAGAGCTTAAAATAAATACATTTGACATCTTCTTCACTGCATTTTGAGTGTTGTACATGATGATTATGAGTTTGCAGTTCCTTTAATAATTCTTGTGATGCACTCCGAACCTGAAATCAACATGGGTTCAATACAGGGGTATGTTTCTACCCAGGACTATGAGGCGAAGGCCTAGGGCTGCACATTTTCAGGGGGCAGCATGCTTTTTGAAGATGAAGTGCAGTACTTTCAATTATGTTTATATGCACAGAAGTGTCTATATAAAGTAATATTTCTGTCTGTAAATATACCTGACAATTTCTGACAAACCATATGTATATACATACAAATACAGAAATGTAAAAGTTAAAATATAGAAAATGGAAAGAAGGATCTGCAAGTGGGGCAGGCCCCCTGGATCACTCTCAAAATGGCTCATCTAGCCAAATGTAATTGCCCATGTGAAGTGTTTTTTTAGTGAGTACATGTGTGCCCCTGGTATACTATTGTTCTGTTGTTCCTCCATATTACATAGTTACATAGTTACATAGGGCCTCATTCTATTATCGGCCGTAGGAGATGCAGGGCCACAAGGACCGGCCGCAAGCTATTTGCCTATTCTATTCCCTTCCGGCCGGGTATTCCGGCAGGCTTGCGGCCGGCGCCTTGTTATCCCTTGCGGCCGCACGCGTCGGAGGAAAACCTTTGATCTTAAACGGCCGCAAGAGTTTCGGCCGCAAGAAAATCCTGGTTGCTATTCAATTGCTCCGGGAACCCTCTCTGCAAGGCTAAAACCGAGCCACAGCTTACTTGCAGCAAAAAGGTCCCACAGGCACACAATTAAGCACATTATAAAGCCATAATAAAGCCATCCTGCACTCTGAGGAGACTATAAAGTGATTGTAGGTGTTAGCAAAAATAGCACAACATTCCCCTACACTCAAATTCGTAAATAAATGTTTTTTTAATTTATGTCAAATATCCATGTAAAAAGTCCAGAGGGCTTGGAGCACCTCAGACCCGCCCACGCTGCGGATGGAAAAAAAACAGTTGATGTAATCTCGGATTTGGGCTGATGTGCAAGCTTGAGAGGGGGTTGCTATTAATCCTCATGTCCCCCAATATGATCCCTAGCATTTACAGAGCTTTACAGTGCCGTCTTGAATTTATTTTTGCTTTTAAAGATTTCTGAAGTTACGGCCGGTTTCAAGATATACGGCCGGCCGTAAGGGGATATCCTTGCGGCACCGTATAATTGAATTGAAAGGTAACGGGAGCCCCACAAAGAATCGCAGCTTTGCAGCCGATTTATGGCCGATAATAGAATGAGGGTCATAGTAATTAAGGTTGAAAAAAGACTTTCAGTCCATCAAGTTCAACCTTTTAAGATCTCCTCTGATCTGCAATATGCAGATTAAATATAAATTAATTAGTTGTTAGTTAATTATTAAACAATTATTAATATTATTATTTTTTTAATTATTAATTATAAAGAAGTTATGTTGTTTTAAGCCTAAACAAGTGAAAAAAACTGCTTATGTTGGGACTAGTGACTTTACCTTGAATAATTTAAATGGATAATAATCCATTGTGTGTGACTTGTTGCTGTTGTTCAGCCCTTTAGTCATGACCGATTCTCAGTGACCAAATGGATGCAGTACACCAGGCACGTCTGTCTGTGTTTTTGGTTGTGCTTATACGTATGGTTTTCTTGGCAAAAACACTGGAGTGGGTTGCCAGTTTTCCAGTGGAGCACACTTTGTCTGACCTCTCTGTTATGATCTGCCTATCTCAGGTGACCCTACATGGTATAGCTCACAGTTTCATTGAGGTACACAAGCCCCTTCACCACTACAAGGTAGCGATCCAACCTATCCTACAATAATACTAAATCTAGTTTTTATTAATCTTATAACTAGCCCACTATAATCCTATACCTAGTGTCCAATAATCCCATAATGTACACCACCTACAGCTTCACTTTATCCAATGGTGCTGGTACAAATCTACTAAAATAATTATGGGCTGACATCACACATACACAAATGTACACAAGAGTATGGTATTGGAGAGTATAAATATGTTGTTTTGATCATTCAATAAAGGTTGAGAGATAGTGTTCACATATCCACAGTGTGAGACTATTTCTGTGTGTTGTATCCTGACTTGGGGAGTGGTCTTGCCATGGGCCACTAGTAACCTGTACCCAGTATTCGCTGGCTGTACCTTTTGGGCCTTGTCCTCTTCAGAAGACATCTTTTGTGCCACAGAGAACAGGAACTACATGATTCTGCTGGGGTAGGTTGGAACTAGGTTCATATCAAGCCCTCTTGAAGAAGCAGATCGTGACAATGTGTATATATATTTTCAAATATTTATAGTTTGCTTTATCTCAAACAACATTGCAATTTAACATGCACTTCCAATTTAATACTGGAAAATCATATGGAAAATCTGGAAATACTGGAAAATCATATGGAAAAAAATTAACAGCCTTATTAAATTGCAATTTGGCCAATTGAATAGGGCTCTCTATAAGCACATAGCATATTTTGACAAAAGTTTTTAGTTAGTGAAAAAAACTTCTGTAAAAAAATATGTTATGTGCTTATATAGAGCCCTATTCAATTGGCCAAATAGCAATTTATAAAGGCTGTAAATATTTAAAATTGACCAATAGCTTAGGATTTAGGACTTAAAACTTAGAATTTGTCATTTTTATTATAGTTTCTACACTTTGCTATTAATATTTTTATTTTATTTTTATTTTGGGAGATTTAGGATATGTCAAAAAATTATCAGTAATTTAACCAACAGAAAAAAATATTAAGGATTGCTGGAGATTACCCAAAAAAGCTTTCTTATTTGTGTTAGAAACTTTACAGTGTTTTTTTCTCAAAATCATACAAGCGTCTGAAGACTCAGAAAGGTATAATAAAGTCTTCATTAATCTTTCCGTAATTGTAAGCCTCTGTTAGAAGAGGGCTGGTGTTTGATTCATTAAGATATCTCTTTGTACACCTTCCCATAATTGCTACTAATTAACAAATGTGTACAATAGCGTCTGATTAACCAAATGCATGTTTTGTGATTACTACTAATAATGCCCTTTTTGTTCTAAAAACGCCAAATGTTTCCAAAGACAAAAAAAGCTGTTGATGGCACTTTTTTTAATAGAATATAAAATACCAAAGAAAAATTGCAATTATTTAATTAGGACTCTAGACTGTTTTAAAGTGGTCTTTTTAAATAATCAAAGAAATCTTAATTTTCTCAAGGCATAATTATTTCGAATTGTGTGAAAATTGGATGCAAATCAAAGAAAAAAAATCTGTATTAAATCTGTTTATAAGGCAAGTTGAATAAGATAAGTTTATAATCAAAGTTAATTCAATTTTGAAATACTGGATTATGTAATTGATACCTGTAGAATAAACAGTAAATACAAATGTCTGTTTTTAATTGTAATTACGTTAATATAAAACTATTTACTTTTAAAGAAAAATTCTCCCATACCCATGGTCATTTAAGAATCTCAATACCAGCCCCCCATGTATAATAATTTATGAATTCTTATGCAAACTTGAGCTATTTTTGCTCTCCTTCAAGTTTTCAATATTAAAATGCCACAAAAGGACACAAGAACAGTTTAATGACAGTGATTTTTTAAAAGGGCCCTTAAGTTCAGCACAATGTGGGCAAAATCAGATCTCTTAAAAGCATGTTGAAATACTTTTTGAATTTTTTAAATATGTGCATTTGTCACTGAGAAATCAAATCAAATACAATCTTTGTTTACATGTTGCCCACTTGCTTTTGCATTTCTGAAGCCAATCAGGTTGAAGGGTTGTGTGTCCCATTCAAGTCAATGGTAAGGCTGCTTACGTTTCCAGTGTGAAGGAAACAAACCTAATTTTTGTAATCTCTTGTGACAGAAAATTCAGGTTTCGGCTCTCTTGCCTCTTTGAAATTTCAACAATGCAGAGCAATGCTCTGTGCTCCACTCCGGTGTCGTCCATGTAGAGATCAAATGAAAAAAAAATCTGTGCAGACATGGAATGTTGAACTCACTTAAACAGGTCAGCTATGGGTTAACTGGTCAGTACAATACTGAGCCCGGCGAAAAACGGTTATCAATCATTGTCTTCCCTGTAGACAATCACCACACTGCATGCTCCTTGGCTGCCTGTTATTACTCATGCAAGTAGGCAGGATACATTTTGTATGTAAACAGTCTTAAAATGTAGATGTTTTATCTGTTATTAGTGTATTTAAAAAATATATATATATTTTTAACATATAATCTTGTGCTTTTTCACACAATGAAGAGCTCTTACAGTGAGGTAAATGACCCGTTTAGCTCCTCTAGGTCCATATAGGCCTATTCTGCTCATTATTATTGTTAGCATTTATTCACACAACATAATATTAGGACCCTTCATCCAGCTTATAAAATGCATATAAATTAAATGACCACTTAAGAAAATGCAAATTGTACTACACCACTGTAAATATATTTAAAAAATATTTTGAAATGCTTTTTGAATTTTTAAAATACATGCATTTGTCACTGAGAACTGCAATAAAAAAAAATGTTACTGCAACCAATGAGATTGTAGGATGTTTCTCCAATTGAAGTCTATGCGAAGGTCTATAGTATCCTTTAGATTATGGGTCTGCAAGTTGTCTATCTTGCATGAAGCTTTGGGGAAAGCACTATGTTCACTGGATTCTAAGCTCAAAGACAGGGCTCGTCATCCTTTGCAATGTGTTAATAATGAATATGTCTTTGCCTGGAAATTAACTTTTGATGTATAGCGCTATGGAATATTTTGGCGCGTTAGAAATAAATTATAATATAGAGAGAGACCTTGAATTTCTCCAGCCTTCCTCAATAAAGCCTCATGGCGTAGCTTTGACATGATCTGCACTGGGGCAGAGCAACTTCCAGTGGAGCAGGTGTAATGCACCGGGGCTCTTCTCTGGGGGAGCTCAGTGCTGTCTATTTTTTTCCCTAAGAGGGCCCCCCAGGCCATAACAACCCCGGCTTCACTGTTCCCCACAGCCCCTCCCCCCATGTTCTTGATTTTTGCAGGCCATCTGATAGGATTTCTTTAGTGGTTCAGTGTTAAAATCTCAGTTTTAGTCCAAAAATTTCCACTGTGCAGATACGAGCTTCTTCTGCAGAAACTTAATGGTAATTTTTTATTATTAATGTAAAAAAATAATATAGACTCTAATGTATTACTTTTCTATGCAATTATGCTGCTGTGGTATCTACCATTTCAGTTTGCACTGATCTACTTCATGGATGGGAGAAGACTTCCGTTGCAGAGAGGAAACAATGGGATTGTGGCAGCTACAGCTACCAATGCTTTCTTTAGGACTAAGCTCATTAGTTTACAATGGCATGCCCTGTTCAAACAGTAGCTGTAAACAATAACTGCATATAAAAGTGCCAAATTTAAAGGCTGTAGTTATTTTATTTTTTACTACCTTAAAATATTGCCGTTATCAAGTTTAGTTATACAAAAGATAATAAAGGAAAAAGTTGGACGCAGTGATCCTTTAATTTGGAATATTCTGGATTTAATTGAATTTTGAGATTGTATTAACAGACCATCCAGGGCACAGCTCCCAGGACTCGATATTATTCATCACATCCTATTTTAGATACAGATTCAATTTGTAGTGTTATCATTGGTTTTCTCGGTGGCTCTGTGGGAATCTGCCCCTCTTGATGAAGATGTCTGTACAATCTGGTTATTATTTGGAGTTGTGTCCAGTAGATCTACTGCAGTAAAAATAGACTTACTCTATTGACTACAACTGAGCCAAAGCTTCTCTGCAGTGTTGGGAGTTTTTCAATTGAAAAATATAACACTTTTTAATGCAATAAAAAACTGATTTGAGTCCATGTCATATCTTGTGAATTTTATTCTTACTATATTCTTGGTAGAGGTCCAACCCAAAATCAATATGTAGAATTTTTTTCACAAAAATAACTCTTTGTTTACTAATTATTTTTATGGAAAATTGATACAATCATCCTAGCGGTGATCTGAACATCTACATATATTTTTGGCTTTTTTATTGACCCCATCTCTACTTTGTATAGAGGAGCCCCCAAATTATTTTGCATTGGACCCTCCATTCACTAACTTCATCACTGCTCTAAGTACAGACAGATACCGTCTCAGGGGTTGGCACCAGACCTAAGACTAGTAGTACAGAAATACTGGTCTAAATAACAAAACTTATATTGAAAGATATGTATTGTATATCAATATAACTTAAGGGAAAGGATGCAGACTTATTTAGGTTTCATCCTGCCCTGGACATTCAGATTTGTCTCCCCACCCACTTGTAATTCCTCTTTTCCCTTCTCTATATTTCTAAATTTGATATCATACATTTATGTGTTATACTGTATGTATATATATATATATATATATATATATATATATACATACAGTATCTCTCAAAAGTGAGTACACCCCTCACATTTTTGTAAATATTTTATTATATCTTTTCATGTGACAACACTGAAGAAATGACACTCTGTTACAATGTAAAGTAGTAAGTGTACAGCCTGTATAACAGTGTAAATTTGCTGTCCCCTCAAAATAACTCAACACACAGCCATTAATGTCTAAACAAAATTGAGTACGCCCCTAAGTGGAAATGTCCAAATTGGGCCCAAAGTGTCAATATATGTTTTAGCACTGCCTTAACCCTCGTGGGCCTGGAGTTCACCAGAGCTTTACAGGTTCCCACTGGAGTCCTCTTCCACTCCTCCATGATGACATCCCATAGCTGGTGGATGTTAGAGACCTTGCACTCTCCCACCTTCCATTTGAGGATGCCCAACAGATGCTCAATAGGGTTTAGGTCTGGTGACATGATTGGCCAGTCCATCACCTTTACCTTCAGCTTCTTTAGCAAGGCAGTGGTCGTCTTGGAGGTGTGTTTCGGGTTGTTATCATGTTACAATACTGCCCTGCAGCCCAGTCTCCGAAGGGAGGGGATCATGCTTTGCTTCAGTATGTTACAGTACATGTTGGCATTCATGGTTCCCTCAATGAACTGTAGCTCCCCAGTGCCGGCTAAGACCAAACATATATACACATATGTCTATATGAGTATATATTTTTTCTATAGCATCGCTGTTTATGTTCAAACTGAGGGTTTCATCTCATATCAGTGTTTTTGTTCTCTTTGTGCCTTATCCATTTATCTGTCGTTTAGGTATTAGTTCAACTACCTTTCTTCAGTATAGATGTATACTTTTGGTGGTGGGAGTGTCATGGTCTGGGCCTGCATGAGTGCTGCTAGCACTGGGGAGCTACAGTTCATTGAGGGAACATGTACTGTGACATACTGAAGCAGAGCATGATCCCCTCCCTTTGGAGACTGGGCTGCTAGGCAGTTTTCCAACATAACGACCCCAAACACACCTCCAAGACGACACACTGCCTTGCTAAAGAAGATGAAGGTAAAGGTGATGGACTGGCCAAGCATGTCACCAGACTTAAACCCTATTGAGCATCTGTCGGGCATCCTCAAACGTAAGATGGGGAGTGCAAGGTCTCTAACATCCACCAGCTCCGTGATGTCATTATGGAGGAGTGGAAAAGGACTCCATTGGCAATCTGAGGGTTAAGGCAGTACACACACACACACACACAGATATATATATATATATATATATATATATATATAACAATCATTTAGTGTATGATGAGCACTAGAGTGAGAAAAGCTCTCCACCGTACAGAGTACAGAAAACTCTGTATGTATTATTTGTTTTATATATATATATATATATATATGTATATATATATATATATATATATATATATATATATATATATATATATATATATGAATATATATATATATATATATATATATATATATATATATATATAAATATATAGGCATTTATGTGTAGATACAAACATTTCAATGCATTGCACTGCATTTTCGGACAGACTGCTGCCCCATGAAAATGTTCTGCCCTAGGCCTGGGCCTCATGATAAAGGAAATCAAGCATGCTTGAGATACATGTAAGACAATGTTGGGGATTAAGCCAATATGTGTGGTGGATAAAATGGGCAGACTGGTTGTCTCTTGGTTTTTATCAGCTGTCATTTTTAGGTTCCTATATCTAAAGTCTTCCCTTTTTTGTTTTTCAAGGCTCCTTGTTCCCCGGTGACTTGTAGATACAATCACAAAGTAGGTGCCTTTGAAATGGTGGGTTGTTTTATTGATATTAGTCAATATCAAAGAGAAACAAGTAAGTTAAAAAATGAATGTGATTAATATTATCAGGAGACTGGTTCAGTTTTTGCACGGTTTCAAGTGCTTGAGAATTGCGCTGCAGGAGAAGAATAGGGAAGCGAGATTAATGCCAGAACTCACATTAATGATTCCCATTGAGTAATAGTTGAGCCATTTAAGCTTCTAAAGAAATCTACCACAAACTTACTGAAGAGAAACCAAGCTGTGCAGCCGGGCTATGCGAGAAAGAAAGCGGATAGTTACATTTGATTAGGTTCAAATCAAAAGTCAGAATGACCCAGCAGCTAATCAATTAGAAACTTTAATTTGTGCCCAAGTGGGAATTTATGCTGGTAGAACAATGTGATTTTTTTTTATCCAGCCTAGCGATCTGATTTTATTTTTCAGGCCTACAACGCACGGTTTTAGCAGTTTGCAAAAAAAAAACTGGGGTCAGGATCAATGAGGATCAATATTCTGAAAACCTTGTTATATGAAAGACTATAAGTTATATGCATAGCTAATAACGGTAAATTAACAAGACTGTCAGCCCTATTAAATTAGCTCAACGTGTAAATCCGTAGCTCGTAATGTAGCCTGCAAGACTTACAGCTATTAAATTAGACCCGTAAAGAAACCCGTCAACTATTTGCGGGGTGAGGGCGCGAAAAGGCTAGTGGACGTGAAAATTTGAATTGCGCGCCCGCAAATCCTTTAATCTGTTAAACACGTAACTGTCACGTTTCAACTCACGCTATTAAATTGCAACAAATTTACTGGCATTCAACCCCGTAAGCTGCAAATGGAGCCAAGAAGCCAATGGGTACTAGAGAGGACCTGCTAGAGGGTTAAAGTCCAATCCGTAGCACTGTAAATGCGAATATACACACACTACTGTACTGTTATTAAAAGGGAAAGTGATGTTAGGTATTGAAATAAATAGCACAACATTCTGAAGCTCGCAAATTGGCAATATAAAATAATATTTTTTATGTTTAAATTCCGTGTTATATCGATCCCGGCATTCAATGTGTTAATACATATAATGGAACTCACATGTGATAGAATATCATATTTACTGCTTTATCAATATTGCATTTTTGTGGGTCATAACTCATAATTGAAGCCCGTAAGGCTTTGAAATCCAACCTCCATTTTTCATTGACATAATGATGACGATCTCTGTTTCCATTTTCTCCATAACTACGGGTTTGACTAATTGATCATGTTCAAGGCCGCACAAGGCCCAACGTTTACAGGTTTGCATCTCAAGCTTGTAACTCGCGGCCTGTTCTAATTTAATAGCTATGTAATACAGCCGAATTTCAAGCCTGCAGCCCTTGCGGGCTTGGCGATCCTGCTATGGGCTTCTAATGTAATAGGGCTATAGGAGCCTCATTCAATTGAGCTTTCCCATGTTACTGGAGCCCTTAAGTGAAGGTTGCAAGTTAATTTGCTATTTAATTGGCGTCTTTTTGCGGGCTCCAAACAGGTTAAGAGTTACGGGCTTGAAAACATTTTGATGGTTAAACCCGTAAGTTACAGACTTCCAAAACCTTTGATCTTTCACTTTCACAAGAGTTACAATGGCTATAATCGCATATCGCTATTCAATTGCTCAATTTACCCAAGCCCGCAAATGTTTTCGCACCCGTAAATGGCAAATGAAGGAGAAAATCCTACGAGTGCTAGAGAGGACCAGCAAGGGGGATAAACACCTATTCGTAGCACTGTAAATGCAAATTAAAATCACTACTGCCCTGTAAATAACAGGTAAAGAGATGACAGACATTAGAATTAATTGCACAACAGTCTCAAGCTCGCAAATCGTCAGGAAATTAATTTTATTTTTATGTTTCATTTTGAGGGTAAATCAAACTTGGGTATCAATAAGTTAATACATATGAGGCCACCCATATGGACTAGAACATTTTCATCTTTCTTTATTTTGCAGGTTTGCGAGTCTGATCACATATCAGACCCCCGAACCTAATTTACTGACATGTAACCTTCATGTTTTACTGCCGTAATAATGACAATCTCATTTTCTATTGACTGATTTTAAATGGGCGGTTACGGGCTTGCTTAATTGAACTGCATGGTTTATGTTTTCAGCTTTGGGACAGTAACTTGCGGACTTAAGCAATTTAATAGCATCGTAATCGGAGACGAACAGGAGCCCGCAACACACCCGCAGACATATGGCCTACTACGGTCGAGTTGCAGGCTTGCAATATATGCTAGCGACTTGCCCGTCAAAAATTACGGGGCAATAACATTTTAAGCCATGGGAATGCTGACACACAATGTAAACCGTTTTGTACTCTGAGGACCTTCAGAGCTCATTGAGAGCCTTGCGCTGACCTTGCGTTGAGCTAATTTAATGTTGTGCCTCTCCTGTCGTTTACTTTTGGTCCTCTGAGCCCCTTCATCAGTCATGATAAAGAGATATATATATTTTTTATGTATATGTAGTTATGTAATAATGAATTATTTATGGAATAAATTAATATACTTTAAGTATTTATAATTAATATATGCAGCCAGCAATAGCCTGAAGAGCTAACAATCTGTTTGTATTTTCCGATAGCATAGAATGTACAGTTTGAGTGGTGGTGCCCTGCTGATAAAGTGTAATGAATGTTCCAAGTGTGCATTATAAATAGGCTGCGTGAGTGAGGTAAAGACGTTGTTTTTTTGTGTAAAGCGGCATTGTATACTCGTAATGTTATTAATGTGTTACGCGGCTCGTGAGCATTTTCTGGCTTTTGTAATAGTGTATTTGGTAGTTCGTAGTTTGATGTGTAAAGTGCTATGCGTTTGGCAGTGTATTGCGTGGTCCAGGGTCGCGTAGCCTCCTTTTTATTTTTTTGGGCGGGCCTTTTTTTCCTTGCTTAGACGATTCTCGAGTGGCGAAAGTACTAATTGCTACATGTTAACAGCTCGGCTCGCTTTGCGAGGCTTGCAGTGATGAGCGCCTTTGGCGCTCATCAGCTAAGTGCTACGTGTTAACGTCTCGCCTTGCTTCGAGAGGCTCCCAGCAATGAGCGCCTGTGGCGCTCATCGCCTAACTTGTACGCCCCACACAAAGCGTGACAACTATTATATGTAATATATATATATATACTTATATTTATATATATATATATATATATATATATATATATATATCCCTGACAGATTAAATATCAAGGACAATATTATAATGCTACTTTTTAATGAGGGGAATTACATTTCATACCAGTTGCCCATTGGAGGTACTTGCATATAAGAGAGGGGCACCTATATTTCAGCAGGTGCAGGCTTGCATATATACTTGCAAGCTGTCGTTTTTGAGCGTATGCCAGGAATAGGATGTAGATGTCAAATAACACAAACTCTAATGATTTCACAAATCCTCCTCACCTCCATCCTCCATTAGCTCCCTTTGTCACCAGGCTCCAAACTATAATGAAGAGCTCAAGGAAGAAAATATATAAACTTTATATAAACAAATCTAAAATGATTTTATGTTTGTAGTATACTCAGCCGCTAGTGTTTTAGTTTGTTACATACTTCAGTATCATATCTTCCAACAGGCTCTAATTAGGACACTGCGCCATTTGAGTTATAGAAGCCTATGGAAATTTACTTTACTCCCTCTACACTGATTGGATATAGGTGACACTCACAAAGCAGAATCTGTCAGTGGGCTGTCCTGACAATGCTACAAAGCTGCAATTTTTAATCTATCCTTGATAGCCTTTAAAAGACCACTTTAATGGTCTTATAAAGGGCTCTCTAAGGAATGGTCAGGTAGGGCTTAATGAGGAAAAAACCTTTATGAAACTTTTACTGTGCAGTAAACCATTCATTAATATGTTTTAAACATGCCCCAATAGTGTATAAGCTCTAGATCTCTCCACTGTCTAAATAAGTTACGGGCCCCAAGCCAAAACCGTAAACCATGCACTGGGTCGTAGCAGTTCAGGGCGGGAACATGATCGATTCAGCAAGCCCGTAACCGCCCATTTTGAATCAGCCAATAGAAAATGAGACTGTCTTTATTAATGCAGTAAAACATAGAGGTTACATGTCAATCAATTAGGTTTGGGTGCCTGATATGTGATCAGACCTGCAAACCCAAAAATAAAGAATTAGGAAAAATAATGCCAATACTGTTCTAGTCCATATGGGTGGCCTGATATGTATTAACTCATTGATAGCCGAGATCGATTTAACACCAAAATGACACATAAAAATAAATATTATCTCCTGCCAATTTGCGAGCTTGAGACTGTTGTGCAATTACTTCTAATGTCTATCACCACTTTTACCCATTATTTACAGTGCAATATTGATTTTTTATTTGCATTTTAAGTGCTACGAATAGGTGTTTAACCCCCTTGCGGGTCCTCTCCAGCACTTGTAGGATTTTCTACTTAATTTGCCGTTTACGGGTGTGAAAACATTTGTGGACTTGGTAAATTGAGAAATTGCATAGCAATTTGCTTTTTTAGCCTTGCGAAAGTGACAGATCAAAGGCTTCGGGAGGCTGTAGGTTACGGGTTTAACCATTGCCAATTTTTCAAGCCCATAACACGGAAGCCGTTCCGAGCCCGCAAAAAGACGCCTATTGAATAGCAAATTAGCTTGTGACCTCACTTACGTGGCTACTGGATCGCCTGAAACCTCAATTGAATGAATATGCCAAAACTTGTTTTATTTATATAAAAGGGAAAAGTTAGTGATAGATTCACTAAAAGGTAATAGAATAACCACTCTGGTCTGAATTTTCTACACTTGATAACCTTGATAACTGGCAACAAGTTTTTAGAAAATAAAAAAAGGATAAATACAACCTTTAGATTTTTGGATTTTAAATACAATTATTCTTTAATATGTCTTTCTATTTTCTATTCTTGCACTTTTCTCAGAAGGGTGTGTCCTTGTAAACAAATGTTCTTTTGATTAGCTCTGGCAATATTAGTTGCCACATTCCCATTGTGTAACTAGAAGCTTCCTCTGCATTTAAACTCTCCTCCCACCTCAGTGAGATTAGCAGTAGAAACGAAAAAAGTAGATTCCACAGCAGAATAATAGAAAAGTTAAAAAAAAGTCAATATATTATTATTGTTTGTTTGTTTTCTACACCATTTTGGATATTTTCTGATACAGTTGTTCAAAAAGAGATGTAGTAGAAACACATTTGCCAATTGACATGGATATCTCTCTGTACAGGACAATTTACAATATGGTATTCACACTGTAAAGGAGAACTGGAAACTCACTGAACGAGAACATGTTTTTTTCATTCGTGCAAAATAGAATTACTACTGTAATGGAGAACTATCAGGGAGTGGTGCATATATTTGGATATGGCTTCTAATGGGTCAGATTTATAGTCAGATTGAAAAATATTTCTGTTCTAGTAAGCTCTTTTTTTAAATGTTTCCCAGGTTTAATATGATGTTTGGTGTTATTTAGTTTCCTTAAACCTTTTTTATGTTGTAATTAATATAAAAGGCTAATATAGTTAGTAAAGTGTGAGTAACGCTCAAAGTTGCGGGGATAGCGCAATTGCAAGCCTGGTGATTGCAATCCGGGCGATCAGGGAGCCCGTAAGTGAGGTCACAAGCTAATTTGCTATTCAAATGGTGTCTTTTAGGGGGCTCTGAGCGGCTTCCGAGTTACAGACTTGAAAAAAATGGCGGCGGTTAAACCCGTAACCTTTTTTTCAAGGCCCCAAGGCTTGAATCGCAAATCGCTGTTCAATTGGTCAAATTCCCCAAGCCTGGAAATGTTTTCAAACCTGTAAACAGCAAATGAGAGACAGAGAGAGAGGGGGCCAAAGAGAGACAAGGGAGGGGGGGAGAGACACAGGGGAGGGAGAGGGGGGGCAGAGAGACAAAGGAGAGGGAGAGGGGAGAAAGAGACATATGGGAAGAAGAAAGAGACAAAGGGGAGGGATATAGGGGAAAAAAACAGGGGAGAGAGATTGGGGGGGGGGGGAGAAACAAAGAGGAGGGAGAGGGGGGAAGAGAAACAGGGAAGGGAGGATGGGGAGAGACACATGTAATATTATACTGTCATTTTACCGATGGGTAAACGACTAGTGTATTATTGATATTAATATATATTGATACTAGTGTATATTATTGATATTAAACATACAGTAGCAAACTAAACTAGAAATAACAATTATTGCTTATCTAGGATTTATATAAGCAGAATCATAAAGGCTTGGTTTCAACCCAGTAGTTATTTTTTTAAACTATTTAACTGAATTTGTTTTTTTGCTAATGTTATTTTACTTTGGTTCTTTTGCCTATCTTTTAATTAATATTTTATTTTCATTCTTTGGTTACAGTTTTTCTTGTCTGAGATCACCTCTTGCCACCAGCAAAACGATGAGCCCCATCACAGCTTGATTAGACATAGATTAACTGTCAGAGAAAAGCCATCTACCCTATTTTCTGGCGTTTGCTGCTTAAGATCCCGGCAACACAATCATTTCTCCCAAATTGATAAAATGATAGCTAGTTGTCATGGGTAACGTCTGCAGCTTCCCAACATCGAGAGTAAAAAGCATCACTTTATGTGAAAATACAAGCCCATTCACTGGTACTTGTTGTGTCTGTTTGCCCAAGCATGCCTTGCTCTGTGTGTTAAAGGCCTACTGAAGTGGCATTTTTATAGTATTGCCTTGGAAAAGCTTGACTGGATAAAGGGCAATATGTTTTAGAAAGAACACATAAAATATACCAAAAAATAAAAAATAAATAAAAATAAAAAAGAATCAATAAATAAATGGAAACTGACAATTAAAACATTGTTTTTGTTGTTTAGTCGTTCATTCATGTCAATGACCTCATCTATCCATCTCAGCCTGTGTCGTCCCCTTTTCCATGTGCCTTCAAACTTTCCCAGCATCAGAATCTTCCCTAGGGAATCCTGCTGCCTCATGATATGGCCAAAATATTTGAGCTTCAGACTCATGATCAAACTTTCCACTGAACAGTTTGTATTGATTTCCTATAGTATTGATAGATTGGATATTCTTGCAGTCCAAGGGACTCTAAGCAGTTTTCTCCACTTCAATTCAAAGGTATCAATTCTACGGCGCTCAGACTTCTTTATGGTCCAGCTCTCACATCCGTATGTTACTACTGGGAATACCATAGTTCGAACTATGTGGACCTTTGTTGATAGTTTAATATCTTTAATTTATACTAGCTTGTCCAAGCTTTCCTACACTAAATAGTATATTTAAAATATATGACCACAGTTGGCCTTTAATGAATATTTCTCTTTTTAATTTTAAATTCAATACGTTTTTCCTTCGGAATATATGTAAATACGTATTTTTTACAAGAATAAAACTCACCTTAGTACTGAAAACAGTGTTCTCTCATGATTAATTATTTCTCTTTATGAGGCAGCCAGGTACTGCTTTCTTTTTTGTGTGTATTTTGGTGGCTGTGGCCATATTTGTGTTTGTAGCATTGTTGTGATGGCCATATTTATATTAGGCTCAGTGGTTGTTAGACACGTACATGAAGTCAAGTTTGAACTTGAACTAGTTGCACCAGCCTAGTGCCTGCAAGTCCCTCCGTACCGCAGCACTTACATAGGAATGTGCCATTCGTCTGCTTTTAATTTGACTTGATGAGGTTATTTACATACATTTATACATTTTTGTCTGTTTCCATAATTTTATGGACATATTTAACATAATAAAGAGTTTTTAAATCTGCACAGCACTTGTTATTTTTAGTTTTATCATCGTATTTTAATATTATTATTTTTTATCCTAACCCAACTTATTACCTGCGATCAGTTCTACTGAAAGGCTGCTGCACTGTAATATTAGGTTTAACTTCACAGTATAATCACCTCCGCCTAATGCTTCAGGTCCCCATAAAGTCTGCTAAAAGTAAGATTTTTCTCTAAAAATGTTTTTAAGCTGATGACTGTTGTTAGACCATTACAGATTTTACATACCTCAAGCTTAAATAAATACTATAATTCCCTAACAAGGCAAATTAGTTGTTTTAATTGGGCAGGAACCACTAATATAATTCCTATGGAATGATTCTTAATGACAACATTCAATATTAAAATTCACCATAAGGTCATCAAGGAGAAAGAAGAGGATTGGCTAAGAGACATATATAAATGGGTGTAAGAGCAACCTTATTAAATATGAGGATAAACAAATATAAATAGATGATCCCCAAAGAAAAAGCTCTTTGCCTTGTGAAAATACTTTAACACTGCATGTTTCCAGTAGATGGATAGCATTCTGTTAAAATAACTTTGTGCCTGAAAATTTTGTGCCACCTGCTACACAAAGCAACCAGCGGTTTGACCTTAAAGTGGACGGTGACCAGTATGTTTTGAAAATAAGTTTAATATTAAATATTTTTTTTACTTACATATATATATATATTATTTTTTTTAATGGTTGATGCCTAATTAAACCCCAAGCTCTTGCCATTAGGGCGATACAGTGGTCCTTTAATGACTGGATTATTCCACCGGTGTACAGGAGCTCTGATGTCATTGCCATTCTACAAGTACTAAAGCCAAGGTGACACCATTTTTTTTGTTTAGCTTCCTTGTATCCCTGTCTGCTTTGCTAACTAAATGCTAATGATTCCTTCTTTTTATATCCCTAATGAAGTCTTGGAAGTCTCCCCACATCGGAGAACGGATATGAAGGATTCAGAGCTATAATTATTGTATACACTTAGGCTGTTAATAGACTGAGTCATAGCTATTAAACTGTCCATGATTCGTGAAAGTCACACCTTTAGCAACAATTGCAGCACATAAAGATGAAATATAGACAAGAACACAGCAAGTTTCACTCTAAAGTTAAAAGCCTTTGTGCTACAAGGTTAGATAGTGTTTCTAGGACATGATTTTGTTCGTTTAGTCTCATTAGAATTATGTTTAAGGCTACACTTCCTTACTGCATTTGTAAAGTCCAGAAATAGATGCAGTGCAAGATAATAATTGCAAAGTTGGACATGTAAAAATGTTAGTTTCACCCATTTTAATTAGCTCTGGTTAGCAGTATTGCAAAAATTAGTTTTTCCGATGAATGAAGACAAAGCCAGTGGACGTCTGCCAATGCAGGACATACCTTGGCATGAAATGTGATGAATACTGAATAATAAATTGGGAGATGCCAGCTCATTTATATATCTGGGCAGTTGTCCATGCTGAATATCCCTTGTTCTCCTATATCTGCAGAAATGAATGTAGTAATTTGCTAGGTGTTTTTTTAAAGAAAAGATAGTATGATATAAGTATTATATATGTATGATTTAAGTGCGTAACAAATAAATACTGTGGGTTAGTATGGGGTTTGGAGATACTGAAACTTTGCAACATCCTTGTATTCATGATATTCATTAAAGAGTCACTTAGTACAGCAGCATTTGGACCACATCACCGTAAAGATCTCCTAAAAGCATGTTGAAATACTTTTTAAATTGCATATTTCCCTGAGAAATAAAATAAAATCTCTGTTAATATGTATTGCTGACTACCCATATGCTTTTGCATTACTGCAATCAGACAATCAGATTGCAGAGGTCCCCCCTCCCTCCATTTAAGACTGCTTATATATAACAGACCTTATTTATTTTTTTCTTATGGCAGAAAATTCAGGTTTTCGCTCTCTTGCCTCACTGAAATGTAGTAATGCAGACCAGATCAGGCTTGCTATGTGCTGCATGTAGTGAACAAAAGAAAAAAATAACCCTTAACAAATTTATCTGTGCTGGCATGAAATGCTGGACAGCTATGGGATAAATGGTCAGTGCAGTGTAAACTGAGTGCAGGGGAAAGCTGCTATCAATCACTGCCTTGCTCATAGAGAATTACCACAGCATGTACATGCACTCAGCTATTTATTATGCAACAGCCTGTAGGCAGGATAGACTTGTATGTAAACAGAGACTTAAAACTTTAGCTTATTAGTTGTTATTAGTGTAATAAAAAAAAGATAATTTTAACTTATAATCTTCTGTTTATTCACACCATGAAGAGCATTTACAGTGGGGTCAATGGCCGATTTAATATTTATATTTCTTATATGGTTGCCATCCTCCTGTTCGCCTCCCCCGAAGTACTCAAGCTCAGGAATTTCTTCACTGCTCCTTATAGTTCTAGAGGACCTTCCTGAAAAAAAGCCTTTTCCTCAACTCCAAAACACACCACCACACGACATTAGGAAAAATCCTGATCTCAATCCTTTAAATGCTTAGCTTTAGACATCTTTTCGTCGTGTGACTAGATTGTAAGCACTTAGGGACATGGATTATACCATTGGATGTCTCTCTAAAATGCATTTATATCATCATGTAATTCTTTTGAACCTTTCTCTATATAAAGAGCTATCTACATCAATGATACTATACAAATAAAGATACAAAACATAAAAAATACAAAAAACTCTAGTGATTGCAAATGTGCATGCGCCGTAATGGGAGTTGGAAAGCGATTGCACATATGAAGTTGCAACTATAATAAATTATATTTTTCTTACACTGAATAGTAATCAAAATGCTATGAATATGCATATTGCTATATATATATATATATATATAATATCTGTCATTGATCGCTGACTTACTTTTTGTTTATAAAACATCAGGAAAATGGTCAGATAGAAAAAATTGAGTTAACCCTCAACAAAGCAATCTGTGCAGAGCATGGAATGCTGGAATCACCTAAACAGGTCAGTTGAGGGTTAACTTTTGATTGCATTCCTGAGTCCAGGGAAAAAAACTACTATCAATCACTGTTTTCGCCATGTGCAGCGACTCTCTGTTATTAATCATTAAACTGGCAGTAGGAAAGATAGACTAAGTTTGTAAACTTAATTTTTTTAGCTGTAATAAGAAAAATAGATTAATTTAACATACAATCTTGTGCTCTTTCACACCATGAATAGCACTTACAGTGAGGTAAATGGCCCTTTAAAGATATTTTTTTTTACTAGTTTACTTTAAAGCACTTGCAACATGCTGCCACTTTCATCACTAAAGGCATAATATGTCTATTTCCTGCTAGATCTCAATAGTCAAAGTCAAAAGTGATCTTAATGGAAAGACATCCCAGGGTGTAACCTGTGATTGGCTGTGATGACAGCATGGGAGAAATGGGCACTCTGTATTCAGTGTTTCCCTGAAGAACAGCTTCATAATAAACATAATTAAAAAACATTTTTACATTGCCAATATCTATGTGTAAATGAATTTACGTTTCAAACTATCTTTCCTAATAAAAAGAAACACAATAATTTGCCTGTAGTTCTGCTAAGCCAACCTTAGTACATCATTATTATTTTTGTAGTCATTGCATATAAAGTTATACTAAGAATTCCCATCCTCATAAAATTAAGTTTAGAGCAGAATTTCTTAAATAAAATCTTTTATGGTCTAAAATGCACATTTTAAAAAATTGCACATTTTTATGAATGTCTCACAATATTATTTTATTGCTGCTTGTAACTGAATGCTGAGCACGCCGAGTATTTTCTGCAAAGTCCTAAAAGCAATCTGATGCTGCTGGACTCTGGACAGACATTAACACATCATGTGTCTGATGTAACTGGTTCCTAATGTCAGTAACCAATTAAACTCCCAATTTTATTTCTGATCTTTAATGGCAACCTAGCATTAGGAAATAGTATTAAAGAATCAGTTTGGTGGTCATATAAAGTATAGGAAATTGTATTAACCGCCCTAGAGGTAATCCCGAGCATGGCTCTGGGTTGATTTTCAGTGCTGGGGGCGGTGGCCCGAGCCACGCTTGGGCCGGCGTTGTGCACGTGCTCTGCGCCGTCTGGTGTGGTCCGGTGGGAGGCCTGGAGTGGGATGTTTGGGGGGCTGGGGGGAGACATGGAGGATTGTGGTGGCAGTCCTGGGGGGTGGGGAGGTGGGAGATCAGAATGGGGGACCCGGGGAGGGAGGAGATCAGAATGGGGGACCTGGGGGTGAGGAGATCAGAATGGGGGACCTGGGGGTGAGGAGATCAGAATGGGGGACCTGGGGAGGGAGGAGATCAGAATGGGGAACCTGGGGGTGAGGAGATCAGAATGGGGGACCTGGGGAGGGAGAAGATCAGAATGGGGGACCTGGGGGGGGGGGAGATCGGAATGCGGGACCTGGGGGGGGTCGGAATGGGGGACCTGGGGGGGAGGAGATCAGAATGGGGAATCTGATTATGTAAAAAATACTGACATAATCAGACCGCCAGGGAGGTTAATGCATCACTTTGGCGGACTTATACAGGGTTAGTTAAGTAATAATAATAAAAAAAAACTTTATTAAAGTTTACTGTGTATTTAAACAGTTAATTACTTTTTTTAAATCATGCCCCTAAGCTGTATAAGCTTCAGATATCTCCACCCTCTGAATGATGTATTATCTCTGGAGTGGGAGCCACCTACGTTGAAGATTTAAAAATGTTTGTGGCCACTCTGTCGAACACACATAGTAGCAAACAGTAGTGTAATATGAGCTGCTAGCATTGTACACAAATACACTTTGTAGTCACCTCCCATTATCATGACACAAGTACAATATGGTTGTTTGTAGAGTATTCCCCTGTGGGAGGCTCCCACTCCAGAGACAATACATCATTAATGGAGTGCAGAGATAAGAAGCTCGTGCTGTCCGGGGCATGACTGAAAAATAGTAATTAATTCACTAAATGCACAGTAAAAGTTTTATAATTGATTTTATTATCAGGCCCTAGCTACCTATTCCTCTTCTGGATCGATGCCTTGTCATGGTGAAGGTGCTTGTGTACCTCAATGAAACTGTGAGCTGAGCTATACCATGTAGAGTCACCCAAAATGGGTAGGTCATAGCAGAGATGTCAGACAAATCACGGTCCACTGGAGAAGGTACTGGGGACCCACTCCAGTATCTTTGTCACTTAAATCATATGGATAAGCACAATCACAAACACGGACACGTGTAACTGGCATGCTGAGTACATATGGTCACCGAGAGGCGGACACGACTGAAGGGCATTACAACAACAACATCTATCTATCCTTCAGAGTGCCATATAAGAGCACTAAAGCGACCCTCTGATGTTTTATCACATGCAAAAACACTTAAATACATGGCAGTGTTGATTACAAGAAAGCAAAGATGATTTTGAAGAGATGTCAGTCTGTCCTCCCCCTTTTTAATTAGAATAGGCACTACATGGAATGTTATTACCCACATATATACCACCACATGATAACAATCTATTTAAAGGACCACTGTAGTTCAAAAACGCACTTGTTTGTGAGGTATGTAAGAGCATTAGCAGGTGTGTAGATCATAAATATAAAACATTTTGGGCAAAATCAGAGTTTTTGATGACTCTATCAGGAGTCGTTCATTTTTTCTTTTTTGTATCACTTCTTTGTAGCTAAATCACAAGGGGTACTTTATATATTTTTATTTATCAGTGGAGGAAGGAAGAGGAAGATGTCAGGAGGATTTGTTAGATAATTGGGTCTGATTGAAATGGATGTTACCTCCTTACCCTCTGCAGGTCCAGAAGCATGTAGCTTGCATCAATAAAACACCTCTCTCACACATACAACTTACATGAAAGTGTCATGGATGTCTCCAGGATCCCGCAGATGCATCAAAATTTACTTATTTATAATTAAAAAATAGCTGTATGTCTTTCCTACCTAATTATGCTCTCATTCAGATTCAAAGAGTCAATGTTTATATATATATATATATATATATATATATATATATATATATATATATATATATAAAAAGACTCAATAGATTTATTAAGTCTACTAGGTCCAAAATTGTAAGAGGATGTTGATATTGATATTAAGTACTGTTCTTAAATGGTGCATGGTCTAAAAGACATGATTGAAAAGGGGAGACTTCATGATCTAATATGTATAGTTTAGAGAGCAGAAGTTTAGAATATTATTTTTGTTGTTTAGTTGTTCAGTCATGTCTGACTCTCCTTGACCCTATGGACTGCAGCACTCTAGGCACATCTGTAAGTTTCTGGTCGTACTTATCCATAGGGTTATCTTGGCGCATTACTGGAATTGGTTGCCAGTTCCTTCTCAAGTCGACCTCAATTTGTCTTACCTCGCTGCTACGACATGTTCACCTTGGATGACCCTACATAGTATAGCTTACAGCCTTCATTGTAGAATCCAAAGAAAATCTGGGGGGAATACCGCATATAGTATAAAAATACCACACAACTGCTTCTCTGCACACATTGAAAAATCTGGTGGGCATTTGCCCCCCCCCCCCAGTTCCTACACCCATGCTCACAGCTTCATTGAGGTACACAAGCCCCTTCACCACGGCAAGGTAGAGATCCAGAAGGGGGTTAATATTATAGAAACCATCAAATACATTAACTGATTTAATAATGTTGAAGAGGGAAGTATTTTCTAGACAAAAGAAAGACACAAGAACAAGAGGTCGTGTTTTTAATGTAGAACACAGAACATTTATGAGTAATGTGCACTAATCCTACTTTACAGAAAGCAGGGTAGAACAATTAACCTGCCTTCCATGTTAAATGCGGCAAGCTATTCTGATTTGGGAACATTTCAACTGTTAATTGCCATTCTTATAATTAACAAATCACTAATTGTAATTCTTTGAAACTAAGCATTATATTCACTATTTTGGGACAGATTGTTCATGCACTGTTGGAATAATGTGCCTGGAACTGTACATTTGGATTGCTTAGTTAAAGTTTACATTAGAATCTATGTGATACATGTGTGTTCTGTAATGTTTTTTTACCTAAACTGAATTGGAGAAAACATCTAAAAACAGTTGATCCAGTATAGTAAAGAAAAAAGTGTTTTCTACTCTAAATTTTAAATACTAATGAGATATAGTCTTATATGCTAAGTAATTTACTTCCATTATGGAAACATAGAAAAATAGTTTTGACAGCATATACGAACCAAAATCCATCTTATCTGTCCATGTTATCTACAGAAAGAGCTTGGTTTAATTAAGCCATTTATTATTATTTATTGATTATGTATTTATTTATTATTCTAAACCATGGCATGTTTAGCTTACCCCTAAATCGTCCCACATGAATGCTCTTACAGTCATTTTTTTTGGAAGATTTTCATTAAATTTTATATATATACTAGACGTTTGCCCGTCATAAATGACGGTATAATATTGTGTCTTCTGTCTGTTTGTGCGCCCTCTCTCTGTGTACGCTATCTTTCTCTTTCTCTCTGCACCCTCTCTCTCGCTCTGTGACCTCTCTCCCCTTCCCTCCTTCGATCTCTCCCTCCTTCTCTTTCTCTCCCTTCCTCTCTCTCTCCCTTCCTCTCTCTCTCCCTCCTTCTTTCTCTGTGCGCCCTCTCTCTCTCTACGCCCTCTCTCTCCCTACCTCCTTCTATGACTCCCTCCTTCTCTCTCTCTCCCTTCCACTCTCTCCCTCCCTCCTTCTCTCTCTCTCCCTCCCTCCTTCTCTCTCCCTCTCCTTCTCTGTCTCTCTCTCCCTCTCCTTCTCGCTCTCTCTACCCTTTCCTTGCCTTCTCTTTCTCTCTCCCCCTCCTTCCTTCTTTCTCCTTCCCTCATTGCCATGTAATGTGAGGCTTGCAATGCGCAGTGCGCAACTTGCAATTTTACGAGCTTTACACACACACACGCGCATCTATATTAGTGATATATATATATACTGTATATATATATATATATATGTTTCTACCATTTCATATCTTCCCTCTATACATAGTAAGGTCATGAAGTTTCAGCCAGTACATTATGTATACTATGGTGGGAATACATACAGTAACAAAAAAGAAACCATTCTAAGCACATCTGTGTGTCTCAAAAAGGCATAAGATCTGGGAGGGTTTCTCCACAGAATGTGGAGGATTCTGGGTAATGGGTAATGGCATGCAAATGAAGCCAGAACCAGCTTCACATTCATGAGGCCTCTATAAGCGAGATACAGCAGTCTGTGGGTGGGTTTCTGGCTCTGTACCTCAATCCACGTGCAATAGTCCTAAATGAATCCCAAGTGGGCAAGAGGTAAAAAGTTGCCTCATTTGTATATCACTACCCAGAATCCTTAGCGGCACTGGGGACAACAACTTCTTGACCTTTTTGTGACACATAGGTGTACTCAAAATGTGGCTTTCTGGCTTAGTTCATTTAGCATTAGAGTTTTCAATCCTATTTTCAACCACTATGACAAGTTTTCCATACGACCACCACACAAGCAGTGATTGGGCAATGGGGTACTCACCTTATTGAATATACTCCCAAAATGACATGATTTGCCAATCTAACCAAATTCAGCTGAAACTGTAACCCCATAATATTTCCATCTTGAATATTTATATCCTTAAAGTTTCCTTTTTTTTTTTTAAACTGATAAACTCTACAAATTCTTTAGAAAGTCATTAATATGAATGCTCTAAACATTTATTTCAGATCCCCCACCAGAGATTGGCCAATGATTTGAGCTTTCAACCCTCTAAAGAAATAAAAAAAAATTTGTACTGACATGATAAATGTAGAAAAGCCTTTAATCAATTATTAATTGATTATTCACATCATCACCACACTTGTAAAGATCAAAACCTAATTTCTGACACCATATGCAAAGTTTTTCTTTTGAATTTAATAATATATTCCCAATCTGTTGTTCACTAAGGTGAACAGCTGTGAATTTATTAATTTCCCCCAAGCCTGCATTGGAAACTTCATTTCTTTTCTTCATTTTACTAAGAATAATCCTATTATAAGCTTACTGTATGCTATGTGCAATGTGTACACAGATTCATTAACATGCTTTCTGTCTGTAAGAACTCGGTGCAGCTGTGCCTTTCCAGGAGGTACGACAGCACTTAGATCCTCCCGGATCAAAGTGTTTGATGATTAGGTAGGTTTCAGTGCATTTAGCGCTTTATTCTCATTGTAAAATGTCAATACTTTTAGCACATAAGAGATTAACAGTGAAATTATAAAAAAAATAATATTTAAGTCCCTACTGAAACATTGGGCTTTGTAAGGGGCAAAGGCAGATTTCTCATAAGGCATAGTAAACATGTGCTAGGTGCCAAATTACCCTAAGGGAGAGTAGACATGTGCCAGGGGCTGGATTTCCCATAAGTCAGAGTAGACATGTGCTAAGGGCTGGATTTCCCTAGGACAGAGTAGACATGTGCCTGATTTTCCTAAGGCAGAGTAGACATGTGCCAAGGGCGGATCGCCGTAAGGTAGTGTAGACATATGCCAAGGGCCAGATTTCCCCAAGGCAGACTAGACATGTGCCAAGGGCTTGATCTCCTGTAAGGTAAAGTAGACAGGTGCAAAGCACCAGATTTCCTTAAGGCAGAGTAGACATGTGCCAAGGACAGGATCTCCAGTAAGGTAGATTACATGTGCCAAGGGTTAGATTTCCATAAGGCAGAGTAGGCATGTGCCAAGGGTCAGATCTCCTGTAAGGCTGGTTAGACATGTGCCAAGGGCTGGACTTCCCTAAGGCAGAGTACGCATGTGCCAAGGGCAGGATTTCCAATAAGGCAGAGTAGGCATGTGCCAAGGGCTAGATCTCCTGAAAGACAGAGTAGGCATGTACCAAGGGCCGGATCTCCCATAAGGCAGAGTAGGCATGTGCCAAGAGCAGGATTTGCAATAAGAAATAATAGACATGTTATGTAGGGGACTTCATGTTTGTGCACTTAAAAATGTGTTAAAACATAATAGAACATTTCTGCCGTTTACACAGTGCTCTCTGCAGGATGTAATTTTTTTCACTGCATATGAAGAACTGAATTATGCAGAAAAGTCAGTTGGACAGAGAAAAGTTAGAGAGACCACAAACTGTGTGGTAAGATATTCACAAGGTGGTGACTGCACCTTAACCCCATTTCTGCCAGTGATCTGCTAATAAATGTTGAACTAAGTAACAGTCTATTCAGTCAGCTTAAAGGGCCATTTACCTCACGAGTGCTCCTTGTGGTGTAAAAGAGCACAAGATTGTATGTTAAAATTATCTATTTTTTTAATTACACTAATAACAGCTAAACAATCTAAACTTTTAAGTCTGTTTACAAACTCAGTCTATCCTGCCTACTGGCAGTTTCATGATTAATAACAGAGAGCCGAGTGTGCATGATGAGGACACTGATTGATAGCAGTTTGTCCCTGCACTCAAGAAGGCACTCAAAACTTCACCCATGACCTGTTTAGGTGATTCCAGCATTGATTTGTTGAGGGATAACTTTTTATTTATTTTGCTCACTACACAGAGCTGATGTGGGCAGTCAGTCACACATGTAAAACATACGTTACTGTATTGAATTATCAGTGTAAAACGCACATATTTCAAAAAGTAAAAAAAATATTTTACCAAGCTTTTAGGAGATCTTTATTGTGACCAAATTGTGCTCTCTCTCTCTCTCTGTGCTCACTCTCTCACTGTGCACCCTCTCTCTCTCCTTGTGCACTCTCTCTTTCCTTTTCTCTCTCCCTTCCCCTTGCTCTCTCCTTCCTTCTCTTGGTCCTTTTCGCTCTCCCTTCCTCTCTCTCTCTCTCCTTCTTCCCCTCCCTCCTTCTCTCTCTTGCTCCTTCTCTCTCCCTCTGTCCCTCTCCCTCCATCCCACTCTCTCTCTCCTTCTCTCTCTCTCCCTCTCCTTCTCACTCTCTCTCCCCCCTCCTTCCTTCTGTCTCCTTCCCTCCCCCTCCCTATTCTTCTCCCTGCCCCCTTTCCTTCTCTCCTTTCTGGATTGCGAGTCTGATCACAAATCATACTTTGCAGCAGGTTAGGGGTCTGGCTTTGTCTAAGCAGCAAGTTAAGGGTATTGCACTGTGTAAGCAGCAACTTAAGGGTTTGGCTCTGTCATACAGAAAATTGCGGGTCTTGCTCAATGGATCATGATCAGGCCCTGAAATGCTACATAATTGAAGCATGATTTATGATTTTGACTTTCTGCCATGTACTTGCGGGCTTGAGTCATTTAATCACTGTAACTTGCAATTTTCAAGCCCACAGACTTTCAGCTTCAGGCATTGTAATTAAGGGCTTAGAATTTAATGAGGCCCAAAGAAGCATGATTTACAGTTTTGGCTTTCTGCCATGTACTTGCGGGCTTGAAGTCTCAATTTGCGATTCAACTCGCAATTTGTGCCTTAGTGCGCATGCATAACTCGCAATTTTGTGAGCGTTACACTCAAACTCGCAGTACAACTATATTAGTTATGATGATTGTAACATGTTTAAAGTGTTAGGTATTCCTCATCCTTTTTTTTTTCCTGGGGACCAGCACATACCGTTTCGGACCTGCTCTGGTCATAGGACCAGATGTTGAAGCCACTTTTCCAAACAACAGCAAACACTTCTTATTTAATTCCAGTGTTTTTTTTTCTGTCTTGAATGTGACCCTAGCTTCCTAATAGCTTTATTAATTAAGTGAAATAGCATTGATTTACTGTGGGAATCTCTATATTATTCTTTTAGGCTTTAATTTGAGCATGCATAGCATATATATGTATATATTTTGTTTTTGTTGTTTAGTCATTCAGTCATGCCCAACTCTCTGTGACCTTATGGGCCACAGCACGCCAGGCACATCTTCCAACCATTACCCCTCTGATCACCATCATGGTCATGCTCATTGCTTCAATAACCTCATATATTAATCTCGCCTCTGCCTACCCCTTCTTGTGAAATCAATCTTTCCCACCATCAGAGTCTTCTATAGGGAACCCTGTCTTCTCATCACATGTCCAAAATATTTGAGATTCAGTCTCATGATCAAACCTTCCAGTGAACAGTTTGAACAGTTAATTGATTGAATCTTCTTGTAGTCCAATGGATTCTAGACAGTTTTTTCTAAAACACCACAATTCAAAAGCATCAATTATCTGGTGCTCAGCCTTCTTTATGGTCCATCCTCACATCCATATATTACTACTGGGAATAACATAGTATTTATTTACAATATATAATGCTTTTACAATAATTATTTAAATTGAATAGAAAATATCAATGTAAAAAAATAGAAAAACTGGGGAATGAAACTTACAATCTATATTGTAAGGCAGATGCTTAGCAGATTCAGTTGAAGGCCTCTGGGGGCCCCTACACTACAAACCTTTTTTTATTGCAAAACATTACACAGCACTGCCCCCAGAGGAGGACCCGGATCTATCCTGTTATAGTTATGGCATAGGACTGATATTTTGCAGCACTGCCAGTATGTTAGAGAAGTTCTAAGCTTAGAATGGTAGCCTAATCATTTAACTAACCCTAAACCCAACCGTTTACCTAAGCTTTGTGTTATGAAAAGAAGGGCCCACGGGACTGTTTGGGGTCAATCAGTTATTATATATGTGGTTAGAAGGTACTAAAAACTTGCTTAACAGTTATATCATGGGTGTAATGCATACATGTAGTTATATCATGGATATAATAAGTGCATATAGTACTGTCATTGATTAACATTAAAATACTGTATCGTATTAGAAGTAGGATAGTAGGCTATGCTTAGATAATAAAGTTAATGCAGTCATATCTGGGATATACAAAGGGTTAAAGATTCTAAAGAATGTATATGGCCCTGCGATCGGCCACGTGTGACTGCTTTGGCTTTAGTCTGGAAGGGGGAAGTTTAGTTTTATAACCCTGTAAGTTGAGATCTGGCAACTAAGAGATGGAGGATATATCATGGGATAGACATCTACCAGGTGGTGAGAGTGTAACAAGCTACTGCCCACAAGAGGAGGGGTTAGGCATGTGGGGGAGTGACATCTTTCTGTGTTTTTATATATCTCTGTAACAATAAAGAAGTGCCAGTCTGAAGAGCCTCATTCAATTGTGAGTTGGCCAATTCAATAGGGCTCTATATAAGCACATTATATATATTTTAAACAGAAATTTTTAGTTAATGAACTTCCATCCAAAATTAAGGTCTTCATTAACTAAAAACTTCGGTCAAAAAATATGTTATGTGCTTATATAGAGCCCTCTTCAATGGGCAAAATTGCAATTAAATGAGGACCTAAACAAAGGTGGTATCAGAGTCTGTGTGTACTAATCAAAGGTACATGGTGTGTGGTTCTTAGACCCTAAGAAAAGGGGTCTGATGGTGCCTGTCTCTTCAGAAATGATGCTGTCATCTGAAGTATCTGCTGGTGTCGAGATCTGAACAAACAGTTGCGACCCATAGAGAGAGAGAGAGAATTGGGGTGAGCGTAGTCCCCCAAATCTGGAGGGCGTAACACCTTGACTCTATGATATGGCACTGGAATGTCGACAGCGCCATCTAGCGGTTGTTCATCACACTACATCAGCGGACTGGTGCTGTAACCATAACAGGATAGGACCGAGGACCCTGGTGCATTGCACCACCTACATCCTGACCTGAACCTCATTTTCTATGCAGGGCAGGCTTCAGGAACTTTTATCCACAACACCAGGGGTGGGCATGTCTGGTCCTGGAGAGCCCCACACAGGCCTGTATTTGAGGATATCCTTTCTGTACACAGGTGAGTCAATCAGGATGATTGACGAAGCGATTGACTCTGTACTCAAGGACCGAACTTGCCCACCCCTGTACTACACCATGTAAAACAATCAATGAGTAAAACAATTAATAACCTTTAAAATATAATGGTAGTTACAGCCTGAACATTAACAAAAAATGACATTATCAAAATCAATGTCAAATAAGTTACCTATATGATGTCCAAACCTCTCTCTGATGTGCGCAGTGGTTTCGCTGACTTCAGTGTCCCTTTAAGCTGTTCTGTTCCTAATCAGCATAATGTCAAGCAACATTTGCCAGCTAACTGCTAAATATGCAATCCGAAAAGAAGCTGTGCCCTAAAATTTGGAAAATTTAAATATAATGAGAAATTGCATTTGCTCCCGGAGCTGTTTCATAAAACAGCATCTTACAGGCAGCAAAGGAACCTTTTATGCCTTTAATAGTTGCTCTTATAATAATAAAGGGTGGTTTTTCCCAAAGAGAGTTTTGCTCATTTGCGGCATAATGTATGCAGACCGACCCTGCTCACATTCTGATAAGTATTATTGAAATGTATGAACTCGGGACAGTTTTTTTGCACAATAGCAAACATGCAATTATGTTTTCCCTTTCAGAGGAGAATATGAAAGAATGTTAGATTTTCATGAGTTTCTAAGGCATACAGAAATCTTTTTTTTTTTTTTTCAAACTGAAAATTTCTGGTCGATACTTTTACACTTTATGAAGCCACGTTCTTCAAAATAGCATACTATAAAAATAATACTCCAGTCATCTTCAAGATCAACAGAAAACTATAGGATGAATTTAAAACAGCGTGACTTTATTAAAAGATATCTACATAAAAATACGTGATCTCAAATTTCATGAAACTTAAAGTAAAGTGACACACCAGACATGGTATAATTTAACATATACCGTATTTTTCGCCATATAAGACGCACCTGCACATAAGACGCACCCAGTTTTTAGAGGAGGAAAACAAGGAAAAAAAAATCTGAATCAAACACAAATACACTTCACACATATACACACCTACATCACACACAAATATATATATATATATATATACATACATACACATATACATACAGTACATACATATACATACATACATATACATACATATACATATACATACATACATACATACACATATACACATATACAGATACATACATACATACACATATACATACACATATACACATATACACATATACATACACATATACACATACATATACATACACATATACATACATACACATATACACATATACACATATACACATATACATATACATACATACATACACATATACTGTACACATATACATACACATACATACACATATACATACGTACATACACATACACATTTTGCAGCATTTGGGAGCCTCCAGGAGCTCTTGACCCTCCCTGACCCTCCTGATCCTCACCTTTCTTCTCCCCTCTGCCCATCCATGATCATCCCTTAGCCCATCTTGATCTCACCCCATCACGCAGCGCTTCCTACCAGCACTCCTCCTGTACTGCAGCCTTCCCTTGCGTTGCGTGTGTGACGTCACTAGGATGCACCGGCCGATGCAATGCGGTTTAGAGGCATGTTGCTGGTGCTGTAGGAAGCGCCAATGGGGGGGGGGGAGAATCAGGAGTGGGGATCTAAAGGGGGCAAGGGAAGGATCAGAGGGGTTGAAGGGGAGAATCAGGAGGGGGAGAGGATCAAGAGGGCAAAAAAAAGCAGTTTTAAAAAGTCTATTCGTCGTATAAGAGTATAAGACGCACCAACTTTCCCCCCCCCCCCCAGTTTTGGGGAAGAAAAAGTGCGTCTTATACGGCAAAAAATACGGTATATATTTTTGTTGATCTATCCTGTTATGTTGTCGGGATATGCTGCCAATATTTTACACTGTTGACGATATGTGAGAGAAGTTCTAAACTTATAATGTTAGCCTAACCCTTGAACTAACCCTAACCCTCACCCTAACCCCAACCCTAACCCTCGCCCTAACCGTTTACCTAAGCCTTGACTCTATTATATGGCACTGGAATATTGACAGCACCATCTAGCGGATGGTCACCACCACTGCTGCTGCCTTGTGCTGCACCAGCATACGCCAGCATAACAGGATAGGACCTATTGTTTTGTGTTGTTCAGTCATGTCCAGCTCTCCGTGACCTATTGTACCATAACACACTAGACACATCTTTATGTTCATGGTCATGTTGATCCACTTGGTTTACATGGCAGAGTACAATGCCAATTCCTTATCCAGTGGGCCACAGCATACAGCTCCTGGTATGCCTAGGTGGTCTCCCATCCAAGTTCTGACCAGGCCCAACCCTGCATGGCGTGGTGTGACCTCTTGGTTCCCTGACTGGAATCAAAACCAGGTTGCAGCAGTGAAAGTACCGAATCCTAACCACTGGACAACCTGTATTTAATAAATGTAATTGCGTCCAATTGATAAACAACTAAAATCATTTTTTTTATTGGGCTCTTAAATAAATTGTTTCTTCCTGCAAAAAAACATACACGTTTGAATTTGTACTTAGCAGTGAACATTTCTGAACCACCCACTAAGAAAGTCTTATATATCTTACTAATGACAGATAATTAGCCAGGATTTGATGAGAACCCCCTGTTGTTCTGAATGTGTTATAAAGCCATGTGAACTAAGGCTTGGAAATGCATCAGCATACATACTTTTAGTTACTCAGAGCAAGGACAGAGTTGTCAGTGGTGCAATGCACCAGCACCCTCTTTAAAAGGGGGAGGGGCAGTGCTGTGTATTTTTTTTTTTGCATTTAATAATTTTTCTGTAGTTTTGGGATCCCCCATGGGGCCCCCCACCATAATAAAATGAAATAAATTAGAGGCTCCATTATTTTATATTTACATTCTAAAATAGTTTTACCTCACTGTAAGTGCTCTTCATGGTGTGAAAGAGCACAAGATTGTAAAATTATCTTTTTTTTTTATTACACTAATAACAGCTAAAACATCTAATGTTTTAAGTTTTTACATACAAAGTCTATCCTGCCTACAGCATTTTGCATGACTAATAAGAGACAGCTGCGTACGAGATGAAGGAAGTGATTGATAGCATTTTTCCCTGCACTCAGGACTGTACTGACCAATTAACTCATAGCTGACCTGTTTATATTATTCCAGTGTTCCATGCTCTACACAGATGCGTTTGTTAAGGGTTAACCTTTTTTCTCTTGCTCACTACACTGAGCTGTAGCTGCGAGTCTGTCAGTGGGCAGTCAGTGACACATGTAAACACAGATTTTATTTGATTTAATTTCTCAATGAAAAATGCACATATTTTAAACATTAAAAGGTATTTTAACATGTTTTTAGGAGATCTGGTCCAAATTGTGCTGAATTAAGTGGCCTTTAATAGTAGTTCTTCAATAGAGTCTATATTAAACATAAGACCACAGCGGTATAACTACCTTTAATAGTAGTTCTTCAATAGAGTCTATATTAAACATAAGACCACGGCGGTATAACTACCTTTAACAGGTAAATGTTTCAAAGTATATTACAAATTACAATTATTTTAATGTCTGCATCTTTGCTCAAGTCAGCAATAGTTCCTTGATTTACATTGATATGTTAGCAGATATAAAATATTTATTTTTTTTATAATCACTCATCGGGGCTTGGTCCTTGCTATGTGCCATCTTTAATTCGTAAAAGGAAACTGATATTATTTTAAGTCTTTGATTTGTCTCCTGCGCTGAATAAGAGGTGGAGATATCTAAAGAGGTCGAGTTCAAAGCTTTAGCTCAGAGCATTTGTACTGAAAAGGAATTCATTCTACATTAAATGGCAGATTTGAGGGAATACACTGTTTTATCTGTTGGAAGCGCTCAGTGGATTACCTTTTTATTTCAGAAGGTACGTGGCACCATAATTTTTTGTGACAAGACTGTAGCGAGGCATTAAAAGCTTCAAAGATTGTGATGTAAGCAGAAAGTATCAGGAATGTGGAGATGTATTTTAATGTACCGTAAGTGTATGATATACTGAAACATAATACAATCATATTTTTAAAAGACCAATATTTTCTGCAGTGAATTTAAAAGAGCCTGTTTTATATATTATAGAATGGAGGGGGAGTAGACAAAAAGAACCAAATGGTGTATTAGGAAAATAATATTTATATAAAAATATACTTACAAAACAGTAAGAATTAATAAAAAACCAATATCAGTAAATAATATAACAGGCTCCCATGCGTTTCGTCCAGACAGGACTTCTTCAGGAATACTTTACATAAAATTAAAACGTCTATGAATTTTATTCCACTTATTTAAAAAAAGACTACCTTAATAAAATAGATTAAATACATCAATCAAAAGCCCTTATTAACATAACAGGCTGCTATGCGTTTCATCCAGACAGGACTTCTTCAGGGATACTTTACATAAAACAAAAAAGTCTGTGAATATGATTTCCCCTATATAGAAAAAGATAGCCTTCATAGAATCAATTAAATACATCAATCAAAACCATTTATTAACATAACAGACTCCTATGTGTTTCATCCAGACAGGACTTCTTCAGGGATACTTTACATAAAACAAAAAAGTCTAAGATATTTTTTTTTTAAAAACATCCTTCATAAAATCATTAGATACATCAACAAACTTATTTTATTCAAGTGGACATAGTAATGATAACAATAATAATAAAATAATATAGCTTTATTGATTTTATGCAGGATGTCTTTGTTAAAAAGGGAAAACAAATACAATTCTTAGACCTTTTTGTTTTATGTAACACATCCTGAAGAAGTCTTGTCTGGATAAAATGCATAGGAGCCTGTTACGTTGTTTTGCTGATACCAATGTTTTACAAGTATTTTTTCTTAAGCGTATAATAAATAGCGCTTGGTCCTTTTGCTCTCCTCTCCCTCCATTATATATTTACAATGGTGTATATATGTATAGAGGAATGAAGCATTTGGATCCAACATCCATATCTGAATATTAAGAAGATTACTTTGTCTAGCATTGTTTTGGGACTCTGATTTACATAATGGCTGATTATATTTATTTATTTGATTTCCTAAGCACATTTCAGAAGTATTGCCTATGCTAGGTTTTAGTGGTTATTTAATTCCAAGTACCTCTAGACACCCCATTATTTCTATTATATATATAAAAAAAACAAAAAATATTTATATCTCATGCTTTTAAAATGTGTTACAGGTAAGGTAGGAGGAGCTTCTTACTCCACCCACTGAATTCAACACTAGATAAAAGTGGCACAAGCGAGACCCACACCTGCAATGTTTTGTTTTTATCAAAAACTAAGATTGCGGGAATATTTTGGATCTCACCCTCCTAATTCAATAATGAATATTAATTTTAGGCAAAATGATTTTGGGAAAGAAAATACAAAATAATATTGAAAAATAAACATTGAGAATCCCTTCTGGCACATTGCAGAATCTAGAGATAAACTGATAATACTTTGCAAGATCAAAAAGGCAAAATGAAAATATATATATACCAATTATTCCAAAGGTAACATAACAGAAACTCTATAATAGTCATTCAGCTATATAAGATAATTCTATTTGAAATAGCGATGTAATTCTATTTGAATAGTGAATGTTTTATAATAAGAAAATGTAATTAAAAGGATGATATTAAAAGATATTTATATCTAGAATAGAATTTGTTTTTCTTTGCATAAAAATGTGAACTGCAAATATTAAAAATCCCTGTACAAACTGTTTTTGGGATGGTCACTTTTTAAAACTCTGATAATGCTATGTAAGGAAGCCCACGACTGCTCGGAGTGGGTGTTTGCCCGGGCTTGGAAGTAGGAGGCATAATTATTATTAATTGTTTTTTGGGCTTGGTTTATTAGTGAGACTATCATGTAATCAAGTATTCCTTATGTATAGCCCTTTTCTTTTCATCCCCTTTTCAGTTGGTTTGGATATCAGATCCAGCATTCATGTGTGCTAACAGCGTCAGATCTTTCTGGGTTCATAATTTATCCTAATTAATACTTACCTGGTGCAGTATGGCTTACCCTATTGTCGATGGGCTTATTGCCCAGTTTAGGCATGAAATCAGTTAGGGGGCCTGAATGGCTGGCATCTATCATGCCCTCAAATATTAGTCAGCACCATATGGTCAGGGTGATGGCTCTGATGGGCCTCCAACTGGTGCCCTTGGAATGGACATCCACTCTGAAAGCCCAGGCAACTTACAAGGCTATCAAGGCCTCCAAAAGGACTAAGCCCTTCTTCCCTGGTGTCTAGTGGGCTCAAAAATGGTGCATTCCCGCTTCCCTGATGCCTAGTGGCCCATGCTAGCTCATAGGAAGCCCACCCCCTTCCCTGAGGCCTACTGGGCTTAAAACTCAATATTTGGGCCAGCTAAGTATTGTGCAGTCAACTAGTCTGGTGGAAGTGCAGTTTTTTTGACACATGCTATTTTGAGCTTATTGTCTTTGTTGGAAAGCTGCATTTCCATGGTTTTAAAAGTAAATTTTCTAGCCTTTTTCATTTGTAACAGTTAAAAACTGAACTTTTAATTACAGTTTTACCTGCTATTTTTTAAAATATTTTAGAATATGAGAAACCAAAATGGTAGATGCCACTATAGTACAACATTTAGTGACTATAGTGGTTCTTTAATACATACCACAACAAATGGCATTTTTTTTAATAATAGGCTATTACAAACAAGCATATACGTATAGTAGAAAGGTATAAAATATATTTAAAGAGCCATGGAAATATGACATTTCTTTGCTACATCTGAATGTATCACAGGGTGTTTTTCCAAATGATGCACAGCACAGTAAACTGATTCATATGTTTAACTGCTGTTTGGGACTTGTCCTCACCCTCCAATGAGCAGTAATAGAGATATATGAGTGATATTTATCTGCTACTTAATTTGTAATATTTAAAACATGCTTTTGGAAATTGACGAGAAAAAAAAATGTGTATTACTATATTGTAAATTTTGGTAAATAATACATTCTGACCATGAAAAAAAATTCCAGCCATGAATATAATGCTTAAAAACCACTTTCACCCCCAACTGTCAACACATTCTATATTAAGATATATTGCTAGCTTTGTCTCCTATCTAAAATATGCCACAGAGGATGCTAAGATATTTGTCTGTGTATTATTAACAAAGAGAAGAACACCATCGGCAATAAATCTATCAATTGGTAGGACAGTTTTGGGATTACATTCTTACACTAGCACTGACATTTTGAAGTAGATCATTTTTGTTTGTGAGGAGGAGAGAAGGAAGTAAAGGTCACAGTTTCCTTATCACACAGACATTATTTCCCTGTAAGACAGAAATGTCGGTTTAATGTCACTGAGCAGCGTGGATGAGTATTCATGGGTGATTGGTTTGAGATGTGATGTCTCGATTTCATGCAGTCCTTGTGCTTTAATGTGGGCTGTGCCCAGCAATTAGACAGGGGCCAACTCCTGAAACCCTCATATCCACACACAGCATCAAAGGACCCCTGTTCAATGAAAAAATAAAACATAATATATATATATATCACATATATAGTTGTGAGCGTACGAGTTGTTGCTAATGCTGCGGGCTCGCGAAGCGAGGGCACTGGCCGAGGGTCTCGCCATGCCAGCAACTGCGATCCTCGCAAACTTCACGTCGCAACCCAAACAGCACGACACACACATTACGACACTCGCAAACAACATACGACACACGTTCACACACATTACGGCCTCGCAACACTTGGACGCAACTCGCTTACCTACACCAAGAGGGAGCATCCAGGACCTCAAAAATGCAACTTACACCTTCATTTCATTCAAAATAAAAGAGTTTACACACTAAAAAATTTGCTAAGCGAGAAAAAAATGGCCGCCGAAAAAAACTAAAACGAGGCTACACACGCAAACACCATACGAGACACGTTACCAGACATTACGACCTCGCAAACCTCGGATGCAACACGCTGACATACAAACACACACATAAAAAGCTTACCTACAGCAAGAGGAACCATCCAGCACCTAAAAAAACCAAGTTACACCTTCATTTAAATTAAAAAAAAACACTTTAGACACTAATAAAATCGCTAAGCGAGAGCAAAAATGGCCGCCGAAAAAAACGAAAACGAGGCTACAGCACTCTCAACACGTAAAACACCACACCACACTCGCAAAACACCACACGAAACTCGAAAAACACCACGAAGCACCGACGGATAATCCGCAAAGACGCATACCACATATAACCCACCATTTTACGCCAATGCAGAAGTACACCACTACGCTAACGGTTTCGTCTCGCGCACGCACAGTATTACACTGCACACATTCAGCACACTTACACAGCAACTCCACACCACTAATGCTGCAGCAACCTCAAAACAGATTGCCAGCTCTTTAACACAATGCTTCAAAATAGGTAAAGTATATTCATTTATTAATGTATTATATATTTCATTATTACACACCAAACAGCATTAGCTACCTTACAATTTCATTGCCGTCATTTTTTGACGGGCAATTCTCTAGTATATATATATATACACATATACGTTGATGCCTCTGCTGGACCATGGAAGCATCCATGATACTTTATGTGCGTGGAAGCTGTGTTTACATTTCTAGAGAGTAGAAATGCTGCAATGCAATTGGTCTGCTTCTGGGTCTGTGAAAGGAAAAGATGGCGTGTCAACATCAATCGAATACAGTTAAATGTTTCGGTGATGAAATCAGTCAATTTTGACCAATCTTACTTTGCTGAATAAGAATATGACAGCTAATGATTTTAAGCTCTATTTTTTATGATGCATATTGTGTGGCAGCCCTGCATGTATGTTGTGCTGAGTCATTATGTTTACTGGCTAAACATCTTGTTATGAATCAGCTTTTGAGTGCTACATGTGAGTTTTTGTGTCAAAAATCATTTCTTTTTGTAAATTGCTGCAGAATTGTATAAATAAAGGGTTAAGTGTATGGTGAAATAATATGTTTCTCACCGGGAAAGTTTGATTAATATCGTTATAAGCAAAGGTAATCGCTGTTATATTGGGTCGAAGGCTGAAGATGAAGATAAAAGCTGGGCTCCATATATTTGTTGCAATACTTGTTCCTTCAACCGCTTCAACTGATTAAATCAAAAGGTTTTCTCTATGCCTATGATATGGAGTGAGCCAACCAATCATGTGACATACTGCTGTTTTTGTGTGGTGTCAGCTCCTGAGCAGGGAATCTCCAAGAAGAAAAAATAGACTGTCGACCACCATGATATACTTACTACAATTCTCCTAGAACCTCATGGAGAAAGACTCCCCATTCCTGGAATATGAAGATGAAGAATCACATCATGGAAGAGATTAATCACCGGAGACCTCAACATCAAAATATCCTAATTTTGTTCCTGACATGTCCTCTGCAGAGTCAAACTTGATTACCAAGAATGAACCAGTTTGGAAATAAACAACAATGTAATCTGCTTGAGGAGAATGAGTATTCCAGTATACTGTGACCATCAGGAGGACTTCCCTCAGGTCTTCACAAGGAAAATGACACTGTCTTCTACCATGAGATCAATAGTTAAATGGCATCACTCAGAATTGTCCACAAACCTTAAGAAAGGAGACTTTACGCTGATACTTGTACATCAAATATGACTCTATTAACTACAAGGACTACCCGTGGCAGATCTGTAGGTGTCTAAAAGTAATTGTCATCTTGCTGGGAATGCAACAGGAATACACCAAGGTGTTACCACTATGAAATAAAAATATGGCTTAAACTGAAATAGCTTGATCCAAGAACTAAATGTGTATATTTCAGCCCACTAGTGGACCATGCTAAGTCTTTGTTGGGACTTATGAGAAGTTTATAAAGGACATAAACCGAGATGGACTGACTTTCAAGTAAATTTAAGAAACTTCTGACTGTGAGAGCAATATGATGGAAGATGAATTTGTTGGCCTGAAAATCCAACAGGATGGACATTTTGAGCAGATCTTCCATTGTCATGAGCAAAAAGCTTGGGAATCATTCAGACTTTTAACTGATAACATATCAGATAGTTATAAATAAGAGTAAACATATCTTAGTCTGTTAGAAATGAGGCTGCAACATGTCTAGAAGATCCACTTTCTAAACTCTCAGGGCTTTCTCAATAAATGTGGTGCAGTTAGCGATGAACAAGGTGAATGTTTCCACAAGCAAAAAAACAAAGTCAGAGAACAAACTAACCTTAATAGGTTAGTTATATGTATATGATAATCGTCTCTGAGAGCAACCTCTTTTAGCTCACTTGTGCCCTTCACAGGGAGTAATATCCTGAAGTATATCAGTCTGGTCTCACTCACTAGAGTGACCCAGCTCCGAAATACCAGGCAATTCTACCCTGAACAGGAGAAACAGCAAACCCCAGACGTACGCTTCGGCCTTCATTGGGCCTCATCAGGGAGGTGTAGCTAAACTCACCAAGGCACAGTGAGCAAGGGGTCCACGTCTGGAGTCCCCCATCCCCCTTAGGGAGACTAAACCCTAAGGGTCATTTGCATAAACAGAACAACAAAGTTACTGGTGCTCAATCAGAGAACAAACTAACCTTATTAGGTTAGTTCTGTGGACATGATAATTCACTCTGAGAGCAACCTCTTTTAGCTCACTTGTCCCCTTCACAGTGAGAAATATCCTGTAGTATATCAGTCTGGTCCCACTAACTAGAGTGGCCCAGCCCCGAAATACCAGGCAATTCTACCCTGAACAGGAGAAACAGCAAACCCCAGATGTACGTTTTGGGCCTCATCTGTGAGGTGTAGCTGAACACACTAAGGCACAGTGAGCAAGGGGTCCACGTCTGGAGTCCCCCATCCCCCTTAGGGAGATTAAACCCTAAGGGTCATTTGCATAAACAAAACAACAAAGTTAGAGGTGCTCAAACAGAGAACAAACTAACCTTAATAGGTTAGTTCTATGGACATGATAACCCACTTAGATAATCCACAAGGACATCTCTGTAAAGGAAAGCAGGTACCAAGGAAAATTAAGTTCTGCTATATTAACAGAATACTGCTGGACTATGGTGAGAGATGCCCCAGATGTAGGCTAGAAGCGCCAGACAAAGAAGAAAGGGAAGCAAATATAATTCTGCGACTATACAAATCCACTCGCCATCATAATAGGTCAGAATATCCTCGATGCTATTTATTTATATATATATATATATATATATATATATATATATATATATATATATACTTTTTTTTTTAACATCTATCTAAATCATATTACTGTGTGGTTTTTTTCTTTTTTTCTCAAAATGAAAACTGCCTGAAAAATCCTACAAAGACTTTCACAGATAATTTTCACTGTAAATGAGTACTAGCAGGGGACAGAGCAGTAATTTGGACCAGTTTTCTTATAGGACAGGTAAGAAACAACATTGTAAAAGTAATAGTTTTGCTTTAGCACACCCACCATCCACATTTTTTTTTTTTTTACTGATTCACAGAAAATAATGTGACACGGTTTCCTTCTGAGCAATTTGGGGATATATCATTCCATCCCTGAAATAATCCAATGTCCATGTCTCACAATAGGACCGAGCCTGCTGAGTTGCTCTAACATGTTTGCTTGAACTCTACAGTATGTTTTCTTGGCTTTAATCTTGTTTTTACAACTTTTGCCAATACATATTTGCTTGTCTGCTGTGTCTGAACATTGCTTTGCAGCGCCGGTGACAGCTGCATTCATGACCCCTTTGTCTTACACTTTCAGTTCCTTGCTGTACTTGCTTTTATGTCTCTTCTAGCTTGTTGTTTTCAGAACCTGGTAAATTCCTTGGACTTCTTGTAATAAATTCAGTTGAATTACTTGGTCACCATTTCAGATAAATAAGCCATGATGTGTTAAACACTCATTTTGCTTTATTTTTATCTTGGTAACATAAATTACATGTGTCGCATACGATGATCACTAATATTATTATATCTATATTTATCTTTAAGGGGTCTCTATATAAACAGTTGTGCTATCACGCATAATGTAATGATTACAGGGCACGCTTTCAGATGTTTCAACAATAAAATCATTATTTGAAAAAAATAAATTCAATGTAGCTTTAAAACTTACATTTGAACTTTATAACCTAGCAGAGCTGCTTCTTTCTACCCTGTGTTAGGTGCCCAGTAGAGAGAAGCTATGCCCTGGAGGCTGTCCTGAATGTTCTATTAGACTAATTTAGATCTTTCTGCATTTGCCACTTATAGGGATGGGGGGAGATAAAAACTTCCATCAGGATAGCCTCTTGGGCAAGTGTTCTCTGGCGCTGGACTCCTTACAGACATACATATATATATACACAAATATATATATATATATATATATATATATATATATATATATATATACCTATATACACACATACATATATATACACAAATACACATATATATATATATACACACAAACATATATATATATATATATATATATATATATAGTATATATACACAAATACAAATATTTATTTAGCTACATATATATTTATTTATTTAAATATATATATATATATATATATATATATATATATATATATATATATTGATTTGGAAGTTCAATCATTCATTCTGTTTCAGATATATTAATCATAAGACGACTGTATTTCATGAAATCTCACTCCTCAGTCCTCCATGTGTTGTGTGCAGATACTGATAAAATATAATATTGCCGGCCAGTTTAGGTAAATCCACATCCAGACACCTGTTATCACTCTTGGATGTCGGTCCAGTGATTTTTATTACTCGCAGTTACTCATGCAAAGCATTGCTAAGTCCTAAGAACCCTGTCCTAACAGCATTTGCAATGGCTTAACCTAAACTGTTCTTGCTAGACTCATTGTCAACACATTCACTTGAACAGGTCTTGATAACTGCTTCCCATGCCCTGCGGCACATGTACAAAGCAACGGGACGGAGCTGAAAAATACCTAATATCCTGTGAAAATGCAATACACAAAAGCAAAATGCCAGTCTGAGTAAATCTGCAGAAAGACTATGATATCATATTATTGACATCTCGTAACAAACGTGATAATTACATCAAGTTATTGACAGCTCTCCACTGACAGCATCTGACAAGGCCAAAAGCTAAAGGTGTTTGAGTCTAGAGATTGGTAAAGTATCACTGTGGTAATTTAATTTTATATGTTTTTCAATAGAAAAATGGCGTAGGAACGCAAAATAAATAAATAAATACAGCTTATTGATATTATTATGTTTTTTTTTAGCACCAGCAGATTATGTACTCCTAGATTATAATGAACAATAAAAAAAATTTCATATAAAAACAGATAAGACAATCAAGCACATTGGTACAGGAGGAAGTGACGTCTCTACTATCGCAAGAGCTTACAATCTAAGTGCTAATAGTGGACAGAAACATGAGTAATTAAGATGCTGGATGGATCAATGCTTTAGTGTGACGAGGAAGAAGTATTCAACCAGAAAGGGTAACCTTATATGACATTGTAGATGACTGAGTTAAGGAGGTGTTTCTATGAACAGGTGAGTGTTCAGAGAACATTTCAATATTTTGAGGACTAGATGGTAGTCTTATAGAGCAAGGTAAATAATTCCAAAGGATGGTGACTGTAGAATGTAGGAAAGCATGAGAAGAAGTTATGGAGGAGATTAAGAGGCTCAAATCTTGGGCAGAATGGAGAGGTCAGTTTGGAGTGTATGTGAGAAACGAGTTAAGATATAGGGAGGGGCAGGGTTGTACGGTAGGTTTAGGACTTTAAATACTATTCTTAAGGAAGGGAAAAACCAGTCATTGGCCAGACAGGATGTGGCAGTAGATGACCAGTGTTGAGTTAAGTGGAGTGAAGACTGCCAGAAGCATTCAGGATACACTGGATTGTGACTAGGGGAGAGAGTGGAAGGCCAATTAGGATGAAGTTGCATTAGTCAATACATGAGTGATAAGAGTGTGTAATAATGTTTTAGTAGTGTCTTCGATGAGTAAGGGATACATTTTCGAGATGATAGCGGATTAAGGAGAGTTTTGAATAAAGTGTGACCCCCAAGACATTGAACCTGAGATGTATGGGCGATTGTTATATTCTCTATTAAAATAGAAATGTAGAGGTAGAAAAGGAAGAGGGAAGAGTAACAGCTCTATCTTGGACATGCTGAATTTTAGATGTTGGAAGGTCTCCAATGAGGAGATGTTTGAAAGACATGCTGTGACGCGATATTTGGGTGGGGGGAGAGGCCTGCAGAAGAAAGATACATTTGGCTATCGTCAGCACGGAGACAGCACTCAAACCAATAGGAGCTGATAAGTTTTCCAAGGGAGGAAGTACATTGAGAAAGACAACGAGTCTTGAGGTACTCCAACAGATGGGGTAGTAGAGCAGGTGCTACACTAAGAGACTCACACCCTGAGATGACTGTGCCATAGACGCCTAGCAAGTGAAGCATGTGCAAAAGAACTATGTCAAAGGCAATAGAAAGGTCAATAAGTATTATTAAGGATAGGTGTCCTCTGGCCATTACAATGACCCTCATGTTTGCAGTGACTTTCATTTGTTTCACTTTTAGATACAAATATTCTTTATTGCAGACTTGTAATTTCTATACTAGACTGCAGTTTGCAGCTTCTGTTTTAACAGAGTTTGTCTTTGCATACAACAAACTTTGCATATGCCTGCTGTTTTACACAGCTTTAAAGTCTAACATAGGATGGATCATGCACAAGTTAGGAGACCTACCCACAATCTTAAAATAAATCTCAACAGTGTGGGGATGTTTCTAACCTGTAAGAATTTGTGGGAAGGCTATTACCCTCAACATTATTTGGCTTATGGTGGGCAAAAGATTCATAGAAACCCTCCACCATAAACATTACAGTAAATAATTGTAAAAATATATATATTTTAGAGGGCAGCTGTTGTTTTTTATTTAAAATATAAGCTTTTTCCACATACATTTTAATATTTCAGCTGTAAGAATACAATTCAAAAATGATAATACAAGCAAATATTCAATCCAATTATTAATACTGCACTCTGTACGGTGGAGGGCTTCTATCACTCTTTTGCCCACCATTAGTGAAATTATATTATGATATATATATACTGGGCCTTGCTTAACGCTATGTAATACAGCATACATATGCCTAACAGGAGCCATAGTTAAAGTGGTATTGAATTAAAGAGTGAAACCTTTGTGGGCACATTTGCATGTCTCTGCCCCCGCTCATCGCGAGGCCGGCAAGTTAGAGGGGCGGGGGAGCCTTGCATTGTAGGGTGCTTTGGAAAAAAGCACTTTCTATAAAGATTCTAAGCTCAAAACAGGGCCCTTCACTTTCTGAAGTTTAATATTCTATTTTCCCTGTTCTTATCCCCTGTACTGCGCTACGGAATATGTTGGCACAATACAAATACAATTTAATAATAAAAAATAAAAAAAACAGCATTGCAAGGCTTCAAATTTTATTGCCGTCATTTTTGACTGGTAATAATAATAATAATAATAATAATAATTATAAGAATAAAAGTTAATATGTACACAACAGAAATATCTCTCTTCCATCTGAAGCACGGTCACTAACACTGATATGGACTGAATATGCTTAGTTGGGCTGTTTTGGATTCATTCAGATTATTCCTCCCAGAGGAGATTTATGTGAGACAATGAGCTGGAACTGCATAACACAATGTCTTGCCCTATGGTCTCCATGCATTTCATAGACCTTCTGTGTATTGCTTTAGGAGCCCTCCACAGAGAGACCAAGGGCGGATGAAAAGCATTGAGTTATGTTTCAAAGTTCTGTTTACAGTCAAGGACATTGAGAGCCATTGAGTTTAATCTGAATTTAAAATATTCTCTTTTGGTGCAATCATTTTTTTTTAACTATAACAATACAATTCAAGTATAACAATACAAGTGAAGATACAATATTCATATAATAGTACAAATGCAGATTAAGTATAAGTAAAATAAGATAAAACAAGAGTCAAAATTAAAAGTATTAAACATGAGTTACTACTAATCAGAATTTATAAAGATTATATTATTGTGAGCAGATAAAAGTAAAGAAAATGTTGTAATTGAAATATGTTATTTCATCAGATCCAACATTGTCAGTAATTCATATAATTTTTAGAGTTGTCATGCATCTACTTCTTTAGCATTCCTTGTAATCAATATGTTACACGTGCCTTGAAAAAGTATTCCCCCCCCCCCCCCCTTGGCATTTTTCGTGTTTTGTTGCCTCACAACCTGGAATTAACATGGATTGTTTGAAGATTTGCATCATTTAATTTACAGAACATGCCCACAACTTATATGTGGGCATGAATATGTTTTTTTTTTTTTATTGTGAAGCAAACAACAAATAGGACAAAATAACAGAAAAAGTAAATGTGCATAACTATTCACCCCCCTAAAGTCAATACTTTGCAGAGCCACCTTTTGCGGCAATCCCAGCTCCAAGTCGCTTTGGATAAGTCTCCATGAGCTTGCCACATCTTACCACTGGGATTTTTGCCCATTCCTCCTTGCAAAACTGCTCCAGCTCCTTCTAGGTGCATGGTTTGCGCTTGTGAACAGTAATCTTTAAGTCTGACCACAAACTTTCTATTGGATTGAGGTCTGGGCTTTGACTGGGCCATTCCAACACATTTACATGTTTCCCCTTAAACCACTCAAGTGTTGCTTTAGCAGTGTGTTTGGGGTCATTGTCCTGCTGGAAGGTGAACCTCCGTCCTAGCCTTAAATCACGCACAGAGTGATACACGTTTTGCTCAAGAATGTCCCTGTATTTAGCACCATCCATCTTTCCCTCAACTCTGACCAGTTTCCCAGTCACGGCTGCTGAAAAACGTTGACGGTGTTCTTTGGGTAATGTGATGTGTTGGGTTTGCTCCAGACATAACGTTTTGTTTGATGGCCGAAAAGTTCAATTTTAGTCTCATCAGACCAGAGCACCTTCCTCCATACATTTTGGGAGTCTCCCACATGCCTTTTTTCAAACTCAAAATGTGTCATTTTGTTTTTTCCTGAAAGTAATGGCTTTCTTCTGGCCACTCTGCCATAAAGTTCAACTCTATGGAGCGTACGACTTATTGTCGTCCTATGTACAGATACTCCAGTCTCTGCTGTGGAACTCTGCAGCTCCTCCAGGGTTACCTTAGCTCTCTGTGCTGCCTCTCTGATTAATGCCCTCCTTGACTGGTCCGTGAGTTTTGGTGGACGGCCATCTCTTGGCAGGTTTGCTGTTGTGCCATGTTCTTTCCATTTGGTTATGATAGATTTGATGGTGCTTCTGGGGATCATCAAAGATTTGGATATTTTTTTATAACCTAAACCTGACTTTTACTTCTCAACAACATTGTCCCTTACTTGTTTGGAGAGTTCTTTGGTCTTCATGGTAGTGTTTGGTTAGTGGTGCCTCTGGCTTAGGTTTTGCAGCCTCTGGGGCCTTTCAAAAAAGATGTGTACATGTAATGACAGATCATGTGACACTTAGATTGCACACAAGTGGACATCATTTCACCAATTATGTGACTTCTGATGGTAATTGGTTGCACCAGAGCTTTTTATGGGCTTCATAACAAAGGGGGTGAATACATACACACATGCCAATTTTCTGTTTTCTATTTCTAAAAAATAGTTTTATGTATATATTTTCTCATTTCACTTCACCAACTTAGACTATTGTGTTCTGATCCATCACATAAAATTCAGATTAACAAAACATTGAACTAAAGGCTGTAATGTAACAACATAGGTAAAAGGTCAAGGGGGGTGAATACTTTTTCAAGGTATTGTATATCTCAGTGGTTCCCAAGCACCTCCTCAAGACCCACCATGATTTAGGTCACACACTGTGTGAACAAAGATGGGGCAACAAGTATTCAACAGGCTGTGGAGCTATAACACACAGTGTTTGGTGGGTCTTGAGGAGGGATTCAGGAACCACTGTTACATATTATGTATTAAAGTAATTAGAAATTAAATATTTTTGCTTTCCCAATAAAAAACAATTACTCTTCTGACAGAGCCAATAATATGTAATACTAATTTGTTTTGTTTCGCAATAACCCAATAAAGAGAATATTGGTTCCATTAAATAAAATATGATTTGTAAACCATGCACCAGATTTGATAAACAGATGGACATGTCCCCCAAAAGTATAACAAAATCTACATTCCCTTAATCAAAATTTTGCTAGGATCTATTTGAGTTTTGTTGATATGAGATGAATATTACGAGGAGACTAATACAATTTTTATAATTTGTATGATTACCTTTAAAATATTTTATTTTAAAAAGTGGCATTGTTTTAAAGTTATACACAAGTCTCAAAACGCAAATGGCCTCCAATTCTGATCTTATTTACGAGTGCGACAGTTACTTTCATACAGTCCATTTTACTGACTTTAATTTCTGTTATTCAATTAATTTTAGTCTTCTGGTTTTATGTTTAAATCTCATAATATATCTAAAAAGTGCAATTTCCTAACCTGTTTTTTTATGGTAAATTACCAGTTCAGAACTATTCATGCTTATAATTCAATGAAACTGTGTTATTTAGGTATAACATTAAAAAACGAGTTCTGCTCCATAAAATGCAGATAAATACCTAAATCTGTGAATTTGACTTTTTATTCAACAACACAGTAAAAGGATCCCTGCTGTTTAAACCCTAGTATTTCAAAGCTTGGGAACTATACCTGTAGGCTCATATCAGAACTGATCAGACGCAATCCTTGTAATAATTTAGTTATTAGTTGAAAAAGAAATTTGCACTCAGGCAGTGTAGCCTTAATAAAACATGTACATTTATGTTGTCACCTATTCGGGCTAACTCACTTCAGCTTTCATATCTGATTTGTGTGAAGGGATGTCATCTGAAGGCAGCAACGAGAGTGTGAGCTTGCACTAGAGATTGGAAGTGACACATTGTGCAGTAGTGTTGCTCCATGCCCTGGGCAGACCATGCTTGTTTGTCTTTTAGCTTTTTTTTTTTCACAAAGACTAATCCATTTAGAAAATAATTTAAGGATTTTTTGTTCTAACCATATATATTGTATTTGTTTGTGAGCATATAGAAATTGGGTATTTCAGTATAGCTATGCACCTATACAAATATATACACACAAGCACATATATATAACTAGCGAATTGCCCGTCAAAAAATGACGGCAATAAAATTGTAAGTGAGCTGTAAGTAGCGTTGTTCGTTTTCTATGTCGTGCGAGTTTTTCGTAATATTAGTTTTCTATGTTGTGCGACTTTTTCTGAATATCCGTAGCTGTTTGGTGGGCTTTTTCAGAATATCCGTAGCTGTTTGGTGGTGTTTTGCGTGTTTATGGTAGTGTTTTGCGTGTTTAGGGACCTTTAGCCTCTTATTAGTTTTGTTCGGCGGCCATTTATTCTCTCGCTTAGGTGATTTTCGGGTCTCTAAACTCCGAAATTTGTGCTTAAATGGAGGTGTAACTTCACTTGCAGAGGTCCTCGGTGCCCCCCCTTGCTGTGAGTAACCTTTTTATGTGTTTGTTGTTAGTATTTGTTGTGTTTGTAATGATTTTGGGGTTGCGCGGGTTGCCTCCTTGTTTTTTAATCTCGTAGGTGTTTTTCGGCAAATACATAGGTGTTTGGTGGTGTTTTGCGTCTTTAGACTGCTGTAGCCTCGTTTTCGTTTTTTTCGGTGGCCATTTTTTCTCTCGCTTACAGAATTTTTTAGTGTCTAAACTGCTTTAATTTCAGTTAAATTGAGGTGTAACTTTAGTTTTGGAGGTCCTGGATGCTCCCTCTTGCTGTAAGTAAGCTTTTTATGTATTTGTTGTGTGTATTTGTTGGATTTTTGCTATTTTGATGTGCCCGTGTTGCGGACGTTTTTTGCGAGGTCGTAATGGGTCGTAACGTATCTCGTATTTTGTTTGCATTACGACGTAAAGTTTGCGAGGGCTGCAGGCTCGTATGCTCACAGCCATATATGTGATTGATAAGCAAGTAAAAATTCCAATTCTAATTCATTGATTTAGAAAAGCAATATGCAATATTAAACTTAGTTTCAAACATGAACTTCTAAACCTGCAATTCAGCTGCTTGACTCCTTCCTTTATGATGTCATGAAGGGGTGAGAGCAACACTGAGTAGGAGGCAATCCTAAATGGACAAGCTTATGTCCTTTCCAAGTTACAACCAATTTAACACACCAAGGCCCCCATTTAATTCCAAGCCCGTACTTACCTTTATACAGGCCGTATGTCTGCGGGTTACAAATTTGTCACAGTCACAGATGTATTTAAGTGATTCAAGCCCACACGTACAGGCTTGCAAACCATGAACCAGTACGTAGCATTTCCGAGCCTGAACAAGACCAATTAAGCAAGCCTGTAAATTACAATTTAGACACAGCCAATAGTAAATGAGACCGTCATCATGACGTCAGTAAAACATGGAGTTTAGACTACAATCAATTAGTATTTAGACGTCCGATCATACTCGCAATCCAGAAATGTAGAAATATATACAAATTAATAAATCAGCTGTTCTAGTTCATGTCGGTGGCCTGATATGTATTAACTCCTTGATTCCTGGGATCAATATAACATGAAATTTTTTTTTTTTTTATTGCAGATTTAAGAGCTTGAAACTGTTGTCTAATTAATTTGACTTCCTTCCATCGCTTTCCCAGTATTTTACAGTACAGTAGTGTTTTTTTATTTGCTTTTACAGTGTTACGAACAGGTGTTTAACCCGCTGGCGAGTTTTATCTAGTACTCGTAGAATATTTTGATACATTTGCCATTTACGAGTTTGAAGGCAATTGCGGGCTTGTTGAATTGTTGCAATTGAATATGGATTTTGCGTCTTTAGCACTGGTAACATTTTTTGGCTTGAAACATCAAAGGAGTAGATAGGACAGAGTTACTTTTTTGACAATCGCAGGGATTTTGAGCCTGTAACTCGCAAATGGATTGTGAGTAGCAAAATGTAGCTAATTAAATATCAGTAACTTTCACAGGCTCCATTACAAGCTTCTGTAATTGCAATTTGGATAATTGAATAGGGGTCCAAGTCTATAGCCCAGTGGTAGGCAACCTGGTCCCTACTGCCCACTAGTGGGCGTTTAAAGCTTTCATGGTGGGCGGCAAGATTGCTAGGTGGCCTCGCTGACGAGTGATGTCACACACCGGAGACCTGCAGCACCATGCTTGGCTGGTGGCAGAGCTAGTGAGAGAGCCTAGTGACAGCAGTCAGGACCAGATCACTATCTAGTAAGTACAGGGTGATACATTGCTAGGGTCATATGATTTATGTAACCAGAAATGACAGAGGGTAAATGGAGTTACTAAGGCACCGGTGGGCAGTTAGGAAATGTTACTATCAAAAGGGCAGTAGTTATTAAAAGGTTGACTACTTCTGTGTCTAGCCAATGGAGAGCTGCCTTAAAACAAGCTTTTGTTTGACCATTTAGCATTGCTCCAACCCCTTGATCAACTCATTATAGGTTCAAACATGCAGCTTAAAGGGATATATATATAAGTTTCCTGAGTTTCAAGTTTTTGGTAAGAAACATTCAGTGATTATCAGAAAAATATGTGTTATATAGATAAGTTCAACGTACTTCCAAAGTTATAGGCAGGAACGTAAAATCCAGCTTTGCACACCCACAGGAAGCTTACATAGCAAGTACTTTGATGAATGCAGCCAGGTACAGACTCTAACCTTTCAAAGGAAGTACTTGCTGCAGGGTGGAATCACATGGTTGGGTGGGGTCTGAGCTCACAGCTGAATTAGAGCACAAGAAAAAAAGAGAGAGATAGAGACTACATATCCCAGGCTGCTTTGCAACAAAGGAACCCCAGAGTTTAATACAAATGTATCAGCTAACCTCTGTTTTCTCCTGAATGACCAACATGAATTAAGAATTTTATGCTAATCTTAGCAGGGAATTTCGGGAGTGTCAACTAACAAAAGCTGCCGTTTGCAAACTGAAAAGATTTAGCAAATATCAGGGTGAGCTTGTAAATATTTATTTTGGTATTTTTTTAATGCAAATAAAATGTTGCATGCACTACTGGCTCTCCTCTATCAGAGGCATTCACAATCCAGGACACTTAGATATAGCTTTACTTTTGATGCTAAATATGACTTTTCTTAATGATTAATTTGGAATTTTATTAAAGATCCATGTCTAACTAAAACATCTAGCTATTTTTATTAGTGCAATGCCATTGTCCTTAAAGGACAATTGTACTGCACTTACAAGTAAAGCATGTGTGTCTTTCTGATTCATCCATTAAGAACACTCTGTATCACTTGCTAATGACAGATCCTTGATAATAATTACTAATAATCCCTTGACCTAATTTATCTAATTAGCATAGTTACTATCTGGAGTTTGAGCATGTCCAGTGTTTTGTTTTGTACACAGCGTATACTGAAGACATAGATTCAGACCCAAGTGGCATAATTAATAATATTAGACAATAATCTGTCAATAGTAAGTAGCAGGTGGATCAGAAAAGTTGATAATCGCTAAAAAATGCTAAATTTCTATATATGGAAAAATGCATTTATTTAATAAATTGATTGTTACTCTCTATAGTTTTTAATAATACCATAGGTGGAACTTGTGTCACATTAAGCTGTGAGCTTTCATGTTATACTGATAATATCCCTTTAATAATGTTCTGCTTAAGAAAAAAATGATTAAGTAAAGTAAAAACTGAGCTTGAACAGTGAAAGTTCAGGAAAAGTGCCATTACTGAATTCAGATAATCTTTAATTAGATGTCATCGGTCATTTTTAAGAGAAATATGTTACTGGTCTGTTGGTGCTGGAGGCAGAAAATACATAGAGCCTGGTTGTGTTAGGAGAAGGATGGAGCACAGAAGGGAAATAAGAAGTCTTGGTCTAAGCAGATGGTATCACCCTCCGTCACCCTTAATAAAAAACATTAACATCCACTTAGGAAGTGATAGTGTGAAACTTATATGGAAGAGACCCAAGTGCAAATCTGTTACTTCATCTGCAGCTAAATCTGGAATCTTGGCTATGTGAACAAGCACTCTGGGTGGTATTACCGTAGCTTTAAGGGGACAATCACATTAGACTCATTAAAATATGTGTTAGATTAATTTCTCTAATTGCACAATAAAAATAATTGGTTAAAGGGACATTTTCTTTATTGCATGTGACAGAGGGAATTTGATAATGTAACGCAGTGGGTATTTATTTTTCAAATGAAGCTCTCATAGCAGAAAAATCACATATATAGCATGTTCGCAAAGTGAGGGCCGCAGCTGCTGGCAAGGAGCGCAGAAGGCGCTCCTTGCCAGCAACTGCGGACCTCTCAAAATTTACGTAGTTACGAAACAAAAATACGAGACGCGTTACAACCCATTACGACCTCGCAAAAAAAACTGAAACCCGCGCACATGAAAACATGCAAAACACAATAAATACACACAACAAACACATAAAAACCTTACCCACAGCAAGGGGGGGTACCCAGGACCTCTTCAACTGAACTTACACCTCGATTTAAGTCCAAATTTCGGAGTCTACACACTCGAAAATCAACTAAGCAAGAGAAAAAATGGCCTCCAAACAAAACGAAAACGAGGCTAAAGGGCCCTAAACACTCAAAACACCACCAAACACCTACGGATTTTCCAAAAAAGTCGGACAACATCCGAAAACAAGGGCGCTAAATCAGCCACAGCCGCATACCACACATTAGCCGCCATTTTACAACACTAACACAATCCGGAAGTACACAGGTACCCTAACGGATTTGCCTCGTGTACGCACACTATTACACTACACACTGCACACATTCATGGCGCTTACACAGCAGCTCCACAGCACCGATGATGCAGCAACATGAAAACTGATTGCCAGCTCTTCAACACAATGCTTCCTGCATATATTACTTCACAATAGGTAAAGTATATTAATTTCTTATTTTATTAATTATTCATTGCCATACCAAAAAAAAACACCAACGCTGCTCATAGCACACAAACAACCATGAGCCTTGCAGTGAGCGCCGAATGATCTTAAAACACCAACAAAATTAATTTTGCATGCAAACACCATTACCTGCCTTACAATCTTATTGCCGTAATTTTTTGACGGGCAAGTCGCTAGTATGATTATAATGTTTAACTGCAATACAGTAGACTCTCAGGTAACCAGAACTCTCAAGCAATCAGAAAAAAAATTGAATACTGTATCTTAAATAAAAATGTAATTTTACAGGGCTCAACACATGCCAGGAGCCAGGTTGTCATGCCGCAAAATGCTTACAGGCACCTAGATTTTATCCATTCTACATCTCTGCAATTCAGTGTTACCTGGAAGCAGACAGGCATGAGTGACTTAGCCAGGGCAGTGTTGGCGTTACACTCCCCGGGGTCAGCACTGCACCCTCCAACTGAACGTACCTGTGTGTAAGTGAGGAGTGAAAGCTGCTGCTGCTAGAACAGCCCTCACTGACAAATATACTTAGCGGCACATCCTATATGCAGCTAATCTAGGCCTCTTTTAATAGTGACTCTCAAGCAACCAGAAACTACATTTATCCAGCATGTCCAATCCTTGTGGGTGCCGGATAACTGAGAGTCTACTGTATTAAAGCTGTATGAGTCATACTTGCCTGCCAATGAAATCTACAGAAGTAAATATGCTCTCTGCAGTTACAGTGAATTTTAAACAAGTTTTACTTATTTTTCATTGTTATATTTTTAATTTCATATTTTTTTTATGCAAATCCAAAACTTTGTTGATATTTAAGGCATGCTATTTTAAATGCACACAAAAAAAAAAGAATTGTGTCCCCTGTGTCTTTAAACATACAGGCTCATCAGCTGTGCTTCATAATGTTGAAAGTTACAGTTAAAGGCAAGTGATAAGGGTAATACATTAGAAATATTGTCACACAGTGAGGCTATTTATCTAATTTCCATAACAGCTTTGACTAGGTAACCAAAGTTCTCTGAGTTTAGTAAACTTATCAATTCAGTTACTTGTACATTATGCAAATAGATACTGATGGGCTAATCGGTAATACCCTGTAGGCCCCTTCTGTATCACTACCTTGCCATGGAGAAGCTTGTGTACTTTAATGAAGCTGTGAGCTATATCATGTAGAGTCACCCAAGATGGGCAAGTTGTAGGAGAGAGCTCAGACAAATCTCTGTCCACTGCAGAAGGAACTGGCAACCCACTCCAGTGTCTTTGCCTAGAAATCCTTATGGATAAGCACAACCAGACTTAAGATGTGCCTGGCATGCTGCAAACCATAAGGTCACAGAGAGTCAGACACAACTGAATGACAAAACAACAATAGCGATCACTACAGGGACCCTTTAAGAATCTTCATTCTCATATATTCATGGCCGGATTACCCATTAGGCCAACTATGCAGCTGCCTAGGGGCGCTTCCCTGTGAAGGGTGCCCCTTTTTTAGCTTAGAAAAACATAAATAATACGGCCTGCCATCAAATGCATTTAATAAACAAATATTAGTTCCTTGTGTGTATGAATAGCTATGTTTTAATAATGATTGTTTTGGAGAAATGTCTGTGACTTGCTCACACAACAAAAAAGCGATATACACACATAGAAAAGGGAAAAATGGGTGCTCCTCCACTTCACTGCCTAGGGGCTCCAAAAAGGTAGATCCGGCCCTGCATATACTGTTGTAACACTACAAAGTCAGATAACTTGCTCACACTGATACATAATATAAGTAATTATTTCATCCTGTAGATACGTTCTGTGCATGCGTTACCCATCTGCCTGGGGACATGCACACTGACAGCAGAACAAGCACCGGGCATACTCTGTCATAAGGCTCGGGTTATTTTTAGAACCTTCCTCCAGTAGCTATTTTAATGGATATGTTTTATCTACGAATCTCGAAGACCTAAATGATTCTGTCTTAATTGTAATGGCTGTTGTGATGGGCATTTTTCTTTGAGGTAGATGCAGCTCATTAGTTGCAGCACCTCTCTCAGAGAAATCCCACAAAGCTGTAAGAAACACTATTGATTAAAGGGTTATATCTTCTTTTATTCTGCCTAATGATCATTTTATGGCTGGGATGTGGATTGCCATAAAAATAAAACAGGACTTTTAGTTCTGGCTTGAAACAAAGAGTTCAAAAACCCCAAATTACACTTAGGGAATATTCAGAAATAGTGTAAAATTAATTTAAAGTGTTTTGTGAAGAGGCCAGATTTAATCATGTCTATAGGATTAATGTAGACCCATATGTGCAATATGCTCTTTTGAAGAATACACATATTATTATTATTGTTGTTGCTGTTCAGTCGTGTCCAACTCTTTATGACCCTATGGGCAGCAGCACGCCAGCAATATCTATTGTTATGTTTCTGGTCATGCATATCCATAAGGTTTTCTTGGCAAATATATTAGAGTGTGTTGCCAGTTCCTTACATCTAGTACTACAGAGACCGGGGGCAGATCTTTGTTATGACTATTTGGAAGGTTATAGCGAGTAAAAACAGAGCTTTTAAGCACTAGGTAATAAAATTATGTTTATATATGCAAAGAAACACTTTATTTTAACTTAAAAAAACAGGCATTCTTCCATATTTCTTTAAAATATGGCAGTCCTAGGTGCCAGTACTTTTAAAATTAATTAAGGAAATCAAATCCGTCTACAAGGTGTCACCTTCTAAAGAAAGCAATGCAAACAAGACAGGCTAGGATGATTGTATTATCTATCTATCTATCTATCTATCTATCTATCTATCTATCTATCTATCTATCTATCTATCTATCTCTCTGTCTGTCTGTCTCTCAATCTATCTATCTATCTATCTATCTATCTATCTATCTATCTCTCCATCTATCTATCTATCTATCTATCCATCTATCCATCTATCCATCTATCTATCTCTCCATCTATCTATCTATCTATCTATCTATCTATCTATCTATCTATCTATCCATCTCTCTGTCTGTCTCTCTCTCTATCTCCCTATCTATCTATCTATCTATCTATCTATATATCTATCTATCTATCTCTCTGTCTGTCTCTCTCTCTATCATCTATCTATCTATCTATCTATCTATCTATCTATCTATCTATCTCTTTATCTCTCTATCTACGTATTGTGAGAGATATAGAAAATACATTATACTCCTCAAATGTTGTTTCTTTCTTTTCTCTGTACCAGTTCGTCAGTCCTTGTGTCCTATATTTATGTAATCAGGTATCAGTTACAATATTCTCAAAGTAACCATGTATTACCATTAAAAATATTATAGATAAACTGTATATGAATATATATATATATATATATATATATATATATATATTTATTTATATTTACGTATATATACACACACACACACACATATATATATATATATATATATATTCTGTCCACTTGTTTACTTATATTACTCTATATTTTTATCAGTATTGCTTTTGACTTGATCAAGAGAGGTTCATATCTTGAAATATCTTGAAAGCTTGTCGTAAAAATTATGAATACGTGTGTCCAATAAAAAATGTATCACTATTCACTGCAATACTCTGATTATTCAACTATATATATTCTTTGTTGCCTATGTAAAGTGTTTTTTACACCTTTTAAGTTTGTAAGAGACAACAGGACACTAGCCTTGAACCTGTTTACCATCTCTGTTGATGCTCCTCAGACAGGTTTCCATCGCTATCTCATCCTCTTACAATGAGGCACACAAGAAGTCGTTGAACATGCTGTGCTCAAAGTATCTGCGGGTGTATTGTTGTTCTCATGGCTGTCTGATTGTAGCCTAAATAAACATACCCTCTGTCCTTACAAATGTGGAGAATACAGGAACATCTCATTGTAAGCTGTGGATAAGTGTTTATACATCTTTGCAATATGTACTGTTCATCAGAGGAAGCAGCTGATCTTATGAAGGTCACACAAAGCTGCTTGAATAGGCTAACATCAATATATATATATATATATATATATATATATATATATATATATATAAATATATATATTTATTTAATGTGGCACAGCAGTTATTGCAGATATATATTAAAGTACAGTGGTCCTTTAATTAATAGACCTTGATAAGAGACTTACATTATCTGTATAGATAATTTATGCTTAAAATACCTAACTTTAGAGCTTAATTATTTAAAACTTTGGACCTTTCCTGTTTTCTGACTGCCAGCAGGTTGAGATTTTAGTCAATTTTGGGCAAGATTCTTGTCAAGTTCCTAGCGTTAGGGTTTGGGTTAGAATTAAGAGTTAGATTTAGGGTTTAGGGTTATGGCTTATGGTTAGGGGTTAGGGTTAGATTTAGGGGTTATGGTTTAGTGTTAGGGTTACATTTAGGGATTAGGGTTTAGGGTTAGGGGTTAGAGTTAGATTTAGGGGTTAGGGTTGGATTTAGGGGTTAGGGTTAGATTTAGGTGATTAGGGTTTATAATTAGGGTTTAGGGTCAGGGGTTGAGATTAGATTCAGGTGTTAGGGTTAGATATAGGGGTTAGGGTGAGATTTAAGGGTTAGGGTTAGATTTAGGGGTTAGGGTTTATAGTTTATAGCTCATCGCGAGCCTCTCCCCCTGTGTACTTTATAGTCTCCCCCCTTTCCCCCTGTGTACTAATGTTGTTTGCCACACAATGCGAGGCACTGCCCCCTCTGAGCACACTCATTGCAATCCTCTCCTTCCATCTACTTTACAGGCCTTTGCGCTCATTGCAGGCGTCGTCTAACCCACAACTTTGGTGCTTTGCAATGATCATCCTCTGCGCTCATGGCGAGCCCCCCCCCCCCCCCCGGGTATTCTAGGGGCCCCTTGATGAATGTTACTTCCTTGCATTAAGTATTACTGCCTTCAGCTTCATTTTCATCCTATTTTTTCGGCCCCCATTTTTTCTTTGCTTCGCCAATTTTTGATGGACGAAAAACACCAAATATGGTTCAAATTGATTTGCAACCTCACTCACAGGCTCCCTGGCTCCCCCCTGTGCTGTGTGTGAGTGTGTAAGTTAATTTGAGGCATATTTGTTTTTTTTGCTGGTCTTTCCAGTTCTGGGGTTCGGCCATTAAAATCGTATTTTAGTGCAGGCCCGGAACTGCACACAGCCAAGGCAACAACAGAGTGGCTCAAGAAGAAGCACATTAGGTCCTGGAGTGGCCTAGCCAGTGTCCAGACTGTAATCTCATAGAAAATATGTGGAGGGAGCTGAAAGTTTCAGTTGCCAAACATCAGCCTCGAAACCTTAATTAAGAGGATCTACAAAGAGGAGTGGGACAAAATCCCTCCTGAGATGTGTGCAAACCTGGTGGCCAACTACAAGAAACCTCTGACCTCTGTGCCAACAGGGGTTTTGCCACCAAGTTCTGAGACGAAGGGGTCAAATACTTATTTACCTCATTGACCTGCAAATCATTTTATTACTTTTTTGACATGTGTTTCTCTTGTTTGTTTTTTGTTATTCTGTCTCTCACTGTTAGAATACACCTACCATTAAAATTATAGACTGATCATTTCTTTGTCAGGGGACAAACGTTCAAAATCAGCAGGGGATCAAATACTTTTCCCCCTCACTGCATATATATTTTAATACATTTTTGTGAGCACAAATGTATGGTGGAGGTCTTCTATCGCTCTTTAGACCATAAATTAAATCATTGTTGTGGTAATCTACCTCCCCACAAAATCTACTACACAAGCTAGGAACCTGCCCCACACTGATGAGAGGTAGTAACCTTGAAACAGTGCTGTCTGTGGGTAGGTTTCATGGGCTTTGTTTAAAGCTGTGTAATACAGTAGGCATATGCTTGAAATGGTATTTGGATTACAGAGGGAAGCCTTTGTGGGCACATTTGTCCCTGCTCAGATTCCCAGAATGCAGTGTTATAACTGTATTCTCTGAATTCTGGTCAGGAAACAAGTTTTTAATGTGAATACAAATATATTATTTATTAATATATACATATATATATATATATATATATATATATATTTTTTTTTTAATATATGGTGAGCTCAAGAGTAAGTGAAGCTCTACACAGTACAGAGTAGAGGCAACAAGTAATATATTTGTAAGCCCATTTGCATGTATAAAAGGCGGGGACATGCAAATGAGAAGACAATGAGTGACATACATTGTCTTTTCGTTGGCATGTCCATGCATTTTAGACATGCAAATGGGCTTCTAAAAGCATAACTTGCTGTATATATATATATATATATATATATATATATATATATATATATATATGCATAATGCAAATATGTATTTTAACATATAGTCAATAGTTTTTGTACTCAAATTATATATATATATATATATATATATATATATATATATATATGTGTCTATATATATATATATTTATATATATATATATATATATATATATATATATATATATATATATATATATATATATACCGTATATAATTTCTATATAAGCACCATAGATAACATAGGAAGGGGGCATATTTTATATATATATATATATATATATATATATATATATATATATATATATAATTTGAGTACAAAAACTATTGACCGTTAAAATACATATTTGCAAAAACTAATGTACAAAATAGCAACCCAGTACATTTCTAGACCTATAAAATATACTTTGTGCAATCAGTAACTTATATTTAAATCAAAACACAATGTAGTTATGCAAAAAAACAAAAAACAACAACAAAACATATATAATTGGTGCAATTATCTGCAAGATTCAATTCTGTACAGAATAAAATCACATTAAATTGTTTAGCACAAAGCAATCCTTGCATAGTATATTGTGTCTATGAACTGTGCATGTTAATTGTACCAAGGAATACAATGTAGCAAAACAATGCAATGAACAATTATATACACTTAGACATGACAGCCTGGAACGTTATACATTGTAAGGAAGTTGTACGGAAGGAAAGATCTATGTGCAAAAGAAATAATAACGTTGTACTGAAGGGATCATTATCTGGTACATGACCTTTCTGTGGAACATCAGACTTTCTGTTATTCTATTATTCTCTTTTCATCTCAATGACCCAAAGGTAGACGTGGGTTTTATTAATGGAACACATATAAGGTACATTGGAATATAACAGGATAGAGCTTTATTCCTCTTGGTAACTCAAATAGATATAATAACGGTTCTCAACCTTGATACTTAGATAACTCATGTATTGTTGCTTAGATTAGGAGGCAGCATAAATTCTGCAATTATGCATCTGCGGAATCTACCATTTTGGTTTCCTCTGATCAAGTTGGGTGGGAGGAGAGTTTGATTGCACAAGGAAAATGAGGCATCTACAACTGGCAAAGCTTTATATGGAAGTAATAGATATCTTGTTAGTTTGCAAGGACAGATTCAAGTCAATTAAACTACAAAGTAAAGCCTGAGTAAACCTGAGATCTTTCCTGTTATCTGCCTACCACCGACACACCACCTTCTGGCTGCTGCCACTTTTTCACACTATGTAAAGCTTAACATCTGCCATTACCCTTACCCTAAACCCAAAACCTTAACCATATCCCATAACCCTAACCCCTAATACTATACCCTTTCACAGTGCACCACTACTATGTAAAGCTTATCATCTGCCACTATCCCAACCCTAAACCCTAACCTCAAATCCTAACCTTATCCCATAACCCTAACTCCTAACACTTAACACTATAACCTAACCCTAATCCCTAACTTTAAACCCTAACACTGACCCTAACCCTATACCATAACCCCTAATCCATAATACAATACCCTAAACCCTAATCTCAAACCTTAAACCCTAACCCCTAAACCTAAGCCCTAACCCTTAAATTTAGCGCTATGGAATATGTTGGCGAGTTTCAAATAAAGATAATAATAATAATACCATAACCCTAAACCTTAAACTTTAACCCTAAAACCCTAAACTTTAAACCCAAACCCTAAACCATAACCCTATCTGGCAGGTTATGGTCCACATTCTGGTATAAAATGTAAAAATGCAAAGACTGTTCTCTTGATGGGTCTTGTTTCTAAAATAACATTGACCATTACCAAGTTTAACTATTCAAAATACCATATAGAAAACAAATTGACCGCAGGGTTCCTTAACCAATAAGAAAAAGCACAAAATCAGAAGAGTATGTTTTAACCCATCTGTATATACACTTTTATTTCCTCCACTGTCCTGCTCATTGGCAGATTGTCAAGTCCTATTGAGAATGTAAATCGGCAAATATGTAAATGTGTCCAAAAGGGAATGTAGTAAACCTGATTACAATCATTGCAATTACATTCATTGTTAGCTAACGATGCCATGTAATTAATCTATGCCACGTAAAGATTGCTGTACAAAGGTAACATTTACCGAGCGGCCTAAATATCACATATTAGCGGTGCAGTATATTACATGTTTACACACATCCAAAACTGTATCACAGTATCAGAACAATTAGCATTTGTTGTAATTTAACTCTCAGATGTTTGGTTTTAATTACAAAAAACAACCCATTATATTGCCGTGTGTGGTGATATCAATCAGAGCCGTGTGTTATGTATGAGCACTAGAGAGTATTTATTGGCTATTACTAAGAGATAGCGGTAAAATGATAGAGTAGAATAAACCTTAATGGCTTGCTTGAAAGGGTAACATTATTGATTCATACATGTGGTATCAATGTGATATTTGCGTGGCTGGGAAATTAACAGGGTGAATACAGCGAGTGTCTGGATTTGGCATAAAAGAGTCCGCAGTTACAACATCTTAGTCGTTCAGTCGTGTCCGACTCTCCATGGCCATGGCTGGATTACCCATTAGGCAAACTAGGCAGCCGCCAAGGGGCGCTTCCCTATAAAAGGTGCCCATTTAAGCTTGAAGCCCCTAAAAATGTATTTCTTTGGCTTAAAAATTAAATGTTGCAGTTCACAGACTGGCCACCAGGCACCCACCTGGAACTAGAGTGTAGAGTGCTCACTGCTCCCTTCCTTAACTTCATCCCATGCTTTTGCTGCTAAATATAGAGAAAGGAACTGCACTAGTTGAACAAAGGCAGCATAAGAAAGTCAAATATGTTTTCTTTATAAGGAAATATTGGTAGAAAATAGAGCTTTAATAGTATTTATTCTTGGAGGCAGGTTATTTGCTTGATTATACGTATTCTGTCACACAGCAAGAGAGCAATATACGAAAAAAACGGGTGCGTGCTATCCGTGTGCACATACTCACAAGGGCTCCTGAACTTTACTGCCTAGGGGGTCCAAAAAGGTAGATCCGGCACTGTCCATGACCCTAGGGACCAGGCACATCTATCATTATGTCTCTGATGTTTGGCTTAATGTTGTTGCTGTTGTTTAGTCGTTCATTCATATCTGATTCTCTATAGCCCTATGGATTGCAGCATGCCAGACACATCTTATATTTTGGTTGTGCTTATACATAAGTTTATCTTGGCAGAGATACTGGAGTGGGTTGCCAGTTCATTCTCCAGTGGACCACAAATTTAGCCTTGTCTGACTCTACATAACCTATGGACCACAGCAAGCCAGGCACATCTTGTGTCTGGTTGTGCTAATCCCTAAGGATTTAATTGAAAAGATACTGGAGTGGGTTGCAATTTCCTGATCCAGTGAACCGTAATTTTTCTGACCTCTCTGCTATGACCTGCCCATTTTGGGCAACCCTACATGGTATAGCTCACAGCTTCATTGAAGTACACAAGCTCCTTCACCACAACAAGGTAACGATCCAGAAGGGGCCACCTTATATAGTCATGTGTCAATAACACTCAATAGTAGAGTAAGCCCTTGTAGGATAACTCACAGTCAGTCTACAGCAGAGTTGCAGTCCAAGATAAAGCCCCATGACTTACACAGTTACTTTTGATGTTACATACTTCACTACATACTACATTATCTACCAAAGTACAATGGTCCTTTAACAGAACACACTATAAGCATGATGCACAGAGACAAAACAGCAGGTCCAAAATTAAACTGTCTGATGCTTTTTGTATCGAAATATTTATTATCTTTCATTTACTGTGATATTTAATAAGTGCAATTAAGATAAAGTATACCACTAACGTATGGGCTTGTTATGTTGCTGTATTGCACTGACCAATGAGCTTAGAGTATAATGGACTTATTAATATGTATTTAATTTCAACATATAATGGACAATAGCACTGTTTTAGCTGCTTTCTGCACCAGATAGTTGTTACATGGTTAGTTGCATGGACTTCCTCCATTACTTTCCTTTATGGTTTCACTTTCTGTGTGGTGTGTTTCTGTTTTGTCTAGGATATGAGGGTTTCTGCAATTATTTTTTTTTTAAAACTTTTTTAATTGTATTTTTTCCTGATTTACCACTTAATTTATCTTTTTTTCCGGGATTGTGCACAGGTAGTTTTCTTAATCTTAGCAGTTCTAGGTCCTACAAAGGACAATTTGGCAATCTTGTTTTCTTTTATATAAACATTTTATCCAGGTTTATTTGCTTAATTTTTATTATTATTCTCCATAGTATAATTTTCATGTAAAATGTACTCTTCATTTACTCCTAAGACGTCCCCATAGTAACAGATTCTCACCCTCTGGAACCTCCTCTTTCTTCCTGTTTACTCCCATATATGCTGCCATCTTTCACACCTGTGCATTTTGCAATCTAATACCAAGCAAAGGCCAAGGACAAGATTTGCTTTTGTAGCTAAGACTAAGCCATGGCTCAAGAGTCACATTAACACTACAAACACATTGCTATTACTTCTCTTTGATTTCGGAGAATGTTCACATAGGGAATAATATTATAGAAGGGATCTTATTGATTTATTGTTTAACTGAGTTACTTTATGACAACATATCAACAAGATATATTGTTGAAATTATAATTGGAAGTAAACTTGTGATTCTACTATTCCAATTGTTGCATGAAACAATACAATATTTTTTTTTTTAAATATATAGAGAATACTTTCAGTTTATGTCTCCTTAATCAAATCTTACTGTAATCCTATAATTATTATATATTTCCTAAAATACTTTTAAGGGAACTTAGTGCATGACTGTATGTTGTTTCTAGCAAATCAAACACTAAATAAGTCTGGTGACCCATAAACATGCCATGACCTTAAATTTGAAAGCCCCATATCAACAACAAGTTGTATGTTCCATACCAATTAAATATTTGGCCTCTATTCCATGGCAATCAGATAACTTGCCAATCGCTGTGTTAGTTATACACTAATTGCCGGCATGTGTGTTGGACTGAAACCACAAACAATTCAACAATATTCATGGAATCCAAAAGCATTTCCTCATTGACTTCAAATCTCCTCTGCTCTGGAGGATTTTAATACAAAGATCTCAGAGTAAACAGTTACCTAAGAAACCTTTGCATTTCAACATTTAAATGAACAAGAGAATGTTCCTGGTTATGCCGTTTAAGTAAAATATAAAAGAATTGAAAATGCAATGGAATTATTCAGCATTCAGGGAGCAGAGAGATTTGAATCTCTTCATACGCCGAGTAAACAAGCTTTTGCATTCCAATGCAATAGTAAATTAAAAATTCAATAAGGAAATAGAAATTAGATAGTACTAAGCCTGATAAGGAAAAGCTGAAGGCAAATGCTTGAATAACTGCATCCTGACAATAGTGAGTTCTGCGGGAGATTATTGATTGGTGATTGGCACATTCCAGATTCAGCTTGGTTACATACATATACACATACATACATACACTAGCATGATGGGTTGGCGCGAACTGCGGTAAGGAGTAGAGACAGGATGGAAAAGAAGTAGAGAGTGTTTCAAAAAGGCAAATGGTGGGATGCAGGAGAGACAAAAGGAGGTTCCCTCTCTGCACGGTGTCTCAAGCTGATGTCGTAGTGCCTTTGTTTTTGCTAATGCTAGGGTGATGATGTCCTAGTACATTTCTTCCCTGTTTCCTCAACTTTCCCAATCTCTGGCTTCCTTTCCCTGCGTGATGCGTGTGCACTTTTCTCTCTCTCCTCCATTCCATGTCACTTTCCCACTGTGACAACTTTCTCGCTGTGAATTTCTCTCTCCCCTTGTCTATTCTTCTCATTCTCACCCTGTTATCCTTATCCCCTCGTCTGCTGTCTCTCATCTGTATCTTCTAACTCCACTCTCCATCTTTTTTTCTCCCTCATTCTCATTTCCTCTTCCCCCTTCATGCAACCAGGAAGCTGAATTAGTTTAATCTATTTCCACATTCCTATATAACCATCTCTTCCTCTACTGTATCTCTCATCTCATTTCCTGTATCCACCATCTCTTCGTCTCCTTTATCTCTCCCTCTTCCTCTCCTGTATCCCTCCAACCCCTCCTCTCCTGTATCTCTCATTTCTTCTGCTCCTGTATCTCCATCTCTTCTTCTCTTCTCTTCCTTTTCTGTATCCCTCCAATCCCTCCTCTCCTGTATCTCTCATTTCTTCTGCTCCTGTATCTCCATCTCTTCTTCTCTCATCCCCAATCTTTACCTATATTTCCACCTCCTCCTGTCTTGTGTCCCCATCTCGTTTTCCACTGTATACATCTTTTAATTTCCGGTATATCCCAACTCTTCCTCTCTTGTATACCCATTGCTTCCTCTCCTATACCTCATATGTTTATCTCTCATCTCTTTTCCATCTCTTCATCTCTCATTCCCCAATCTCTTCCTTACACATATTCCCACCTTATCTGCTCTTGTACCTCCATCTCATCCTCTCCTTTATTCCCCATCTTTTAATCTCTTGTATCTCCAACTCTTCCTCTCTTGTATCTCCTTCCCTTCCTCTCCTATACCTCATATCTTGTCCTCTCTTCTATTTCCCATCTCTACCTCTCTCATTCCCCAGTCTCTTCCTTTCCCATATTCCCACATCATCTTCTTATACCCCATCTCGTCGTCATGTATTTCCCATATTTTAATCTCTTGTATCTCCAACTCTTCCTCTCTTTTATCTCCATCCCTTCCTCTCCTATACCTCATATATTGTCCTCTCTTCTATTTCCCATCTCTACCTCTCTCATTCCCCAGTCTCTTCCTTTCCCATATTCCCACATCATCTTCTTATACCCCATCTCGTCCTTATGTATTTCCCATATTTTAATCTCTTGCATCTCCAACTCTTCCTCTCTTGTATCTCCATCCCTTCCTCTCCTATACCTCATATCTTGTCCTCTCATTTATTTCCCATCTCTACCTCTCCCATGCCACAATCTCTTCCTTTCTTATATTCCCAACCTCCTCCTCTTATACCCCATCTTGTCCTCATGTATTTCCCATATTTTAATCTCTTGTATCTCCATCCCTTCCTCTCATATACCTCAAATCTTGTCCTCTCATTTATTTCCCATCTCTACCTCTCCCATGCCACAATCTCTTCCTTTCTTATATTCCCAACCTCCTCCTCTTATACCCCATTTTGTCCTCACGTATTTCCCATATTTTAATCTCTTGTATCTCCATCCCTTCCTCTCCTATACCTCATATCTTGTCCTCTCTTTTATTTCCCATCTCTACCTCTCCCATGCCACAATCTCTTCCTTTCTTATATTCCCAACCTCATCCTCTTATACCCCATCTGTCCTCTCATGTATTTCCCATATTTTAATCTCTTGTATCCTCAAAACTCTTCTTCTCTTGTTTCCCAATCGCCTCCTCTCCTATACCTCATATATTTTCCTCTCCTCTATTTCCAATTTCTTCTTCTTCTCTCCCTTTCCTATCCCCCATCCCTTTCTTTGCTTTTTCTCCTATCATGAACCCCATCTCTTCTCCTCCATTATCCAATATCTCAATGTCTTTGAGTCCATCCTCCATCCACTGAGTCTCTTCTGCTCCCCCGTATTTGATTTTTTAACCCACCTTTCCAATCCCTCTTCTTTCCGCTGTCCACCTGAAAATGACATTTTAATGTCTAGTACAATTTATAGCCAATATTCACCCAAAAAAGTTATAGGTTCATGTGAAAAGCTTGAAATATTTCTATATGTTGCAATAAAACTGGATGCCTTACATTGAACTTTATTCATTGTTTCAATGTTTTTTTGCTGTTCAAAATATATCTCAAGTTTTATTGTTTTATGTAAAATTATTTATGATACTTTTTACTGCCTGGCTCTTAAATGCCATTAAGCTGCTGGTACCTGCAAGCTCTGCACAGGCTCACATGTACACATGGAGTGCATGCATGATTAGGGAGCGGAGAAATAGAAACCAAGATCAAAGAGCTGCAGGGAATATATAAATTATAACTGAGCAATAAGCTTTAAGGTATGTGTGAGAAAATGTATGGTTTTATATCTGGATGCAAAAATGTACATTACATACAATACTTCTATATTGTAACAGCTGTTAAAGGGCCAGTGTAAGTACTGTACTCCTAGTTCAAGATTAATTAATATTAAAAAGTGCAAACAGCAGCAAATTAAAGGCTTAGCCAGAATACTCTATCTATCTATCTATCTATCTTTATTTAAATACATGTATATTTAAATATATATATATATATATATATATATATATATATATATATTGTTAAAAACAGTTTAACTAATATTTGTTGAGAAAAAAAACAAAACAAGCATTTTAACTAAGATAAAATGAATTAGGCAGGATGGGTAAACTGAAGTATGCTCACTTTGGAGAAGCAGAGGGTTATGGTATTGTAACTATAACCCCTTTATCGTACAGAGTATGATCCAGGTTACCCACCCTGCCTAGAAGAGATGTTTCTTTCTTTTAAGCAATGCTCAGGACGAGAGAGGTAAACTGTGCTTTTAAATGACATATTTTGACTAAAGTTTTCATTTGCTGCTGTTTGCAAATTTATTTTTAATATTAATTAATGGTGAACTAAAGAAATTGTGTATCTGGAAATGATGTTTGGCTGTTTATGTGGATATTTTTCATAGCTTTATTCATGGTGGTTAAAGGACTTATATATAGTAAAAAGCTTTCTGTAAACAGAATGTAACGTAATGAGAGACATATTAGTCAAATAATGTACAGTTGTGAATCTACTATTAATTTTTATTTCCTTTTGCTCATTTCTTGGGGGATTGCCATGTTGGCCTCTCTCCCTCACCCCATCCCGCAGAGCATGGTACTGTGTGAGGGCAACAAAACTTATCGGGGTTTCCATTTGTCCACTTCTGTTTTGGCTCCTGCACCATAAGCAGCAATATGAAGTATCACAGTTTACTGCCTGCCCCCTTATAAAATGATGTGATGAAAGGAGAGGGCATGACCAACATGGCAAACCCCAGAACCAAACTGCTGTAGAGGTTAATGCTGATGATAAAAGAAAACATTAGGCCTGTTGTGTTAAAGAGAAGGAGTACTCTTTGGAGAGCCCTTCCAATCCTGGCCCTCATCCAGTGGCAGGGCTACTGCCGGTGCAGCAGGTGCAAAAAAATGTGTCCCACAGCTGGGCAGGGGACCTCTTCTATCTGAACCGTCTAAATCTATTACAGGAGGGCAGATCATTATTTTATAGAAATATGATCTACTCAACTTCTGGGTGATCTCACAATCTACATCTTTCTTGTATGGTGTTATATGAAGGGGCCCCCAAATTATTTCGCCCCAGGGCCCTCGATTCACTAGTTCCACCACTGCCGTCATCTCCTCCTGTATCATTTTATACGTACAAATGACTTAGTCTTACTTCTTTATTGCATTTTGATAGTTCTCCTAGAGTTTGAGAGACTTTTAGTGCTGTACAGATAAATAAAAATAATAAATTAACATCTCTAGCCATGGGAGGAGCAACCGCCGGGGGTGAGCCCAACACTACGGAAAAAAACATATGCTATAAAAAGAGGATTAGATTATACTACTGTATTATATATATATTTATTCAATATATATTTGTAATTTATATTTAGTTATAATGTGACAGAATCAAACCAGGCCCTCCTTTCACTCACTCCGCCGCTGTCCTCTGCGTCTTTTAGTACATAAGGCCCGTGGAGACATGTTTTTGTTTTAATTAAGATTTGAATAAGTTGCTAGCACATGTGAAATAATCTTTTCTGTAAGGGATGACACTGTACATGCTTTTTGCTGGTAAGACTACTGTCTCCCTAGACTCTTAAATCCCTATTTCTGCTCTGACATGTGCACTGAATGCAGTGTTTTAAGGATACTGCTTCCCTAATTGAGTAGATTTATATAGTTTCATTAATGAGCCGGTGTCGGGTTTTCTGTGATACGGCACTTGCCAGCGTGCGCTCTCTGTAGATGTCAGTGTTCTCTGCCTTAATAGACATAATGCGATTGATCTCCACATACTGTCACCATGGTGTAATCAATTATTGTATAATTCATCCTAAGAACATTAAGATATTATTGGATGCAAATGCAATCTTGTAGGACAAAGTCTGGCTGTAAAATAGACATGTTACTTCTAAAATGTAAATTGTTTATAGCAGAATTATATTATGATTGGAAAATAAGATTTCTCGGTTTTGTTGTAATATTATTATATACTTATTTACTTCTTATTGTGCACAATATTTACTTGCTTATTATGTTGCTGATGGTGGGATTGTCTGCATAATAATTTCCAGATTTTTCTCATCCAATGCCTTTACTTTTTATTTGTTGTTCGGTCGTTCAGTCATGTCTGACTCTCAGTGACACTATGGACCACAGTATGCCGGACACATCAATAGTCTGTTGAATGACTGTAACTTGACAACATAACTAAATAGTAGCACCAGTAGGATAACCCACCCTATCAAGTTAAAGGCAGCCTAGCAGTACAAAATGTAATCCCTGGTATATAGGCAGAAAATACTAAATTAAAGGTTTTTCTGTAAAAATGTTTTCATGCTCAAAGCCTTCAAACCTGCTAATGTGAGTTTGTTTCATACCTCAAACTTGTGATGTTTTCTACTAAGTACAATACTCTTTTAATAACTTTTCTTTCTTTAATGACCATATTAGTTCAAGAAAAAAAATACTTGTTTGACAATATTAGCAGTTGAGTAATCCATGGACATAAAACACTTTTTGGGAAAATCTGAATTTTTGAAGACTCTGTTAATGAGTATAGGTAACCATTTTGTATTTGTTACATCGCATTATGTTAGCTGGCTCATGAGGGTGTGAAGCTATTAGTGGAAGAAGGGATGGCAGAAGAAGAAACAAGGAGAAGTCCAGAAGCATTGTTAGATAATTGGATATGATTGAATTTGACACCAGACCCTTTCTCTCCACAGGCTCGGAAGCAGACAGGTTGCATCAGTAGATGCAATAGCTGCAACCATAGCTCTTCAGAACTGTAAACTTCCCTCTCACACATACATTTTTCACCAAGATCTTGGATGTATCCAGGGTCCAACAGAGGTGTCAATGTATGTTCTTTTGTTTTATTAAAAACTTGTTTTATTACTTTTTCCAGGCTTAAAGTTTGCAGACATATTTAACAACCATAGTGCTTTACTAGAGTATAGACTGTGTAATTAAAACAAATATATTAACTATTAAGACACTTCTTCTCTTTGTGTTTGTTTATTTTTTTCACATTTTATATATTATTTAGATTTTTATTGATTGTTGTGGCCTACAATTGAGTGATTTATATAGCCTACATTTCCGGTTATAAACATGTATAACTTGTTCTAGTATGGTGTCAACCAACACTTACGGTCACATCTCTGTCTAATATCCTCTCCCCTTCTAACTTAGCTCTCCTTCTCTCTCACATATCCTTCTTCCATTACTTTTTCTTATCCCTCTTATTCGGATCTCAGTATATGTAAGCAGAACATAGTGAGCTGTCTTCTGTTTTGAGATCTACTAACAGTTAAAGATTTACTGATTCACCACAACATGGATATTACATGTATGATGAAGTGACTAGGAAAACACTTCATCTTAAGCAAGATCTCACCTTAATGATTCTTGCCCTGTAGGACCTGGAGAGCCTCCCCAGACACACTACAATTCTTCTATCATTTTCTAGCCCTTTATGTCAAGGCACCCAAGTAACATGGTACTTTGTGGGTGTCATATCCCTTTGATTACTCAACAGATGTTGGTTAAGCATGCCTTGAAGGGGAGAATGAGTGGGGCATCCATTGACCTTATTGGTGATTCCCATAAGAGGGTTCGAAGATCTTCAGAAGTTTTGAACAGATAAAATGCCTTTGGGCTGTCTATCCTGTCATCTTCTGATACCTTGCTTTGATGTCTCCTTACTTTTAGCTTTCTCCTTAACTCTTTTTATCCTTACCGGCTGTTTGATATTATAAGAGACATATGAAACTAAAGAAAGTATATCACTGGTAAACACTCCCCTATCCTTTGTCCCCAATTCATTACTGTAATGTTTCATAGTCCGAAACATAGATATTTAAATGGCTATGTTAATTTAAGGAGTCTAGACTTTTAAGATTTACAAGAGCAGTGATGGTTGTTTGTTACGGGCTTATGTTATTGGATATTGTATGGTGAAAATATATAAATATATTTTTATTTTGTTAATAATTTTGAAACTGACTAAGAGACTAATAAAGCAGGACAAATGTCATAAAGTTTTAAATTAGATTTTTTTTTATTCCTGTTCTTGACCCATGAGGCATCTATGATACTATAGTGAAGGTTTAGAATATAAAATTGAAAACATTTGCAAAAAATACTCACTCACTGCAACTCACACACTCCCTCTTCTTCACTAATTGACAAAATTCAGCCTCCACCGTTCCCCAATCCAATAGGCACTGTGTACTCCTTTGACCTGTAAGAGAGGATGAAGTCTCCAGTCTACTTTCACCCTCCAGTTTCACTACCTGTCCTCTGGATCCTATTCTGTCATAGCTAATGCCTCCCCTCTCTACAACACTCATCCCAGCTCTAACACATCTATTCAACATTTCCATAAACACTGGCAAGTTTCCAAACACTTAAAATCACGCTACAATTACACACATTCTAACGAAACCCTCATCTGGTCGAGCTTCTGCTTCTAACTACCGCCCTATCTCTCTACTTCCCCTGGCTTCAAAACTGCTCGAGCGACTCATCTCTCATTTTTTTTCCTCCAACTGCCCCCTTGACACCTTTCAATCCGGCTTCCAGCCCCAACACTCCACAGAGACAGCTCTCATTAAAGTCACTAATGACTTGCTCACTGCCAAGTTGAAGGGCCACTTCTCTATTCTAATTCTTCTGGGTCTCTCTACTGCCTTTGATACAGTTGACCACCACTTACTAATCCAACATTTTCCACTCCCTCGGCATTCGTGACACTGCTGTCTCTTGGTTCTCATCTTACCTACATGAGCGAACATATAGTGTCTCCTTCTCTGACATCACTTCTTCTCCTCGACCTCTGTCTGTTGATATACCCCAAGGCTCAGTCCTATGACCCCTTCTCTCTCCTCTCTATCCTCTCTATCTATACATTCTCACTTGGTACCCTAATAAAATAATTTGGGCTTCATTATCATCTCTATGCAGATGACACTCAAATCTGCCTCTCATTTCCAGATGCATCCCCCTCTCTTCTAGCACAAGATTCCAACTGTTCTCAAGTATATCCTTATGGATGTCTGCCCATCAACTCAAACTCAGCTTGGCAAAGACTGAGCTCCTAAACTTCTCACCCGCTACTAAACATTCCATCCCTCATATATATCTCACTGTCGACAATGTCATCATTACCCCCACCTCATAGGCCCACTGTCTTGGAGTTCTACTGGATCCTGCCCTCTCCCTCATTCCTCATATACAATCATTAATTCAATCTTGTCTCTTCCATCTAACAAAAACATCTCCAAAATCCACCACTACCTTACACAAGACACAACTAAAATCCTAATACATTCTCTCATCATATCCTGCCTCTACTACTGCAACTCGCTCCTTGCCCGCCTCCCCATCACCCGTCTGTCACCACTTCAATCCATAATGAATGCCTCCGCTAGACTCATCTTCCATACTCATCGCTCAGTATCTGCTGCACCTTTCTGTCAATCACTCTACTAGCTTCCCGCAACCTCCAGAATAAAATTTAAAATCATGACCCTAACTTACAAAGCCCTCAACAACAATGCACCCCCTTGTTTCTATGCTCTTATCTCAAAATGTTACCCCACCTACCCTCTTCGTTCTGCTAACGACATTATTCTCCCCTCCTCTCATCACCTCCTCTCACTCCCGCCTTCAGGACTTTTCTTGCGCTGTCCCTATTCTCTGAAACTCCTTGCCTCACTCCTCTAGACTGTCCTCATGCTTCAAAACCTCACTAAAATCACATCTGTTTAAAGAAGCTTATCAGATTCTGCCTTAACATGCTCAACATCTTTCACCCTTCCCACCATACCAAACTCATTAGATTGTAAGTTTGTGAGTTTTCAATCTTGTAAGGTGCTTCAGCGAAAGCTCCATGCACACTAGATTCTAGACTCTCCACTCTTTGTAATGTGTCCATTTTTGTTTTGCCTTATACTTAACCCTTGTTCAGCACTACAGAATATGTTGGCGCATTACAAATAAAGATAATAATAATAATAATACGAAAGTGAGTTTACCTTATTGAAGGACAGGGCTTGTAATTATTGTTACAAGCTAATTGCTTCTGAGCATATGTAGGAGTAGGTATTCAAAATAAATAAATACAACCACTTAGGTTCCAAGCTAGCAGCATACAAAGTCTTCAGAAATACAATTTCCCTAAAATGTTTTATGTCCATGGTTTACAGAGCTGCTAATGTTGTTAGTTTGCTACATACTTCCCAATTGTGAGGTCTTCCCTAAAATAAAATATAGTGGTCATCTAAAGTTATACTTTATTTATATGTTTAAATGTAGAAAATCTTAACTTTGTAATCTAACAAGAGGCATTCGGTATTATATATATAAATATATATATATATATATATATATATATATATATATGCCAAGTAACATCCAAGTTCCATCTAAACTTAAGTCTTCTATATTATATATCACTATTAGAGAAGTCATTAAACTTACCAAGTTTGCCAGGTACTCCTCCATATTTGTGCAAAGAAGAAGCTGCCATTTAAGTTTCAATTTTGCCACTGACACTTGAATTTTGAGTGAGCTCAAGTAATTGGGTCAAACGTTCAAGAGCCAATTCAAGAGTTAATCAAACTGTTAACTATAACAAGTACAAAGGTCATGTAGCAATGAAATACACGTACAAAAACTTTTACACATTTATTTGAACTATATATCAAGACCAACCTGTGTTATGGTGGAACTTTCCATTGTAGGAATTCATCTTTACCATTATTATACTGTTATAATTATACAGCATTCCCATAGTGACCGATTCACATCTTTACTTAAAAGAAAATAGAATCATTTTATATTTTTTTACATATAAAGAAACCTAATTAGCATTTTCAATACTTTATTTAGTTATTTATAATAATTTCATTTTATTTAAGTTAGAAGCTTAGCAAAGATCTCGAATGGCACCACTGGGGACGATGGTTGTCTGTTTACTCATTGAACAGGAACTGAGTGGTCAGCTCTTGTTCTCCAAGCACGTTGCAAAGTCTGTTTAATTTTCTTGCATATTCCCCAGTCCCTCACCTCTTACATATCTCTACCAACTGGAAAACCAATTCAGAATTTTCATTATGTAAAAAAAAAATCTTTACAGACAAAGACAGATTGTCTTATAATTCCTCACAAGTTTCTATTCCATAAATCATTTCTACAAAGTAGTACATTAGTATAAATATGCCCCATTAACTGATTAATTAAGATACAATTTAGAATCATGTAGAAGGAAAGACTACTCACCCAGCATATTTCATGCAATACTGGCATGATGTATTTATTTAGTAACAGCAAAATGTATGAAGTAAACAGAACTTTTTTTTTTGTATTAGAGAAAAGTTCTGAGGGGCAAATAAGGGCATGTTGATGTTGAAGTTATCAAGAATATCTCAGAAATATTGTAAAATGCGTTAGGTTTCCAAACAAGTTGGTAACTCTAAACCCTTTGACTGACATCTTGCAATGCTCACTTATTTGATCTAAATCCCAGTCTACCTGAGGATTGGCAATTAATATGAGAGTTTTAAAATAAATGGGATATATTTATTGCATAGGGATAAATGAAAAGTAGGGTATTTTATGTTTTAACTTCACTTAATTCTGATTATCATCACTTATATCCTCACTTGCTAACTATATCCCAATATATTCATCCGTATTTAAAGCAATATGAAACACCCATATTTATATATATATATATATATATATATATATATATATATATATATATATATATATATATAATTTCTCTTTTATTTGTATCCCGTCAACATATTCCGTAGTGCTGTACAGGGTAGATACAAGTCAAAACAATTATGACTAATTACAAAAGAATTGAAGGTCCTGCTATTGAGCTTAACAAATACAATAAAATACAGTATATATATATATATATAATAAAATGTTTTTAAATGAATAATGCTAATGTTAAAAAAAGATAATTAAACAGTCTCCGATATTGCTATTTATTGCACATAATCCCCTTTTGCAAATGGCACAACCTTGCTCTGTCAAAGTTAGATTTGAAAATTTCAGATGCTGTCAATGAACTAAGAGTCGTAAATCATTAATCGACAGAGCACATTAATGTTTGGAGAAGTGTCTGATAAACCAATGTATGATTTAAAGTAGATTTTTTTCTTTGAATGCTTAATCGATAATAGTGGATTATGTATGATAAATTATACATTGGGTGAATCTCAGTAACTACACCTTCCAACAACACAAACAAAAAATAGCTGTATATTAGCTGTTTTAGTGTAAACTAAATAATTCCAGAGATATACAGCTTACTTTTTTGAGATTCATAGCATTCTATCCAGTGACACGTTATATAATTAGTAACATACAGCCTCATTCAATTTGAGCTAAATAAATCACTTTTATACATAATTCTGACTGCAGGAGCTATTTTTCAGTAATGTTACACAAGTATTCAATGCTCCCCACTGGTAAAGCACAAATCATAGGATTACACAAACTGCGGAGTAATTACGTTGCTCAATCTCCACTTCTACCAATGACAATCCCTGGGGATTTCCTCCATCCAGGCATGCAGTGAAGGGAATCCCCTCCATACTCACTCCCAATCATCCCATTGCCTACATAACCGTTGAGACCTCCACAGCATCTAAGCTATTGACCAAGTATCACGGGGGTCCTTAAAGGACCTCCGTGGCACCTAAATGCTAACAACCACCAGGGGGTCCCAAACGGGCCCCAGTGGCACAAATATGTTCTTCAAGGACCTTTGTGGCATTTAAACATTTACCCAATACCATCATAATTTACATAGGCTCCTATGGTACCTCTAAAATGTAACCCCTTAAGTGCCATGGGGTCCCCAAGGGATTGTCATTGGCGGAAAGGGAGATTGAGCAACGTAATTTTGCTCAATATCCCCATTTTGTGTAATTCCATGCTTTGTGCACTCTAAGTATAAAACATTAACCACTATATAATAAAAATAAAAAAGAAACATTACTATTACAAACATTACTATTACAAAAATAAAACCTAAAATTACAAAAAAATAAAAAAAAAATAAAAAAGCTTATCTTAAAATAAAATAAAAATAATTACAATTAAAATAAAAAATCACATATAAAAAAAAATAAAAGTTATGTTAAAATTTAAACCTGCAAAAATAAAAATGAGGACCATCATGGCATTTCATGGGTTAATTTAGGTTACAATATAGTTTGGGGTTAATCAAGGCACCATAGTGGTCCTTTAAGGACCCTCATGGTAGGTAGAGGTTCATTTAAGTACCATAGGCGTCTGTATAGTTAGGGGGTAATAGTAATACTATGGGGGGTCTATATAGTTTGGGGTTAAACTAGGTACTATATTGGTCCTTTAAGGACCCTCATGGTAGGTAGAGGTTCATTTAAGTACCATAGGGGTCTGTATAGTTAGGGGGTTCATATTTAAACTATGGGGGTCATTTAAGGGTGCCCATGGTAAGGGGCTAATTATTAGTTGCTACAGAGGTCCTTCAAGGGTTAATAGTTAGTGACACTGGGTTAATATATTAGATGCCATTTGTGCCACAGGGGTCTGTTAACATTTAGGTGCCATGGGGTTATATTTTAGATTTTACTTTCTTTTTTTTACATAAATCAAACCTAGGGCAATTTTGTTTTCATAAGTAACAGTGCATAAATAGTAATAAGGTGAAACACATCTTTTAGGAAAATTAAATAAGTAGCCTATTATTGTCACCTAATTCTCCAAAATAATTAAGATAAGGAATTAAGTGACTGGCATAATTTTTCTGGTTTCTTTAGTAATGCATATCAGCTAACTTACAAAGGTCATCAGTAAAAAAGTTTAAGTGCTACAACTTATAAACATATATTTGAACTTCCAGAATAGTACTCATATAAGAATTGTCCTTTAATAAATTATTATCTTAGAGAATAAATCAGCTAGTACAATGTGTAGTCAGTTTTTTTTGAAGGCTCTATAAAAAGAAACAATAATTTACTGTAAAACTATAAACAGTGTTGTTGGAGGGTGTCTTTTTTGGTAAATTTTTAGGTATTTATTATTTTATATTCCTATATGTGTACAGCTATATCTGTGTACATAGCACTTCACATTTGCACACATTTATACAAAATACAGACTCATTTACATGTTCAATTATATTTTTTATATTTAATTGACTTTGCTTCTGAACATTAAATGCAAATTAAATGTAAAAACAAATAATTATTTCTACAGTTTTAAGGTTCCTAATTAAGGAATGACTTGGTCTTGAGCGTGTTCTGCCTAACCTTGTAAAACAAAAGTTTGTGACCAGTATAAAGCCCAATTACATTTGTAAAGTACTTTACTGAGACAATGCTTTGGTTTTTAAGGACATGGCGCATGATATAAAAGCATTCAAATAACAAATATATAATTGTATTCCTTTCACAGAAACTAACAGGTCACTTAAATATGACACTGTAAAAATGTTTTGTTTCATAGCAGTTATGTATAAAAATGTGTTTTTTATGTCCTCTGTTCCACAAAAGATTTGGCTAATAATCTTATTATCTGCTGTGACCATAGAAACATAGGGCCCTATTCCATTGCCCAATTCATACATTTATACACACTGAAGATCACTCTTAATATTTTAACATATTCTATTAGCTACTCTCAATCTGATTACGAGTTCCACACCCACAATCACTACGAGCCAGCCAAAGGCACAATTTTGGTTTTAGAACTCCCTTGGTTTTAGCACAGCTCGAATATTATGAGCGCTAAATAAAGTTGCACAAAATCGATATTCTATTAGATCTAGATCGCAAATAAAGTCTGACCCGCAACTGAAAAAAGTATCAAGTTTCTGTCCAAAATATTATTTAATAAATAGGACTCACAAGGGTTTTTTAAAACACTTTTTAGAGCTGTAGCAGCAATTAAACACACAGTACTGCACATTAAAAGTACAGGAAGGCATGGAAAGACATACCCACAAATATGTAATTAAAAAATATTATTTTTAATATTATTTCTGAGTAATCTCAATCCCAGGACTCAATGGGTTAATACATATAATGAAACCCACATGGACTAGACTAGATGGTATAATGCATTATATAGATTGCTAGATTGCTTGATTAAGAGCCCGATCAGCAAATATCACATATTGGCACTAATTAATTATTTAGCCTCTGTTTGTAGGTTATGTCTAACTTCCATGTTTTACTGACATCATGATGACGGACTCATTTACTATTGGCTGCATCTAAGAAGTAAATTAGGGGCTTGCTTAAATATTGTCAGATCATATGATTAGGCCCCCTGAAATCCTACTTAAAAATGCAGCATTTAATCTGTGTCCATAGAATACATCTAAACATTTAGAGAAAAAAACACCCACAGCAAAAATTACGGGTTAGAGCATGGGTGGGCAAGTTCGATTCTGGAGGGCTGCATACATGCGGGGATTTGAAGATTTCCTTTCTGTGCACAGGTGAGTCAATCAGGATGACTGAAGAAGTAATTGACTCACCTGTGTGCAGCAGGGATATCATCAAATCCAGGCATGTAAGTGTCCGCTACCCAAGGGTTAGAGGCATCTATCTAGCAGCTAATAGAATAGGGCTCATAGATGTGAAGAATTAGAAAGGCCCATCTAGCCTGTCCATTGAATCTACCTTACAGCTTGGCGTAAATAACCATAAAGATGGACTTATTCTTATAAGGCAGTGGCTCTCAACCTGTGGGTTGCAACCCCATCGGGGGTCGAATGACGATTTGCCGGGGGTCACCTGGAGCCATCGGGGATGTGTTTTTTTGTCTATTCTGGTCTGTAGTTTTTCTGTTGGGGGTCGCCACAGCTTGGGAGGTTTTGTTGGGGGGTCGCGCCACAGGAATGGTTGAGAGCCGATGTTATAAGGCATGATTACATTTTTTCACTCTGATCGGCCCTTCCACTTCAACTGAGAACACTTATTTATTATAATATCTGTATGTTAATCCATTACCCCTTAGTCTTCCACCTTCCAACTTGAAATAATAAGCTATTTTTCTTGTGTTCCATTTATTTTTTGGAAAGCACTTCTGAACTTTATTCCACTCTTTGAGATATTTGCAAGAATATCACCTCATAAGCATGCTGTATATGAAAACATGTACCCCCAGAAAAATACATAAACATATTTTCATTCATATGTTAGTGTTAAGAAAAAATAAACTAATGCAAATCTTTGCTGATACAAATAGAGTAATGTCCTAGGCAAGGCATGGAAATTATTCACATTCCTGATCATTTGCATTGTCCTCCAAAACCTGTCCCTCAAGTCATCATCATATGTATAAATAGATCTGCTTCATGTGAATCTACATCCTATTTGCATATCAACGTATAGATGCTCCAGGAATGTAAAATTCCAATGTAGTGGCTGCCAAACCCCACCTCTTGCACACAGATGAAAGAAGAAGAAATAGGCCTAAGGTGGCAAGAAACCAAGGGCCACCATCATCTGTCTCACTACTCCTTTATTATCTATATTACATTGCTCCCTTACATCGTTTAATTCTCTATGGGTCCTTGCCATCTCTCTCGGTTGACCTATTCCGATCTCATAAAATTAACATGACATCAGAAACAATAGGTCCTTCTAGTCTTCCCATTCTTTTTACTTAAAATGTTTGGCTTAATGTTGTTGTTGTTTAGTCGTTCAGTCATATCTGACTCTCTGTGACCCTATGGACTGTAGCAAGCCAGACACATCTTGTGTTTGGTTGTGCTTATACATAAGCTTTACTTTGCAAATTACCTGTACTGTGTTGGCAATTCCATTTCCAGTGGACCAAAATGTCTCTGACCTATCTGCTATGACCTGCTCATCTTGGGTGACCCTATATGATATAGCTCATAGCTTCACTGAGAAACACAAGCCCTTCACCACAAGAAGGTAGCGATCCAGAAAGGGCTTTTGACTTAATTCATCCTCAATATATTTGAATCTACTTAGTGTCCTTGTCACTAACACTTTTGCTGGAAACTGTTCCACATCTCTACCTCTCTTTCTGTAAATTCGTACTTAAGCTAATTATATGTAAATCTTTAACCATACAAATGTAAACCAAGACCTCTTGTTCTTGTGCTCCTCTTTTACTGGAATACACTTCCCTCCTGAAATGTATTACATTCTCTAATATATATATAAGCTATACATATTAAGGTCATCAAGTCTTTCTTTATTATTGTTTTCTTTTCCCCTTTGATAAAGTCACGCCCATGTGACGGAACGTACCTCAGGGTAGCGTCTGACGTCAGATGCCGATACCGAGACTAGGTAGCGTTTCCAGTGTAGTTCCATGGCTTATAGATTCCTGTTACTTTAATCAGTGTCCTAATTCTTTCATGTAGGAGAGCATGGTACCATATAAGAGTCTCACTTACTGGCATGTTATTGACTTACTTAATAATCCCAATATTAAAAATTAGAACCCTTTGTGATTGTGACAGCCCCGGATGGGAACTGAAGGAATGCCATATGTAGGATACCGGTATGGAAGCGAGTGTAGGGGTAATCTGATTAAGGACAGTTTCCCCTCCACATATATACTAGGTCTATTTACAGCAGGGACATAACTTATTCCTGGATTTATAATAAGTCCAAGCTACGACACTAATTGTACTATCTATACTATTTGTTCTCTAGCTATATATTGATAAGGTTGTAATATTGGAAACCACTGATCACTCCCTAACCAAGTATAAAGAAGCCAAAAGAGCATTGTTTTAGGGAGGTTAACCCGTAATAAAACTGAAGGTTTACAGGTGGATTCAACCCCTTTTTACAGCATTTGTGTATAGAGATATTGGTTAATAGAATTATATGCACAGAGTTTGCTAGAAAAAATAACTCCTACACTGCTGTTAGCAATATGGTAATTGGAAAACATACAGTGTGCATATACCGAGAAGCACAAAGTGCATTAAAGTGGAAAGATAACTCTATATTAATAGAGAACTAAAGAAATATAATCAAACCTTGGTAAAAATATATAGAAATTGAAATAATAAGGCATTGACTAAATTGTTGAATGCTCTCTATTGAAGTACCAGTGCCAAGCCAAAAGTGTCTAGCAAAAATATATTAAATGCTCTAATGTGTATTATACACTAACAGCATTAGATACTATTGTAGGACATTGTAACGCAGTGCAATTACCAACAGTGCAACTTAAAAACAAACACACAAATTGCAACTACTGATAGTGTGGTCTAGAAACAAAACTAAAGGAATTATAGCACACGGACATAAAACAAAATATCTTTCAAAACTGATATATATATATTTATATATATATTTATACATATATTTATATATATATATATATATATATATATATATATATATATATATATATATATATATCCTGGAAACTAAGCCAATAAATTACAAAATATAGTTTAAGCATTTACTAAGACAAATAAGAGAAAATGCACCATTTTAGTAATTGTTTCTAATGTATCAAAAAAAAAAATCTCCAAAACTGGACCTCTGGATGAGGTCTAACTTTGGAGCTATGAAGTGTAATTAGTACCTCTGCTTTTCTATTGCTATTTCTTCCACTATTCCATTTTTAAATACCCAACTTCCTCATCCTTCCTACTTCTTCCCATTTGCCATCTCTATTCCGACTCAACTACCCGATTACGCTACTCTTTTACCATTTTTCCTCTTTCCACCTTAGATGGCTATTATAGAGAATTAATATGTGTCATGGACCCCCTTTTCTCAGCCTGGGTGTTGGCATATTGAGCTTATTTAAGGACAGACAGCTTGTCTCAAGCCCCGGATTATGTATGTAAATACCTCCATTGTAGTTATAATCCACTCTGGCCCATTGTTAACAAATAAAGTTAATCCCATCTGACATGTGGAGTTTATCTCTTGTGATTGTCTGCCTCCCCCTCTCATTGTTGTGCTGTGTACAACCCCTCTGTGTCTAACTGCTATAAATATTGCTGTCCTTTCTAAAATAAAACAGTTCATTTGTATGGTCTCTTATTTTGTTCCTGGTGGCTGTGATACGGAACCTATCTCCACCCTCTAAGTAACCTGTCCTGATCACTACCACAGGAAGGTTACTGTGACTCCTGGAAGTGCTGATTTCTGATGGAGAGACTCTGACTAATACAGAAGCCAGATATCAGGGTGCTGGTACTGAGATTAAAAAAAACCCAACGGTCCTTGTGGGTAGATAACCTGTAGCCTATAGCAGGTGGCCCTGGGCTTGTATAGCTCCTACTCTCAGATTGTCACAATATGACCTTGGAGACATGCTTATATTCAAATTGTTCGCTATTTCTGACTGGCGAATCTCTTGGTTAAACAGCTAAAGCGCCAACTGAAAGAATAACTCGTCAGTAAATTAATTCAGCACTGCATCTTTTTGTAAATCCCTCCCAAAAGTACAATGTGCCCTTCAAACATAATATTCTTTCTTACAAATTTCTGAAACACAAAACACATATGCGTGTTGGGATTTCATTCGGGCATTTAAAAATTATACTAATTTCACAATTTGAAAACATCTACTTTCCAACTCTAATCAACATAATCTTCCAATTACATATTTATAAAGAAAAAAAAAAAACAATAAAAGCAAAAGTAATAAAAACATTATTTTGTTGTCGTAGCGTTGATGAGTTAACATCTTTGGAAATCAATTATCTTTGCTATTTGGCATTAAAATGTGGCTACAATAATTACTAAGGGTAATTTTGTAAGGATGTATCCAGCAGATGGGAAGTTAGCATTAGAAATTCTGGAGGGACCTGCTCAGCAGAGGGTATGTGGGTTGGATGAATAGAGGCTTTTGTCCTTGTGGCTGGTGAATGTTGATGAGCACATTTTGGAACATTTGAGCTCCAATAGATAATGGCAATAACTACATAATAACTTTTAGAACATGTTTTTCTAGTTTTGTGCTTTTCCTGTATTTTTCCTGACCAGGTCAAAATAGCAGGTGAGTGACTGCTTAGAGGCTTTCCGAATAGCAAGAACTCAACTAATTGCTTACCACGGCCTCTTAACACTTTGAAGAGATCAGTGGTAGCAGGATGCTCTGGTGTGGCATGAATATGCCCTGAGCCGCAGGTTGTATCTAGCTGTGCTCGGAGATACCAGTGGAACATTAATACAAGTGGTTATCTTAAGAAACCTACTGGAAAAAAATAGTCTTAGCCTTTGCAAGCCTTTTAAAGATAATTTGCCAGTTAGGCTTTCAAAAAAAGACCAGAGATCATTTCCGAAGTAATAGAACTTTTCAAAATCTGTTCATTTAGTCCATCTTCATATCTGGCTGAAGGTTATTTCTTTTCCTTTGAATGAAATGGTACATTTCTGTATAGACTATTCCAAATAGCCTTGTACAGTTTTTTTTACATGTATAAATATGTATTGAAGGGTTAGCATGTGTTCTGTGTATCTTCTACATTATGAGACCTCAGTATGATCGTCATCTGCAGTGTTTCAAATGTAAAATAGTTAAATACTGCAGTTGTTTACGTTGTTGCTGATCCACTTGTATTTATGGCAGATATACTGGAGTGGGTTGCCAGTTGCTTCCACAGTGGGCTACTGCATACAGCTCCTGGTAGTCCTAGGTGGTCTCCCATTCAATACTGACCAGGCCCAACCCTGCATGGCTTCAGGGTGGTTTGAAATCTTGGTTTCCTGACTTTAATTAAACCCAGGTCGCAGCAGAAAATTCAGTTGTTTACTTAACCTCAGCGAAAAATACAATAATTCAATAATTAATCTGCTGATATGTCCCAACATGCCAAATCTGAGTTTGTCAGGATGAGGGTCATATCTTTGAACCAAAATGAAACATTATGCTTAAACTTTTTTGTATATATCATTATTACCTATGTTTTTGTTGTTGAAACCATTAATCAAAGTTAAAGTTCGTCCCATTTGCTAAATAGGATGTTAGAATATTCTTGTAACTCACCTAACCACACTTATAACTCTGTTTGATAAAGATAATTCATAATATTTTTAATATTAATCCTTTTTTTTGTATTGGAAAAATGTATTCTGTGATAACCATCTCCATTGACTTCACTAGGAAAGAGATAAGAGAGTATTTGCTTGTCAGTAAAATACTGCAGAAAAATAGAAAGTAAAGCTTAAAGGACAACTGTAATGCATTTAAAAGTAAAGCTCTTATATTTGTTTGTTGGCTATTTAGAATAGTGCACGATTTAAAATAAATAAAAGTTACTAATTATTCATACTTTTTGCAATTGTAAGTATTTTCCTCATGCTGTACCGATTTTCTCCACCTCCCTCCCTGCATTTTTAGGGGGGCGTGGATAGCTCTGTCTTGGGCTGGACCATCATGGAGATTGAATGCAGGCTAGGCTATGATGTCATTGGCCCACCCCATGACATCATTAGCTCCACAGCTACTATATTCACAGGGGTAACAGCTGTTGCTAATCTGCTTGCAGCCTCCCTATATGCCCGCCTAGTGATGCATGAGATATCATAGTCCGTCTCCTTTACCGAGCCAGCTCAGTCTAAAAAAAAGTCTGATTGGTCAGACTTTTTTAGATCTGGCTACAACCATTGATAGGTACAAGGGGAAAACCAATACACTCCTGGGGATAGGTGGGGTGGTTTAGGGAAAGGGTCCAAGTCTGTAATGGTTATCTGACCTTTATTCCTAGACTGGACCCTTCCCTCATACTGTACTGTATGTTTTATTGCCCCCGATCCCCTATTACCCTAACTACATCTGTATAATACAACATGAGGGAATAATAAGCAGGGACAAATCCTGATCCCGGCTGGCAGAAGTATTCGCCCTCCTGTATCGCTACCCTCTTTAGTTTCAATATAAAACGCAAAAAAAAGAATTAAAGCATTTTGTGGAGCAAGTGATTTAGCTGTAATAACAGCAGATCCTGTGATCTCCAGCAGGTAGGAGGGAAAACAGCTTGAGCACTTAGTGGCAGGCCCTCAGAACGTAACACACTGTAGTTTGGAAAAAACTTCTCATGTTTGAGTATGTAACAAGCTAACATTAGCAGCTATGCCATGAGCCTAAACACACTTTTATAGAAAATGTTATATTTAACAGACTCTACATGTGCCATGGGATTTTCTGTTGTTAGCTGTGTATGTAAAGTGGCAGCATTTCCACATAATTGTATAGTGTTCTTTGAATCCACTGTCGCTTCAATTCTTCCCTGATTTGAAATCTTGTTAGGAACAATAAAGTTTGTTGCCATTAATGCAAAATGTAATCCAATAGTTAAAACATTTTGCACTTTATCACGTCAAAGAGCATATTATAAACATGCCACACGCGTGTCAATGCAGACAGCACACCATGGCCATCAATAAAAAAGTCCAAACCTGCATATATTAGTGTTTCCATATAACACCGATTGCTGATATAAAAATCTTCCTTAGTTTTACCCAGATATATCAATGTCACCACCTCACAACTGTTAGCAAATCATGTTAAATTCCTCAAGAGATGTTTATGTGAGTATTAAGCAATTAAAATGTTTCTTGATAAAACTGTCACATCTCTTCCTTATAATAGAAGACAAGCTTTAGTACAATATGTTTATGTATTTGCGCATATATAATATATTCACATTTCATCTCCAGCGCTTTTATGAACATTTTACTTTAAAAGGGTTCTTTTAACTACAAATTTGACACATATTTAGCATAAGGTAAAGCGTTTCTGAAGTCTAATGAAATGTTTGAGACTGTAACAGTTTCCATATTCAAATCCCCCCTTACTCTTTTTAATGTTCTGTCTTTTATGATTAGTATGAGAGATGAAATTTTAATTGGTAGTTGTTGTCAAGAAATGATGATTATGAACACATCATGCGGAGGTCTGAAACGTTCCCGAGACCTGTGTCTATCTTTGTGTGAGCTTGAGATAGCAAAATGCTTTCATCAAAGAACCCTATGACATGGCAACATTTGCTGTATAGCTAGCCGGCTGTGGAATATAGATGATAGAACTGCAGAAATGTATCCCTCCTCCCCAAAAATGAGAAAAGTAATAATAAAAGCCAATAAAAGTCGGTTTAGAATTAATTGACATTAGAGTCACAGATTATCGCAGGCGATTAAGGAATTTTCTTCAACAAAGATTCAAATATAGCTAATTTGAATTTGATTGGGAAAAACTTCAGATGTTTGTGGAAGTTTGTAACAACAACTGTGTAAGCTGTGAGCATAAAAGTGTTTATAAGTAAAATGGACCAGTATCTAACTATTATCATATGTGTCTTATGTATTCACTTTACCCCTGTACTTAGCACTATGGAATATGATGGTCCTTTAAATAAAGGATAATAATAATAATAATAATAATAATAATATAGTAGGCACTGTTTCTAACTGAAAGACACTGTAAGCTTATGTCTTCTAAATTTCCTGCTATCTTGAAGACTGAGTTGGTTTGTTTGCTATATTTTATTATCTGTTAAAGAGGGAGTGAGGGGGATTTGTTGTATGGTTGGATGGATTCAAATAACATTTCAGCATTGAACACCTTCACCTTATTTTTATAGGCTCAGTTGAGGTAACTCAGAAGAATACTTACAGTTCTTATTAGGTAAAATATTACTGCGCCACCATTTATTTCAACTATTGGTGCCCTTCAACCTGTGCAATTCCCTTTCAATCATTGAATCATGTATTATTAAAAATAATTATTTAAGTAATTAGTTATTGCACTAGATTTACCTGTACTTTTTTATCATTGCTTTTGTCATGTCGTTTAGTCGTGTCCAACTCTCTGTTACCTTAAGGACCACAGCATGCCAGACACATCTGTCATTATATCTCTGGTTGTGCTTATCCATAACGTTATCTTGGCAAAGATACTAGAGTGGGTTGCCAGTTACTTCTCCAGTGGACCTCTCTGCTATGACCTGTTCATCTGGAGTGACTCTACATGGAATTGCTCACAGCTTCATTGTAGTACACAAGCCCCTTCACCACGACACAGTAGTAATCCAGAAGGGGACTTTGTAACATATCCCTTAACAAAATAACAAAACAATAGGGGGTAGCCTTAATATGTTAAATAAACAGCAACTTTACTTAATACACTGCTTTCAACTTAATATACACATTTTATACTTCTAAACAAAAATGTAAACACATAGTTTGTTGCATTCATGTGGGGAATTTTCTACAATGACCCACAATAAGGGCAATCTACAACTACATACAAAAAAAAGAAAATGCTTAATATCGGTGTGTTCAGGTTCCTTAACCCATTAAACTCCTGGTTCACAATAACAATTGATTAGCCACTTAAGACTTTCTGTTACCACATAACTTGTCTTTAGTAAATCACGTAATTCCAACTCCAAGGGTTCCTGTTCAGTTTATAAACACTCACCAGCCACAGCAGTCTTCAGCCATAAGGCTGTTGGTTCTTCTAGGTTCTTCTCTGATGTATTTTTTTGGTAATATCTGACTTTTACAATTGTTTTGGTAGCTCCTCCCCAATATATGATAGAAGGGTTAAAACTTACTGCCTCTATTTCTGTTTGAAGTTTAAGTTAATTAGGTCAATTAATGAAGTTGCTTATAACATTGAGCTAGGACAGAATGAAAACACAGTGAGTAAGGACTAACCAGTCAAGTGTCACCTAAAGAATTCTTCAGTGTACTTAAGTGAGGAGCTAATAGGGTTATCAGGTTAATGGTTAGTCTTCTATTTTGACTTAAAGTATCCAGTAAAAGTTGATTTTACCCCAACTCATTCTTTGGCCTTCCATCAAAGTGCAACTATTTCCAGGATTGATACTTAAGATGTTGGAGTGAGGTTGATTACATTGGTATGTAATAAAGATGATTTGAGGAGATGGGGTTAAGAGAAGTGATGCATGTGAGGACAAGAGAATTGGGGCATATGATGAAATACATGATATGTTGACGGGGAGTTTGCATATTTAATTATATGGAGGAATAATGAATATGGTAAATTTGCTTTCATGACATACATGTGAGACAAAGTATAATCTGCTTGGGCCTCATTCAATTGCTATTTGGCCAATTGAATAGTGCTCTAAATAAGCACATAAAATATTTTTTTTAAAGAAGTTTTTAGTTAGTGAAAACCTTGCTTTTGGATAGATGTTTACTAAGTAAAAACGTATTTAAAAATATGTTATGTGCTTATTTAGACCCCTATTCAATTGGCCAAATCGCAATTGAATGAGGCCCCTTGAGTTTAAATGAAGTAGGGATGTACCATTGGGGATTTCATTAGATTATTCCATATAAATGTGCTGTATATTGGAATCCTTAGTAAGAAAGGCTAGGATCACACAAGATGTTAGATTATTGAACATGTATTTACCTATATGTATATATATCAGTAGTACATGTACAATTGAAATTATATATTTTTAAAAACTAATTATACACAATCAAGTAGTGCAGAAGTGTTAATGCACACAATTTTTTTTTTTATAAATTCAATCATAATTGATGAAACAGAATAGAAACAATAGCTAAACAGCTCAGAGAAATATTATTCAGTGGCCCACAATCAGCAATATTCAAGTGGTCCACCAAGACCAATAGCAACTTTAAGTGGTCCTTTGTAAACAATACAAAAATATGGTAACCACTGCTCTAACACTAAAATATATGTTACCTTTAAATACATTACAGTAAATAAATTAAAACTTTGCTTCAGAAAAGTTGGCTACCCTGCCATAACCCATCTGTAGTTTATATCAGTGTATTAACCTGTATCATTGTTAGCAAAGTGTTATAAAATCACTAATGGATCCACTAGAATAGGTTGAAGCACCATTTATCAACAATTTTGTGACTGTCCTATTCCTGTTTTAAAATTTCTTATCAAAACATAGCAATTATTGTTCGGAAATAAAGACCATCTTACATTAGTCAGAGCAATATTTATCTTTTGCCTATGTAAAATCTCCTACTAAACATCAATTTATGTTTATTATAGTGAATGTAAATGGTTTTATTAAAGATATTATCAGTTTGTTGGATAACGTGGTCCCTTTAATGAAATATAAAAGTTCAACTTAAGAAGATAGCGTTAAGAACATGCTACTTTTCACTGAAATTAAGATGTATTAATATATACCCATTGATTTTTATGGAGTGGATTCCATATATGGTGTTGACTGGAGATATATCTTCATTAAGTCCATTTATATCTGCTAATATATAGGCAGCTGCTAAATGCTCATTTCAGAAGGATACATTCCAATCTACTAAAAGTGATTTTCTTATATTTCTACCATTTAATATTCTTTTTACCAGGGTCTAATTATCTCAATAAAAGATTGAACTTTGAGTGGTTGGAAGCTTTGATCAGTCATTTCAACATGAATAATGGAAAAAAAGGCCTCCCTTTCTACTGCTAATTCAGTCTGATTCCTGCAGGGCAATGCCACATTGCGATTTGTAGCCTGTACCAGGGCTGCCAGTTTGCGCCTAAGCTAGAGATGGTGCTCGGGGCATCTCTACAAGCAAAATACATTCTTTTCTCATTGTGTTAAGTAGCAAGTCTAATCACACTAATGTGTCAAAGAAATTATCTGTAACTAGAACATATTGCTCTTTAAGTTTGCTCTATTAGCTTTTCAAAGTTGACTCATGCCCAGCCAGTGTAAAATAAAATCCAGCCAACACAGATGGGTTAAAACTTTCTTTCTATTTTTCATGCATTGTGATATGTCTACCTGACAGGCCACTTTCTTGATTCGTATGTAAAGGAGAGAAGTTCTTACATCAAGTCAATAAGAAATAATTAAAATAGAGAGAACATTGATCATATTTTTCTATATGGTATTTTAAATAACTAAAAATAGTAATGGGCACACCATTTTTAGAAATAAATAAATACATGAATAACACAAACTTTAACTTTAGTAACTTTTACAAGGAATTATTCTTTATCGCAGATATCTATTTTGTTTTCTACTACTTTCTCAGGAGGGTTCATCCTTGTAAACGAATGAGCTTACCTTCAGTCCTTATGGCAGTTGTAGCTATCACATTCTCATTGTGAATATAGACGCTTCCTTTACTTCAAAGTCACCGCCTACCTCAGGAAGTTGCTCTGCTGAAATATAGATGGTAGATTGCAAACCAGCATAATTGCATGAGCGCCATAGAATTGACACCCTTGAATTGTTGTGTTGGAGAAAACTGCTTAGAGTCCCTTGGAGTGCAAGAAGATCCAATCAATCATTACTACAGGAAATCAAGACAAACTGTTCACTGGAAGGAATGAACATGAGGCTGAAGCTCAAATATTTTGGTAATATCATGAGAAGACAGGAATCTCTAGAGAAGACCCTGATGCTGGGAAAGATTGATTAGCCACAACAGCCAAGCAGACTATAATCCTATTTAGCACATTAAAACATAACATAATTAATACGTGCATGCAGCTAATTTGCATATAAAAACAGTAACAACAACATGGAATTTCCTAGGATTGATTTACTTTAGAATAAAATGGATAACACAACATACTGGCTAAGAATAATATAACATAAAAAAACTTGAATTTGGGGTGACATAATCAATTTAAGCTAGAGAGAAGTACACAAGTTGTGTTGGAGATAAGTCTTTGAGAGCATTGACATAAACTTGAAGGTGCTGTAACTTAAAGGATAAATGTACAAAGAAATAATATGTTTGAAAACAGGAAAACAGCTAGTTTCTTAATTAGAAAATAATGATGTGCCCTTACTAGACCTTGGCCCCTCCTAGATCTCTACCTCACTGTGGTGAAGGGGCTTGTGTACCCCAATAAAGCTGTGAGCTATAACATGTAGGGTCACCCAAGATAAGCAGGTCATAGCAGAGAGGCCAGACAAATTGTGGTCGACTAGAGAAGGAGCTGGCAATTTACTCCACTATATTTATGAAGAAAACCATATGGATAAGCACAACCAGAAACACAGACAGATGTGCCTTGGTGATGCTGTCCATATGGTCTACGAGAGTTAGACACAATTGAAGGACTGTATAACAACAACTAGACCTTGAAGACGTCCTTGATACTTCATTGTGTGTGTGAGAGGCATGTTTAAATATCAATTGCATCTACATGGTTTTGAGATTGCAAATCAATCATATCCAACTATCTAACAAAGCCTCTTGATCTCTCCCTGTTCTTTCCTCCCCCACTGATAGAGAAAAAGCACACCCTCATGACTCACCTCTCAGGAAGACAAAATTAATTCCTCTATTCATCAAAACAGTCTTTAAAGTTCAGATTTTCTATAAAAAAAAATGTTTATGTCCATGACTTCTAATGTTGCCAGTTTATTACGCACTTCATAAACATATGGCATTTTTGCTCGTTCTTCATTCATTATTTTATAGTAGTTTTTTTTTAAATATGTTTTTTGTTTTAGGTAAGTTTATTTACTACAATTTAGTATAAATAATGATATTTATGGATGTGAAAAATCTATTTTGCTTACCCTTATCACTACTGCTAGAAATATAATTGAGCCCTAAGAATATAATTATTATTAATGTATACACAGTTATTTCATGGATTTTGCCCTGCTGCCAATTTCATCAGTAAAATGAGTTACCCAATTGGCCCTTCCCAAGCTTTAATTAATAGACCCCTTGGGTTCTCTCCACAATATAAACCAATAAGATTTAATCAATAGATCTATATAGATTTGATTACTTCCATGAGTAAAATACTCTCTATCAAGGGAACTGCAGGATGTCTGGTTATTTAATCTACACTTTCTATCCAGGGAAATTGAAATGCCCAAAGGTAAATATAAAAAAAACAAATGTGACAAAAATTGAAGATGTATTTTCTCAGCACTGAAATGGGATGGCATGTTCCAGATGTTTTATTATTTCTCTCTGGATTTAGGTAAAAGTAAATCTTGAATGTCTTTTAAGTGTGAATTGCACATAGTACAAGGAAATAGATTTATTTCTGTTGTAACCAAAAACGGTGTATCATTTTTTAGCATATATCACATGCAAGAAGTTTAAGCTCCCTCAAATTAATAGAGCACAATGCCACACATTAAAAGAGCATTGTTGTTGTTCACCCTAAGGACACTAGGCACATCTTGTATCTGGCTGTGCTAATCCATAAGGTTTTCATGGCAAAGATACTGGAGTGGGTTGCCATTTCCTTCTCTGCGATTTGTCTGACCCACCTGTCCATCATGGGTGACGCTACATGGTATAGCTCACAGCTTCATTGAGGTACACAAGCCCCTAGCGAAGGGGTAATAGAGCATACAGTGCTACTAATTATCATTTTGCGCCATTTTTGTATATACCTCAATACAATAATTGAAACCTTTGAAACTTTGAATGCTGAGGAAGATTCTACTAATTGGAATGTGGCAACTACAGCTGCCGGTGTTGACAACAGGACTAATTGGAAACTCATTCGTTTACAAAAACACGCCCTCTTCAGAAAGTAGCAGGCAAAACCAGGTCGGAAGAGAAAATGGAACCATGTAGTAAAGAATAATTGAATGCAAATTTTAAAAAAAATGATGGTTTTGTGTATTTATTTATTTATTTATTTATATTAATTCTAAAAACAGATCACCATGTTTAGTAATTCAAGACCATACAGAAAAAATACTAATGGCAGTGATACCTTTAATGCTTTTAATAAAGGGGCTTGAATCTAAAAAATGACACTGATTTAAGTGCTAAACATATACAGTATTGATAATATTGTTATGTATATATTGTTTTCTAGTAGCAAATCAAATGTTAGTAATAGTGAGCCATATTCTATTAGCTGCTCGCAAATGCCTCAACCCCATACTTTTAGCTTCAGGTGTTTTTAGATGTATTCTATTGACTCCAGCTCATAAATTCCGACCACAAGGCTGAACTGCCTTTTTAAGTCTTATTTCAGGGGGTGTGATCATGTGATCTGACAATATTTAAGAGAGCCTGTAATTTACTTCTTAGGCACAGCCAATAGCAAATGAGTTTGTCATCATGACGTCAGTAAAACATGGAAGTTACACGTAATCTGCAATCGGAGGCTAAGAATGAATTAGTCACAATACGTAATATTTGTCGATCAGGCTTGCAATCAAGCAATCTAGCAATCTATACATCATTTGTTTTAATCCATGTCTGTTTCATTATATGTATTAGTGCCTTGAGTCCCGGAATCGATATTACTCAGAAATAACAGTTAAAAGTAATATTTATTTATTGCTTATTAGAGGGTTTGAGACTATTATGCAATTGATTCTGATGTATTTCCATGCCTTCCCATGTTTTTGAAATACACCATTGTGTGTTTAATAGCTGTTTAATTAACTTTAATTAGCTTTAATTATTTATAGTTCGTAACTTTCAAGCTGTGCTAAAACCAATGGAGTTCTAAGGCTGTTTTTGAGTCTTTGACTGTCCCATAGTTATTGTGGGTGGGTAACTCATAAAAGATTTGCAAGTAGCTAGTATATGTGTCAATATTAAGAGGGATTTTAAGTGTGTATACATTTATGAATTGGGCAATAGAATAGGGTCCAGTGTTTTAAATATAAAAGGGACGGCAAATATGTTTTGTAGAACGCTAACAGGCACATACCACTTCACTCAATCATACAAAGGATATTTGCTGACATGAGTTCTGGAGAACATAAAGTGAGTTCTTCACAGTAAGGGCAGTCAAGCTGTTGAACTCATTACCAAAGAGGTTCTGCGGACACATATTATGGTTATATTTTAACTTTAACATTTTTCAAATCATCTTTTAGATAATTGAGTTCTATAACTGCCGATTATGGGTGTCAATAAGAAGTTACTTTTACCCAAATGACATGTGCAAACATTTCAGGGAGGTTTTTTTTTTTTTGCTTTTCTCTGGATCATGTGACAGAGTGAAACCAGGAATGTGTGAAATAGGAGTTTGAATTTGCTCAGCTGTGTACAGTCTTTAAAATAATAAGCTAGAGAGATGGATGCTGGTCAAATATAAAGTTAGTATTTCAAAGGAGGCTAGGCCAATTATTTTCTTTAATTTGATTTTGGTGTGTCATTTATTGTTAAACTGGCTAAAGTATATTGTTAAGTTTAGAAAAAGCATCTAACAGTATCCTGTATTGGAGTTCCTCCGTTGAATGTGTCAGAAACAAGGGCACAGACCCAGTGGGAGACAGATAACTTGTCAATCAGTTTAGGTAAAATACAATATATTATGAGAAATAAACCAATTAATAGTACCTGCGGGGCTGTCTCTACCTTTTTGGAGCCCTTAGGCAGTGAAGTGGAGGAGCCCTTTCACTGACCCATTTTTGCCTTTTGTGTGTGTGTATGTTCCCTTTCCTGTTGTAATTGTCTTCTTCTAGATGGTTACCCCCTTTTTTTTTTAAGCCAGGATCCATTTTATGGGGTGCCCCTCACAGGGAAGCGCCTCTGGGCGGCTGCCTAGTTGGCCTAATTGGTAATCCGGCAATGAGTACCTGTCTAGAATTCTATAGCATGATTTGAAGACATAAAAAACTGGTGCCTAGTAAGTTAAAAGTGGCATGATATTATCAACAGCTAATATTGAAAAAAGTAGTAAAGACTTAATTCTAGCCCTTTTATGGTTGGGAACATATCAATGAACATAAAAGTGAAAAGTGCATCAGAGACCAGAAAACTAACACAACAAAGATTCAGTAGGACAGGAATTTATGGACAATGTCCAACATGTAGAGGCCTTACAGAAAAATGTGGCATTGTCTGATCCATTTAACAAGAAATAAAGACAAGACATATCCACTGTGACACTTTATCAAATTAATTGAAGTCATCACAGTTTGTTCAAACAGAAATGTTGGCGAGGGCATATTCCTTTCAGAGAATGAATGCTGGATTTGTTCCCCTGTTGTGGTAGCCAAAATGAAGTTCTCTCGTCCATGGACAAACAGCAGGAATTTGAATGAATAAAAGTGTATGTGAATACCTTTCTAGTAGAAAATTGACATTTATATGCCAGAAAATACTGTATGTGAAGGGAGACAAAGAAAATGTTGAAAATGAATAGTGAAATCTAGAGAAAGAAAGCATGAAAGTGATAGTTTTGACATAATATACATATACTGAAGCTCTGACACTAAACATATGCTAGTTGCCATTTCCAGTTCCTTCAAATAGCAATAAGAATTCTTCTTTTTAGAAGATATTTTAAATTTTTTAGGTTTTAACAAAAGATAACGAGAATAAAAGACATTTCACAAAGACAAAGTAACATATTCATGGAGGATATGAAGGATTCTCCTCGTCACCTTTCCAGTCATTAGAAATGCAAACTAATTTGTTAGATTGCTCTGTTTGTGCCTAGCAAAAGACCAATTAAACAAATCACACCATTTATGGATGTTCATGGCGTGTAGCGGTGGTATAACAACTTTTAATGCTGCCTTCTTTGTTAACCTTTTAACTTGTAAGTACTTTATATTCTCTCTCTCTCTCTGTTTTTTCCAACATAGTGGTAGTACTTGTGCAAACAGAAATTCCATGTACATTCAAAAAAAAAATCACCTTAGCGGAAACAAAATGGTAGCATACAGCAGTTTAAGTTTGGTTAATTTTCACGACAGCCTTATATATATCATAAATATTTTTAATGTGTCTGTCCTTTGTGCTGGATGACTTATCTAGTAAACAACAATTTTAAATGGACCATTGATAAAAAGCATTTTGGACTTCTATGTAGATTAAATGAATAGGAGAAACAGAAAATTGCAAAATTAAACTTAATCAGACATTACCAGATTTGGCCACTAGAGCACTAAGGAACAGTATGTCTTTCCCATAAAAGCTTTGACACATAATATATATATATATATATATATATATATATATATATATATATATATATATATATATATAATTATATTGGGGTGGCAGAAGCATTGAGAATTTAAACAAAGAAATGAAAAAAAAAGTTTTTGAGGGGCACCGCAGCAATGGGGCTCACCAGAGCAGGGCCCCAGTGCATTGCACCGGGTTCTCCAGTGGTAGATCCACTTCTGCTTCCTGTCTTGGGAGTTGAATTATCCCACCAAGATTTTTTTGGGGCTCCCATGCCCATGATCTTATCCAGATTGGAGGAGCAGAGGGACACAGTTTTGCTAAGTCCTTTTTAAGTAAACAAATAATTCAATACATTAGATGCTCCAAGTATGGTAGTAAACTTCAAGAAATAACTAGTACTTATTATTATTATTATCTTTATTTATATTGCGCCAACATATTCTGTAGTGCTGTACACGGGTTGAGCACATGGCAAAAAACAAACTTAACACCCTATAAAGAATGGAGGGCCCTGTTTTTGAGCTTAGAATCAAATGTACATAGAGCTCTTTTCCATGATTGAAAACTTGCAAAATTACAATCTAAGGCCCTCATTCAATTGTGATTCAGCCAATCGAATAAAGGTCTAAATAAGCACATAACATATTTTTTTTAAATAAGTTTTTAGTTAGTGAAAACCTTGCTTTTGGATAGATGCTTACTAACTAAAAACTTATTTAAAAAAATATGTTATGTACTTATTTAGAGCCCTATTCAATTGGCAAAATTGCAATTGAATGAGGGCCTAAGGGTTTAGGTGTGATACAAGAGGGTGACAAATGCCAGATGGCAGTGTGAAAGCACAAGATAAGTCTTGAAGACGGGAGTGAGAGGAGGTTATGAGAGAGGAGGAAAGAAGAAGGTCATTAGCAGAATGAAGGGGGCAGTTGGGAGAGTATTTTGAAACAAGAGCATATATATACGGGGGTGCACTGTTGTTGAGGGCCCTATATGTTAGGGTCACAATTTTAAATTTGATTCAGGAAACTATGGGAAGCCAGTGGAGTGATTGACAGAGAGGAGCTGCAGACACTGATCGTTTGGTATGGAAGATGAGTCTAGTGGAGGCGTTCATTATGGATTGGAGGGTAGACAGACAAGAGATTGGTAGGCCAGCAAGGAGTGAACTGCATTAGACAAGTCGAGGTATGATGAGAGAGTGTGTTAGAATTTTAGCTGTGTCTTCTTTAAGATAATGACACATTTTGGAGATGTTTTTTAGGTGAGACTGAAAAGATGTTGTTATTGATTGGATGTGAGGAATAGAAGAGAGGGCGGGATCGGTGGGAGTGATGATGGTGTGGTCAACAGTGAGAGATATTTGGGAGTGGAAGCTGTAGTAGAGGGTGGAAAGATTAGGAGTTCAGTCTTAGACATGTTGAGTTTGAGTTGACAGGTAGACATCCAGGAGGATATGCTAGAGAAGCAGTTGGAATCTTGAGGTAAAAGAGAGGGGGATAGATCGGGTGCAGAGAGGTAGATTTGAGTATCATCTGAATAGAGATGATACTGAAAACCAAAGTATTTTATAAGGGTGCCAAGGGAGGAGGTGTAGATGGAGAAGAGGAGGGGGCCTAGGACAGAACCTTGGGGAACGCCAGCAGACAGAGAGAGAGGTGAAGAAGAGGAGCCAGAGAAGGAGACTCTAAATATCTTTTAGATAGGATTTAAACCATGAAAGAGCTGTGTCCTGGATGCCAAAAGAGCGGAGAGTTTGGATTAGAGGGTGGTCAACTGTATCGAAGGCAGCAGAGAGATCCAGGAGAATTAGAATAGAGAAGTAACCCTTTGATTTGTCAGTTAGCAAGTAATTGGTGACTTATGTGAGGGCTGTTTCTGTGGAGTGTTGGGCCCAGACCAGATTGGAAGTGGTCAAGAAGGGAATTGGAGGAAAAAATGGAGTGAGGCGATTGTAAACAAGCTGCTCAAGCAGTTTGGAAGCCAGAAAGAAGTAGTGAGATAGGGCGATAGTTGGAGGCAGAAGCTGGGTCAGATGAGGGCTTCTTGAGAATGGGTGTAATTATGGCGTGTTTTAAAGAGGATGGAAACTTACCAGTGTTTAGGGAGAGGTTGAATGGATGTGTGCGAGCTGGGATACGTGTGGTGGATAGGGGAGGGATTAGCTGTGATGGAATAGGATCATGTGGACATGTTGTAAGGTCAGAGGTTGATAGTAAAGTAGATACTTTATCCTCGGTTACAGAGTCAAAGGAGTCCATAGTGGAGGAGGGATTGGGGAAGGGGAAGGGTTGGATGTTGTTGGTTTGTGGAGAGGATGGTGAGATAGGGCCAAGCTGGGAGGAGAGCTGTTTTCGGATGGTGTCAATTATGACGAATATTATGATTAAATATTATTTCCCACAGCAAGATCATTGTCAGCTGAATCTATTGTCTTCAGTGTAAAGCTTGGGCATGCTCAGACTCCAGAGACTCTCTAGGCTAAATAAAAATGAAATCAATTACTGGAGAAAATCGTGCCCAATCTTTTCTTTTTTCTTTTCCACATGGCTTTACTTTGAAGACAATAAATACAAAGCTCCAGGAGGATAAAAATAAATTAATAGCATTTTTTTTCCGCTGTTCAGACATTTATGGCTCTCTTTGTCCACATTGACCGCAACACACCAGGCACATCTTAATATCCATGCAGCCCTTTTAAATTCTCTGAACATGTAAAATCGTAGCTCATAACATAGCCCGCAAAACTTGCGGCTATGAAATTGGCCCTGTAAAGCAACCCGGCAATGACTTGCGGGGTAAGGGCGAAAAAACCCTACGGGATGTCGAAAATTGCATTTCACTGCCTCAAATCCTTTGATCTGTCAAGCCGGTAACTGTTACTTATCAATACTTATCAATATCGCTATTAAATTGGAGCCAAAAAGCCTATGGGTACTAGAGAGGACCCGCAAGGGGGTTATAATCCTATCTGTAGCATTGTAAATGAAAATATACACACTACTTTACTTATAATTAAAGGGAAAGTGATGTTAGGTATTAAAATAGATAGCACAACATTCTCAAGCTCGCAAACCTCCTGCTTGTTCCTCTTGCTCTCTCCCATCCCAGCAGTGTTTAATATCCTGGTGCCCTCTGCCATGTGAGCCCTAGGCCTGTGCCTTCACCTATTCCTGCCCTCCCTCAGCCCTATTTCTGGAATACGTGTCCGATCGAAAACTCAAAATTTAAACCCGTAAGGTTTTGAAATCTAACCTCCATTTTTCAGTGACGTAATGATGACAATCTTATTTGCCATTAGCTTTGTCTAAACCCGTAACTACGGTTTGACTAATTGATCATGTTCACGGCCGCACATCCAACATGCGCAAGAATTGTTTACGGGTTTGCGTCTCAAGCCCATAACTCGCAGCATGGTCTAATTTAATAGCTCTGTAACGCAGCCAAATGTCAAGCATGCACGAATAAATGGATGATCAAACACGTTTCGCTGTGGTGTACATAGCTTCCTCAGTGATAATATTGTTCTTTCTTGGTTTTCCTCCTCTGTATGAAGCTGATGCGTTTGATCATCCATTTATTTGTGCATTTCGGTATATATTATATATCAGCATTTTTTATCGCTTTGGATTTTATTGCTTCATCGTTGTTTTTACATGACCTAAATTCTGACTCAGAGGGCGGAGAATTCTGTAAAACTAAAATAAACTGGAATTTTTATATACCATTGTGTATGTTCTTTGTATAACGAGAACTATATCAATACATCATCTCACACACAAGATTGGAAAGATCATATACCAATGGTATAACTACACTCCATCCAGCTGCACAGATTCACCGAACATCTAGGTACTGGTCAGGAGCATTTGCGCTTCTCCAACCACAACTCTGCTATTTCTACACTCAAATTTAATGGGGCTGATGGTCATGCTGATCCACTTGGTTTTCATGGCAGAGATATTGGAGTGGGTTGCCAGTTCCTTCTCTAGTGGGCCACAGCATACAGTTCCTGGTATTCCTAGGTAATCTCCCATCCAAGTACTGACCTGGCCCAACCCTGCATGGCTTCAGGGTGGTGTGACCTCTTAGTTCACTGCCATGAATCAAACCCAGGTCGCACTCTACAGCAATAGCACACCATTAAACAAAATATCCTCCCATGCTTGGATTCAGCAAGGCTGATAAAAAGATAAAAACTGAAAATGTTAATGTAAGTGTACTGTAAGAAAATGCAAATGTCTTAAATAATATTCAGGCATTGCAACCTCCACTGTGTCACTTTAAATTCAACCAAATGCTTTTTTATGACCAATCTGGTAAATAATGTAACATGCTTCCTATATTGTAGATTGTATATTCTTCTGAGAAAAACAATCAAAGGCACATCCAATCTTAGACAAAAAAATACGAATGTACTTATTTTAAAAGTTTTCCATATTTAATTATGATTTTCCACAGATTCTCACAGTGAATAGACAAGCAATATTAGATAGTTTTATATGATTTGTGTCTCTACGACTAGATTCAAATATGGTGGAAAGAGGTGGAAAAAACATCTTGATATGAAACTATGTTTATGACACTTTTATGTTATTTTTAGAAACTTAAAATGCTTAATTTTTAATATTTAAAACTTTTACTTTTAGTTGATAGATATTTTAAAACATGTTTCGAGGTGGCTGATTGTATTACACTTCCACATGGCATATTGTACACCCTAATCAGTGATGGGTAACCTATTTCACTTGATTAGTCTCCTCTGTGGCACTTTATTTAAAATAAAGACTTTATATTAGCAAATTGTAAATATGCTGTGGAGTAAAAAATAATTGGTAATAGAAATATAGATAATGATGAGAAACATCTAGAAGTACAGTGTTATTTGCTAGTGTTAGAGAGGGACTGGGACCGCACAGAAAGTGAAAACACCAATAAATAATATTACATTTTCTACCCAACTCCTTTAACTAATAAGTCTGCTGAAGACAAAACTATCTCTATCTGTCCCTCAATGAGTCCCTTTCACAGAGGTGGAACCAACATGTTCATTGGAAGCTATACTTGTTGCCCCTTGCCGCAGACTGTTGCTGGTAGCAAGCTATCCATTCATATGCTAACCTAAATGGGATATGTATGTAGCATCCTTGAGCATTTTAATTTCAGTGGTGATTATCTATCTATCTATCTATCTATCTATCTATCTATCTATCTATCCATCTGTCTATCTATCCATCTGCCTATCTATCTATCTATCTATCTATCTATCTATCTATCTATCTATCTATCTATCTATCTATCTATCTATCCATCTGTCTATCTATCCATCTGCCTATCTATCTATCTATCTATCTATCTATCTATCTATCTATCTATCTATCTACCTATCTATCTGCCTATCTATCTATCTATCTATCTATCTATCCATCTGCCTATCTATCTATCCATCTGCCTATCTATCTATCCATCTATCTATCTATCTATCTATCTATCTATCCATCTGCCTATCTATCTATCTATCTATCTATCTATCTATCTATCTATCTATCTTCTGGTCTACTGACTTATCTATCTAGAGTGAAAAGTAATTGACTTGTGTGCACATTTGCTTGTCTAAAACATGTCAGAAAACCCATTTCCAGCTGTAAATTTAATTGCAGTCTATGCAATTAGCAATGGTCTGGGCATCTGAAATGAGCCCATAATGTGTTGCTTTAATCCAAAAAATGTTTTAACATGGACACTTTATACCCTATTATTGTATGCCTGCCATTATAACACATTCTTTGTATATGCATGAGTTTGGAAACTTACTCACTGTTCTGATTTTTGGCTCTTATTGGTGTGGGGTGGTTTGTTTACTCATACCAGGAATTTTATAAAAAGGATACTAACCTCAAATTCATTTATATAGCACCTGAAGACATGTTACTTATTGCACAGCAAGAAACTAGTTTCTTACCATTTATCAAAAAACAGTGTTGCCCAAACTGTCCACCAACAGGCCTGGGTTTGTGGATATACCCATCTAAACGTAGGTATGATAATAGGTAGTTCAGTCTTTCTGGTTAAAATTCACGTACCTAGATGAGGTTATCCACAAACTCTATCCTGTTGGTGAGCCCTGAGGACAGATTAGGAAACACTGATAAAATAGTCTGGCACATTGAGAATATTGTATTTATCTATGACAGCAGTTACAATAATACTTACCATATCAGTGTGTTTATACAAGTAAAATGTCATGAACAGCTGTAATGTAAAAACATATACCATTACTATCTGCTAAAGCTTTGTATATAAAGTCATCTTCAAATAACCAACATACAAGTAAATTTACTGAAGTCATTAAATCCCTGTGAAAATTAAAATTACATTGAAAGGCGCCTTTCATTTTGCATCAAGGGTTGCAGTTCTGAAAATAGCCAAAGTTCTGCAGTTAGGTGAGGCTGCCTCGATCACTGAACTGCTCATAACAGCCTGAAATTGGACACAACTGAAGATAATGTTAATGTGTCCTCGCCAGAGAGCTGAAATAATACATTTCCTAAATTGGCTGCATTAAGCAATTACTCAGATCATCTCTGATACCATGCAATTTTCTTTTCTCCTTGCAGTCCCAGCGCCGTGTCACATTCCACCTCCCAGATGGTTCCCAGGAAAGTTGCAATGACAGTGGAGTTGAGCATGAATCCAATGCTGGAACAAACACGTCACATCCTCTGCCCCTTGGCTACCCCCAAGAAGAGTATTATGAGCAAAGTTCATCAAACAGCAGGACAGAAGGAGATGGGAACTCAGATCCTGAATCCAGTAAGTCTACTTGGACATTTGTTTAATACCAACCCATTACTCCTATCTATATCTAATTATCTTTCTTGCATCAACAGCAATAATTATCATATGGAAGTTATCTTTCTTTTAACATCTACTTTCAGTGGGGATTCTTTAGAAAACTAAATATAATACAATGTTGAATAGTGTTCTGTGTCAATATCATTTGATTCCCCACGTCAACAATATATTGATAGATCTTGACCAATATCCACAAGGCCAATTACTTCTCAAGAGTTGAGTTGCATGGTCAGTAATGTGCACCAAATATACAACGCCCCTAATGACATTGTCTCACAACTGTTATTCTCTAGTATGAATCAGGCCTGTGAAACATGGTTTTGCAATGCCATAATTAATCATTTGTGCATGTATACTTTCAATAAAATGTGATTCCTGCAGATCTAGTAATGTGAGAGATACGGGTCAGAGGGCAGAATGCTGAATAATTTTATTATATTGACATTAGGTATTCAAATTATGGACCTCAATTTTAATTCTTAGTAATGATATCTAATATTTTTATGTATTTTTTATAACATCTTGTTATAAGTAATAACAATGGCTGAATATAGCCTTGTCCTTAAAATAGACTAAAATATATTAAACAGCTTCATTGCCTCTGGTTTTATTGGTATTTTTTTTTAATTGTGTTGTGAGCATAAGTGTTTATATCCCACGTATAGCACAGGCCTTGAATGCTTCCAACTGAAGGTATAACATTTATTTGCCAACAGTGAAACCAGGACCTTGATCAGTTCCCCAGTATTTTATAATGAGATGAAAGAAACAGTTAGAAATACTTGTAATTTGTTCACTGAGCAAATCATAACAAAAATGAGGGACACTTTCTCTTATCTTCAATATAATCTCTGTAGTACAATGATAATTAACGTAGAAGGATAATTGCATCTATGAGTAAGAAAAACCTTGCAAAATCTTAGTAATTTACTTTACAGTTTTCATTAATCCCCTGTTGTTCATTACACCAGGAATTCCTTAATGTTACCCCTAATCCAATAGTCTGCAATCCTTACAATATAATAAAGGCAATCCCTGAATGTATTTCCTATGATACCATTATTTTGCTCGATCAGGCGAAACTGATCATTTGTGATTGGATGAACAAATTATATAAGGGAGACTGAGAGCAATTGCTACGGGACAAGAAAGTGGGGGGGACCATGAGATAGGGGAAAGCAACTGAAAATAAAATTATCAAGGTTTTGCAACCATTTTATTCTAGTATATGCAAAAATCATCAAATGCTAATATATGATCTTTTGATCTGTATCCCTCCATATTCCAAGTTTTATCTACTCTTGATACATATACTTCAATGATATGTGAAAAGCTTTGGTGGAAAAGGTCATATACATCCTTCTTAAACCGGTAAATTCCCATTTGGATACATTCCATCAATCCAAACATTTTCTAATGTGTCAGTGAAGCAGCAAGGCCAAAGAAGCTCACTTCTTTGACCTTGTTCCTTATGCCATTCAGTAGTTGGATTCTTTCTCTCAGAATAACCTTCAACTTTAACTTACTTCTTCATTTTGCACCCCTATCATGTAAGTCAAAAGCATAACTTCTTCCTCTTGGTACCCATATGATGGCAGTCATGTATTTTTGGTAACTCCATATTGACTGATCCCATGCTTGATAAATAATTCTAGTGTCAATACTTTATACAATGGAAAATGTCCACTGAAATACACAGCCTAAGCAAAGCATAGTGGATCTATCCCACAAGCCACAAGACATAACTTCATTAAAATCCACATAGTATTCCAGTTTGCACCTTCAGGGTATTTTCCCTGTTTATCTGAAAAGATTTTCCTTTTTAAAATTAAGATCGCATAGTTGAATAAATAACTTTGGATACATAATTGCCTTGCCTTGCAATAGTAGAACTGTAAAGAGTTTGGTCAAGTTGTATGATGATGCACCAAAAGGCTGTCTGTTGTCATGGTTCAACATGTTGGCCTTAGATAGATAATGTTACTACAAATGTTTGTGGGTGACAGCCATATTGTTATTATGTGCCATGTTTAACAGTCCTGCATCTTGTTTATGGTAAGCTGTATTATGGGTTTTCATTGGTGTTACAGTGTTAAAATGTATATATCTATTTGTCATGACTGACTTTTGGGAAACTGGAGTGTGGACTGCAGGCCAGATCTATCATGTTGGGGCTCCTGTTCATGGGTTTTTATTAGCAGTGGGATGAATTTAATGTATGGAAACAATGTGTAACCAGTGGTACTAGGAACTAACCAGAATCTGTAGAGAAAGAAAAAATCCCATCTTCCTGTCTCTGCCCTTATTGAGCCAGTCCACCATCTTGTTTCGTGACCCCATGTTTAATTACTGTTGCTGGACACATAAAGTACTCCCGCCTCTCCTCGAGACAGTCTGTCTCCAGAAGACATGGTTTGAACATTAACATTTTCACCCCTCTGTTGTGGCAAGAGGAAGCCAAATAGTGATACTAATGTGTTAATTACCTCTTCTCAGGTAATGGGCCACCTAGTTGATCTGTATGGGCCTTCACAAGGGGGTGCAAAAGAGAGTGGGGGAGAGGTGATAGCTTAGTCTTCATAATCATTTTTTTATAACACTGGATTTGTGGCATACTGTACTGTAGAACCCCTCTTTAACGTCCTTCCCTCTACGGGAAGCTGGAGACATCTATAATATATTGGTGGAGGATTTGTATGTGAGAGAGGGGAGCTTACATTTTTGCAGGACAAAGCTTGCATTTATTGATGCAATCTGCTTTCTTCTGAGCATGTGTGTGGTGAAGAGGATAGGTATCAAATTCCAAAAGGTCTAATAATGTAGAAAATCTGCCTCCCCTGTTCAGTAAATAAAACATTGCCTCAGACTCAATTCTACCAGGAAGTACCCAAGTAAGACAAGATGGAAACATTCTATACACAAACAAAATCTCCAAATATTAAGATTATTTGGTGTTAATGGCTTCCACAGCTGCTAATGTTGTTACATACTTCACAAACATGTGAGTTTTTTCCTAAAACAGAATAACCTTTTAATATTTAGTACTAGGAATCTAAACATGTTCATGTCCCAAAGTCTATTCCAAAAGCCATCATTCCTGTTCTTTTAATCTCTGTCTGAATTAAAACAAAATATATAAAAAATGACTTTAGGCAGTGAATCTACGCTACATATGTTTGTTCTTTTCAAAACATATCAGCGGTGATAAGAGTAGAACACATGTGAATCTTAGTCATAATCTGTCATTTTCCACTCCAACAAGAATCATCCCATCAAACAGTTTCAATGGGCGCCATACCTGGCAGCCACACAGCGATGACATAATTCACCGAGCAAAGACAAAAAAGACAATGTCTCATTGCAATATACTTCACAGAGCACTCCAGAGGGTTGCTGCGACCCACTGATTAAGCATTATGTGCAAATTGGCACCAGGAAATAGATCAAAGATTTCCATTTAGACAATTGATGTCAGTTTCCATCGCTAAGATTTTTGACACCGATATGTGAAATTAGCAAATACGGACAAGTACATGATGTCTCACACAAGTGTATTTGACATTTGCAAGCTTTGAAATCAACTTGATATGAACACTGTTGGTTCTACAAGGATCGGAGGGAACATTAAAGCTTATAATTTAAATTAAGTCTAATGGGAAAAAATAATTTGTGCATTTAAATATAATTCATAGCAATGATAATATGTGGTGGTATGGTATACAACATTTCAAATCCATTAAAAGACCGCTTTTAAATTGTGCTCTGTTGAATTCATAACACAAACATATTATTTATCAATTAATTTATCACCTATTTTATGCAATTATTCTTGACTGTGCTTTACTTACTCTCCTGATTTGTCACCAGGAATAGTTATACAGTTGCAATCAATGTAATATTATGCTCTTTTGAATGACTATACTTTATAATGGTAAAATGCTTGAAGAACATAAACAAAATTAAATAAACACTGTATTATATTTTATATACAATGATACTTTACTGTGAGCCGCCATTGCTTTGCTTGATTTGTCATCAGGAAGAATGATCTTATTGTAAATTGCACTTCCAGGTAATCCTAAAATTAGTTCCACATCCTTTAGGCCATTCGATGTAAATTAATGAAATAATTATTTGCATCTAATATTCCTCCCAGGAGACACATCAGGAAAGCAAATAAAGCAATGTCAACTCACAGTAAAGCAAAATGGAATATGATTTTTTATTATAATTGAATATATTATATTGCACTTTCTAAAAACTTTGTTTTTAATTTGAACTGCACTAGTCCATTGTTGGGTTCTCCTTTTGCTCTTGTGACAGTATTTACAGACTTAAACAACATCTAATGAAACAAATGAAAATAACTGACATTTCATTAGTTTATCAGGTTCTTCCATCTTTCGTAAATAATGATTATATATAATAGTTAAAAAAACAACATATACAGTACCTCACAAAAGTTAGTACACCCCTCACATTTTTGTACATATTTTATAATATGTTTTAATGTGACAACACTAAAGAAATGACACTCTGCTACAATGTAAAGTAGTAAGTGTACAGCCTGTATAACAGTGTAAATTTGCTGTCCACTCAAAATAACTCAATAAACAGCCAATATTTTGTGTGGCCACCATTATTTCCCAGCACTGCCTTAACCCTCATGGGCATGGAGTTCACCAGAGCTTCACATGTTGCCACTGGAGTCCTCTTCCACTCCTCCATGATGACATCACAGAGCTGGTGGATGTTAGAGACCTTGCACTCCCCCACCTTCCATTTGAGGATGTCCCACAGATGCTCAATAGGGTTTAGATCTGGTGACATGCTTGGCCAGCCCATCACCTTTGCCTTCAGCTTCTTTAGCAAGACAGTGGTCGTCTTGGAGGTGTGTTTGGGGTCGTTATCATGTTGGAATACTGCCCTGCGGCCCAGTCTCTGAAGAGAGGGGATCATGTTCTGCTTCAGTATGTCACAGTACATGTTGGCATTCATGGTTCCCTCAATGAACTGTAGCTCCCCAGTGCCGGCAGCACTCATGCAGACCCAGACCATGATACTCCCACCACCATGCTTGACTGTAGGCAGACACACTTGTCTTTGTACTCCTCACCTGGTTGCCGATCACACACGCTTGACACCATCTGGACCTAATACGTTTATCCTGTATCATTGGACCACAGGACATGGTTCTAGTAATCCATGTCCTTAGTCTGCTTGTCTTCAGCAAACTTTTTGCAGGCTTTCTTGTGCATCATCTTTAGAAGAGGCTTCCTTCGGGGACGACAGCCATGCAGACCAATTTGATGCAGTGTGCGGCGTATGGTCTGAGCACTGACAGGCTGACCCCCCACCCCTTCAAACTCTGCAGCAATGCTGGCAGAACTCATATGTCTATTTCCCAAAGACAACATCTGGATATGACGCTGAGCTCATGCACGCAACTTCTTTGGTCAACCATGGCGAGGCCTGTTCTTAGTGGAACCTGTCCTGTGAAACCGCTGTATGGTCTTGCCCACCGTGCTGCAGCTCAGTTTCAGGGTCTTAGCAATCTTCTTATAGCCTAGGCCATCTTTATGTGGAGCAACAATTCTTTTTTTCAGATCCTCAGTGAGTTATTTGCCATGAGGTGCCATGTTGAACTTCCTGTGACCAGTATGAGAGAGTGTGAGATCGATAACACCACATTTAACACACCTGCTCCCCATTCACACCTGAGACCTTGTAACACTAACGAGTCACATGATTGCTGGGAGGGAAAATGGGTAATTGGGCCCAATTTGGACATTTCCACTTAGGGGTGTACTTACTTTTGTTGCCAACAGTTTAGACATTAATGGCTGTGTGTTGAGTTATTTTGAGGGGACAGCAAATTTACACTGTTATACAGACTGTACACTTACTACTTTACTCTGTGCAGAGTGTCATTTCTTCAGTGTTGTCACATGAAAAGATATTAAAAAAGTATTTACAAAAATGTGAGGGGTGTACTAACTTTTGTGAGATACTGTTTATTATTTTCTAACTTTGTTAATTATCAAAAGCATAATGCATATATGAGACTACCGTTTTCATTTAAAGGATAAGTTAATTTGGTTTATTTAAAAACTTATATATATTTTTTTACATTTTTAATTTTAATCTGATCTAAAAAAAATATAGAGTATTTTTAACCGTCTTCACTTTTAATGACTTCTATATCATCAGTCTATTTTAGATATGAAAGTTGTGATAGGTGGTTTGAAGATGAGAGAATAAATTACGGAAATAGATTTGACTGATTTGATTAACCCATCTGCTCTTTTCGCGTTTCACTATTTTTACATCTTTGGGGCTTTTTTATTTTTTTTGCTCAATGTCTGAATACTAATAATTAATACAGAGACTTCTAAAACCATTAATCTTTCTCAAGCAGTACAGTTTGATTGATCTTATGTCTTTAATCTAATTAGCCTACACGGAGGTGGGAGAATATAACGTCTACTACTCTACTCTACTGCCAACCTTTCCAATGACCTGCTGTGACTGTTATCATGTATCACATATATAGAAAGCAGCAGTATGATCATTAACTGGATATATGATTTAAAAGGTTGGAAATCAGCGAACATCAAAACCAAAGGGAGGTTGAAAACTCTCAATTAAAAACAGCTTATTCAATGCAAGATTAATTATTTAACTTTATATATGGCTTGATTGAATGAATTGAGGGACATGGAGGGTCAAGGGAACAAAGTCCAATAATAGTGGAAAAGACTCATCTGTACTACAAATGAGAGAATGAATCACATTGATGAAATATATTACCTGAGAGTTATATTGCTTTATAAAAACACTGAACCTCGACATATCTTACTAGGACATTACATATGTTACAAATACAGGTTAACATTAATTAATTAAGAAAACTGGATTTTGTGTACATATGTAGAGTATACCCCGGCTTCCTAAAGCTTTCCATAAACTAGATGAGAATTAATATGTGGTTTATTTAAAAAAAAATCAATAGTATGGATTGAACTGGCCACTATACTTCCGCCAAACATCATCAGCCTTATTAAGTTGCAATTCGGCCAATTGAATAGGGCTCCATATAAGCACAGAGCATATTTTTTACAGAAGTTTTTAGTTAGTGAACTTCTATACAAAAGCAAGGTCTTCACTAACTAAAAACTTCTGTAAAAAAATATGCTCTGTGCTTATATAGAGCCCTGTTCAATTGGCCGAATCACAATTTAATAAGGCGGCATATGTTTGTGAAGTATGTTACAAAGTAACACATTATTATCTGTGTCAGCTATTAAAGCATTTTAGGTACATTTTTGCAGACACTACTTGTAAATGTATGTCTTCCCCAGTTCCTGCTGGCTGAGATGGGGCAATCTGCTATTTTTTAAAGCGAGGGCCGCAGGCGCTCCATGCCAGCAACTGCGACCCTCGCAAACTTCACGTCGCAAACCAAACAGCACGACACACACATTACGACACTCACAAACAACATACCACACACGTTCACACACATTACGGCCTCGCAACACTCGGACGCAACTCGCGAACATTACAAAATGTAAAACACAATACATACACACAGCACATACATAAAAACCTTACCTACACCAAGAGGGAGCACCCAGGACCTCAAAAATACAACTTACACCTCGATTTTACTCGAAATAAAACAGTTTAGAGACTAAAAAAAAATCTAAGCGAGAGAAAAAATGGCCGCCGAACAAAACGAAAACAAGGCTACAGCACTCTAAACTCGCAAAACACCACAAGAAACTCGCAAAACACCACAACAAACTCGCAAAACGCAACAAACGACCTACGGATATTCATACCACACAGTGCACACATTCAGCACGCTTACACAGCAGCTCCACACCACTAATGCTGCAGCAACATCAACACAGATTGCCAGCTCTTCATCACAATGCTTCAAAATAGGTACAGTATATTCATTTAGTAATGTATTACATATTTCCTTATTAGACACCAAACAGCATTAGCTACCTTACAATTTCATTGCCGTCATTTTTTGACGGGCAATTCGCTAGTTTTGTAATATAAATAGGGGACTTTTTTTGGTTTTTACCCATTAGTTGATTCAGATAAACATATAGCATTTGACATCTCCCCCTTGCACATACTATATAGAAGGCAGTCACAGAGGAAATTGCCCTGTTCTGTATCCTCCCCAACATGCTTTTAACAACATAGGGGTTCCCTTGTGGTCCAGTGGTTAGGATTCGGTGCTTTCACTGCTACAACCTGGGTTTGATTTTAGTCAGGGAAACAGGAGGTCACACCACCCTGAAGCCATGCAAGGCTGGGCCTGGTCAGTACTTGAATGGGAGACCACCTAAGAATACCAGGGGATGTATGCTGTGGCCCTCTGGAGAAGGAACTGACAACCCATTCCAGTATCTATGCCGTGAATACCAAGTGGATCAGGTCAGGGAGACTTGGACACGACTGAATGACACAAACACATTGCAGACATGGCAGCTTCCATGCACTAGCAGCATGGGGGTAGGAACTGGGGGGGGGGGAAGAAACCCCCCTCCAGATTTTTCTATGTTTGTATGTATGTATATATAAGCTAATTTATGGCCTGTGTATACAATGAGCTGTACCCCCCACTAATTATTATGGCTCCTACGCCCCTGATGAACAGAATCTTCTGAATAACATAATTATTCACAGTGGTCCTCTGATTAAAAGAAAAGCAAAAAGAAAAGTAAATCATAATTAGTAAATGATGCACAAAAAGGATTTGCTAAAGTGCCAATATTGAGAGGGAAATAGCCTAATGTTCAGCTACTCTCCTATTCTAGCGATAGAATAAGATTATAAATATCATGAATACTGTCCTGATAATAAGTTGGCACAGTGGTGTACAGCGTTGGCTCAGGTTATTGAACCAGTTGGTGAGCTAACTCAGCAAATCCATGATGGAAAATTGGACACTATTACCTGTAAATAATATGTTTACTAAAAAATAAACAAATGGTTGGTGGTTTAAAATGGGATTTAATGCACTGCCAGCAGCATGAAATGCAACATTAAAGTTCCAACCATTTTAATAAACGTGATAGTGGGCAAAATGCATTACATTTTTTTAGAAAATACATACTTAATATTTTTGAAATTGTTATTTATTTTGAGTTTCCATTTCCTTTTCTGAAATGCTTACTTTAGCTGCTTTCCCAACAGGGTGAGTCCATAGAAAGTAATAAGCTTGTATTGTTTTTAGTAGTTTTCTATCACCAGTAACCAGAATAGTAGATTCCATTGCAGCATAATTACTTATAAATTATAGTAAATTAGAGAATGCATTATTTCTTTCTTTCTTGTTTTATAAAATCATTTGTTTGCACAGCTCTTCAAATGAGAATATTTAAAATATAGGCTAACCTGCCCAAAATCCTTCTTTCTTGATTTTACTAATGTAGATATTAGATCATACATGTAGTTATAAGAATGTGAAGCTCGGAGAGCCTTTCCAGGTTTAAGATAAACTATAGGGAAAACTTACCAAGATAGTTCTTCAAAATTCATATTTTGGTATTTTGGCCTCCTGTATTCTGATAATTTAGTTCCCTTACTAGTAAACTTGGTTTTACCATGCTTACCATAACACACATGATACAGTGGCAGAACTAGTGAATGGAGTTCCCTGATGCAACCCCCCCCCCCCCCCTTACAGACACATGCTGCACTTGGGCTCTTACAGGCACAGGCTGCACATTGGCTCTTAAAGACACAGGATGCACATTCACTCTTACAAACACAGGATGCACATTGGCACTTACAGGGACAGGATGACGATCAGAACTTATAGACACAAGATGCACATTAGCTCTTACAGGCACAGGATGCACATTGGCTCTTAAAGGCACAGGCTGCACACTGGCTCTTAAAGGCACAGGATGCACATTGGGCTCTTACAGACACAGGATGCAGATTGGCACTTACAGACACAGGATGCACATTAGCTCTTACAGGCACAGGATGCACATTGACTCTTACCAGTAGAGGCTACAGATTGGCTCTTAAAGGCACAGGATGCAGATTGAGATACTGCCGGGGCCCCGGCAGGCTTTGTGAGGTTGGGTTAGGGACAGCCCCCTGAGTATGCCCTTGGGGCATTGCACTGGCTGCACCAGCAATATTTCCGCCCCCCTGCCATGATAGATGGCTCGGTAGAAATGTTGGGTTACGTTCATAAACTGGTGCAGAAAGGTTGCCCACATTTTAGCTAAAGTAGAACTCTGTGCAAGTGGGTTACAATATACTTTCTGTGTGTTGTACTTTTCTTACTGGCTCAAGTAAACTATATATAACCAAATTAATGCTAATGTACTAATGGCAACAGAATATAAAATGTAATATAATATTGTATTGTAATGTTGCTAGAAAAGCCCGTAAGATACATGATGAGGTCTGACTAGGGATTTATAGCACATCACTATTTTTACTCTTTAGAACCCTAGACACATCTCATCTAGAATACTATGTCTAGGTTCGGAGATCATGTCTCCAAAGGATATTAACATGCTAGAAACAATCAAAAATAGGATAAACAAAATGGTGCATGTTCTAAGAAAAAGTAACATTTATAAAGAAAGACTTCACCACTTTAACATGAATAGCTCAGAAGACAAAAAATATGATAGAAACCTTCAAATATATCAAAGAATTAAAAAATGTTGAGGAGGGAAGTATATTTTAGAAAAAGTGTAATGCAAGAACAAGAAGTTGTAACTTGAATTTGGACGGAAGAAAATGGAGGAGTAATGGAGGAAAGTTCTACTTTACAGAAGAGTAGCAGATAAGAGAAATGGTCTTCCAGCAAACAGTTTAAGGATGCTAGCGATAAGCATAAGCCTATCATGATGAATATTCAGTCCAAATGCTTTAGGTAGATGTAATAGGTGGACTAAAGGTAGCTTATCTGCTTTCAAGTATATGTTTCTATGTTTCCATTCAATTAACGGGGTTGCATAAGTCCACCACCAGTTTTCAACAAGAAACCCAAGAGTTCATAGGGACCTCCGCTGTGTTGAGTTTTACAATTGTAGTAGTCTGCATAATATTATTTTTCCCTTGAATATCTATTCTTGATATAGTTAACATATGAGGCATTATATGGCCATTTGATTCTAAAACAACCATTTTGACAAGATAAAAAAACAGATTGATGACCTTCCATATTTTAGCTCAGACTCAGAGAAAGAGGAAAGAAGAAACGCGTACAAATCAAGGCTAGAAATAAAAAAAATCATAGTAAACAGAGCTGGCTGGGTTATAAATATATATATATATATCTATATATATATATATATATATATATATATATATATATATATATATATATAATCTGGTCCCATGACAAGATAAAAAATGTGTCTTTGATTGTCTCAAAAAAACTATTTAGGATTATCAGTGTAAAAGTAAACTGGCAGATGTGGAGACAGCATGTATTTAATACTTCACCGTAAGTTTCACATTAGCTTTAAAAATAATTAAAAGCTCATAATAATTTAAACAAAGGTACTTATATAGTTTTGCAAGCCCTTTTAAATTGAGAACATGAGATTTTCAGTCAGTTGTAATGGTTGTGGTTGCCTCATATTTTAAATATGCTCTTTTGGTGAACTAGACTTAATAATAGCCATATTTAAAGTTAAAAGTCACCGCCTTTATCTATTATTTGTAATTATGCCTTAATTGATGTCACTATTATTTCTGTTTGTTTGTTTGTAACTTTGAATTTAAGCATATATAAGCACACAGCATATTTTTTTTACAGAAGTTTTTAGTTAGTGAAGACCTCGCTTTTGGATAGAAGTTCACTAACTAAAAACTTCTGTAAAAAAATTTGCTATGTGCTTATATAGAGCCCTATTCAATTGGCTGAATCGCAATGTAATAAGGCTGTATATAACCTGAGATTGTTCGTAATTAGTAGCTTATTCCTATTTGATAATATGCCTTTTATTACTAGCAATCATGAACTGTGGTCTCTGATGAAGTGCCTTGTAGCACGAAGCATGTTAGATGTGTGCTATTCCCCTCCATTGTTTCTCATTTTATTGTGCTCATGCGTTCTTGATTGAAATAAAACACTATATTTTGAGCTAAGTATAAGTATTCTGAAACATATTATTATTGGCTTTTGCACGACCATTCAGCTTCTTTATTGTTAGGGTTGGTCATGTAAATGTGTTCCCAAGTTCCAGATTGCCCAAAAAACTGGACAAGTAGCAGTGGTTAGAGTCTTGAAAGTGAGTGGTGAGTAATATGAGCCAAGGGGCTCTGGGATATACATATTCTTCAGAAGAACAGACAGCAAACATGAGAGTAAAAATTCCCTTTAAGTCACTTATGCAATAACAATATCACCTTTAAGATGTGTTCTGGGAAACTATCTCTCCTGGGAGATATTTAATGTGTGAGGTTATTATTAGAGGACCAGCTGTAATTTCCAGTGTGCCCCAGTTAAGATTAGTAAAAGTATTAAAGAGCCAATAAAAATGAGAATGAGAGATATATAACAGGGAATAAGAGAGAAGTGCTTCTAATAAACGAGACCTGGCAGCTATAAACAGTGGTCCGTTGGCAGATGCTCTATGATGTGCGTTCATGTCATCAGTTAAACTGACACGATTCGGGAAATGTCCATGCCTTTTACTATATGAGGTTTATGAATCTTCTAATATACATCACCTGAAGAAAAAAGAAAAAACCCAGTTATGTACTTTCATAATCGCTTTCTGTGATTAACTGTCATATTTGCAATAAATAACGGCACCCAATAGTATGCTTGAGTAAACAAAATCACCAGGAATGAACAAGTAACAGTATCAGAGTGTTGTAGCTAAAAAAAAATCACATTATACATATATTAAATGGGAGATATATCTAATTTATGAAAAGCTGAAGGTAATGATAGAGTTCTGCTCTGATGACAGCTACTGAGATATCTCAAATCTGAAATGGTTTAGATGGAGTTTTATCACTAAGACGCAGACAAGTTTTAGTAAAGCTATCCCTTATCTTGTCCGTTCGGTTTGACGATGACAAGCTCTGGAGGATTGGCGCACACCTCCAATTGAATGGCTGTGTCACAAGGTCCATGGTTTGACCCAACCTAAATAACTGCTTTCCGTCAGAGAGAATAGGTGGCCTTCTCATCACAATAAGCTATTCTTTGCCTCTAAATTTTTATTAGGCCACCTAGACTATAAAATAAAGTCCACATGACATTTATGGTTCTATTATTTATGATGCATTCATTTTATGACCTTCTTCTGTCTTTGATTTGCTTATTTTCTATTACTGTCTATTTTTTGGCTTGTCTTCGAGTCTATGGAAATATCTGACCTCTCAGCAAGTGTTCCCTTAAAATTCCTCTTCGATGAAAACAATTTTGATATATTTAAAGTGATACCATTGTCTCCCCACAATCATATTATCTATGATTTAAATGCATGCAAGCATTATTTATGCATTGCAGTTTTCTATAAAAGTAATATTTGTTAGGTCTTGTTTTGACCTGGGAGCCTCGCTGTACTCAGATGTATACTTTATGGGTTTTAACTCAAGTGAGATCACAATTAACTATTTTTACTAAGCTGACAACAATTTAATTAAGAAAGTGGGACCTTTCCCATTCCAAAACTCCAGAAGGAATCACAATTCCTAACAAATCAGATTTCCTTAGCCTCCCAAAGTGTCAATACAAAATATTGGAAAACAAACATTCCCACATTTGAAGAAGTTAAGTGAAAAATTCAATACATATACACGATGAGTACGATTTCAACAGGACTAAATGAAAATATAAATAAAATGGACTGGGACATATGGAATTTAAAATTAGGCTGAGAATAAAAAACAGAAAGATAAAACTCAACGTCCGCCCTGCATTATGAAGAGCGTCCACAAACTGTCATGCCCCCCTCTTTCCTTCCCCATTTCACCCCCTTTTTCCCCATATACTACTATTGTATTGTTTTTATGTAACAGTAAGTCTTTATGGTTAATCAAAATCAATAAAGTAAAAAAAAAAGGAAAAGAAAGAAAATGTTTAAGATACATAGAGGAAGTTTACTATACCATTATACTGTAACAAACTTGCAATGTATAATAAGATGTTGTGTACTTTCCTTGAAGTTCAATAAAAATGATTTAAAGAAAGTAGAGCAACTGCTTTAATTTTGGGAGTCACCTTTTTAAACTGGATACACCTTTCTTCAAGTTTGGGAAAAGACAAATGAATGAAAATCTAACCTTAGTAATTATTAGCCACATTAAATTCCAGCCCCGTAAGGGCAACGTGAAGCTTGCAACAGCTGTGCGCTTGAAGAGTTGCAGATTTAGGGTGTTATTAAATTAGAACATGCTGCGAGTTACGGGCTTGAGAGGCAAACCTCTAAACCATATTTCACTCGTCGGCTGTGCGGCTGTGAACGTGATCAATTAGTCTGAATCGTAGTTATGGGTTTAGATGGAGCCAATAGAAACAGAGATTGTTAGAATTACGTCACTGAAAAATGGAGTTGGGAATTTCAAAGTCCTACGGAGTTCAATTACGGGTTACGATCAGACCCACAATCCAGATATAATGCAATATTCATAAAGCCGTAAATATAATATTCTATCACATGCACGTTCCATTATATGTATTAACACATTGATTGCCAGGATCAATATAACATAGAAATTAAACATGAAATAAAGTATTTTTCTGTGCCGATTTGCGGGCTTGAGAATGTTGTGCTATTAATTCTAAGACCTAACATCACTTTCCCTTTTAATAAAAGTACAGTAGTGTGGTGATATGTGCATTTAAAGTGCTTAGAGTTGGACTTTACCACCCTTACAGGTCCTCTCTAGCACTCGTTGGCTTCTTGGCTCCATTTCCAATTTTTGAACGCCTGTGATCCTGATTCAATTTAATAGCTCAAATGGAAATGAACAAAGGATTTGCAGCCGCGAACTTCCACGTTCCACATCTTGTAGGCTTTCTTCGGCCTTGCTGCGTCTTAACCCACAAGTCATCTGGAGGTTGCCTTAAGAGGCTAATTTAATAGCCTTTAGTCTTGTGAGCTACGTTACAAGTTACAATTTTACATGTAGCCCGAATTTAATGGGGCTATATATTTCTAATGGAATAGCATAGCCGTGGGTCTACAATGCCTGGAAGAACAATAAAGCTATTTTTTTCAATGGGTGACCAATACTAGAAGCACATATAGCTGGGAGCAGAAATCTGCAGAATCCTGTCAAATCCTGGCCTGTGTGGGGCTCTTCAGGACTGAACTGGCATATTACCAGTTGACCATTAGCCAATACATGTTTACATTTTTTCTTTAAAATTATCAATCATTATGGACATGTTTCTTCTTCAATACATGGAGGAGGCTAAATTCTGCTAACCATTCTGGATATTGGACAAGTGGTTTGGATTAGGCAGCCAACAACAGGTACAGTCATTTCCATAAAGAGTGATATCCTAGCCTTTTCTAAAGATGTTCTATCTAACTATTAATATTGTACAAATCCTGTGTCTCTTTAATTAAACTGGGGACACATTTTGCTATTTTCTGTCCGCTGATATATTACAAGCTAATATTTTCACTAATTAATATCAGGGTGAGGACATTATTAATATTATTTAGTATTTAGAAAGCCTTAACATTTTACACAGCATAACACAGCATGTGGCTGGACGTCTGCTACTATGCCCAGATTGATTGTATCTCAATCATTATTAGATATATAACAAAGGGTTAATACAGCAAGACATAAAATATAGACTACCTGCCTTAATCATATTTTTGCAGTGTGTAGATTTACGGAGCTATTGAACTTTGAAAATCCCCGATAGGCAATCAGTTGACAGCAGCTTGCTTTTGCTGAGTCAGACTCTCTTTAAATCAATGCACTTGTTATTTCGTTTCTGGATTATTTTTAATTAGCTGTGAGAACTGTCGTTGAGCTAATTAGAAGTGGCATTTTTAAAATGCACTTTAAAATTATGCTTAAAAGTCCCACATGTTGACACTGAAAGGATACAATACAGGTCATGCACACCTTGCAAAGACCTTTGGGATGGTAAAGAAACAAAGCAATAACACAGATTGTTATAAATACCTATAATGTATACTCACCTTTATTGTCCAGAAGGGTAAAGATTTGGTACATTTTATGTATACATGTGCATGTCCTTAGAGGGTTGTTGGGAACTACTGGTTCATCCCATGTAAACCCAAGATTATAAATTAGTAACTTTATAAAATGACCCCAAATTACACTGTCTTAACACAAATGGCCAGAGGGAGATAGCAAAAAATATATATTTATACATATGTGTTTAATATATATGTTTGCCAGCATATAAGAACCAATAGGTACATCAAGCCTTCTAATCTTGGTACCTAAAATAATTGGTCTAATAAATCCTCAGGATTAATTAATCCATTTCCAAAACATGACTAGATTTATTTGTCTGTCCCCTCCAACAATTTTCTAAATGTGTCGAAGAAACAAATAAATGGTGTCAACCATTGCAGAAATCCAAAACTTGACTTATAAATAATATTTCCAACTGTTTGCCATTAAAAATACCCATTTGTTGCCATTAACAAATCTGAATTAGGTGAATTATGCTTAATGTTGATATTTTAGGTAGAAAATACTGTTCATGGCCCTCCTTCCTGGCAGGTCTCATAACGTAGGTCACTAACTCTCACAGTGGGAGGATTATCAGGAAGAGCATGCACTGTTCGTTAAATCGGTGTAATATCAGAGACTTGTAACATATATAAACATCCAGAATTAGATTGATTCAACCTACTAAACATACTATTCCTACCAATCTCAATAAGATGTGCCTCAGATGGAGCATGGTAACATAATAATTGTAACATACTAACTGTGGTTGAAAAAAAAAAAAAAAAAAAGAAGTTCAACCTTTTTGGAGCTCGCTTGATTTATGAGTTATGTGAATTTTCTAAAGGACTAATGTTATTTAAAAATAATTGCTGTTAAAATGAAAGTAAATGTATAAGGATATTTGATTTATAAAATGTAAACTTTTTAATGCTAGTAGTTATACTTTAAAGCTCTTACTTTTATAGATTTATGCCTGACATGCTGTGTTGCTTAGCTCCACCTCTTTTGACTAATTATGGTCAACTTCCTGCTGTGTATTTTCCGATGTCTGACTGGTGTAGATCAGGCCTCAGATCTACAATAGTCAGACACCCGAATGCCCAGCAGGAAAGCTGCTACAGCTTATGTAAATGAGGTTGAGCTAAGGTCAGAAACATATAAAAGAAAGCTTTAAAGTATAACTACTAGCATTACAAAGTTTATAAATCAAGTATACTCATGTATGTACTTTTCATTATTTTTATAGTAGAGTGGTCCTTTAATTAATTCAGCGAAAGGCAAGCAAAAAAAAATTGAAACATTGCCAGTTGTCTCATTAGATGGGAAAAATCCTTCCTGATCCAAATACGTGGAACCAGATTATTCACTGGATCAATATTTTATGTATTCTAGTTGATTAATATAATCATGCGTGCCTTTTTATTCAAACATCAATCCAACTCCTCTTAAAGCGCCCCCTAAGTTTCCCTAAAATAAAGTCCACACAAGACAACAAGCTTCTGTAACAGTGACAAACAGCTAAGCTTATACCACCTATCATGTTATTATCCACTTTATTATTATTCAATATTTAATAAAATATCATAGGATTGCACTATGTTTCCTGACTGTGGCATAAATATATTAAAAATAAAAGCTAAAGCTAAAAGCTTTTGTTATCTTAAAAACGCATAATATTCTCTGTATGGATGGTGAACATAATCCAGTTTTAGGATTTTTATGTTTGCTAGTTTAAATTATAATATATAGCAAAGCTTGTCATGTACTATGAATTAAGTGCTGAGGTTAAGAGCCTTCCGCATGTATAGAAGGCCATATTGCTAGGCTATGCTCAGTGTGTTTGCACTGTGTGGTACATATAGTGAATAGCTCTTTTACTATAAACTTCCTAGCAAACAGCTACTGGTTCCTCTTCTTGGTCCTTTTGCCCTTTAGTAGATCTGTTGCAAGTGGTGTATTTCTGACGCCAATACAGCTCAGGCCTAAGGCTCTCATTCCCACAGGGCTGTAGGCTGCCTTAGTTTGACAGTATATAACACCATGGAATAGTGCATATATATGTAGTGCCATTTCCATCTGTAAATATACCTGAACACAGACAGTTCCATTCTGCATCAGGACTGAGCAGTCACTTCTGAAAGAGCTCCCCCCATCCACCTGAAAATAAACACTGACATCTCTCCCAGTTCCATTCACCTTGATATCTTTTACTTCCAGGTCTAAAGGCTCACACACCACAACTCTTCTGCCTCTGAAATCATTTAAATTACTTTCCCACCTTCCTTGTCAACACTTACCTATGCTTTCCGTCACTTTATAGTGTAGGTTTCTGCAATATCACCTCCATTTTTTTTGCAGCTAATACACCCACAAACCTAATCACTAATTAACCTGGTTCTATCTTTTCAATTAATCACCAAGCCCTCATTTCTGCCTCTAATAACTTTGCCTTTTGTTTAATTGATCATTCAGTCATGCAAGGCACTTTGTATAAAAGTGGCATGTGTTTGATTGTTAGCTCAAGGGGAGAGTCGTCTGCTCCTTTTGTATCAGTCTGTCAATTTACATATTGTCATGTTTTACTGTACTTCAGCACAAATTAGAGATAATAATAATAATAATAATAATAATAATAATAATAATAATTAAGTCTGTGTAGTAATCGTCCAATGGGGAAGTTGCCAGAGGAACAGAGAATTAGTAATGGGGCAGGTAGGGTGGCGGGGAAGGGCACATAAGTCTGAATCGGCATAGGGCAGCATAGAACCTAAATACTCCCATGGACCATAGTAATTATTAGTCTTCATGATTAAATATATTATGACTTCACAATGTTGTACTTTCAAATTAAGCATTGCCAACTTCAGCTGCTGAAATGTTGTTTTCCCACCAGAAAACAGATGATATAATTTATATGCTGATCAAATAGCACTGATTTAAAAGAGGAACTTGTTTGAAAGTGTCCTTAGAGGACACATTGCTAGATGGTGAGATTGGAGTATATCTTAAACACATATTTTATTTTATTTTTAATTATGATTTTAAGACTGCTTCAGTTTGGGATCTAATCTCTGCCATTTATTTCAATGCAATGTTGACTTTGAAATATTGGATTTTGTGAAATGTACATTTTGTGGCTTATTTAAAGATCACAGAGGAAATTACTTTTGGGATGTAAAGTGGTTCAAGAAGTATTCAAGAACTTCTGTTTCTCAGTCTACTATGTATCAAACTCAAGGAACTCTAGAGAAGCTGCTTACTGGAAATATACAATATTTATTTTTGTTGGAGTTTATTCAGTTTCACTTTTCACCTTATAAGTTAAAATATTAACAATTTATTATTTTCAATTTAAAATATATAAAAAAAAGTTATGGGTTACCCTTATCAAAATGAGAATGTGTGATTAGAAAGTAGAGTTAATACGCCCATGTTCTGTGCTTTCTATAGAGACATTTTGTTAGCCAAAGTTATATTTTAAATTATAGACTTAAAGGACAATTCATTGTATTTTAGGGAAAACCTTAACACTAGCTGCTCTATAAACATACAACTAGGTACAGTAGATAGATAGATAGATAGATAGATAGATAGATAGATAGATAGATAGATTTATTTAATACCACCTCATATTTTATTACATAGACATGCCAGTTGTTTTCAATAAAGATATTTGCTTTAGAAATGCTCCAATGTGCCTTTTTTTTTATGAACGTGCTGTACGGGAATACATTGTTGTATAAAATGAGTATTTCAGTTTAATGCTAAAGAACTTAATACATCATTGATTTCACTGAGGGTTTTATAAGAAGCCTAAGGTCAAGGTGTCCTTCAAGAACTCATCCAATATAATACTACCTGACCTGTCTATCATTATGCCATTTCCTATCTCTAACAATCTGTGTCCACTTTATTATTAAATTGATGGTTAATTTCCTGTAACATCTATTGAGGGCGGTCGGAAATAAAATAGCCATTGCAATGTTAATGCGTTCTGTCCCTTATCTGCTTTCCTACCTTGAATTGACAAAGAGAAACTTAAGATGAATGGAGCACACACCATTAAAATATCATTTACTTTGTCAGAATCATTAGGAACCTGTTTTACACAAAATAAAGCACCTTGATAACTTGCTAACAAGGGGAAGTTATTAGGGAAAGCTCAACATATATAGTTTTTTTTCCCCAGAACTTCTAGATCCTCCTAACAAGATTGTGATAATTATAAATTCTGACTGTGTTAACAACATGGGCGTAGGAGCCCAAAAAAATGTGGGGGGGTTAAATCAACACTACTCACAGTACAGGAAGCGGGGGCGGATCTACCACCGGGCACCTGTTGCAAAGCACCAGGACCCTGCCCTCGGGTGGGGGGCATTGCTGAAGTGCCCCTCAAAACTTTTTTTTTGTAATATATAAATAAATATATATATATACTATATATATATATTTTTTATTTGTCAAATCTTTCATTGGAAAGACATATTGCGCCATAGCTCTGTTAATGCCTGATTGTTTAATTTTGCTATTTTTTGTGTCCCCTGTTCATTTAATCTGTGCTTTTTAAAATTATTTCAAATTGTATTATTTTTTATTATGCCACATAATTCAGTAACTTCCTTCCTTCAGTAAAATTCCTTAGAAACTCTCTTCTCTGACAGGTAGCAGATTTTGAGACTAATTGCTCATATTTCCTATAAAAATAACAATAGATAACATAAAAATATTCAGTATTTTTTATTTCATTAAGTGGGGGATTTGGTGACCCTTTCTTCAAGTCCTTAATGGACCAACAATTATAACTCCCTCTAAAGGATCCTATTTTTCTTTGCCAAGGTATTACATTTCACGTTTTTTGTTTGAGCTTTCGTTTTTTGGTGGCAATAATGAGAGTTTATTGTTATTTGTGTGGTGCTTGTGGGTCTTGGTCATTGAAGGCTAAGCAGAAAGAGGCAGGTGGTTGAAGAAGTATCTAGGTAGTATAAATATTCAAAAAACAGTGATAAATGTATACATGTTTTCACTTGATTTTCAGTTTTCTGTTTGATGATGTAGAGCAGTATTGATGAAATCTATTCCCCTTGAAATGTCATATCCATATCAAATGGAGATATTTCGTTTTTACTCCTCATAAAACTACTTATCTATAAGTTTTTTTTTAAATAAATCTAGTTAATTATAATTTATTCCTTTGATATAAAAAACTGAAAATGAATGGTGATTTCTTTCCATTTGTAAAATGCCATTGATAATATAATCTGGTGAGATCGTAAGTGTAGATAAAATCTCACTTCAGTTATCCACTTTATGTGAAATTTAAATGGATCTTCAAATGAGTGCTCATACAAATGATTCACTCTCCCAGAGAATAAATGACTAAATAAAAAAATAAGAGACCACTTATAGTAATGTATATTTGCATAAATAGTTAATAAAAGTTGTGTTGGCTTTTTACTTTGTAAAACATTTTACCATTATCAATATGAGTTATTTAAATGTGGAACTTCAATTGTTTTTTTAATTATTTAATATTTTAGACACCTGATCTAGTGTGTATTTGTCCTGTGTGCGTGTAAGTGAGTGTGTTTATCGACCACCATTTGTAAGTGCCATTTGCTGTTATTGTGTCATTCAGTCATGTCTGACTCTCTGGACCCTATGAACTGCAACATGCCAGGCACATCGTGTGTCTGGTTATGCCTATCCATAAGGTTATCTTGGCAAAGATATTGGAGTGGGTTGCCAGTTCCTTCTCCAGTGGATCACAATTTATATGACCTATTTGCAATGACCTCCCATCTAATCTAAATTGACATCTTTGTCTTAACTCATGAACCAGAAAAGGACACAAGATGAGAATAAAGACAGACAATTGAAAAAAAAATATTCATACCTATTTAAAATCACTGAAGATGATTGGATTATATATGAGAATTAAATATTTAGGGTCCTATTTTTCAGTGAATTCACTTTTATTTTGTTTTCTGTTGATTTGTCTTTACTTTGCCAAATCCATTAATCATAATATCGGGGATACATGATATTGCACAAATTTAAAAAAAAAGTTTTGAATTATACAAGAAAATTAATATAACATCTATTTTCTCTTATCCATGCAACCTTCCATATTAATATTGATAGAAATAATTATATAATAAATGATTGTTGTGGTGAACTACCTACTCATAATTTCCACAACACAGGCTGAGATCCCGCTCCATGCTGATGATAGCCAGTAAGCTTGAAACAGCTGTACATGGATTGGATACTCAGCCTGTGTTTATTCCAACCTTGGCTTTGCATTAAAGCTGTGTAATACAGCATGCATAAGCTTAAAGGAAGCCATGATTGATAATGGCTAAGGAATGAAGAGTGAGGCATTTGTGGCCATGTTTGTGTGTCCCAGCTCAACTTCCCAGAATGCAGTGTAATAACTGTTTTTCTTGGAACTCTGAGCTGGAAGCAGGTTTTTTAACTTGCTTTAGACATTCAAATATGAACTCAGATGTACTTTTTATTTACTATATATATATATATATATATATGCATATATTTATATATATTAATTATTAATATATAATAAATATATTTATATATGTATAGGAGACGGTAGAGTGTATATATATATATATATATATATATATATATATATATATATACAGTAATTATTAATCTATTTATATATAGATTAATAATGAGTATTGCAATATAATTTGATACCTTTTGTATTGGACAAACGTCTTATTTATAATGACGAGCTTTCGAGAGGTTCAACCTCTCTTTATCAAGTCTCAAGCAACACTAACATGAGATGGAACCCTCAGTTTGAATAATAACAGCATTGTGTAAGTTAGTGTTGTAAAATGGCGCCTAATGTGTGGTACGCGGCTGTTGGTGATTTAGCGTCCTTGTTCTTGGACCTCGTCCGGCTTTTTTGGGAAATTCATATGTGTTTGGTGGTGTTTTGCGTGTTTAGGTTCCTGTAGCCTCGTTTTCGTTTTTCCGGCGGCCATTTTTTCTCTCGCTTAGGGGATTTTCGGGTGTCTAAACTCTTTAATTTGGACTTAAATGGAGGTGTAACTTCACTTGCAGAGGTCCTGGGTGCCCTCTTGCTGCGGGTAAGCTTTTTATGTGTTTGTTGTGAGTATTTATTGTGTTTTGAATGTTTTGAGGTTGGCGCGGGTCGTATTTTTGCGAGGTCGTAATGTTTTTTTTTTCTAAGTCCCCTGTCTTGTATTTCTGTGTCGTAAGTCCGTAAATGTTGCAAGGTCCGCAGTTGCTGGCAAGGAGCGCCTCCGGCCGCAGCGTTAGCAACAACTTTTCACAACCCGCAGTTATGACAACTATATATATACATGTAGGGGACAGATTTGGAATCTTGGTAGGGGTCAAAAGTGAGTGGCCAAGAATGTTTTGGAAGGAAGGGGTAGTGGGCCTTGTTTCTAGATATTTAGTATTCCTCAAGATATACCCTGCATTCCCGTGCCATCATATAGCCTATACATTCTATCTTTTCCATCCTAGTCTTGTTTATTGGAGAGCAGGTCTCAGACCCAATTCTTTCAGAAGGCAGACGGACCAATTTTAGGCTCTGTTGAATCATGCTTGCAGCTCTATGAAAGCACAATATGGAGGTCAAAAACATGAACTCGTAACCCTCAATCATCACTGCTCAGCAGGCACTGAGAGATCTTAGAGAAATTACATTTCACTAACCTGCCAAATGTATTGTGGATCACTGCTGGGTGCAGAATCAACATCTAAGGGATTCTGTCCTTTCTGATACTCACAAGGGCATCAATCAGTGCTACCAACAGCATAAACCAAACACTAATAGATTTTAATCATTGCATCTGAGCAATGGTGCCATGTATTACTAAATGTCATATTATAAGGCTTCCAGAATAATGGTATTTGCCATTTACTTTGATCAGCAAACTTACAATACATTTGCTGTGAACTTACCCTTTTCAGATTTTACTTGAAAACATATTTCAAACTGTCTAGCAAGTTATGAATATCCTTTAACAACCTTGCTCTAAGTGAAGCAATTAATATTTGGAGTCTACATTAAAGATTTTTTTTTCTCAGTACTGCTGACACAATGAAAGGCTAAGATCTTGAGTCAGTTGGATTTCTAATAAACTGAAACTCATGTGATATATTGTTTCAACAGAGTATTAAGGAGGCATTGACATATGACATTGGAAGAACATGTACAAATAAAGTGTGATTAATAAAATAAGCTATAGCTTTTATTGTCTGGTGTACTAGGGCGTTATTAATGAGACTTTATAGCTGGCACTGGATGTCGTGTGATTTGAGCACCTTATCCATTTACTGCAGCATTTCTTTAGTATTAGAGTGTCCTTATGGAAAACACTGGCATAAGAAAAGTTCCTGCAACCCCATTTAGTTTCGGGCAGCTAGGGGTTAAATAGTGTATAATAAAATATTCTACTATATCTAGCACACTCACACTCATTACATAGTCACTATCGCTTATTTTGGTATCATAAATGTAGAGAAAGAGATACTTAAATATCTTACTAATCTATTTATTAGGATGTTTCTGCTCAAATCCATCATCAAATGAGCATTTATGATCATATACGACTTCATACAAGTACAGTCTATTTTTAAGGTGGATTCTTTCCGCTTTATTTCCCATGTATTCTATGCCATGTGGCACCATTATAATCTTATTAACTTACTTTGGTTAAAATTTTGATTAGTAGTACTATTTATTACTATTTGTTTAAAGAGACTCTTTAGACATTTGTAATCTTTTATAGAAATATAGGCATATTAATTAGTTGTATCTTTCTTTATAAAACTGTCATAAATAAAATGTGTAATTTACTTATACTCACATTATGGACCTTTTCTTCATGTTCCTTCTTTCTGTACTTTCTTCATATTCCTTATCATATATATGTTTATGTGATATAGGTGCCACATCCACAATGTCTCATGATGTTCAGACACACATCTTGTCACTGTCTGCTTGCAGCCAAGGTGTATGAGACACCAGTAGTGTTAAAGGGCATTTACCTCACTATAAGTGCTGTTCATCGTGTGAAAGAGCACAAGATTCTATGTTCAAATGATCTATTGTTTTTTTAATTACACTAATAACAGCTCAAAATCTATGGTGTTAGTTCTGTTTACAAACACACTCTTGACTGTTCCATGATTAACAACATCTGCCGACACTGAGCTGTGAAGCAGAATGAGCACAAAGATTTATGTTTTTTCTCTGCATCCAGGAATGCTGCAGCAATCTGTTAACCCGCAGGTAACATATTTAGGAGTTTCCAGTAGTCATTTCTTTACATAGATGAATTTGGGAAGGATTACCTCACTTTCTGCTTATGCTCTGAAGCTTTGAAGCACCAAGGACCCAACAAGCTAAGCATAGTTAAAGGGCCACTTATCTCAGCACAATTTGGACTACATCACAGTAAAGATCTCCTAAAAACATGTTGAAATATATTTTGAGTTTGTTAAATCCATGCATGTTACACTGATAATTCAAAAAAGTCAAGTCTGTGTTTACATGTCTCTCTGACTGCCCACTGCCAGACTCACAACTTCAGCACTATGCAGTGAGCGAAAAAAAAAGTTGAGCAATGTAGAGCAATGGTGGGCAAATTCAGTCTTGGAGGGCCACACACATGAATGGATTTTAAGATATCCTTTCTGTGCACAGGTGAGTCAATAAGGATGACTGAAGAAGCGATTGACTCACCTGTGCGCAGCAGGGATATCATCAAATCCAGGCATGTGTATGGCCCTCCAGGACCGAACTTGCCCACCACTGATGTAGAGTAGGGAATTCTGGAATCAACTAAACAGGTCAGCTGTGGGTTAACTATTCAGTGCATTCCTGAGTTCAGAGAAAAACTGCTATCAGTTGCTCTCCTCACCCCGCGGCTCTTCTGTCTGTTATTAATCATGAAACAATCAGTACTCAGGATAGACTGTGTTTGTAAACAGACTTAAAACTTTAATTTTTTTAGCTGTTATTTGTGTAATTAAAAATATAGATGATGTTAACATACACTATCAGCTTTTTCACACCATAAAAAGCACTTACAGTGTGGTAAATGGCACTTTAAGCTAATATAATGCCCCCCTTTGTTTGATTATTCACACAATATAATGGTGTTTCTGAATGCAACAGAAACTTAGGTGTTCATTGTAATTAAATGTTAAGGCCAGACAGGGGAAGTTTTGCTATGACATAGTGTTTGTAATTTATCACCTGAGGCATAACACTCACCTCTTTGATCTCTACTTGTGTATTATTAGCCTCCTATGATCAGGTTATGTTCAAGCTTTCTTGCTGCTAGAAATACTTTCATATTTCCTGAAAAAGATTACATTAACCGCTGGGTTTTGTATTTAATGGGCCCAGGTGCACATATTTCACTTGCAAAAGAAATTTTGCAGCTTCTCTGTACTGGAAGTAGGTAACTAAGTATAAGAAAATAACTGTATATAACTTAATGATTCCTTAAGGGTCGGATGTGGCAAACCGTAACTATGAGTACAATTAAGATAAATTCACTAAAAAACTTTAGCGTGAAAGTTAGATGTGTAATTTACCCCAAAGTTCAAGTCGATATTAATCTCACACAGCATGAAATAACTAATGTGTTTAAGCTGTTTCGTAAAAGGGCATTATAAAAGCTATGCAGACGCAGGTATTCTACTTTTTGTGAAAATCGGATCATTATTAGATTTTATTTTTAAAGTGCTGACAGATTCCTAAAAACTAGGGTACAATAAACAATAGATAAATTCTATACATTATATTCTTCACATATAGTTGGAGGCATGTAATATAAAGCAGCACATTATACATTGTAGGATCTTCCCTTGTATCTTCCCGCCAGCAGTGGTGGGCAGTGGTCACTAGGTGGTGCTAGTCCTGTTCCACAAGATTTTCTTCTTAGATTTAACCCTAAAACTTAACCCCTAAACCCTAACCCTAAACCCTACACTGTGAAACTAATCCTAACCCTATCCCTACTTCTTAACCCCTAACCCTAACCCTATGAACAAATTAAAGAAAGTCTGGATGAGCTGTCCTTGTATCCATTGGAGCTGGCCACCACTGCTAGCAGGCAGATGTTGTGGCAAATCATACTCACATACCACTTCCCACTCCAACTTAGGCATGACACCCAGAAAAACAGAGTCCTCTGGTAATTTTCTCATTATTAGAGTTTATTTAGAAAAAATAAACTGTATCAGCAGCAAAACCAACATGGCTGCCAACTGACACACTCACTGAACTGCTACTGACAGAAATATAACCAGACACGCCTTTTATAATTGTTTACATAACAATGAGATGATCCATCTTTTTCCCTCATCTAGCAACATTATATATTATCACATATATAGTTGTGAGCGTACGAGTTGTTGCTAACGCTGCGGGCTCTCGCAGCGAGCCAAGGCCCTCGCGAAGCGAGGGCACTGGGCGAGGGTCTCAGTTGCTGGCATGGAGCGCCGCAGGCGCTCCTTGCCAGCAACTGAAGACCCTCGCGAAGCGAGGGCCTCAGTTGCTGGCATGGAGCGCCGCGGCGCTCCATGCCAGCACCTGAGGACCTCGCAAAGCGAGGGCCGCAGTTGCTGGCGGCGCTCCATGCCAGCAACTGCGACCCTCGCAAAATTCACGTCGTAACCCAAAGAGCACGACACACACATTACGATACTCGCAAACAACATACGACACACGTTCACACACATTACGGCCTCGCAACACTCTGACGCAACTCGCGAACATTACAAAATTAAAAATACAATACATACACACAGCACATACATAAAAACCTTACCTACAGAAACAGGAAGCATCCAGGACCTCAAAAATGCAAGTTACAACTTAATTTCACTAAAAATAAAAGAGTTTACACACTAAACAATTTGCGACACAAAAAAAGGCCGACGAACATAACGAAAACGAGGCTACACACGCAAACACCATACGAGACACGTTAGCACACATTACGACCTCGCAAACATCGGACGCAACACGCCGACATACAAACATTTAAAACACAATAAATACACGCAACACAGACATAAAAAGCTTACCTACAGCAAGAGGAACCATCCAGCACCTCAAAAAAACAAGTTACACCTTCATTTAAATAAAAATAAAACACTTTAGACACTAATAAAATCGCTAAGCGAGAGAAAAATGGACGACGAACAAAACGAAAACGAGGCTACAGCACTCTCAACACGTAAAACACCACAACACACTCGCAAAACACCACACGAAACTCGAAAACCACTACGAGGCACCTACGGACAATCCGCAAAGACGCACACCACAGATAAACCGCCATTTTACGCCAATGCGGAAGTACACCACTACGCTAAGGATTTCGCCTCTCGCACGCACAGTATTACACTGCACACATTCAGCCCGCTTACACAGCAGCTCCACACCACTAATGCTGCAGCAACATCAAAACACATTCACAGCTCTTCAACACAATGCTTCAAAATAGGTAAAGTATATTTATTTATTAATGTATTATATCTTTACTATTACACACCAAACAACATTAGCTCACTTACAATAACATTGCCGTCATTTTTTGACGGGCAATTCGCTAGTCACATATATAGTTGTGAGCGTGCGAGCTGTTGCTAACGCTTGCGGGCTCGCAAAGCGAGGGCCGCAGTTGCTAACAAGGAGCGCCAAAGGCGCTCCTTGATAGCAATTGCGGACATCGCAAAAAAATACGAGACACGTTACGACCAATTATGACCGCGCACATGAAAAAATGAAAAACACAACAAATACACACAACACATACATAAAGAGCTTACCTACAGCAAGAGGAGGCATCCAGGACCTCAAAAACTGAAGTTACAGCTTAATTTAACTCAAAATAAAAGAGTTTAGACACTGAAAAATTCTGTAAGCAAGAAAAAAAATGCCCGCCGCAAAAAACGAAAATGAGGCTACAGCAGTCTAAAGACACAAAACACCACCAAACACCTACCGATTTGCCGAAATAGACATACAAGATTCGAAAACAAAGACTCAACCCACGCGACCCCAAACACATTACAAACACAATAAATACACACAACAAACATATAAAAAGCTTACCCACAGCAAGGGGGGGGGGGCACCCAGGACGTCTGCAAGTAAAGTTACACCTCGCTTTAAGTACAAATTTAGGAGTTGAAACACCCGAAAATCACCTAAACGAGAGAAAAAATGGCCGCCAAACAAAATGAAAACGAGGCTACAGGACTTTAAACACGCAAAACACCACCATAAACACGCGAAACTCCACAAAACAGCTACGGATATTCCGCCACAGCCGCATACCACACATTAGCCGCCATTTTAGAACAATAACTTATACAATGCGGAAGTACACAGCTACACTAACGATTTGGTCTCGCGCACGCACACTATTACACTGCACACATTCATCACGCTTACACAGCATCTCCACATCACTAATGCGGCAGCAACATCAAAACAGATTGCCAGCTCTTCAACACAATGCTTCCTCCATATATTACTTGAAAATAGGTAAAGTATATTACTTTATTAATGTATTATTTATTTTATTATTATACACCAAACAACATTAGCTTACTTACAATTTCATTGCCGTCATTGTTTGACGGGCAATTCGCTAGTTTATATATATGATCCAATAAGAATATAACACATACTTTGGTGATATCGATGAAGCTGGTCTCTACAGAGGGTCACCCAACTGTATTTTATCTTTCATGTTCTGAAAGATTTCAAACACTCTCCCCTCAAGATTATGTTGAGTCTGGATTATTTTTACCATACCTTAAACATTCACATGCTTTGGGAGTCTATTCACCACCTGTAGGTTGACTTGTTTGTATTAATTAAAAAACAAAAGGTCTGGAGAACCAATCAAGCTGTAGGAAACAAAGACAGTCATTGGTATGCTTTTATATCCAAAGTAGCAGGATAGAGAACATAATTATAGCTTTATAGAGCTTCTAGTGAATAGTGATCTACAAAGAGTTTAGGAAAAAAATGTTCAAACTAGGAATAATTAGAAAATGGTGAGTAATATTTCTTGAACCTTTTTTGTGGAAGAATACCCAACTTTGACATTCAGTCAAACAGCTTTACAAATTGATGACAAATAAATCTGTTTTAAATTATGAATATATATTATTACTACTAATAGAGTCATAATTTTCAGTAGTGCTATTTACAAAGAAGAGGTTACAATAGATAAAACAAATTACTAAGGTAAAAAAAACAAGGTATGTAGAAATGCAAAAACAAGAAAAATGAGACCACAGACTATAATCAAAGTCACAATTGGAACTTTATTTGTTATGAATGGTTTAACAGATAAGATATGTTTTTTACAATTGTTTTGAGATAATATGTTCCATGTGATAACATTGAGCCTCATTCAATTGAGGCATTTGGGAGATCCGGGCTCACTTGCTATTTATTTGGCTTCCGTTTGCGGGCTCCAATCGAGTTACGGCTCCGGGCAGCAATTCATTGCGATCCATTAAGATTCATTGCGATCCATTACGATTTGTCAAATTGCAAGTTAATGCCCTCCAAGCATTTGATCTTTCACAGCCACAAGACTTCCAAATGCTAAAAACGCAAATCTTTATTCAATTGCTCCGATTCCCCCTCGCTAACCACTCCATCAAGCTAGCAAATGGAAAAAATCTAACCACAAGTTACTGGTACCAAGGAGGTCTTGCAAAAGGAATAATTACATGTACGGAGCACTGTAAACAAATATATAAACACTCTACTGTACTTTTATTAACTGGGAAAGTGTTGTTAGTTCTTATAATTAATAGCACAACATTCTCAAGCTCACAAATCAGCCCAACAAAATCTATCGTGACTCATGGTTCAAGCATGTAGGACTTCAATGAAAAATGGAGGTTGGATTTCAAAGTCATACAGGCTTGAACCACGAGTCACGATCGGACCCACATTACATTGGCTATTTCTTACTGCGAGTCACGGCCTTGCTTCATGTTTGAGAGGGCTGTTTACATTTTTGAGACCCATGATTGCATCTATTAATGTGTGAAGGGGAAAAGTAATGGTGTCAATTTCATCTTTACCAGTTATCTAGCAAAGACTCCAGACGTCTCTCTGTTCCCTTCTCCCTACCACTCCCTGAAAGCTAACAAATAGCAAATCGGTTATTCAATTCATAAAAAGTCTTCAAAAATGTATATTTCTCTTTATGCCTATGGCTGCTAAATTTGCTATCGTGGCACATACTTGACAAACAAGTGTCTCTTTCCTAGAACTAGAGGCCCTTTAAGGCAGATTATATGTCTGAAAGTGATTAGTTGGTGATCAATCCAATAGGCTGCTGCATATGGAGGTTGTTACTTATAATTTTAACTGTAACTCTCTCCTGGTGGAGCAAGGCAAGGAATTCCATAGAATAGGGGCAGCAAGAGAAAAGTCCTGAAGGCGGGAATGAGAGAAGGTGATAAGAGAGATGGAGTATGCAATCATACCTCTCTTCTTTGATATACAGCTCCCTTTCTCCCCAAATAGTCATTTGATTCTATCTTTATCCAAAAAAACACTTCTTTTCAGTGTCTGTTCCTCTTTCCACTAATAATTCCCTTCAATCTCTTTCTCAGTTATTACCATTTAACTTTTGCTCTGTATATGCTGCCCTTTAAATTAAATAAATTGGTCTTTACTGATTATCCACTCAGAATTTAGTAAGTATTTTCTACGATTTTCTGGAGGCATAACAAAGAAAATTCTAATTTTCATGGGGAGTGGTGAAGAAGATAATTGACAGACTTCAGCAAAATTGTAAGATTGCATATAAAATAACATCAATATTGAATATTGAATTAATGTTCAAAGCTTAGCGTTTCAGTCTCCAATTGACCTGACTGTTGCCACCAGGGAATTATCACCGGGAAGGGGATTTGACTGTGAAACAGGTCTAAAAGGTTGAAAGTACAATCTAATTAAATAAACGGACAGTGTTAAATAGGCTGTCCAGACAGCAAAAGCTTTAGAAAAACAAGTTTTCAGCCACTGAAGACCATTTTATTGGTATATCTTTGTGTCTAAAAAATTAGCACTGCCGGCTGGCCAAAGCCTCCAACACTCATTGAGATTACAGTTAGCGGACTATCATAAGCTGAGTCTGATCTTTAAAAGTAAGTTTAATATTAAATATGTTTGTTAACCAATGTTATTGATGATGTGTCCAATTAAAAATACAGCTAATTTTTTAGGACATTACTGTGGCCCTATAATTTCATTTTAATGTCTTTCCTGTATCCACTGCTCTTTTGGCATTAGATTTCCAGAAAACATTATCAATGAGCTATATCAATTTTTGTTGGCATTTAAAAAGTATCATTTTATTGAGCTGAGCACAATGCTTTCTATCTAGTCAGCATATCACACAAAGCAATGTACCAGATTATAGCCTCTACATGTACAAGTGTCCTTTTGAAATGATTACCAATTGAAACAAATGCTTCAAATCATGGGAAATGACAAAGTAAAAATTCATTTTGTTAATATCGCTTGGGGAATTGCACATTAAGTGTGGATTGAATGGTTGCCTCTGATGAGAATAAGATTCCTGACCCTTAGCCGCCTCCAAGGAATTCTTTTATTTATGAAGAAACCCCAATCACAATGGCACAAATACTGGTTTCCAATTCATAATTGAAAATATATACAATGTGAAGTCTCATGTGAATATATTTGGAACCTCTTAATGCTCTGAGCATTCAATTTCATCCATTTGTGCCAAATGCTTTGTAAGTGTGCTCAAAGACATAGAAAATGTTGGCTACTTAAGGCAAAACCTTGCTGCTTTAATAGTATTGGAAATTAATATTGGATCTACAGCAGTGTGCACATATGCAAGCTGACAGTGATTGATATTTTATTTAAAGCTAAATATATTATTGTTTGAGTGAAACAGGTAATGGACATAAATCATATTTGTTTACCTAATTTGATTGTATAACCCACAATGCCCATGGCAAATTCACATTAAAGTTTAAAATTACTTCATTATTTCAACTAGCTACTGAAATACAATCTCCGAAACACTTTCAAGGAATCGATATCGAATATGTAAAAATATTGGTCAAATACGGGGAAAATGCTCAAGCGTGTGCTACATAACTCGACTTGGAACTCTGTATGCTAATTGTGGGAAGTAGTTTTAGAACATCTTGTTCATGCACAAGTTTTGTCATTTATAATGTAATTCTCCTTGTATAATATATTTAGTGAGATATTGTATAGTAATTAAGGTAAAAAAAAATGTTTAGTCCATCAGTTTTAACTGTTTTAATTCTCCTCTGATTTTTGTGCCAGGTAAATTGTGATTTTAAAGAGGAAGGCAAAAAAAAAAAAGATACATTGCCAATGGTCTTACTAGGGGGAAAACATTCATTCCTGGTCCCAAAAACTGGCAACCAGACTATTTCCAGGATTAATATCCTACCCATTCTTTTTATTAAAAATATGTATCCAATCCCTTTCTAACATTATTGACTGAATCAGTTGTACCCACCTCCTTTGGTAGAAAGTTCTACAATCTATTTCAAGTTTCTATTTTCACGTTTTCAAGTTTTTAATTATTGTAAAAAAATTGAAAAACTAGGTCATAAATATGAAGGAGAATGTGCCAATGATCAATACATGTGCTTATCTAACTCCCTTATGGCTGAGAATCATCTTCATATGACTTTGATTTGTATTATTGTACATCAGTGTTGCCGAGACTTGAATGTGAATAGATTCACTTTTGGTGAATCATCCATTTATGGTCTACTACGCCATGAAAACAATATCAACCACCCCCCAAGTATCATTCAAACATGTTATACAACAAATATATGGCTCCATTTTTTTTTCTTGCATCCAAAACTAGTGGGTTTGCTGTTGTCCAAGCAAAGTGAGATATTTAACAACCATTATACTACTCCCCCAGTAGGGTTTAGTTGTTTATTTATTTAATAACTGTTAGCAACAAAATCAGTATTTCAAGGAGAAAGATCAATGCAGCTTTTAAAACTTACAATTTTAAATGTAATGCTTTGAACTTTCGTAGATCTGCTTCTCTTTTCCTGTCTCCACTGCCCAGGGGGTGGGAAAGGATCTGCCCAGAGGAACTATCCCAATGGGATTCTTTATTCCTTACTTCCATGCAGTGGCTATTGCAGACAAATATATATTGGTAAAAAAAAAAATTGGACAGCCTCCTTGGCAGATCCTCTTTCTCCCACTCAACATCAAACAGGTGTTTGAGAGAATCATATTTGCTGGAAACTAAGATTCTAATGTATGTTTTAAAAACTATGTTGAATGTATTTTTTGTAAAAAAAAAAAGATTTTCTAGCTTATCAGTTACTTAATAAAAAAATAATCATTGTTTAATAACCTCAGTTGTAGATATCCACTAATCCCTTACTCAAAAATATGCTTTAAAACTCCAAATCAAACAGGTCTTGACTTGATGAGTTAGCAGTGCCCAATTCGTAAATTTATCCACACTTAAAATCAATCTTATTATTGCTACATATTCGGCAAATATTACTTATTGGCACTAATGAATTCTTAAGTCAATAGAATGCATATAAACATGTATTAAAAAAAGCACCCAAAGCCAAATTTATGAGTTCAAGGCATTTGCAAGTAGCTAATAGAATATGGCCCAAAAGGTCCAAGACAATAGCCCTTATTTAATAACTTTGGTAATTCCATTTACCAGACCGGTAAGTATGACATTGTCATGATTTAATTGTTTAAGGACTCATATTGTCAGTGGTTTGTGAGTATGTCCAAGGGAGCATGACATTGTTACATTGGGATTATGTGTTATTGTGTGGTTATATGTTGCCTGTACATGGTTATTATGTATCCTAGGTATAATATATTAATGGGGAAATATGTTATGGGTTATAATATGTTAGTATTATATTGTATATTGTATTATGGAGTGATAGCTATGTTTTGATTAGTCAACCCTCCCCCATTGTATAAACTCTCAGTCAGGAGTTGCCCATATGGCCCTGAAGGTAAACACTTGAAATGATAGTAGTCAGGAACAAAGGGATCTCCACAGACATAGAGGCACCATAACCCCAGGGGGTCTACAGGGATTCTCACTCAGAGAATCAGGGCAAAGTCCAGAGGGCAGGGAGATGTTTCTCCCTTGAAAGTCATAGACCAAATGAATTAGGTAGCCACACCTAGTGGGCAGACCTGGGAGGAGTCTCATGGTTCACACGTAGGGACCCTGCCTGATTGGCCAGAGGCAGTTAGGGGCTGGCTAAAGGTAGCCCCTCCTGGTAATTTTGTCTGCATGTTTAAAAGATGGTGTTTTTCAAAATGAAGGAGTTGAGAGATAGTTTTCACATAAACAAGGTGTGAGACTATTTCTGTGTGTTGTATCCTGACTTGGGGAGTGGTCTTGCTATGGGCCACTAAGTAACCTGGATCCAGTATCCTCTGCCTGTAGCAGTTGGGCCTTGCCCTCTTCAGAGGCCATCTTTTGTGCCACAGAGAACAGGAACTACATGATTCTGCTGGGGTAGGTTTGAACTAGGTTCATATCAGGGCCCCAAGAAGAAGCAGGTCGTGACATTTGGCTGGCAGCGGTGTTGATCTCTGTATAAAACACAGAAGGATGGCAGCTTATGAAGAGATGTCTGCAGCAGAGGAGGAGGAAGTGTCCAGACGGTATCAAAGATGGATGGAGGTAATGCCTGCAGGTTTTACTAAGGATCAGCAGAGGGAACTCCGGATACAAATCACACAGGAGGTAAAGGGGAACAGGAGAAGGGTAAGCAATGGCCCTGTCTCAGCTCCTGTGGAGGGGAAATGCTTATCCCCAGTAGAGATAGAGAATGTTCTGGTGACTGGAAAGGACTGTAGAGGAATGGGCCTTCTAAATAAATGGATGGCATTCCTGGGACTATGGCCAGGTCACAGGCTAATGGAATGGCTGGAAGAATTGGTATATGAGGAGGTCGCCCTGGAAGATCAATATGCTTATTGGGTTGGACCTGTTGGGATACATCATCATTTTTCATTGGGGCTGGAAAAGGCACTTTGGGACATAGTACATGGGGATCCGGACTGTGGCTTGGGGACAGAGAAAAGAAAGCTGTGTCTGTTTGCCAAGCGCTGTCACATGCTGGGACTGGAGACAGGCTCTCATACAGCTAACTTACTTTGGCCTTTGATCCAACAGGAGCTACAGCTGGAGGTGGATTATATAGACTTACTGGATGAAGCATCCCTGGATGGTTGTTGGCCAGCCAGCTGGGAGGGCTCATGCCAGTCAGGCATGGAACAGAACCACTTAACAGGTACTACAGAGACCCAGCCAAATATTGCTGAGGCTGGGTCAGAAAATAAATGTATGGACTGGGGGGAGGATTTTGATATCCATGATTCTCAAAATAACAAGGATGCCGGCATCCATGGGGTTGACTGGGAAGAGGAAGAACTGGTCCCTATCTTTAGGGGGCTAAGTCTCACCCAGTTAGAGGAATGGGGACAGGGTCAAACCACAGCAGTGCCGGGCCCAGGGGAAGAACTGGGGAAAAGCTACTCTGCTCCTAGTGTAAGAGAAGAACCTAATGAGCACTGGGCCCTACCATTTGACTGTGGAAATTGTAGAGAGGTTCCTTGGATGACCATTGTCCAGGAGCCAGCCACAGACCCTGGAGCAGAAACAGAAAGTAACCCTGTTCTTCAGCCTGAACAAGAGGCAGTAGCAGCTGCTTCTCAAGGGCTGCCTGTAACTACACACCAGGCAGTCTCAGATGGAGAGAGTCAGGAGGTTCCACCTGAGGATCCAGAGACCAAAGAGCCAGAGGGTACCCCAGATTGTGATTTGTCTCCTGGTCTCCCTACAATGACTCACCTGCAGCTGCCCAAAGACACTGGATGTGTACCTGTAACCCTGGAAAGAAGGGGCCATTGGCCAGGCTTGGTGGGAGAGAGGTTGGCTACTGAGCCACAACAGCTTGTATCAGAACTGCCCATTAATCCAGCATGGATGCCACCAGTCAATGTCACTAGCCCATGTTCCAACTCCAGTATCCCAGTTTATTCAGGAGAAAGCTCAGGCCTGACAAAGGGAACCTTGTACTCTTCAATTTTACCCATGGGACTGAGTGCTGATCCAGAATCAACAGGACAAGAGGTCCCCCTAGCCTGTAAGGAGAGGGCTTTGCTGGGTAAGGATCCTCCCAAGTTTATGCTGGACTTACTGGCTGGGATGTACTGTTTCCCCTGGACTACCTTGAAGGGTCCTCTATGGCAGTTGTCTTATAAGTCTCCCCAAGGGCTTGTGAAGGTGTCTAGGCCACTGGGAAGGAGTGAGTTTTCACCCTGGACAGGGGGAGGCAGAGAGCCACTGAGGCTATCACATGGATGGACTTTCCAGACAGGAGGACAAGTAAAAGCAGTATAGCTAGAGAATTATCCGTTAGGATGATCCTCTATGCTATACTAGAAAGGAAGGGGAAGAAGTTGTCATGATTTAATTGTTTAAGGACTCATATTGTCAGTGGTTTGTGAGTATGTCCAAGGGAGCATGACATTGTTACATTGGGATTATGTGTTATTGTGTGGTTATATGTTGCCTGTACATGGTTATTATGTATCCTAGGTATAATATATTAATGGGGAAATATGTTATGGGTTATAATATGTTAGTATTATATTGTATATTGTATTATGGAGTGATAGCTATGTTTTGATTAGTCAACCCTCCCCCATTGTATAAACTCTCAGTCAGGAGTTGCCCATATGGCCCTGAAGGTAAACACTTGAAATGATAGTAGTCAGGAACAAAGGGATCTCCACAGACATAGAGGCACCATAACCCCAGGGGGTCTACAGGGATTCTCACTCAGAGAATCAGGGCAAAGTCCAGAGGGCAGGGAGATGTTTCTCCCTTGAAAGTCATAGACCAAATGAATTAGGTAGCCACACCTAGTGGGCAGACCTGGGAGGAGTCTCATGGTTCACACGTAGGGACCCTGCCTGATTGGCCAGAGGCAGTTAGGGGCTGGCTAAAGGTAGCCCCTCCTGGTAATTTTGTATGCATGTTTAAAAGATGGTGTTTTTCAAAATAAAGGAGTTGAGAGATAGTTTTCACATAAACAAGGTGTGAGACTATTTCTGTGTGTTGTATCCTGACTTGGGGAGTGGTCTTGCTATGGGCCACTAAGTAACCTGGATCCAGTATCCTCTGCCTGTAGCAGTTGGGCCTTGCCCTCTTCAGAGGCCATCTTTTGTGCCACAGAGAACAGGAACTACATGATTCTACTGGGGTAGGTTTGAACTAGGTTCATATCAGGGCCCCAAGAAGAAGCAGGTCGTGACATTTGGCTGGCAGCAGTGTTGATCTCTGTATAAAACACAGAAGGATGGCAGCTTATGAAGAGATGTCTGCAGCAGAGGAGGAGGAAGTGTCCAGACGGTATCAAAGATGGATGGAGGTAATGCCTGCAGGTTTTACTAAGAATCAGCAGAGGGAACTCCGGATACAAATCACACAGGAGGTAAAGGGGAACAGGAGAAGGGTAAGCAATGGCCCTGTCTCAGCTCCTGTGGAGGGGAAATGCTTATCCCCAGTAGAGATAGAGAATGTTCTGGTGACTGGAAAGGACTGTAGAGGAATGGGCCTTCTAAATAAATGGATGGCATTCCTGGGACTATGGCCAGGTCACAGGCTAATGGAATGGCTGGAAGAATTGGTATATGAGGAGGTCGCCCTGGAAGATCAATATGCTTATTGGGTTGGACCTGTTGGGATACATCATCATTTTTCATTGGGGCTGGAAAAGGCACTTTGGGACATAGTACATGGGGATCCGGACTGTGGCTTGGGGACAGAGAAAAGAAAGCTGTGTCTGTTTGCCAAGCGCTGTCACATGCTGGGACTGGAGACAGGCTCTCATACAGCTAACTTACTTTGGCCTTTGATCCAACAGGAGCTACAGCTGGAGGTGGATTATATAGACTTACTGGATGAAGCATCCCTGGATGGTTGTTGGCCAGCCAGCTGGGAGGGCTCATGCCAGTCAGGCATGGAACAGAACCACCTAACAGGTACTACAGAGACCCAGCCAAATATTGCTGAGGCTGGGTCAGAAAATAAATGTATGGACTGGGGGGAGAATTTTGATATCCATGATTCTCAAAATAACAAGGATGCCGGCATCCATGGGGTTGACTGGGAAGAGGAAGAACTGGTCCCTATCTTTAGGGGGCTAAGTCTCACCCAATTAGAGGAATGGGGACAGGGTCAAACCACAGCAGTGCCGGGCCCAGGGGAAGAACTGGGGAAAAGCTACTCTGCTCCTAGTGTAAGAGAAGAACCTAATGAGCACTGGGCCCTACCATTTGACTGTGGAAATTGTAGAGAGGTTCCTTGGATGACCATTGTCCAGGAGCCAGCCACAGACCCTGGAGCAGAAACAGAAAGTAACCCTGTTCTTCAGCCTGAACAAGAGGCAGTAGCTGCTGCTTCTCAAGGGCTGCCTGTAACTACACACCAGGCAGTCTCAGATGGAGAGAGTCAGGAGGTTCCACCTGAGGATCCAGAGACCAAAGAGCCAGAGGGTACCCCAGATTGTGATTTGTCTCCTGGTCTCCCTACAATGACTCACCTGCAGCTGCCCAAAGACACTGGATGTGTACCTGTAACCCTGGAAAGAAGGGGCCATTGGCCAGGCTTGGTGGGAGAGAGGTTGGCTACTGAGCCACAACAGCTTGTATCAGAACTGACCATTAATCCAGCATGGATGCCACCAGTCAATGTCACTAGCCCATGTTCCAACTCCAGTATCCCAGTTTATTCAGGAGAAAGCTCAGGCCTGACAAAGGGAACCTTGTACTCTTCAATTTTACCCATGGGACTGAGTGCTGATCCAGAATCAACAGGACAAGAGGTCCCCCTAGCCTGCAAGGAGAGGGCTTTGCTGGGTAAGGATCCTCCCAAGTTTATGCTGGACTTACTGGCTGGGATGTACTGTTTCCCCTGGACTACCTTGAAGGGTCCTCTATGGCAGTTGTCTTATAAGTCTCCCCAAGGGCTTGTGAAGGTGTCTAGGCCACTGGGAAGGAGTGAGTATTCACCCTGGACAGGGGGAGGCAGAGAGCCACTGAGGCTATCACATGGATGGACTTTCCAGACAGGAGGACAAGTAAAAGCAGTATAGCTAGAGAATTATCCGTTAGGATGATCCTCTATGCTATACTAGAAAGGAAGGGGAAGAAGTTGTCATGATTTAATTGTTTAAGGACTCATATTGTCAGTGGTTTGTGAGTATGTCCAAGGGAGCATGACATTGTTACATTGGGATTATGTGTTATTGTGTGGTTATATGTTGCCTATACATGGTTATTATGTATCCTAGGTATAATATATTAATGGGGAAATATTTTATGGGTTATAATATGTTAGTATTATATTGTATATTGTATTATGGAGTGATAGCTATGTTTTGATTAGTCAACCCTCCCCCATTGTATAAACTCTCAGTCAGGAGTTGCCCATATGGCCCTGAAGGTAAACACTTGAAATGATAGTAGTCAGGAACAAAGGGATCTCCACAGACATAGAGGCACCATAACCCCAGGGGGTCTACAGGGATTCTCACTCAGAGAATCAGGGCAAAGTCCAGAGGGCAGGGAGATGTTTCTCCCTTGAAAGTCATAGACCAAATGAATTAGGTAGCCACACCTAGTGGGCAGACCTGGGAGGAGTCTCATGGTTCACACGTAGGGACCCTGCCTGATTGGCCAGAGGCAGTTAGGGGCTGGCTAAAGGTAGCCCCTCCTGGTAATTTTGTCTGCATGTTTAAAAGATGGTGTTTTTCAAAATGAAGGAGTTGAGAGATAGTTTTCACATAAACAAGGTGTGAGACTATTTCTGTGTGTTGTATCCTGACTTGGGGAGTGGTCTTGCTATGGGCCACTAAGTAACCTGGATCCAGTATCCTCTGCCTGTAGCAGTTGGGCCTTGCCCTCTTCAGAGGCCATCTTTTGTGCCACAGAGAACAGGAACTACATGATTCTGCTGGGGTAGGTTTGAACTAGGTTCATATCAGGCCCCCAAGAAGAAGCAGATCGTGACAGACATCAAGCAAAAATATAACAAAATAAAAAAACAAGCAAAAATGACATTGGGGAAACAAGAAGGTGGGGGGGGTAGAATGAAAGAGGAAGTATGACTTTTCGCCTCAAGCCCACATGCGCGAGAAGTTATTAAAGTTATTTAATAGGTATTGGGCCTCATGGCACATATATTGCCAGTGTCTTCACTGGTGAACCAGGGTATTTACAGATGGGGTGCCAGTCGCTTTGAATTACTCAAATCATAAGTATCATTTCTAAGAAATGGGATTTGTTCTAAGCTAAGGAAATCATCTACTTTGTGTATTCATTCTTTGTGGGTGGGAATATGAGGTGTTTTCCAATATATGAGGATTACCACTTTTACGCTGTTCAAGTAGACCTGTATTAGAGAGTGAGCAATTAGTTAAAGGTGAGGTGGTGTGAGGTTCAAGAGAGCCAGCCAGGGGTAGTTAGTGATTGGTATGAGTTATCTACCATACTCAGCGCTCAGTGTCAGCTTTCTGTCTGTCACACCACTGTCTTTCTATAAAGAAAAAAAATCTGTTAAACACTTCTTAATAAGAGAAAGTACATAAAGTTAAAGATGTTTATAGTTATATTATATTCCAAGTACAATTCAGAAACCGTTCATGCCCCTTTAACTAAGCAAAACTGTTTGGTAGATTAGATTGGCAGACTAGATTGACCTTTTTGGTTTTATATGGTGTTAAATTAGATGTTTCTCTCTGTTTAATTGATTTAGTGGTGTTTGTAGGATGGTTAATATTGGGTAGATGATGTCTCGCCCAATACCCTCTCCATGACAGTATAGGGCAGAGACGTTTGTAGTAGACTACAGCTATTAGAGCAGACCAGGTACTTCCATTCCTGTGACTAACTCTTATTTATTATTTGATAGAAACATACTGTAATAGTTATCCTGAGGAAATCGCCATTCTTTACTTGAGTATCAAACATTCGATATATAATTTCAATGAATTGCTGCAGGATTAATCTAGAAAACTGTCTTTAACCCTTTGTATACCAGGACTACAGATTACTGTAACCATGTGTTTACATAAATGCCTTCTGTTACTGTCAATTAGTGGATTTAGTTTGTTTAGCAAGCTGTGATCTATAGGGAAGTATTTTATTATCTATACTATCTGAAGACTTTTATTTAATGCCATCCATTTCATAAAATAACTTCCCTAGGCTAAGATATTCCATAAATGTATAGAATTCCATTTCTCTATTGAGTATATTTGCACCCAAATACACAGTATATAATGTTTCCTTTTTTAGTCCGTATTTCTATGCAGAGTACTTTTAAACAATTGCCAAAATGCAAAAAAACTAAATCCTGGTATTTAACCAGGACTTTAATTAATTGTGTTTTTAAATTGTGTACTAAGTCTTAGTTCTCTGTGCTGAATTATTTATATTGCTAATAAAGAATATAATTTACTGTTATTAGTTTCGTAAAAATGAGGCTTCATAGTTAAGACTCAAAAGATTCAAAAGGTGATGCAGAGAATATACGTTTAGTAGCATTATCTCTACTGTCGGAGCAGATTGACTCTTGATTCCTGGATATATTCATTACAAATAGGTAAAGTATATTAATTTGGTATTGAATTAATTAATTAATTATTATAAAAAAATATATTTATATAAAAAAAACAGTTACAGGATAAGGGAAAAAGGTGGCTCAAGATATATAAAGAAATCAAGGTGTAGACTAGGGGTGCTACTTATGGATATATATACATAATACTGGTAATGGAGGGGGAAAGACAAAGTATCCTTTGAAACTGAAGTGCACACCCTCTGCCCTAATAACAATATAGAACAGCAAAAAACATAATAAAACTTAACATTTATTGATGTATAAAATGAGTATTAAAATACTGATACACTGACGAGATACTGATAGTAGTAAAAATATGGATATAAATTGTAGGTAGGACTTCCTAATAAGAATTATAATTAATTGAATTGTGAAGATATGGTTCTATATCTTCTATCCCCTTGCACACAATGATGATAAGTGACAACAAGTGCTGGAAAACTAATAATGGGAGATATAACAAATAAGCAGAGACAAAGGTCCTTATATTAGACCTATGTATTTGCAAAGATGTATATGCCACATACAAAAATAAAGTGACTGTGCTATTATATAAAAAAAACAGAGCAGAGGAGAGTCTCGCTTTGCCAAAGGCGCTAAGCGCAGAACTCCCAATGAGCGCCGAGGGTGCTCAAAGAAGCAAAAGTACACAAGGGGAGAGGCTCGCAATGAGCACCGAAGGCGCTCATTGCAAGCCTGGGGATGAGCGCCAAAGGCGCTCAGCGCAGGGCTTGCAATGTACACCAAAGGTGCTCAGAAGACCAAAAGTACATGAGGGGAGAGGCTCGCAATGAGGGCCCAAGCAGCTCAGCGCGCGGCTCACAATGAGCACCAAAGGTACTCAGAGGACTAAAAGCCTTACATTGTTTGGCAAACAGCATTACCTGCATTACAATTTTTTTGCCGTCATTTTTTGATGGGCAAGTCATTAGTAATATATATGTCTGTGGTCAGAGCAGTAACTGTGTTAATGAAACATGAAATCTTCAAATTAAAATAGCTCAACTAAAAAAACTTACATTTCAAAAATTCTAAAACTATTTCAACATTTTTAATAAGATCTAAATGATGTTGAATGACAATTTCCACTAGTTGTGTCCCTATAATGGTGTTTTGGTGATGGAAAAATAGATTATATGGACTTGCGAGTTAGTATTTTAAAGATTTTTAAGATGCACCAGCGCAGTGAGTGCCTTCGACGCTCCCTAAGTTGTACGGGGTTGTAGGGATGAGCGCCTATGGCGCTCATCTACACCAGCGCAAGGAGCACCTTTGTCGCTTCTTGCCAGCAACTGCGGCCCTCAGCCATACAACCTATATTGCTGAGAACTATATATGTGATAATGGCACTTGGTCTGTTTACAAGCACAGTGTTTCCTAACTCCTGACTGTTCCATGATTAATAACATATCCTGAACCGCACCTTGAAGACAAAGATTTATAGCAATTTGGGATTGCGGAGATCAGTTAACCCATAACTGACCTATTTAGGTGATTCCAGCATTCCATTCCCTGTACAGATTAATTTTGTTTAATTAATTTATGAATCATTAACCCTAATTTATTAATGTATTTCAAAAAGTTTCAACATTCTTTTAGGAGATATTTACAGTGGTGTGCTCCAAATTCTGCTGAATTAATTGGCTCTTAAAACATATTTCTATTCTATGAATGAGATCATGATGTATATGTGTGTGTTAGGGTGTGTGATCTCACTGTTACAGCAGAAACTAGATGCAAAATCCACAATGGACCTTAACATACCTCATATCTGTCCCATCTTGTCCTACTAGATCTTCCTATGTCCTATAGAACTTTATATGAATCTTGGAGTACAGTCTAACCTTTACATGTGAAGGTCCTCAAGTGTTAATACTGTGTAAAGGTGCATACAAACATTTTATTCTGTTCACTAAATTTTACTTGATTTTCCTTATTACCCAAAGCAAAAGTTACTGTGTAGGACATAGGCAATAAGATATACAGCTAAGTTTCACTGTGGGTTCGTAAACAGGGCACAGCATTCTTTAAGGTACTTCATGACATGCCATCTTCATAGATTCCAATGAACCACGTGGTACACTGCCCACAGCCTATTAGCTAAAGCAACAACATACCTCTACTCAATACTAATGCAAGACACTGGAGAATGGCAATAAGGAGCAGTTGAAGTCCATGTAAACATAAAGATATATGGGTGTAAATTTTTGAATCTGTGATGTGCATTTATGTAGGATTCCCTAGTGGTTCAGTGGTTAGGATTCGGTGCTTTCACCTCTGTGTCCTGGAAACAATTCCAGTCAGGGTTCCAAGAGGTCACACCACCCTGAAGCCATGCAGGGTTGGGGCTGATCAGTACTTGGATGGGAGACCACCTAGGAATACCAGGAGCTGTATTCTGTGGCCCACTGGAGAAGGAACTGGCAACCCACTCCAGTATCTCTGCCATGAAAACCAAGTGGATCCTCATGGTGTGTTGCTTTCAATAAGGTCAATGAGAGTCGGACACAACTGAACACAAACATACACAAGCGCATTTTTGCTTTATTTTCACTTCTCTATCTATATCTGATGAGCAGTTTGGATGACTTCAGTGGCCCTGTGGCAAGTCAATATCTTGCATTGGAGGTATGTGCTGTACCTATATAGAGGGATTTACAAGCCGCTCATCGTAGTGAGCAACGTTTTTAAGTAGATACAATATGTGGACTATATGTGCTTAACTACTATCATCTATTACTTTGATGTTTAATCATCATTTGATAAACACAAGTCTGTAGCAACATATTCACTGGTTTAGCCTAACTGTAGTAAAACCTGAATTCATCAAACAAATTGTTTGTTTCTGCTTGTTGTTAGTTCCAAAAATAAATGAGAATAAGTCAAAAGCAGAAAATTGTACTTAATGCAAGGAAATATAGAGAATATGGCTTGTTTTCCATCAGCCTTAAATTAGTTAATCATTAGCAAGTAATTTTATTCCTCCTGGGTACTCTAGATTGAAGTTATAAATTCTCAGTATGTACGTACAGAACACCCCAGAAATACGACTCATAATCAATAGCGAATCTTTATTTATGCCTTGCATGCTATGTCTGTAACTATTTTCTCCTGGAGTGAGCAGAACTAAATAGTTTCATTTACAGAGCATTTTTGGAAACTGTATTAGTTTGGGAATAAAATAACAAAATATCTTGTGGATTCCAGATAGGAATTTGTAAATAAACATAAGATGTTAACTACAAATGCCACAGCTGCTGAGACTAAATTGTATATTGCCTGCATGGCGCATTTCATCTGCTTTTTTAATTAGTTAATTCACTTGCAATTTTCCATGCCATATATTCTTACATGGCTTGAAATTAGTTTTTTTTTCTCCACATTAAACATAACTCAAGAGTTTCATTATCTTAATATTGAACAATAAAGAGTGACTTACATTTCTGTAAAATAAAAATAATACTGTTCAAAGTTTTTGCGGAAATGTGTTTTTATCTCTAAAGTGATTAATATAGCTGAATTAGGACCAGCTCGAGTGTTCTCAATGCAGCACTGGCACCTCATCCATTCATTATAGAGAAAAATGAGAAGCCCAAAAAAGAATGGCATTCTTTATTTAATTGACATTGACACTGGAGAGTTTCTGTTGTTTATTTGCCTTAATGTTCTTTTTCTGAGAAAAGGTAAGAGTAAGCCTTGACTGGTGGCGTACAGAGCATTTAGTACCCCACAGGGACATTTGCAGAATAATCTACAAGGACTTTTTCTATTGTTTCTCTACTGCATGGTTGTCCAAACTGTTGCCAACCATGGCTTCTTCTGTGGCTCCAATTGGCTCAAACACTTTATTTCAAGTATATGGACCAAATAAATCTTTTGCAATACTTTTATGAGAAAGGTAACCCAACTCAAGTTCCTAATGCAAAACTGTGCTCTATCTCTTGGTCTTACCCTTTCCTTCCTGTTAGGGTAGAAACACAATGCAGGCGGTGCCCAGGGCTAAAGACGAAATACGTTCCTGAGAACGTCCTTAAACCGTATTTGAATGTGACGCGGATCCCTGAATAATAATAATAATAACAATCAACTATAATAATTCTGGTACGTGTGTAAAGCTCCATACACACTTACCAGTACTTCCTAAGTCTGTACCAGTACTTCCTAAGTCTGTACCAGTACTTCCTAAGCTGCATGCGCAGCTCTGTACGGATGCTGTGAATGTGCGCACATAGTGCGTGCGCATGCACAGCTGCGGTAGCTGCTGCGAGCACGCGCACATGGCAACAGCCACAAGCTGCAGAGGAGGAGGGGGAGGAAGACACAGAGGAGAGGGGGAGGAAGACACAGAGGAGAGGGGGAGGAAGACACAGGGGAGTGTGGGCAGAAGACACAGGAGAGGGGAGAGGGGGAAAGACACAGGGGAGGGGAGGGGGGGGAAGAGACACAGGGGAGAGGGGGAAAAGACACAAAGGGGGGAGGAGAGGGGGGAAGAGACACAGGGGAGAGGGGGGAAAAGACACAGGGGAGGGAAGAGGGGGGGAAACACAGGGAGAGGGGGGAATAGACATAGTGGAGGGGAGAGAGGGAAGAGTCACAGGGGAGGGAAGAGGGGGAAAGAGACACAGGGGAGGGGAAGAGACACAGGGGAGGGTGGGAAAGACCCAGGGGAGGGGAGAGGGAGGAAGAGACACAGGGGGGAAAGGGGAAAAGACACAGGGGAGGGGAGAGGGGGGAAGAGACACAGGGGAGGGGAGAGGGGGGACAACACAGGGATAAGGGGGTAACAGACACAGTGGAGGGGAGAAGAGGAAGAGACACATGGGAGGGAAGAGGGGGGAAGAGACACACTGGAGGGAAGAGACAGGGGAGGGTGGGAAAGAGACACGGGATGGGGAGACACAAGGGAGGGAAGGGGGAAGAGACACAGGGGAGGGGAGAGAGAGAAAGAGACAAAGGGGAGAGGGGGGAAGACACACAGTGGAGGGAAGAGGGGGAATGGATACACTGGAAGGGAGGAGACACAGGGGAGGAGGGGAAAGAGACAAAGGGGATGGGGGAGACAAAAGGGAGGGAAGGGGGAAGAGACACAGGGGAGGGGAGAGGGAGAAAAACACTCCATACACACTTACCAGAACTTCCTAAGTCTGTACAGAGCTGTTTGCATGCGCAGCTGCGGTAGCTGCAGCGAGCATGCGCACATGGCAACAGCCACAAGCTGCAGAGGAGGAGGGGGAGGAAGACCTAGAGGAGAGGGGGGAGGAAGACACAGGGGAGAGGAGGCAGAAGACACAGGGAAGGGAGAAATTACAAGAAAGGGAGAGAAAAAGTAAAAATAATACCGTCATTTTTAACAGGCAATTTACTAGTACTATAATGTTGTTGTTTAGTCATTCATTTGTCACCGACACTCCATGACCCTATGGACCATAACACCACAGGTATATCTTGTGTCTGGTTCTGCTAATCCATAAAGTTTCTTGGCACAGATACTGGAGTGGGTTGCAGTTCTTCACAATTTGTCTGACCTCTCTGTTATGATCTGCCCATCTTAGGTGGCCCTTCATGGTATAGCTCAAAGCTTCATTTGGAGTGCACAGGTCCCTTCACCATGACAAGGTAGCAATCCAGAAGGGGTTAATGCCTCATATGTGGTAATAATAATAAAGTGTAATTCTGTAATAATAATATTACCCATTTACTATAATAACCCCCTTCTGGATCGCTACCTTGTCGTGGTGAAGGGGCTGGTGCACCTCGATGAAGTTGTGAGCTATGTCATCTAGGGTCACCCAAGATGGGCAGGTTATAGCAGAAGGGTCAGACACATTGCAGTCCACTGAAGAAGGAACAGGCAACCCACTCCAGTAACTTTACCAAGAAAACCAGAAACACAGACAGATGTGCCTGGCATGCCAAGTCCATATGGTCAACAAGAATCGGACAAGACCGAAGGACCCAATAACAAAGACAACTATAATAATAAATTACATAATAAGTCATAAAAATTCCACCTTGTAAAAGACAACTACATGATTTTATAAATTGTAAACTATTAACATCTGAGCCCAATAAACACGAACATATTAGAAACACTGAATATTAGTCTGATCTTATTTTCGCACCGTTTCATATAAACTTATTTTTATTAATGCACTTAATATAATTGCCGGAATCTAAATTACATAAAGATTTTTATTTTATTTTATGTCCATCGTTAATGTGATGTATATTTGTTTTTATTTAGATATATCTGATAATTGAATTTGGAAATCTGCATTTCAAATGACTACCATATGCCATTACATTGCATTATTCCCCAAATGTATCTGTTGTTTTAATGGCTTAGTTTATTCCCATAAGCAAAAAAGATAAGAAATTTACTGAGCAGAAAAAATAATACAATTACTTTAGAGTTATCCTCTTGAGTACTATTTTTATTCTTGGAAAATCTTAGCCAATCATAATCTGGCATTTTGTATCCTTGGGATAACAAGTCTACATTTTAATTACCAACGACAACTGAACATCGTAGACACTTCCACTACAATGTGATAACTTTCTTTTAAAGCACTGTGCTAAATAATGACTTCATAAACATCTGTTCTTTACGACGATACAACTTCCACAATTTCCCAGCTGCAAATTTTAAATAATAGAATGCGTGTATTTATATGTTACCTTAAACAAGAGGTGAATGGATACTGAATTTGTAACTTCATAATTTTTAGTTAGAAATTATAAAAATGTACACACTTTTTAATGATGTGATTGTGATATTTTGTGCAGTTGTTTTCTGAAGATTTTCTCTTGTAGATGTTTTTGGTATTCTAACAATGTATGCATTAATATTACCTAAGAAATATTATCACTATATATATATATATATATATATATATATATATATATATATATATATATATATACATATATATATACATGTATTAGTAGACCCAGCTTAGCTCTACCCACCATAGCGCTGATTCACTATAGCAGTCTAGCCCTTTAACATCGCTGTTTTACCCCTCCAATCCTAAATTATCGCTATTTAGCCCCAAAAATCTGCAATAAGCACTCTTTGATTCGCTAAAGTGCTGTTGGGCCATTTAATTCCCCTTTTAGCTCGGTTTCATATAGCGCTCCTTTATATATATATATATATATATATATATATATATATATATATATATGTAAATGATGTCAGCACATCTATAAAGATGACACAGCCACCCACAACAACAGGACCTATAACATCAGAGGGTCATGTTCAGGCACATCGTCTAATGTGGTTATAATGTGGCTGTATGTGAAGGGCCTGCTACACTGGAGAAACCAACAAAAAAGTCTAATGATGAATCATAGGCATTCTATAAAAAAGCACAATAAAAGCTGTTGTACCCCAGTTGGACATTATTTTACCCTTAACGGTCACTCCATCTATAATATGGGGAAAAAAATAGGAAAATCAAAATATCCAGAGGGAATTTCAAAAAACATCTAGGAGAGAAAACATTTGAAATTTATCACAATTATAATTATCCAAAATGTTTTTCTCAGGTTTTATTGTAGCTTTTCAACTCATTATTATGTGTGGGTATTTAAGGCGCGCAAATGAGTTACAAAGCATTGAATGAATAAAGAGATTACATTGTGTTCCCTCTTATCTCAGACTTTGTGTATAGACTCACACACCTGACCAACCAAGTACTATATTTATGATGCCTGTCTTCTGTTCCACATGGGTTTCTTATTCCAATGCTCATGTTAAACTTTAATTATTATTGCTTGTGATAAAAAGAGGTGGAACGCTCGATAGCTAAAATAAAAAAGGTATCCAAATATGCTTTAATACTCTAATTATTCATACCTGTCTATCTCTCTGTATATATATATATATATAGTAAATAAATAGTACATTTGTGTTCACATTTTAGAACCTAAACATAGTTTAAAAAAACATATTTCCCACTTAAAATTCCAAGAAATACAGTTATAACACAGCTTTCCTGCATAGTCTAGCATAGATTGGCACAGTCAATGTTTTGATCTTAAATGGATTTCATATTGTGTGGCTGGTACCTAACTTGTCCTACAGATTTTGTGAGAAGGCTATTAACTATAAATATATATATATATATATATATATATATATATATATATATATATAGAGAGAGAGAGAGAGAGAGAGAGAGAGAGAGAGAGAGAGAGAGAGAGGGGGGGGGGGTTCTATCTATCTATCTATCTGTCTGTCTGTCTGTCTGTCTGTCTATCTGTCTGTTTGTCTATCTATCTATCTATCTGTCTGTCTGTTTGCCTATCTATCTATTTGTCTGTCTGTCTGTGTATCTATCTATCTATCTATCTATCTATCTATCTATCTATCTATATCTATCTATCTATCTATCTATCTGTCTGTCTGTCTATCTATCTATCTATCTATCTATCTATCTATCTATCTATCTATCTATCTGTCTGTCTGTCTGTCTGTCTGTCTGTCTGTCTATCTATCTATCTGTCTGTCTGTCTGTCTGTCTATCTATCTGTCTCTTTGTCTTTCTATCTGTCTGTCTGTCTGTCTGTTTGTCTATCTATCTATTTGTCTGTCTGTCTTTGTATCTATCTATCTATCTATCTATCTATCTATCTATCTATCTATCTATCTATCTATCTATCTATCTATCTGCCTTTCTGTCTTTCTGTCTGTCTATCTATCTATCTATCTATCTATCTATCTATCTATCTATCTATCTATCTATCTATCTATCACTCTATCTATCTATCTATCTATCTATCTATCTATCTATCTATCTATCTATCTATCTATCTATCTATCACTCTATCTATCTATCTATCTATCTATCTATCTATCTATCACTCTATCTATCTATCTATCTATCACTCTATCTATCTATCTATCTATCTATCTATCTATCTATCTATCTATCTATCTATCTCTCAGTCTATCTATCTATCTATCTATCTATCTATCTATCTATCTATCTATCTATCTATCTGCCTTTCTGTCTTTCTGTCTGTGTATCTATCTATCTATCTATCTATCTATCTATCTATCTATCTATCTATCTATCTATCTATCTATCTATCTATCTATCTATCTATCTATCTATCTCTCAGTCTATCTATCTATCTATCTATCTATCTATCTATCTATCTATCTATCTCTCAGTCTATCTATCTATCTATCTATCTATCTATCTATCTATCTATACACAGATATGCCTTATAATAATTGAAAGCATATTTAATAGAAGAAAATGTCCACATATAGAGCAGAGAGGAACTGTGTTCATGAGACTGATTGTGTGCCTATATTTCTTTCAAAACACTGTTTAAGATTTCACAGACTGAGACAATCTGTTGGTAATTAATTTCTTACACGTCTCTATTAGTGTGAATTATAGAGCATAATTAGTGCTAAACTGATAAGTATGCTTTTGTCTAAGCAGATATTGTTACTTCCCTCACAAAACTGTCACCAAAGTATTGTACAATTCCTTAATACCATAGGTCACATTTAGTTGGTTTGCCACAAATGCCGACCAGTACAAGGTTTCAATGTGAAGACATTTTATAATAATGATAATTAATATGTTGAAATATTAATGGGAATATATGACTGTTCTGCAGACTCGTGCTCACCCTAGAGCTTTTATAGGCTTTATTCTTACAAAATGTGTTGAGGTATTAGATGCAATTGCTAAATAAAAAGTGTTGTAATTAGATCTTTGAAGCTAAATGGTTTTTAGATTCGTAGTTAAAGACTGTATTTTTGTGAAGCAACGTTTTTTTAACTCATTAAAATAGAAATATTTAAAATTAGCATGGCATGCTAAGTTTGGATGTCTATATAAAAGCAAAATAGAGGATTTATGTTCTGCCTTGGAAAATTATTATCTGTAAAGAGGACAACATATTTTTTTCAAAGAAACACTGAAATAGTAAATTAAGGGATGCAGGTAATATGCACTTGAGATGCTTCGTGTTTGCAAATAGATTTTCTAACAAACATGGGGATATTTAACTCAACTTTTTTTAATCTTAATACTCTACAGCTTTAAGAATTATAAACCGGTATTGGCAAACTGGCCTCAGTCTTCTAGGCCTATATCAGAAATAATGAGTAGACTACAATTCAAAATAGATTGGAAAAACTGCTTTGGCAAATGCTAACTGGCAACCCCAATCCTAATTACTTTACATATATAAACGGACTACTTATCATTTGCCACACTAGGGACCAGGCTTCTTCTACTTCCATACATGGAAGGAGGAGAACAACATCTAATCATGCAAATAAAATGCTGAAATATACCAGAATCAATTAGATTACTGGTTACAACTAGCTCATAAATATTACACTACAATACTGTAGATGTTTAAATTAGCAGTTGCTTAATTGTTATCTTACTTTCTAAATTGTCTGAGTTCTTTATTTATTATTTTTTGTTATGTAATTTCACCTTACTGAATACTTGCAATTGTATGTTGAGGCTTATTTAATAAAGTCCTTTAATTAATTGATTAATTATAATATATATATATATATATATATATATATATATATATATATATATATATATTCCACAACAATCATTTAATGTATGGTGAGCACAAAAGTGAGAAAAGCTCTCCACCGTACAAAGTACAGAAAACGAATAATACATTAATAAGCCCATTTGCATGTCTAAAAGGCGGGGACATGCAAATGAGAATACAATGTACCTCACTCTTTTAATCCAAAAATAGCAACTTTATACATTGCTCCCTTAAAGCATATGCCCGCTGTATTAAACAGCTTTTAAGCAAAGCATCGGGTTGGATTTTACACAAACCAAGAATCACTCACATACAGGCCTGTTTCAAGCTTTTGGCTATCATCAGTATGAGGTAGATTCTGGTTTGTGCAATAGATCTATTCTGGGTGCTGTGAGCAAACCCTGCTCTGTGAAGGTTGCGCTCCAGTAAAGTCTTCAAGTCCCCCCGGCTTGAGTGCTTAAGTACCCCTTTGTCTGTGCTCTCGCCATAAGGTCCTGGAAGGTATTTCGATCATATTTCCACCATCTTCAGGCCGGAGCCCTCAAATGTGGATAAGATCTTCGCTAGGGGGACAGCTGCCACCAGTCAACCCTAGCTCAGACTCCTGGGGGAGCAGTTGCCATCAACTCCACCCAAGTCCTTCGAAGGTGTCCCTTTCCAAAAGGCCCTGCCCCCTCGAGTATTAGCGAGACCCCTCGGTTTAGAAGAGTGCATTGTACAAAAAAATGTGCTCATTGCCTTGTCAGTCCCATAAATCATGCATCCAAAATCAAATCTTCTGACAAAGTGAGGTCAGAGGAGAGCTCTCAAAAAAAAAACCTGGCTAAGCACTGTTGTACATGGGGAAGTGCTCCAAACCCAGATTCTTGGGGTCAATAAAAATATAGGGGACCCCTCACAAACAAAAAGGTCTTGGCAGTGGAGCCCAAAAAGTGCTCAAAAAGGCATTGTGTGTTGGTGCCATTCTGGTAAAAAGCATTTTATTTTAAACTTATAATAAAAAAATAAAAAAATCAATCTTCTGTTTGGTATCAGAATGCAAAATTTCCCCCAATAATTTGTTGTAAATCAATGTATATAAATTGTTATCCAGGCCTGACACACAATTTAAAGTGAAGATGCTATAATTATATTTTAGATTTACAAATAAAAAAATACAAGAAGCACTTTTACAACTTGACTCTTGGTGTTGGTGTTTCTGGGACTTGGAAAACATCCTTTAATAACGCTAAACATCGAACTATACTTGTGTTTTATTAGTGTAGTGAGATGAATGTCTTATTCAAAATTGAACTTTTAAATCAATAATGAAGACATCATTATGTACAGTATTTTGTTTTGGACGCAAGGTCTTTCAATCACCTTATATTTATTTCTGGTGCATACTATCTATCACTCTGCAGAGCATCAGACTTTTTTTTTCGACAAATCCTTCAGTTACAGTTATTTGTGTTTCTCTATTCCTCTGCGCTTTGGGACTTGAAGCTGGCAAAATGCTAAATTATTACTTCTCCATCGGTGATATATGAAAATTGACATTTGGTGCAGGGCAGACAAATTTAGAATGTAAACCGAATAAGACCCAAGGAAAAATGTCTTTCCTTTTATTATTACTGCTTCTTAAGAAACAAACACAGAAAATGTAATTTATTTTAGGATTTGATTTAATCCTGCAAAGTCTTACCAAAACACTTGTCTTACAATTATTATTTTTTTCATTATTGTTCATCAAAATTAATCAGAGGTAAAAATGTCTCAGTTTTATGTCTGAATAATATACATTGATCTGAAATGTTGGTTCTGAATATCAAATGTTTTCACTACACAAATACATTTAAAGTGTAAGTTGTGATATGGGGGTTCTGTTCAGTCTTTTCCAACTCTTGATGATCATATGGACCTCAGCACACCATGCACATCTGCCTTTGTTTCTAGTAGTGTATATACATATGATTTTCTTGTCAAAGATACCAGAGTGTGTTGTCAGTTCCTTCTCCAGTGGACCGCAATTTGTCTGACCTCTCTGCTATGACCTGCCCATTTTAGGTGATCCTACATGGTTAAGCTTCATAGAAATACACAAGCACTACACCACACGGTAGCGGCACCCCGACTTTTAGGCGCACGAGACGTGCTCAATATCATGTGTGCGCTATTAGACCAGAGGAGAGAGGGTGAGTATTGGGGGAGAGAGACCTGGGGTTAGAGGGTGGGTACTAGGGGAGAGACAGAGTTAGTAGTGGGGAGCGAGAGAGCTGGGGAGAAAGGGTGAGTACTGAGGGGGGAGCTGGCCCCCCAGATGCCATATAAGCATACCATGCCTGGCACAGATATCCAGTGCTCAGTTCTCTGCCAGAGGAAATCTGGGTCAATCAGCTGACACTCACAACATGTCCTTACCCCACACTGTGCCAACACCTGTCCTATGTATATATCCATCGCACAGGGGGTCTAGACACCCCCCAGAGTCTCATACACAGTGCTCTAGATGCATTTGTGCAGTAGGTGAGCTGGGAGATTATTAAACCCACGCTGGTGTGGGTGCGCGCATTTATTACCCTTTATGGGCACGCACATGACATTGTGCATATCTCATGCGTCCAAAAGTCGTGCTACCCACAGTAGCGATCCTGAAGGGGAAGGGGGTTTCAGAGCCAGCAATATCACCATACTAATGGGAAGATGATGATTTTGTTCATTGGTTTGGAATATCATTGAAAAAATGTTTGAAATAATTTACTTTAATACAATGCTTGCTGTCTATCAAAGTGCTCCTTGGATATATCATAGTTAGTTTATCAAGCTGAAATCTTAACAGAAGTAGTTTTTATCAAACATTATTATTACTATTATTATTATTATTAATATTACCGTAATAATATTAATAATAACAATTCTCGTGGTCATAATTCCCCATTACTTTGGGAGATATAGAGAAAAAGAGAAATTTGATTCATGAAATGAGAGCTTCACTATGTCTTATAAAAGAGCAAGTTTAGTGGACATTAAAGTGCCATTTATCTCACTGTAAATGCTCTCCATGGTGAGAAAGATCACAAGATTGTGTGTTAAAATAATAATTTTTTTTATTTCACTAATAACAGCTAAAAAATCTAAATGTTTAAATCTGTTTACAAACACACTGTGTGCTGCCTACTGGCAGTTTCATTAATAATAATAATAATAATAATAATAATAATAAAGAGCTGTGGCGCTCAATGAGGATTGATTGCATTCCTAAATTCAGGGAAAAACTGCTACAAAAGTTAATTCATACCTGACCTATTTAGGTGTTCCAACATTCCATGATCTGCACAGATTGGTCTGTTAAGGGTTAACATTGTTTTCTCTTTTGATCACTACACGGAGCAGAAGCTGCATGTCTGGCAGTGGGCAGTCAGTGACTCATGTAAACATGGAGTTTCATTTATACGTATTTCAACATTTAAAACAAGTATTTCAACGTGTTTTTAGGATATCTTTACTGGGATGTTGTTCAGATTGTGCTTAATTAAGTGACCCTTCAAGGAGCATGGTTGTAAACTTGTCTGAATAAATATGTTTCTAGAATGTTTTTGAAGATGTAGAGATCATTGGGGAGTCAGTGAGACTAATAAACAGGAGTTGCTTTGCTTATTAATAGCATGGCAGAAGTAGAGTAGATGGGAGTGGGAAGAGGTAATTAGCGTAGAGAGGCGTAAGTATTAAGCAATGGTTGAAACCATTTTTGCTTCTTAATCTCCTATCTCTGCTACTACTACAAGTCAGTAGCACAGTGGGACATCTCAGCTGTGATGAACATGGGTTTTACCAAGGAATGATCCACCATGAGAGTGTTCTCGTCTTCAAGTATGGAGATTCTGGAGTTTTAGTCGTCTCTCCTATTGAGAAGCCAATGCCATGGAGAGATAGTTTCCAGATGGTATCTCCCGATAGACTGAGACACACTAGCAGGATTTAAGTACCTTAAGCCATTTTGTACAGCTGCATCAATAATCAAATTATTACACATTTCACTATACATTTCCATTTTTAAAGTGGCCATCTTCATGTCCCTGTTCTCATTCTACTGTTGTAACAAATTCTTCGATGGCGCCCTAAATCAGCTGATAAAAACAATGTTTACCTATTTAAATAAGAATTTGACTAAGCTGTGAGAACCCCTTTAATTATGTTTAAAGAGAAAAGATTAGATATGCACAATAAAGGAAACCTTTCTAAGTCTTGCGCTTGTGTAATTGCAGTGCAGAGGTGCAAAGCGATGCTGAAATTAGAAGCCTGATCTTGATATTAGGTCTAGCATGATAACAGAGTCTCAGTTCTGACTCACTGAACTATTCAATGTTAAATAACAATTTTCACACACTTCTAAATTTAGAATAAAAATTATCCTGATGAAACCTTGCAGACTGTGCTGTGATTGCCGTTCAAACTTTCTGCTCAACTTAAGCAGCATTCCAAGAATGTGCAACCCAACAGAATCACCTTGAGATGTTCATTTTCTAACTATAGTGTATAGCAAATATTTCAAATATATGCATATTACATTAATATGTAATATCAGCCAAAACTTGACAACTGGATTTAATGAAGACTATTCTAAGAAAAGTAATTCATACAAATTTAAAGTATCATTTATTAAAGAAATTAAAAGTATGTAGATAATCATAATTGGTATTTATCGTAATTAAAACTTATAAAAAGAAACGTCTTAAAACTGATATAGAAGTTAAAGATCCACACATAAGAACTTGAATTTATTTTTACCATCCTACCTGTTTGTCAATCTAAGATGGGGTTTTAATGGGGGGATCCTTTAGATTCTCTTTATGTTTTAAATAGCTTAAATACCTTGGCCCTCATTCAATTGCAATTTGGCCAATTGAATAGGGGTCTAAATAAGCACATAACATATTTTTTTAAAGAAGTTTTTAGTTAGTGAGCATCTATCCAAAAGCAAGGTTTTCACTAACTAAAAATGTATTTTAAAAATATATGTTATGTGCTTATTTAGACCCCTATTCAATTGACCAAATCGCAATTGAATGAGGACCCTTGCCTTCTGCTTATATTAATTTATAGAAAGCCATCAAATCATAATTAAAACTAAAATAACCCCTAGAAACTTATAAATGGAATTTACTTATTCTTGCTTTTTAAGGGCAACTTTGGTGTTCTGCAAACTAGAGCTGTAAAACTCATTGGGGTAATTTACTATGCATCTCAAGTACATCTCACATTATCCCTTGATTTTCTATGTGTTATTTGCTATTGGGAAAAACAGCCCTTTTCAAATTTAATCCATTTTTTTTTTTTTTTGTTTTACTGCCGGTGAAAAGTACATTGATAGTTTTATCACCAACATTGAACTCTTGCAGCCTTATTAAATTGCGATTCGGTCAATTGAATAGGGCTCTATATAAGGACAGTGCATATTTTTTTACAGAAGTTTTTATTTAGTGAAGACCTTGCTTCTGGGTAGAAGTTCACTAACTAAAAACTTCTGTAACAAATATGCTCTGTCCTTATATAGCGCCCTATTCAATTGGCCGAATCGCAACTTAATAAGACTGTTGGTGAGAAAACGAACTTTAAGAATTTAATTTGGACTAAACTCTTAACCTCATGTTCATGTGATGGACGTTTAGAATAATAAAACATGTTCATATAGCCCCAGAACCAACATACAACAAGATAATTACATGTAAACTGATTTTACCAAACATAAGCTTATCTCTAATATATGACATATGCATCACAATTCTGCATTGATTTCTATGTTGTTTCTTGCATAGCGTATAATTTATAAGGTGATAATATATGCATGAGATGATAAAACCAACGTCTTTAGCTCTATGATAAATATTTAATGGAAATCATTAGATTTTCTATTATTACACTAATATCAATCTTATGGTAGAGGAATCAGTCTTCAACAGTGGCATTTTGTCTAAGAACACTTTGCAGATGCCCATGACATTGACCATATTTTTCTAATTAAACATTATTGAAAAGAGCAGCAACACTTCCTTGGGTTCCTTTAAGGACTGCAGAGGCCATCACACATTCCTATGACAAGCCAAGGACATTCAAAATAAGATTGTAATCTTTCATGGGAAGATGTGCTGAAAGCAAAGCTTTGTCTTGTAGATAATATCAGTCGACACAAATATCAAAAGAGAGTAACATTCCTTGGGTCCTTTTGTAAGTCCTAATCTTTATCGTATGAGATGCCATTAAAAATAGGTGACTAGTTTAGGGCAGTTTCATTGATTTTACTCTGTCTTATTATCTATATAGAGCTATGATTGAAATGCAATCATCACAATGCTGAGAGAGACAGAATCTAATGACAGGGGCTATTCTCTGCCGAAGTCCATTATTCTACACATCAAGATTCCTATACAATGCCCTTCATACAGCCTGCTAACCACACTGGACTGACCTATGGCTTGTGCATGCCAATTTTAAAGACCCATAGTTTCAAGATACTCTTTTGAATAACTAAATTTGTCAACTAGCAGCACATTTTTAAAACTAAAACTATTATCTATTATATCAATTATTTGTTTAGTTGGTAGGTGTGAGAAGACTTACTTATTTGTGTTATGATAATAATGTAAACATCCTCAATGCTTCCAGTAAAGCTAATTCAGATCTCCATTAGGGCTAATTCAGATCTTATTAGTTTCCAAAGATACACCCTGCTATAAAAGCAGCTCAAAGAAGGTGGAATTTGGAATACATTTCTGAGTAACTGTAGTAACTTGTTAGGGTCTGACATTTCCACTATCAGGTTACATTATCGGACCACTAGGGACAGATAACATATAAGACACTAGAGCCATTCACCTCACAATGTCAGATATGTTCCTACCTAAGTAAACTTTCACTTTCTTCCTCACCCTTGCTATCTCCTATCTGTTCCTCCACAAGTCTTTGCCTATTCTATTCCCTTTAGATTGTAAGTGCCAGTTTCCAATCTTGTAGGGTGCTTTGGAAAAAAGCACTTCCTCCAAAGATTCTAAGCTCAAAACAGGGCCCTACATTTTTCCGCAGATTGTATTCTTCCTTGTCCTTATCCCCTGTACAGTGCTACGGAATATGTTGGCAAGATACAAATAAAGGTTAATAAATAATAATAATAAATAAGGGCCACACACTTATTTCCAGCAGCCATGTCTACTTCTTTACTTCATGCTGGTTCCCATGACACTACTGCTTAGTACTGTATCTCTGTCTTGCCTGCTCATTTTGCCTCTATGTGTGCATTGCCAACTCTCTTAAAACATAAAGGAACGGCAACAGTGGCTTATACCCATCTACCTATTTAAGGAACAACATGCTAGGTTCTAGTAACGGACTGCTAGGTCCTCACCCTCCATGTTGTTTGGCTATTTGAGTTCTATCATCCTGTGCCAGTTATAAAGTACCATCTCACTGCACCAGCTGTTCCAAGAACCATATCACTATGCCAGTAGTTTCAGAGTGCCATCTAACAGTGCCAGCTGTTTAAGAGTTTCATCTCACTGTGCCAGCACAGTCCTAATCTATTGTATTATTTTTTTAGGACATAGTGAATCTAAAGCAACATCTTATTATTTTCTTTAGAATTTTGTAACACTTTACACCCCCCTGCTGATTATAATCAAAGCCAAACACACAAATCAATGTCAACATATCAATTCCAACTACATCTTTGGTTGTCCTAGAAACGGCCACTGCATCATTAGCTTTTAAATATTAATTAAATATCTACATGGGTATAGCTATACATGGCTATATTTGGAAGCTGTTTTTCTTTGCACGTAGGGCACAAATATCCAAAAGTAGAATATTGTCTTCATGGTAATATGTTGATGGATGCAGGAGCTGAAAGGAAATTATTATATATTGTATTGGTAGAGGAATTAGCAGCAACATTTATGTTCTTCTATAGATCCATGGATAGATCACCCCTGGAAGACTATGTCCAATTCTGGAGACTGCCGAGGGTACATGGGAGCAATAGCCCTGTTACCTGAGATCCAGCATCCAGGGTCATTGTGAGATTTACTCAAGGCTTTCTTAGTTTTAAAAGTGAGCCCACATGGGAGTGTTAGGCCCAAGTTCTCCAAATCGTGCTTTTATCTAAGTGCAAATCTGATATCACCCACCCAATAAGGAAGATATTGACATAAAAATGTTAGTTAAATAAATGTCTATTATTTTGCTGTCAATCATTTGTTCCAATAATATTGTCTGTCAATATGTCAAGTTGGATGGTAGATAGTAGAATATTTTTGGTAAGGTTTAAAAATCACTCCAACAAATTGGTCCAGCATAAGTAATAGATCAATAGAAGCAATTTTCTGAGCTGAACACTTGAATCAGAAAGCTGATGTGGGAACAAGTGCTTCTTTTTTATTGCTTTGGACAATCCAAACATCAAATAATTGACCTAATATCAAGACATCATTGTCTCTGTCTTCATCAGAAGTGTTCAGTTTCTTATGCATGATTGCAGTATCCAAAGAGATATTCCTTTAAAGGGATATGTAAGTTTCCTGGATTATGAATGCATTTGAGAAAGGAGAATTAATAGTATATGAAAAAAAATGTTTGCATGAAAAAATACCAAAATAAACATTTTAAAACTTATCTTAGTTAGCAAAATCTATTCTAATTTCTGACAGTTTAAAATTAGGGTTAACACCCCTTCCAAAACCAGGCTAAATTTGCATAATTTATTTTGGCCAGTCAGGTTAGCTGAAGGATTTGAAACATAGCACTATGTTAGGTGCTATGGCAACAGCAAACAGCAGAGACAGGAAGCAGGAGGGAGTCATATCCCAGCAGTTACGTCACAGCTCTCCTATTGGCTGAGCAAGAAACAGCAGGTAAATAGTGGGTTAATATTGCTCCCCTGATGCTGTGTGCTGATTGGGGGGGATCAGGGGCATGTGTAGACATCTCATGGAGGTGTCAACATAATCATTACAGGGATTTTTTAGATATAAATGAAAATAAAATGTTGTATGAGATGTGCTGCATACACATAAACTGCTTTTTGCCTAAGGAGTGCAGACGTGTTAATCCATGAAACTTTTAAATCCCTTTAAATTCACTAAGCTACACATGGGCTGTGGAGCGCTTCATTATAGCCTTGAGTAGAGTACTTCACAACCTTATGAAGCTTAGTGAATATACCGTGCCTCCATTTTCTTGGCAAACAATTACTATTAATAAATTGTCAGATATTAAAACACAGCCATGGTTTCAGTTTTTCTATTACATTTCTAGAAAAGATTATTTACATTACAAAAGTAGTTTTTTTGTCATGAAATTTAATTGGTATTGAATTAAGAAAATTGTCTACAGTGAATCACAGAAACAAATAAACATAAACATTTATCCTTCTTAGCCTGACTAGTAAATAAAAAAACAAATTTGGGAGAATGTGAAATATAGGACTGAAAATAAGCCGTTTATCTATGACTGCTTAGTTTTAGTTTTTATTAAAAGAATAGCATTTTAAAAATATGTTGGTATAATAAAGGTCGATGGAATGATGAGATGGTAGAGATGTCTGCCATTTTATTGGTATCAAGAGATACATCTTTGACAAATGAGCCGTCATATGCTAAGTATGTATTAAATAATCCTCATATCCTCTTTACAAGGGGTGTATATCTGCTTAATGTAGGTGTGAGCCTCATTCAATTGGCCGAGTTTGAGATACGGGGGCCCGTAAGTGAGATCGCAGTCAAATTGGCTAATCAATTGGCGTCTTTTCGCGTGCTCGGATCCGGTTATGAGTTACGAGCTTGAAAAAATGTCGGCCTTACAACTCATAACTTGCACCCTCCAGAAGCCTTTGATGTGTCACTTTCCCAGGGCTATAATTGCAAATCGCTATTCAATTGCTCCGATTCCCAAGCTCGCAACCGTATCCACACTCGTAAACCGCAAATGGAGGAGAAAATCCTTACATGTACTCGAGAGGACCCACAAAGGGGTTCAACACCAATTCATAGCACTGTAAATACAAATAAAACAATAATCCTGCACTGTAAATTATGGGGGGAGCGATGACAGACATTAGAATTAATTGCACAAGTGTCAAGCCCGCAGAGCTGCAGAAAATACGTTCTATTTTTATGTGTCATTTCGGGGTTAAAACGATCTCTGGTATCAATGAGTTAATACAGATCAGGCCACCCATATGGACTAGAACAGAATTGGCGTTCATTTTCATAATTCTTCTTTTTCAAAGTTGTGCGAGTCTGATCGCTCATCAGAACCCCGAACCTGATTGATTGACTGGTAACCTCCATGTTTTACTGCCGTAATTATGACAGTCTCATTTTCTACTGGCCAGTTCGAAATGAGCGTTTATAGGCTTGCTGACTTGATACGGTTCCCGTCCACAACTGCTCCGAACCAGTGCATGGTTTATGAAGCTGGCTTCAGGATCGCAACTAGCAACCTGGAGCAATTGAATAACTTCGCAAACAGAGTCCAACGGGAGCCCGCAACTCACTTGGAGACATGCGGCTGTCGGGGAATGAGTTGCAAGATTGAAATTGAATGAGGCCCTCTATGTATTTAACAGTGAAATGATGAGTATTGCTTGGTAGTTTTGCCTATACTCATATTGATATGTATCAATACTATGAAATTATATGTCCAGGCAACAATCTCTCTCTAAATGAAAAACTTTTCTAACTTTCACTTCTCTTCTGACCCTTTTGTATTCCTTATCTGTTTAATCTTTCCCTGACTTCTGCCCCTTCCATTCCCTTTAGATTGTAAGTGGCGAGTTTTCAGTCTTCTAGGATGCTTTGGGAAAAAGCACCTTCTGCAAAGATTCTAAGCTCAAAACAGGGTCCTCCATTTTTTGAATTTTGTTAATGCTGTATTTTCCCTTGTTTTTATCCCCTGTATTGCGCTACGGAATATGTTGGCGCGTTACAAATAAAAGTTAATAATAATAATAATAACAATGATAAGTAATTCTCACAACCACATAATTCCCTAACCTTTACTACATCCTTCCATGATATTTTAAATTCATGGTAAAAAAAAATGGAACTAGTGTGCTAAGTCAAAGGACCATTGTGGTCAAGTGCTCTCTATTCAACTTTTGAATAATTAAACATGATAATAGGTAAAATGCTTTATCCTATATCATTTTTTGATGCATACATACACATCATAAACTTAAACATAAAATAATAGATTGACATAAGACAACAGCACAAAATAGTGTTGCTTTGCATTATATGACATATTTGGATCTTGATCATTAGTATAGTCTATTATACTTTATATAACATTGTTACAGATACTAAAGTTATTCAGTGAACAATCTTTCTAGAGATTCCATGACATGTTGCTAATTTTGGTAATGATTCAGTACCTTAATATCTCACTTCGGATACATTTAAACAAGGGCTCCATATATTTCACTTGGTACTATGCCAAGAGTTTCATTAAGGAACCTATATATTATTATGTAGGAAACTATTATCTGATTTAGCCTTAGATAAAGTTAGTTCTGGAATCAGGAATATCATGAAATGTTAGCAGTTTGCCAGGTATTGTATATCATTCAGTGCAGCAAGTTTATTATAAAAAGAAATATCAACTTATAAAGTCATGCAAAACAATATAATAAACAAAAATAAATAAATAAAAGCAACCTTTACATACATAACTTGTTTGTGCTATTATTCTTTACTGTTCCCTTTTCTTTCTAAATTAGTTATCTTTCCATTTATTGAAATCACTGGTAGCTTTAGATCCCACATTCCCACTGTGCTGATAGAATATTCATCTGTATTCAACATATCCTCCCACTTCAGAATGTTGATCTGAACAAATCAAAGCTGTTTGTACATTTTCATTTGAAGTGATTCAAAAGTATATAGTTTAAATATAGGACTTAAAGTGACATAGCAGACGTTGCAAATATTGCATGTTTTAAAATGATTGGTAAGTAGTTTTTCAATTGGACGTTATAAAAAAAATGAGTTTTCCTACAGTAAATGAACATTAAAAGTACCCATCTTGAGCTGTCAGAGCAGCTTTCTGATCCACATACAAAAGGAGATTGAGATTTCTATTTAATGAGAGATCGCATTAAATTACTGATAACCTTCTATGTGCAGTTCCCGGGGTCTGGACATGCCTAGATTGTGTTTGTGCAGCCGACTGCACTTGCAAAATGGGTGTAGGAACTGGGGGGGGGGGGGGCAAAGGGGGCAAATCCCCCCTAGATTTTTCAATGAGTGAGTCCTACGGCGCTCGTGATTCCATTTGCGTGATTTGGCCGTTTTTCGTGTTAAGGTCCTATGTCCTGCGCCGCTGGCGATGAGCACCTCATTGCAGCCTATGTCCCACAGGCCTCGCAGTCGTGTGCATCAACTGCTCGCCTCACTTCGAAAAGGCTCGCAGTTGCGGCCCTCGCTGTGCGAGGGCCACAAAGCGTGATCAACATTGCAAACGTTCCGAACATTCGTAAGATCCACAACTACTATAGGGATATAATCACCTATAGTATTAAATTGAACCACATTTGGAGCCTTCAGTATATCATCTTAATACAGCCGGCACAGCTCTGTCTTTAAGTTGTGATTTAAGTTGTGTTTTCTTCTCTGTCTACGGCATCCAGCACCTAACGATGCTAAATAATCTTTTTATTTCTAAATCTTTCTTCAGTTACACATTTTAAACATATTCACAATCTAAGAAATGATTAAGTTAATGCTGACATCTACATACATAAGTGTCCTACTCTGCCACACTTGGGGTAAATGTATTGTGACATTAAAACAGAAAAATAATGTACTTTATGAACATTACTGCTCTATGTGCTCTTCAATCAACCTCCATGCATCAGCAAATCAATTTGTATGAGGGATATTCATTTTAATGCTCTGTTTCTCATGACAGTGGGGCCCTTTCTATCTATTATGGAAGATGATACTTATTTGTGAAACACTATTTTTTTCTCCTTTCTTCCTTGATTTTCCTTTAATTTCTGAATTGCATTTTGGTCTCTCAAGATGTTTGCAGCAGTAATATGTAGGTATTATTCTCTTTTATATGAGGTTTATACCATTGTATGAGAAACAATGTAACACTGCGTGACAGTTTCATTCTAACGTCTCCAAAAGAAATATGAATATGTCTTGGTTCCAAAACACATCATTTAGCTTATGAGGGAGCAGAATTGTTTGCACATTTATGTATATCAGAGATGTGTGGTGGTCATATGTCAAGAAAAAGGTACAGATGGGTACAAACATACTCTGTTTTTCTGTATTTTTTTTCCTATCTCAGTATGATAAAAAAACTCAAATGACTTGAATGGGAAGGAAAAAAGAAAATGTTATCTTAAATAATAAATCTATTTTTTTGGTTCACTAATAATTAACACTAATGTCCCCTTCTTGTCGTGGTGAAGGGGCTTGTGTGTTTCAATGAAACTGTGAGCTAAACCATGTAGGGTCACGCAAGATGGGCAGGTCATATCAGAGTGTGCAGACAAATTTGCAGCCCACTGGAGAAGGAACTGGCAACCCACTCCAGTATCTTTGCCATGAAAAATTTATGGATGAGCACAATCAGAAACAAGATGTTCCTGCTATACTGTGGTCTATAGGGTCACGGAGAGTCGAATATGACTGAACAACTAAACAATGATATATGTACAAACAGCTGCAAAGGGAGGCTTCAGAGAGAAAATATAATTTAAAAACATAGTTTTCCACAGTTGCTCCACTCCGCCCCCAACTGTCTCCTTGTCCTGTGCACTTTTGTTCACAACTCAAACAATCATCATAGATTTAATTATTTAGGTATATCAGAAAACCTGGAGCATGCTCATTTTGGAATTACGGGATTATAGGCACAACACCCTTATTCTATGGAGCCTATTCCCAGTAATCTGGTTTGCCTAATTGAAGGGAAATGTAAGTGAGCTGGATTATGAGTGCATCTGAAAAAGGAGAATTAGCAGTGTATGAAAACCAATTTTTTTCCCATGAAAGAATACCACCATAACCCTTTAAACACATTGAAGTAAGCAAAATATCTTTTAATTTTTGTCAGTTGAAATTCAGGGTTAACATCCCCCAAACCAAGGCTAAATTTGTATACAATTTGAAAAATAGTTTTGCCCAATCAGGAAGAAGTAAAGACTGAAACATTTGTATCACAATCTGGCAGTTACTGTCTGTTTTTTTTCTCTCTGCCTGTCTCCTTATGGGCAATTTCAGCTGTGACCCCTCCATTATTTCCTTTGGAGGTCACACACTGTACCCTGCAGGGTACACTTTATGTAAGCTTCCTAGGGGTGTGCACATCCACATGTCAGTATCTAGCATATAAATATGTAAGTATATTCAACTTTTCAATATAATACATATTTTTCTACTAATCAGTAGCTGTTTATTAAGAAACATTTGGAACCCAGCTAACATATCCCTTTAATTCAATTTATGATGATTGTGTGTCTTCTGGACATTAGTCTTCAGGACAAGGAGGGACTGGGAGGAAACTGTATTTTAATAATATTTTCTGCTTTAAGCCTTCCCATGCTGCACGTGTATTTTTTATGTTAATTAATGGTGAACTAAAAAAATAGATTTAACTTGAAAATAGTTTACACATTCCCTTTAAACCAGTAAGGTAGTACCGAAATAAGACACTAAAATGACCATAAAAGAGAACAAAAGTGTATAATTTTAATGAATAAAAAGAAGCATTCTACTTTACTCAAGTTTGCTTATCTAAACATCATTTTATTTAAAATGTGCTTAAAAATTCTGTTTTTGCTCACTGAAACTTTCCAAAGAGTCCCTGCAAATTTCCACTTCCAGCAGCTCATGCCCACCTTGTTTCTATTGGTACTAGCCAATGAAAGACTGTTTCTCAACAACATTTTTTGTAATGTTGCTGAGAGAAAATGTCTGATTGGTTAGTATATCTAATACTAAAGAGACACTGTGATCATGAGTTACAGGGGTAGAGCTGTGCTGGGACTGTTTGAAAAGATTCAGTGAGTAAAAACAAAACTTTTAAGCACTTATTAATAAAATGATCCCCTTCTGGATCACTACCTTGTTGTGGCAAAGTGCTTGTGTACCTCAATTAAGCTGTGAATTATAACATGCTGGGTCATCTAAGATGAGCAGATCATACCAGAGAGGTCAGATAAATTGTGGTCCACTGGAGAAGGAACTGGCAACCCACTTTAGTATCTTTGCCAAAAACACTTTATGGATGAACATAACAGAAACAAGATGTGCTTGGCATGCTGCGGTCCATAGGGTCTGCGTTGTGTTTGGGACAACGTTATATATAAATTACATTTAAATAAGAGAGCAATTTCTTATTCCATATTCTGACATCTTATCTTTAACTGTACCTATATGTTTATGAATTAACAGCTATAGACAGTATGCACTACCAACCAGCAGCAGATATTGGTATTTTAAATATAGACCATTGGGAATGGTGCAGTGCTTATATTTTAAAGGGCCAGTTAATTCCGCACAACTTGAAGCACACCACTGTAAAGTACTCATGTTGAAATAATTTTTGAAATAGGTGCCTTTTTCACAGAAAAATATAATAAATGAAGTTCTGTTTACATAAGACTCTGGCAAGTCCCCCAGGCAGACTGACAGCAAGAGCTCTGTGCAGAGAGCAGAAGCAGAAAGATGGTTAACCCTTCCCAAATTCATCGGTGCAGGGAAATGGCTGCTGGAAACTCCTAAATATGTTACTTATGGGTTAAACGATGGCTGATGACATTCCAGAATGTAGAGAAAAAACATAAATCTTGTGTTCATAGAGCTTGCACCATCCGGTGTTGGCATGTGTTGTTAATCATGGTACAGACAGCAATGTGTTTGTAAACAGACCTAAACTGCAGATTTTTAGCTGTTTGTAGTGTAATTAAAAAAAAAGCAATAGATCATTTTAACATATAATCTTGTGCTCTTTCACACCGTGAAGAGCACTAATAGTGCGGTAACATACCAAAAATAATGATATCTCTTATAGGTATCTTACTCAGTCTGGCTAAGTTATTAACTACCATCAAGGACTTGAGGTTGGGAGCTGAACACTCAAGTTCTAGTGCAAAGTGAAATACAATGGAACCGCTCAAAAAGTATATCTATGTCAATCAGTTTTATAGATAGATATAATAGATAGAATATAGGGTGATGGAATGAGTAACATGTCAAGAAGAACAGATAAAGATTAATGAAATGACTTAAATGAAATTGTTTTTACATTTATCATGTAACCAGTTTAAAAAATGAAGAGAATACTATTTGTTAATTTAGTCAGAAATGCTAATTATAGCCATGTTTTACAATGAAGAATGGCAACTCATTGACTTTTCAAGACATAAATGCATGTTAAGTATTTGTTAGCGTGCACAATATCTCATGTGAATTCCCATTAAGGATACACCAGCAGAGATATGGAAATGAGATCATAGTGATTCAATGCCCAGATGTTACAGGTTAGAGGGTTTGTTACAGTATATGAAAAATGGAACAGATGAGGATACATTATATTCTTGTCACTGAGTCTTCCCCAAACAAGTATTATCACTTGTTAGTCTATAGAGTCTTTATTTACTCCCACACATGTAAACAAGTAATTAGGCTTTACATTCATCTCAGAAATTTTGTATTTTTGTATTTATTTGTAGAATTTCATTATTTCAAGGCACAAACATTTATACGTACAGATGGATTAAAATTTAATTTGTACTATTTTCTCCTTTCATTCTAGTCAAGGGGAACAAATGTAATGCATCAGAAAAAAATTATAGGAGAGCATGTGGTCAAGAGCATGTGGTCAAAAACCATAGGAGAGCATGTGGTTAAATTCCAAAGATATACACAGAATAATATGATGGAACACATCCCCTGCTTTTAAAGAAATATGTTATATCTATATCTATCTATAATATATAATAATATAAATATATAATGTCTACTTTCAGTTATATAACCTCACAATAGTCCATCTCTACCTTTAAGCTTTGTTGTTGTTCAGTTGTCTCTCTGTGACCCTATTGTTGTGCTCATCCATAAGGTTTTCATGGCAAAGATACTGGAGTGGGTGTTCAGTCCCTTCTCCAGTGGATCATGATTTTTCTGACCTCTCTGCCATGACCTGCCCATCTTGGGTGACCCTACATGGTATGGCTCACAGCTTCATAAAGATACACAAGCCCCTTCAGCACCACGAGGTAGAAATCCAGAATGGGTCTCTTAAGCTTACTCTCTGCTTTTTACTGTCTACAAACAGGAATGTAGCCCTATAATACATGTTATACAGTAATGACTGTACTCACTATTGATGTACATGTGATGTGGATGAACTGTAGCTCCCCAGTGCTGGCAGCACTCGTGCAGGCCCAGACCATGACACTCCCGCCATCAAAAGTATACATCTATACTGAGGAAAGGTAGTTGAAATAATGCCTAAATGACAGATAAACGGCTAAGTCACAAAGAGCACAAAAACACTGATATGAGCTGAAACCCTCAGTTTGAATGTAAACAGTGATGCAGAGAGAGTGGAGGCAGCATCTGACATCAGCAGGTAAATGCATATAGGGGGAATCAACACAACATATTATAGAAAACGTATATACACATATAGACATATGTGTATATATATGTGGTCTGGGCCTGCATGAGTGCTGCCGGCACTGGCGAGCTACAGTTCATTGAGGGAACCATCAATGCCAACATGTACTGTGACATACTGAAGCAGAGCATGATCCCCTCCCTTCAGAGACTGGGCCGCAGGGCAGTATTTCAATATGATAATGACCCCAAACACACCTCCAAGAAGACCACTGTCTTGCTAATGAAGCTGAAGGTAAAGGTGATGGACTGGCCAAGCATGTCACCAGATCTAAACCCTATTGAGCATCTGTGGGGCATCCTTCAGTGAACTCCATGCCCATGAGGGTTAAGGCAGTGCTGGAAAATGGTGGCCACACAAAATATTGATACTTTGGGCCCAATTTGGACATTTCAACTTAGGGGTGTACTCACTTTTGTTGCCAATGGTTTAGACATTAATGACTGTGTGTTGAGTTATTTTGAGGGTACAGCAAATTTACACAGTTATACAGGTTGTACACTTACTACTTTACATTGTAGCAGAGTGTCATTTCTTTAGTGTTGTCACATGGAAAGATATAATAAATTATTTACAATAATCTGAAGGGTGTACTCACTTTTGTGAGATACTGTACATGTGTGCAGTTTCATGGAGATCTCCCAAATTAATTAGCACCAGGGCCTTCCAGTCACTCTGTCACTTCCTCACTGAATCACAATATAAAAACCTAGAGACTATATCACTAATCCTGAGCATCCCTGCTCCAGTTTTTAAACACATTGTGCCTTCAGTATAAGTTGCTTTACTATCAGCTTTCCTTTAATGAGCGTGTCAGTATAAAAAGCCTTTCCAATTACACTTCCTTCCTCACCTAAAATCTGCCGAGTCCCCAGGTGCACATTTGGAGCTATGTTTGGGAACACTGCAGATTGTTACGTCTGCTGTTACAATTCTCCTGCCAGCTATTTACTATTTATTTATTTGTGAGTAAAACTAATCCGTGATTGATTGCATTTTTGGGATTTTTGCAAGTTGCTAAGGCAACACTTTCTCTTGAGTTCAAAGCAACTTCATAATTATAACTTTTATAGAGTATACAATTATTTCATTAGCAGGAACATTCTATTCTCATTTACAGTGCGTTGCAAAAGTATTTACCCCCCTTGACTTTTTACCTATTTTGCTACTGCCTTAAGTTCATTGTTTTATTAATCGGAATTTTATGTAATGGACCAGAACACAATAGTCTAAGTTGGTAAAGTGAAATGAGAAAAATATATATATTTATATATATATTATTTTTTAGAAATAGAAAACAGAAAATTGGCATGTGCGTATGTATTCACCCCCTTTGTTATGAAGCACCTAAAAAGCTCTGGTGCATCTAATTACCTTCAGAAGTCACATAATTAGTGAAATGATGTACACTTGTGTGCAATCTAAGTGTCACATGATCTGTCATTACATATACACACCTTTTTTGAAAGGCCCCAGAGGCTGCAACACCTAAGCAAGAGGCACCACTAACCAAACACTGCCATGAAGACCAAGAAAATCTCCAAACAAGTAAGGGACAATGTTGTTGAGAAGTACAAGTCAGTGTGTGCGTATTGGTCTGAGCACTGACAGGCTGACGCTCCACCCTTCAACCTCTGCAGCAATGCTGGCAGCAATCATATGTCTATTTTCCAAAGACAACCTCTGGATTGACGCTGAGCATGTGCACTCAACTTCTTTGGTAAACCCTGTCGAGGCCTGTTCTGAGTGGAACCTGTCCTTTGAAACCACTGTATGGTCTTGCCCACTGTGCTGCAGCTCAGTTTCAGGGTCTTAATAATCTTCTTAAAGCCTAGACCATCTTTATGTAGAGCAACAATTCCTTTTTTCAGATCCTCACAGAGTTCTTTGCCATGAGGTGCCATGTCGGAGTAAAATGTGGTTTGTGGGTATGGTTTTTGCTACAAAACATGGGAAGAGATAATCTCTCTGTGACCCTATGCACCGCAGAATGCCAGGCACATCTTGCATCTGGTTGTGCTCATCCATAAGGTTTTCTTGGCAAAGATACTGGAGTGGAGTACCTTCTCCAATGGACTGCAATTTGTCTGACTTCTCTACTACGACCTGCCCCTTTTGGGTGAACCTTCATGGTTTAGTTCACAGCTTGATTGAAGTACACAAGTGCCTTCACCACAACAAGGTAGCAATCCAGAAGGGGGGGGGGGGGGTGTTAGGATTAGTGTAATGTAGCTTTGCTGTAACTTTGCTATGGAAACTACTGAGATGCTTCCTATCCCACCTGGTGTTAGTCAGTAAGTATACTGGATTCTTTTTTGCGGGAACCTTTCCAAATTCCCTTGAGTCAGACTTACAGGAGTTCTTACAGGAGCCATGGAGAAGATCCCTTGTAAATTCTGAATGCTGAATATTTCCATAGATTATGTCATTTCAGCTGTTAATTAGCGTAAATATTTTAGTGATCAAAATTTAAAAATTAGAAAATAAGCCAGAAAAAGACAAAAGGCTCTAAAATCTCATATTAAAAAAAAACATTTTTTTTTAAAGAACTACAATAGGTCAACAGCAAAATGTGGTTTGAAAGTTAAATTAATCAGCGTAATTTGCTTTTCATGCTTATGCTTTACTGTGCAATTGTAGGCATTCCAAGGGTAGGGCAAGAGCGAGCAGGTCTTACTTGGACATTATATTATTTCACCCCCTTCGCCTTAGTCTTTACCACAGTTCACCAATATCACTGAGAATTTCTAAGTGTGTTGTTTTCTCTAGTTGTCTCAGTGCTGTTCAGATGTTTTTGCTGATAGTTGGCAATAGAAATGTTTTTGCAAGTGTCCTAATAAACTGTCAGCAGCATAAACTGGATTCCATCCAGAAAAACAAACAATAAAACTTTTCTGCACATAGAGATAAGAGATAGGGTAATAATAAGTGTATATATATATATATATATATATATATATATATATATATATATATATATATATATATATATATATATATAATAAATAGTACATTTATAAGGCCATTTGAAAATCTAAAATAAGTAAAAAAAACGTATTTCTCGTTCAGGTTTCCCAGGAATACAGTCATTGTGCTGCACTCTGGGAGACTGGACAGGGACATGTCAATGAGGATACAATGTATCTTACTCTTAAAATCAAAAGCATAATTTTATATATGGCTCCTTTTAAGCATATTCTTACTGTATCACACAGCTTTTAGCAAAGCACAGGACTGGATTAAGCAACATTATGCATATATAACAAAATAACAGATTCCAACATAATTGCATATAAAACAATTATAAAGTTGGGGTATTTTAATTTGTCCCTACAAAATGCCTGTAGTGCTGCATTGGCAAAACTAGAGATGGGCTATAGTCAAATTCCAAGTCAAAATGTCTGACATTTTAAACATTGAAATGCAACAAAGCAGTGACTGTTGCACTACTGAATTCACACAGCATATGTGTACAATGTGTAGTTCAATTAACATAACACATGTAGTTTATTAACTCATTTGACAAAACCAGTTCATTCATTTTTTTTCTATTTGTGTGTATATGTCATGACTGATTTTGAGACTCCCCTGAACTCATAAGCAACCAAGACTATTAAAATGGACATGAAACGTGCTGTGGGGACTGTGACATGAGGGTTTTTGTGTGTAGTGTAGTGTGGGCCACAATAATTAATGTTGGGGTTACTGTATCATGCTAAATGCACTGTTATATTGCGTTTTTTACCTGTAACTAGCAGATGTACACTTTCTGCCATGTATGTTAATGTGACAACAAAGAGTTAACTCTGCAGTAATTTGAATGTGTATATTGCTTCATGGATTTTTTGTTTGGTCAGAGAGGGCACTGAGGGACAGATATGGGGTAATACATTAAGCAGAAACATATGGTGCTGATGTGGCATTCCCAGATGCTAATCCCAAGTCTAGTATAGTCATAAAGTGATATGCTTCACCTAACATCAAAGATACACATTTCCAGACCCTTATCTAGAAACCAGCAAAGGGTGAGGAGGTCACACTAAGAATTCAGACCCCCTCTAACAGGGAGCGATTCAGGTTTGAGAGGCCTTGTTGTGTTAGATATCTATGAAATTGAAGCAAGAATAAACTAGTCAATTTGACTCTGACTTTCTAGTCAACAGTATGTTCAGTCTGTTTTTTGCACTAAAGAAAGGTGCATGCGTTCTTCAGGAATGGTGTCCTGATCTGAATTGAACTACTGGGTGCTGAAATTGAACACAAATGCCTAGAAGGAGAAAATTGAGGTGCTTGTGGCTGAAATTATACTAGTTTTTAATGTCAAAATAAATATTAAAAAGTGTTTGTTTGCATATCTAAACATCATTTTATTACTAAGTGCTTAATAGTTCAGTTTTTACTATCTGGAACCTTCCAACTAGTCCCTGCAAATGTCTGGCCCTAATAAACACAATGGGCCTCATTCTATTAGCGGCCGCAGCCGTTGCGGGGCCGCAAGGACCGGCCGCAAGCTATTCGGCTATTCTATTCCCTTACGGCCGGGGATTCCGGCAGGCTTGCGGCCGGTGCCTTGCTATCTCTTGCGGCCGCTCGCGCCAGAGGAAAGCCTTTGATCTAAAACGGCCGCAAGAGTTTTGCAATTCAATTGCTCCGGGAAACCTCTCTGCAAGGCTAAAAACGAGCCGCTGCTTACTTGCAGGAAAGAGGTCTCGCTAGCACCAATTAAGCACATAAAATAGCTCAAATAAAGCCATCCTGCACTTTGAGAAGACTATAAAGGGATTTTAGGTGTTAGAAAAAATAGCACATAATTATCCTGTACTCAAATCCGTAAAATATTTTATTTTCAATATCCGTAAAATATCCATGTAAAAAGTCCAGAGTGCTTGGAGCACCTCAGACACACCCACGCCGCAGCCGGAAAATAAACAGTTAATTTGAACTCGGGTTTGGGCAGATGTGCAATCTTGAGAGTGGGTTTCTTTTAATCCTCATGTCCCCCAATATGATCCCTGGCATTTACAGAGCTGTACAGTGCAGGCTTGAATTTATTTTTGAGTTTTTATATTTCACAGCTTACGGCCGGTTCCAAGATATGCGGCCGGCCGTAAGAGGAGATCCTTGCGGGGCCGTATAATAGAATCGCGAGTTAACTGAACCCCCGCAAGGAATCGCAGCCTTACGGCCGATTTACGGCCGGTAATAGAATGAGGCCCAATGTCTCTGTAGTACTATATGTACAAGCCAATCGAATGTTGTCTCTCAGCAGCAAACAGACAATTTGTTAACCTGTAGTGGACAATGATGTCTTTATATCAGTCACACAGTATGTCTAGCTTATTCCTACCACCTGATAGACACAACTAACTCTTTGTGTAGAATATCAGAATATAACATTATTTGCATTGTTATATGTTTCAAAAGACTGGAAGAAAAACATGAATAAAACTCATTGTTGATTTACGATTTCAATCACACAACTGAAATCCAAAGAGAAAATGTATTAAGCTGCCAAGAGCTATAATGTAACAAATCAGAACATTTTCTATTACCTGGATCTTGTCTTCACAAGTACAATGTACATAGACAGTACAAGTGACTATCCAATTTATAAAGATACAAAATCTAGTTATAGTATAACAATGTCCATTCAATCCATTGCTATTTATTTATTTGCTATAATCCCACATGTATAGCGAAAGTCAGTTATTAGAGGACCACTAATATGTCCTGGTTATTAGATTCTCTTTTGAAGAACTTGACTTCATAATAAGCAAACTATTATAACAATGTTCCAAATAAATATAATCTGCCTATAGTTTTTACCATTGTATGCAATTGTGTTTAATGATAATTAATGTTCCTAAAAGCATTAGATACTGGGAGGAGTGGAAGGAACTGTTGATTCCAGGTGGTGGAGCTACCAGTGTTGCAGGTGATGCAGTGCAGCAGGGCCCCCTTCTAGGAGGGGCACAGTGCTGTGTAATTGTTATTTTTTGCATTTATTATTTTTCTTCTGTACTGTAGGCATGGGGGTAGGAGCCCTAAAAAACCTTTGGGGGGGGGGGGGGGTGAAGGTTAAAGAGACAAAAAAAAGCCTGTGAGCCTGAGTGGTGCAATTCAACTCCACTCCCAGGAAAGGCAGCTGGGGCAGATATACCACTGGTGCACACGGTGCAATGCACCGGGACCCTGCTCTGGAGGGCCCCCGTTCTGCAGAGACCCTCAAAATGTTTTTATTTAATTTCTTTGTTTACATTCCTTAAGTTACTTAATACTTGGAAAAGTATTCACCCCCCTTGGCATTTTTTGTGTTTTGTTGCCTCACAACCTGTAATTAACATGGATTGTTTGAGTATTTGCCTCATTTAATTTACAGAACATGCTCACAACTTTGAAGATGTTTTTATTTTTATTGTGAAACAAACAACAAATAGGACAAAATAACAGAAAAAGACAATATGCATAACTATTTATCCCCCTAAAGTCAATACTTTGTAGAGCCACCTTTTGCGGCAATCACAGTTCCAAGTTGCTTTGGATAAGTCTCTATGAGCTTGCCACATCTTACCACTGGGATTTTACACAGTTTAACTTATTCTTCACTTGTGGTTCTCAAGTATACATATAAAACTTAACTTTTATTCATAGTTTTATTACTGTGCAACCATTTTTCTTTTTTCTAATTGTCTAAACATATAGAGTTTGATTGAACAAACTAATTTTCTTTGGCTTTTCACAAGTTAGCTATTTGGTATAATTAGTTTTGTTTATAAAACGACAAATAAAAGTTATGTTTTATATGTATATTTGAGAGCCACAAGTGCAGAATAAGATTATCATTTGATCATTCTTAATCATTATACACAGAATCTGCATAGACAACAAAGTATTATTATGTCAGTTGGTTCTTTTGATTTATCTTTTGAATCACTGAGCAAACATTTTCCTTTTGTTCTAGTAATATATGTACTATACCATCACAGTGGTGCAGACTACTGTCCTCTGGTGGTCCAGTGTTTAGGATTCAGTGCTTTCACTACTGTTACCTGGGTTCGATTCCAGTCAGGGAACTAAGAGGTCACACCACCCTGAAGCAAAGCAGGGTGGGGCCTAGTCAGTAATTGGATGGGAGACCACCTAGAAATACCAAGAGCTGTATGCTGTGGCCCACTGGAGAACTAACTGGCAACCCACTCAAGTATCTCTGCCATGAAAACCAAGTGGATCAGCATGACCATTGACAAAAAGAAGATCCTGGGGTGTTACAGTCCATGTGGTCCATGAGTCAAAAACAACTTAATGATGCAAAAAAAAAACCCTATCCTCTGAAAATGTTCAGACCTAGGCCTCATCTTTCTCGGTATGTTTAGACATACACCAGCTCCAAAAACTTTGAATGCAGCCCAGATTATGCCTTTCATTATTAGGAATTATGTAAAACATATCTATTTATACTTCCAGAATGACAACAATTGCTTTGTTTATAGCTGTAAAAGAACATTGTAAATCCCAAGAGGACTTCACTTATCTAATTAGCATATTATTTGCATGTGGGAAAAGCAAACATTATCTGTTAAAGTACAATCTCTAACATCAATCTATAACTCAAGACTTAGCATCTCAATTTAAATTGTGCTATTAAGCAATTGTTTTGGAGTTGCTGAAAAATATATTTATCTTCTATGTTTCTAACATTCGTAATGAAATTGTAGCTTTTACTCTTTTTTTCTGTATATTTTAAAATTCTTTGGTGCTCTGTTTTGCAATTCAATTTGAACCTGTATGATAACGCTGAATACTGAAGACAATGATTCATTCAGTGGTACCTCAGCACCTTATGTGTAAGCTTAAAAATTAAAACTAATTATTCTAAAGTCACAGATTCACCTAGGCATTCATTTAAATGTTTTAAGAATGATGTTAAAGAAATACTATCTAAACTTTACAGAGTTTAGCAGGGTCTTCTTTCTAAAGAATGGAATATAGTCACATACTTAATCATTTTGAAAGATATGGGAAAGAGAGAAAAAGAAGGGGGATATACTATATATTTGGATCTTTTGGTTACTGACACCTAACCCCTACCCACACACATGATGAAGCTCCTCTTCACAACCTTCACAAAAATAATAAGGATGACTCCAGGCAGTGGCAGAGCTAGTAAATGGAAAGCCCCAGTGCAAAACAAAAGAAGAAATAATATATATATATATATATATATATATATATTTTTTTTTTTTTTTTATATATATATATATATATATATATATATATATATTGCATAAACTATAATTATATTATACATATTTTTTATTTATATGTATATGTATAATTATACCACCAACCCTTCCCCTCCTGTCCCCTATCACTACTTCACCTCCGGTGCACCCCTTAGGGCCCCATGGCCTCACCAGCTTGTGCGCTTCTATTGCTCTCCACACTTTTTCTTGCTGGAGCAGGGAATCCTGAATGATGTCACATGTGTATGATGTCATTCCGGATACATGCCCCATCCAGAAAATGCACAGGCAGGGGCGCAACAGAAAAGCAAAGCTGGTGAGGCCAAGAGAGCCCCGTGGGTGGGGTCCAGCGGCATATAAAAAAATAAAAAAGCATTTGGACAGCACTGGGGCCCTGCACTAGGTACAACAGCAGTAGTTCTGCCCCTATTTCCAGGGACCAGCAGGGACATTGAAACATACACAATTATGTCCTTAGTTAGACAAAGATTTTTCAGTCATATCTTTTTTCATTGTACAGTGGTCCATTATTGTTGTGCTATATCCTTTATCACAACACTGTCCTATACCCTATAACTTTTATCTCTAGTTGTGCTCATGTACATTTTCTAACTGTCCTTTATCTTTATACTCTGCTATAACAAATAATTTAACATTTATGCTACTGTTATATATCATATAGGTTCCATGTAACTTAATATTTTACTTCTCCCTGTAACTTATAGCTGCTCTACACATTAATGTTTAGTTATATGCAATTGTTGTGCTATATATTAAAGGGTTACTATTTCCTTTCTATAGATGTCCTTTACGCTATGGCATCATAGTATTGTTGTCTGTACCTTAAAGGGCCACTGTAGTCATATATTCTATATATACTCTTTGTTACGCCCGCCCAATTTTGGGGACTTCGTTCGTCCCAATTCTCTCTCTCTATGGGTCGCAACTTTTTGTTCAGATCTCGACACCAGCAGACACTTCAGATGACAGCATCATTACTGCAGAGACAGGCGCCATCAGACCCCTTTTCTTAGGATCTCAGAATCACACATCATGTACCTTTGATTAGTACAAGCAGACTCCGACACCACCTTTGTTTAGTGTGTCCAAAGTCAGACTGCCACTTTTTCAAAACACATTTTCAGATGAAACAAAACACCAAAGACTTCCCTCCAGTTCTAGCCCATCCTCCTAGGCAAATAGCTTGCTACCCCCCTCACCCACGTGGCTTTCTTGTTCTCATTACACATTTTTTCTCCTCTTACAGAGCCATAAAACTAGCTCCCCCCTTCATGACTAAAGCCAGAGCCTTAACACGTGGCCAATCGCAGGGCCATATAAATTCTTTAGAATTATTTAACCCTTTGAATATTCCAGATATGACTGTTAAGCAAGTTGTTAGTACCTTCTGACCACACATATAATAATTGATGAACCCCAAACAGGCCAGGGGGCCCTTCTGTTCATAACAGTCTTTTGAAGTATTAAGTTTAAAATAGACTTAATGTTTTAATAATGTTAAAAAAATACAATTGTCTCTAATATTAAAAACTTTTATACAAAGTTATGCAGCTGTGGTATCGGTACCATTTTTTTTATTTAATAAGGAATAATGGAAAAGATCATTAGTTTACCTTGCTGACAGAATCAACTAAGAAAATAACTAAAAAACAAAATAGATCCTTGCAGTAAAGAATAAATTACTACAAAACTTACAAAAGGTAAATATTGTGGTTATATTGTTTCTTTCTAAATCATTTGCCCCAAAATAGAATTATTCAAAATCGCATTTTGAGAAAAAAAACTAACCAAATTGGACCTTTAATACTGTTATATACCCTCTCTGTAAATGTAGATATTTTATTTATGCTTTATTTATTTTTGTAAGATAATTAATCAGTTAAATAAGACTAGATAGAGAACTTATTAGGTTGGTTTACTATAGAAGTAAACAGAGGAAAATAATCAACAAATTGCTGCAGAAAGTGTCAGGATTCATTTGGGAAATATAGCAGCTCACGACGAGGGTTGTGAGAAAGCTCCCTGCAGATTTTATCTTCATATTACTCTGAGTTCAAATAAGTCAAGTTTAGAAAAAAACTGTTAATTTTTCCTTTGGCTCAACAATTTTATAAGGTAAGTCTTATGGGAGTTTATTTCTTATGTTGAACCAAAAAAAAACTTTTTAAAGGAAAAGTAAAAATAGTGAGCTGTTGAGTCATCTGCATTTTAAGGAGACTTCTTGGATTATTTATATTCTTTAAAAAGCAGAATATAAGTAAAACTACATGATTATGTCATTAAAAGTTTGCCATTTAAAATGTGCAGTATTGCTCTGACAGTTATAGCGCAGCTGTCTGAGCCTAGGAAACCTGAATGCACTGCTGGGCCCAGGTAGTTAATCAACTGATGTTTGTAACATAATACTCTTCATTGTCAAAGAATCACATTTTTATAATTTTTGTTGTGAACATTTTAAATTTAAGATACATTTATAACAATGTTAAACATTTATAGACTGGTTACTCCTCTGTAAAATAATTTTTTTAAAAATTCATTAAAAATTCAAAACATATAGGAGTGGGAACAAAACAGAGAAGAAAACTGATGAGAAACTGGACACAGAAGTCTAACGCGTTTCATACCAGCTGTGAGTCTCTGTCCTAGCCCGGAGTGAAATGAGTTAGTATTCTATTCCACTTTTTTTTATTAGTTTGCCTTGGTTCACCTTCCTATATGTTTAACATTTTTACAAAAAAAGTTGTTTTTACTTTTATAAAAGCATATCAAATCCATGAATGTTTAAGTGTGTGAACCAGGAGTGGATCTACCGCCGGTGCAAGTGGTGGCCCTCGCCTCTAGGAGTCCCCAGTGCTGTCCCAAGCCTAAGTGCTTTTTCTTTTTATATATATTTTTTCCATAGTGTAGTGGGGGAGGGCACAGAAGAGAAACATAGGGGGAGTGTCCAGGGGAGATAGGGAACAAGTAGTTCCTTCCTCCTCCTTACCCTTACCACCCGGTACTTTTCTCTGTACCATTGCCGCCTCTCCCTACCCTTGTTGTTGCACGCTACCTCAATGACTCTCCCTATAGTGTGCCATAGTATTGCACTACCCCATGCCTATCTTTCTCTACCCCCACTATTTCATCCCTCTGCCTACCACCCTGTACTACCTCTCCACTGTCTCACCAAACCCCCAATAATAGAAAGATATATATATATATATATATTTGAGGTCAATTTTTTTTTGCACCAGAACTCTCCATTGGCTAGCTCCATCACTGGTGGAAATGTGCCACTGGTTGTTGCTTTCTGTGCCTTCAGTACCTGCGTAGAAGATAATGTGACTGAACTTAACTATATCTGTGTGTAATATTTAGTTTCTCATAAGAGTCTGCCAGCCATACTTCTAACACGCCATTTTTTTGTATAGGCGTTTTTGTACATCCATGATCCTATGGGCCAGAGCATGCCAGGCACATCTATAGTCGTGCCTATGCATAAAGGTTTTCTTGGGTTGCCAGTTTCTTTTCCAGTTGAGCATGATTTGTCAGACCTCTCTGCTTTGACCTGCCCATCTTGGGTGACCCTACATGGTATAGCTCACAGCTCTTCACTATGAGAAGGTAATGATCCAGAAGGGGTTGCCTACACTAGAGATACTGAAAAAAAGGAGAGGAGCAGTACAATGAAGATGGTGTAAATTTTCTCACTAGATATTCAGTTTATATTACAATGCATGTATAAGTTCTGTTATATTTGGCAATTTAAATCTATGGCCTTGATGTTAAGCGGGTATATTTATCAAGGGGGCGTAAAAATAAAGATAAGTAATGATATCTGGATTTAAAACAAAAATGATCCCCACTTCCTATGTTTTCTATAGGAGCCATTTATCAAGTGGGAATGAAACTAACTCTGTGTGATAAATAGCTTGCATAAAAACATAGGAAATGGGGATTTATTGCACATTTTTATCTCCACTTGATAAATATACTCCACTGAATTGACAGCAGCAGAAATAAATGCTATTCCCAAATGATTTGTATTTTCATCTATTGAAGTGAAATTGTTTCAGAACTATATATTATTATATTAGATATATGTTTGTATGTTGATACAAATGTACCTTTCTACAGCAAAATAAATTCTTACATTCAACTCTGTGACAGCAACTGATGCTCCAATTACAGATAGTGTGCTCGTCATTTGCTTGTTGTTAGCATAAAATTGGTTTCACGAAATGCGAATTTAATTTCAATTTGTATAACTATTTCAGTTTTCATTTTAAAATACAAGACTACTATACAAATAAAAAAGTATATTGCTTTTTTTTCAATGATAAAAGCACAAATATCTCTGCCTCTCTTTGGAAGAATTGACATAAATCAAATAGAAGCAATTTGCAGGTAGGAATATTTTCCAACCTCTCAAGTCGTCTTCTATCAAGGCTGGTAAAAAGTGTAACGCTCTCTGAAGTCTGACAGTTTGGAAGCGTGTGACTTTTTCTGTGTTTTTAAGGAACTGTCAAACCAACTACTAAATCTGATTGCCATTACTGAAGTTGGGAACGGATTTATTTTTTCGTCTTTGTAAATATTCCATGGTATTTTTTTTGCATCAACAAAGGTAGAATGACCTTATCGGCCAATTACATTTAACATCGTTGGATGTCAAAGGACATTACACTTTAATCTTTTATATGATTATACAACTTAACTTTTTAGTTCCTCTTTATAAAAGTATGCCTTTCCCTTCTGATAAAGTGCATTTAGAAATGTTAGGTACTTTGAAAGAATTGCAGTTTTTTTTCTGGCCTGATTTGTGACCTTTAAATAACTGCTGTAAATGGCATATTAGCACCTCTAGGTGATAGTTTCTTACTGAAATTATTATAGTTCAAGATGAACATCTTCAGAAATCTCAGGATTTGGCCATGTCTGAAGAACTGAAAGGAAATGAAATTATTCTTGTATTCAGAGATTTTGGATACGATACACTTTCTAATGCTTAAAGAAAAGCACTGATGTCTTCTTTCATCAGAAAGGTCGACAGAGACTCTCCAAACAGATCTTCTAAACGTTTAACCTTTACCTATATATTAAAGTTATTTTAACATATCATAGATAAGCTGTATATAAAGTAATGTCACAATACATGCTCTATTGAATTCAAGATTGATAGACATAAAGGATCCGATGAGCAAGTGTCCCAACGATTTTAGCTTGTCATCAATTTTATCTCTATTAATGACCAAGGATTGGTAAATGAAAGTCCACAATGCAGTATAAATAGACCCCTTGTGGCCTCTTCAGTATTCACTAAGCTGTTTCCAGTAACTTGTCCAAGTATTGTGTGGAATACTCTAGTACTAACACACCATCATATCCACTAATCACTTTATTCACTTTATTACACTACAAATCAAAGCAGTTTTCAACTTCAAACCTAAAAAATGTCGAAATGCATATTGCAATTATTATTATTATTAACTTTTATTTGTAATGCGCCAACATATTCCATAGCGCAATACAGGGGATAAAAACAAGGAAAAATACAGCATTAACAACCTTCCAAAAATGGAGGACCCTGTTTTGAGCTTAGAATCTTTGCAGAAAGTGCTTTTTCCCAAAGCATCCTAGAAGACTGAAAACTCGCCACTTACAATCTAAAGGGAGTGGAAGGGGCAGAAATCAGGGAAAGATTAAACAGATAAGGAATAAAAAGGGTCAGAAGAGAAGTGAAAGTTAGAAAGGTTTTTCATTTAGGGGGAGAGAAGGACAATATGTTGTCTGCCCCTAGTGGTGAGATAATATATGCAAGTAGGAAAGTCAGGCGATTCCCATTTCACTATATATTTAATCAGAAATGGGCTGGTAGGGTGAGGGGCAGGGAGGGAGGGCAGAACTCCCAGAACTCAGAGTAACCAATGAGGCCTTCTAAAACCAGGATGTAGGTAAAATTTGGGCTAAAATGAAAACAATAAAAATAATATTGCAATGCAAATTTTTTTATATATTTATAATCAAGTAGTAGTCAAATAAGAAGGTTATATTGAAGGTAATAATTTACTATATTTGGTTATTATCATATAAGATGCAAGCTAAATATATTTTTAACTTCTATTATAATAGGAATCTTATAGTGAGTATAATACTGTATTATGCAATTGTGGGATAATTAGAATATTGGTTTATACATAGTTTTGTGGTAGCGATAAAATATATTATGAGTATAATTAATATTCATTGTCACTAGCGCCAATTGTGCACTTGCAGTAACTCTGGGGTAAAGTAAGAAAGTGGGTGGTGAATTAAAGAGAGCATTGTCGACCTTAGCATATCAAAGCCTTCTTAAAGCTTAATCTAAACATGATTTTTTTTCTGGTCATTGACTTCTCATCCTGTAACCAGATCCTTAATGAATGATAAAATGTATGTAACCTTCACATTAGTGTAAATAATGGCATATTTGGCCTAACATCAGTCACTCTCATCTGTAATAACTTCAAATCTCATGTCGGTCCATTCATTTCTATGATTATTCCTTAAATGATAAATTCTTGAATTTTCAGTGTTGCTATTTAAAGTATGACTGTGATAGTCAGGGCCGGATTTACATCTTCGGCACCCATAGGCACAGCAACTGCCTCCTTCTTGTAACTCTCAAGTTCCAGTTTTTCACCCAATAGCGATAAGTCTGTGAAATGCAGTATTTCATTTTTTGCCAAGGAGTATTTTGAGGTGTGAAATATGGCGCCCTTCACAGGGAAGTTCACCTAGATGGCTGCCTAGTTGGCCTAATGAAAAATCCAGCCATGGTGATAATATATTTAACAATATACTGTTTTAAGAACTAGACTTGAAAATGTTTTAACATTAAAAATAAAACAATACATCTCTAATATATTACCTTTTAGATGTCATATGTGCAGTTATACTGCTGTGGAATCCATTTTTATTATTATTAACCTTTATTTGTAATGCACTGACATAGAGCCTCATTCAATTGGCCAAATCCCAATTACATGAGCCTGTAATGTTACTGATATTTAATTGGCTACTTTTAGCTACTCACATTCGCTTTATGAGTTACAGGCTCAAAAGTAGTGTGGGTTATCAAAAACATAACTCCGTCCTATCTCCTCCTTTGATGTTTCAAGCCTGCAAATGTCTAGTAAGTGGCAAATGTATCAAACAATTATACGTGTACTAGATAGGACACTCAATTGGGTTAAACCCCTGTTCATAACACTGCAAAAGCAAATAAACACACACTACTGTACTTAAAAAATATATTATTTATATTAATCCCGGCATTCAATAGGTTGTACATATCATGGAATCTGCATGGACTAGAACAGTTGCTTTATTGATCTTTATTGATTTCTACATTTCTGGATTGCGAGTCTGATCACACATTGTACTTCTAAACACTAATTGATTGTAGTTTAAACTTTTACTGATGTCATGATGACAGTCTCATTTACTATTGGCTCTGTCTAAAAAGTAAGTTACGGGCTTGCTTAATTGATCATGATTGTGCCCTGAAATGCTACTTATGGGTTCATGGCTTGTGTGTGGAGGCTGTGAGCATTTTATTACGGGATAGAGACAATTGAGTACATCTAGATATGTAGAACATTTTTAACCCGCAGCCAAAATGTGGGTTCCATGTAATTATGGGCTTGCAATTGAATGAGGCCCCTATTCAGTATCTATCTATCATTATGGTTCTTGATGAGGTTAGAAAAGACAGAATTTATAACTGCCAGTGCTTTTAATAGTGAGAGTGGACAATGGGAATGTGTAATCTACAACTGCCATAGCCTTCAATAGTAGTAATATGCTTCATTAATTTACAAGGACATACCCTACTGAGATAGAATCCACCTACAAAAAAAGGATAAGGATAATTTTGGTATAAAATATAAAAATATTTTGCCCATTATAAGGTACATTTATCCAAAAATCTATATATAAAACAAAATTGACCACAGTGGTTCTTTAAGGAATATATAATATTTTAGCACATTGCAAATGTTTGCATCCTACAATTTACTGCATGATATTTTTGCTAACATTGCTTTAAGTTAAAGTAGAAACTTGATTAGAAAAACAGTGCACTATCCTTCAAATTCACAATGGGATAAAAAATAACCTTGCAGAGAGAATCTGAGGAAGAAGGAGCTTAAACTATGTGGATTGCTCACCTCATTAATGGAAAAAATGGATAGCACGGACCACAAAAAGCTTCTGAGAATCAGAGATTGTATATTCTGTGTTTCAGTTCATTGGTAGTATTTGTCTGCTAGCGTACTGGTGTTTATGTATTATTGTTGCATATATAAAATACCAGACATAACAACACAAAATTCATTAAAACTCTGCTCCATGCATGTGCTATGCCAAGCTTAAATAGATAGATAGATAAATAGATAGATAGATAGATAGATAGATAGATAGATAGATAGATAGATGATATTTGTCATGATAAATGTATTAGCAATTTTACCCAAAGAGATATTCAGTGGAGTATATTAGAGTTTTTAATCTTGTGTCGATGCTTTGGAAACAAGCACTATGTACGTTTGATTTTAAGCTCAAAAACAGGGCTTTCCATTCGTTGCAATGTGTTCATTTTCTTTTTGCCATGTACTTAACCCCTGTATACCGCTACGGAATATGTTGGAACCTTGAAAAAAATAAAAGATAATAATAATACAGTAGCATCTGAACACATTCTTAAGAATGTTTATTACAAAAAAATCCTAATTGTGCATTCTTACAGTAAATAGATCCATATTATAAAATACTAAAATATTGAAAAATATTAAAAATAACATGTTCATTTAAATAAAAAAATGAAAGACCTGATGTCTTCATTCTCTACCTACTGCTCTGTATATTAAATTGTAATGAAGTGGCTTCTAAAGTATATTAGGTATGTCTAGATGTCTAGTGTTCATTCACAAAAAGGTGAACAGGTATATTTTTTGTCTTATAGAACAGGTATTAGACTGGAGGCCACTTGGACAAATTGCAAAACATATAAGCCTGAGAAAAGGCTGACTATCTATCTATCTATCTATCTATCTATCTATCTATATATATATATATATATATATATATATATATATATATATATAGCATCATTCTGTCTATCTATCTATTATTATTATTATTATTATCTTTATTCATATCGCGCCAACATATTCCGTAGCGCTGTACAGGTGGTTAGTACATGGCAAGAAACAAACTTAACACCTTAAAGAATGGAGGGCCCTGTTTTTGAGCATATAATCAAATGTACATAGTGCTTGTTTCCAAGACACGGACACACAAATGAAAAACTCGCAAACTTACAATCTAAGGGTATCTATCTATCTATATATATATATATATATATATATATATATATATATATATATATATATATATAAATAAATATATATAGCATCATTCTGTCTATCTATCTAAAAATATAAATATAAAAATTATAAAATCAATTTTCAGATAAGGTATTTATAATTTTATTTACCATAGAATAAAAGATGACATTTTACGATATATATATATATATATATATATATATATATATATATATATATATATATATATAATGTAATATCATTCCTATTGCTAATTTGGCCTCCTTCTCTCCTCCAATCTCATAGGAGGCCAGCAAGTAAACCTCAATATTGCAACTTATAGTGCACAAAGGGCCTCATTTAATTGCGATTTGGCCAATTGAATAGTGCGCTATATAAGCACAGAGCATATTTTTTTACAGAAGTTTTTAGTGAAGAACTTGCTTTTGGATAGAAGATCACTAACTAAAAACTTTTGTAAAAAAATATGCTATGTGCTTATATAGAGCCCTATTCAATTGGCCAAATTGCATTTGAATGAGGCCCGAAGCTTGTAGGATGGCAGGAAGTATGGAAGCTAACATGACAACACTATAGAGATGATGGAAGAAAATGGAAAATGTGTATTCATTTATAAATCTATATCTATATAAATGAACTAGTTGGGCTTTCATTATGGTAAATTCATTTTTGAAGGATTAATGACTTATTTAATTACTATAATATTCATATATAATAGGTCCATATTGATAAAGATACCTATAAAGATACTAAAATGTTGCACTTATCTATCTATCTATCTATCTATCTATTTATCTATCTATTGGTGATTATGAATATGGGTGCAAATCAGTGCCTATAGCAGCATAAACACTAAATATGCTTTTCTGATTTATGTATCTCTCCAATCTAGCCGGCATCTTCAGACCCAAATTTTTTATCACAAATGTTCAGCAAACGGAGTATTTTGTTAGATATAGGATTATTCTTTTATTCCCTAAAGCATTTTTTTCATTCCAAATTTCAGTATCACTTATTTCTTTCTTACAGTCAATCTGCCTGCAACCCCACAATGGCCTTTGACTTATAGTGCACTTTCATGGCATTTATTAACAGCCCAGCCAACACTCTGCACAGTGCAAGTGGCAACCATAAAATAAATGAGACCTTTTCCAATATTTGAAGCTGCCAAAACTATGATTAATGTCACAAAGAACCCAAAACTTTTTGATTAAAATCCATTTAAACTTAGACTCTTTTCCTGTACCAAACAAGTAAACACTCTATTGGCTTCTAACTGCAAAAACTGTCATTGACCGTGGCATCCCGAGAAAGGCTGTGTTTTCATTTTTTTTACAGAAGTGCATTTGTCAAAAGTTCTACCCGTATGGATCTAATATTGTTTTATCTTACAATTTATATTATGTAGAAAGCTGAAAGTTCTATAAAATGTGTTGGGTGGGTTTATACATGCTTCCCCAGGCCTCTTTCCTTACTGCTTTTATTTGAGAAGCTAACGGTATCATGATAATTTATGCAATGGAAGAATTTTGTATTGAATTAGTTGTTGTGGTTTAGTTGTTCAGTCATGTCCAACCTTCCATGGCCCTATGGACCGTAGCACGCAAAGCACATCTTGTGCTCATCCATATGGTGTTCTTGGCAAAGATACTGGAGTGGGTTGCCAGTACCTTCGCCAGTGGACCACAATTTCTCTGACCTCTCTACTATGACCTGCCCATCTTGGATGACCCTACATGGTACAGCTGACAGCTTCATTGAAGTACACAATCCCTTTCACCACGACAAGGTAGCAATCCAGAAGGGAAAGGCATATAAAGAATGCAGAATTCTATAGGATAACAAGAGACAAGGAGACATTCTACAATGAGTGATGTAAAGAGATCAAAGAAGATAACAGTATAGGTTAGTTAAAGTCAAGAGATATTTTCAAAATTGAGGATCTCAAAGTCACCTTTCATGCCAAAGTGGGGATGATAAAGGACAAAAATTATAAGGACTTAACAGAAGAAGATCAGATAAAGAAGTATTGGGAGGAATACACTGAAAGTCTGTACGTAAGGATCTTAACAGAAGTGATGACCTTAATAGTTTGTCCAATGAGCTGGAGGCAGACATCTTGGTAAGTGAAGTGAGATGGGCTTTAGGATGTCTTGCTGATAACAAGGCTGCAAGAATGTATAAAATCCCAATTGAACTATTAAAAATTCTACAAGATGATGCAGTGAAAGTGTTGCTTACCTTATGCCAACAATTCGAAAACTCAACAATAGCCAATAGACTGGAAAAGGTCAGTCTATTTTCCAATATCCAAAAAGGCAGTGCCAAAGAGTGCTCCAATTATCAAACAATTGCACTCATTTCGCATGCCAGCAAGGTAATTCCTAACGGTATATGTAAGTTTCCTGCATTTCAAATGTTGCCTAATAAACAGCTACTGTGTAGTAGAAAAATATATATTATATTGAAAAGTTGAATGCACTTACATATTTATATGCTAGATACTGATATGTGGATGTGCACACCCCTAGGAAACTTACATAAAGTGTACCCTGCAGGGTACAGTGTGTGACCTCTAAAGGAAATAATGGTTGGTGGGGTCACAGCTGAAATTCCCCATAAGAAGACAGGCAGAGATAAAAAACAGACAGCAACTGCCAGATTGTGATACAAATGTTTCAGTCTTTACTTCCTCCTGATTGGCCAAAATATTTTTTGCAAATTGTATACCAGTTTAGTCTGGGTTTGGAGGGTGTTAACCCTAAGTTTCAACTGACAGAAATTAAAAGATATTTTGCTAACTTCAAGGTACATGTTTAAATGCTTATTTTGGTATTTTTTTCATGCCATTTTTTTCCATACACTACTAATTCTCCTCTATCAGATGCACTCATAATCCAGCTCACTTACATATCCCTTTAATATCCTACAAGCTCCACTCCAACAATGTATGGACCGGGAAGTACCAGCTTTGCAAGCCGGGTTACCCAGAGGAAGAGTCAAAAGAGATCGTATTGCCAATGTCCGATGGATAATAGTAAAAGCAAGAGAGTTCTAGAGAAAATATTTTCTTCTGCTTCATAAACTATTCTAAAGCCTTTGACTATGTGGATCAAGACAAAAAGTGATTATAGTGATTATTAAATACCAGATCATCTCATCCACCTGCTGAAGAATCTGCATGTGGACCAAGAAGCCACTGTCAGAACCGAACATGGGCAACAGAATGGTTCAAGATTTGAAAAGGTGTGCGACAAGGCTGTATATTGTCACTTTATTTATTCAACTCATAAACAGTTCATCATGCGTGAGGCCAGACTGGATGATTCCAAAGCTGGAATCAATATTGCTGCAAGAAATATCAACAATCTATCATACACGGATGGCACTACTTTGATGGCTGAAAGTGGGGAGGAACTAAAGGACCTATTGACGAGGATGAAAGAAGAGAATACAAAAATTGGCCTGCTGCTAAACATTAAAAATATGAAGATCATGGCAAATGGCTTTCTCAGTTCCTGGCAAATAAATGGGGAAGAAGTGGAGGCAGTGACAGATTTTATTTTCCTGGGATCCCAGATCTTTTCAGATGGGGACTGTAGCCATGAAATTAAAAGACATTTGCTGCTGGGGTGGGAATCAATGGCATGCTTGGACAAGCTTGTAAAAACTAAAGATATTACACTATCAACAAAGGTCCACATAGTTAGAACAATGGTATTCCCAGTAGTAACACAAGGATGTGAGATCTGAACTATAAAGAAGGCTGAGCATCACAGAATTGACACCTTTGAATTGTGATGTTGGAGAAAACTACTTAGAGTGCCTTGGATTGGAGAAAGATCCAATCAATCAGTACTACTGGAAATTAAGACAAACTGTTCACTGGAAGGTTTGATCATGAGGCTGAAGCTAAAATATTTTGGCCATATCATGAAAAGGCAGGATTCCCTAGAGAAGACTCTGTTACTGGGTAAGATTGAACGCAGATAAAGAAGGGAACTACAGAGACGGAGATGGATAGGTTCATAAACATGAACCTAATGGAGATCATAGGGGCAGTGACTGACAGATGCACCTGGCATGCTGCAGTCCTTAGGGTCACAGAGAGTCAGACATGACTGACTGACTAAACAACAACAGCAATATTTGAATATATTTGTGGTAATTTTAGGATACAAGGGAAAATGAGTTGTAAATCAGGTATGGAGTGTGCACAAACATAAGTGGGCCTGTGGTCGAATAAAACCTAAATACGACCCTAGATCACACCCTTATAGCACCATAACACATAGGGGAAATTTCCTGCAGAAATGTAAAAATCCTCAGAAACAAGTAGATGCAAATTAGACTAAATTATGTCTAAGTATATAGCAGCCATCCACATTGTATCCAGCTGCCATTAGATGTTTCCACACCAAGTCTGATCTCCAACTTGTGGAATACATAAAACATCCAAACTGGGTTGTTGTTGTAAAACTAAAATAACTGCGCCGTGGTGCCTCATGAATTAAACCTTATTTGAAATGTCTTCGGTGCCAATTCAAATGCTTTCAAAAAATCATTTTAAATGTCAACAACTTTATTAAAATTATATCTCCCAGCTTGAGTAGACCTCTTCTTGAGATGGACATAGTCACATCAAACAAATCTTTAGAAAGACTGGCACCATGAGAGCCATTCAGTCCCTCTTTCATTATGTTTAGCTGTATGAGTTTAGATAATAAAAACAGAGATCTATTGTAAAAGATTTGTCATTTCAGTTTTTTGTTTGGCTAAGCACCTCAGCCATCCTTTTTTTTCTCTCTCTCGCTCTTTTCATAAACTTGGCAATCAGACTCCTTAGGGCATTGACATTCAAATACATTTATTGTCATCACAAATGGTACCGAGGTGTTCGAAATATCAGCACTTTTAATATTTGTTAGCTTCTCTTATGACTGTAAGCCTAAGTGCAAATGACAATTTTATTGAATTTAATAAAAATTTTAGACCATATTCTAAAATATGAGTTTCTGATAAAGTGCATTTTATGGTTCTGTGGGGAATCACAGCATGTTTTGATGCTTACAACAGCATTTTCTTTTCTTTTTAAGTTGATAAGTGTTTTTAACTCAAAAGCCTGTGCTTTTATTGGGAAGAGGCCTCGAGTTATACAATGATTGTACATTATGTTTCATCTCATTGAGGATAGCCTGATACTATCAGAGTTAAAACTTATCCCAACTTTTTCTCTTTTCTGGAGATATTTTTTAATATAACTTAGCTTAATGCCAGTTAAATGACCACTATATGATTTTTTTTAAAGTGGCAAAATATAAGAACTGAGTATGTTATAAAATAAAGTACTTTTAGGTGTGCCGGCAGTATGTTATATCAGGGGCAGATCTACCGCCGGTGCAACGAGGGCATACCTGACCAACACCCCACCCTGACCACCTCCATATATATATATATATATATATATATATACTAGCGAACTGCCCGTCAAAAAATGACGGCAATGAAATTGTAAGTGAGCTAAGGGTGTTTGGTGTATATAATGTGGCTGATGTAGCGTCGTTCATTTCTATGTCATGCAAGTTTTTCTGAATATTCGTTTTCTATGTTGTGCGAGTTTTTTGGAATATCCGTAGCTGTTTGGTGGGCTTTTTCTGAATATCCGTAGTTGTTTGGTGGTGTTTTGCTTGTTTATGGTAGTGTTTTGCGTGTTTAGGGACCTTTAGCCTCGTTTTCGTTTTGTTCGGCTTAGGTGATTTTCGGGTCTCTAAACTCCGAAATTTGTGCTTAAATGGAGGTGTAACTTCAGTTGCAGAGGTCCTCGGTGGCCCCCCTTGCTGTAAGTAACCTTTTTATGTGTTTGTTGTTTGTATTTGTTGTGTTTGTAATGTTTTTGGGGTTGTGCGGGTTGCGTCCTTCTTTTCTAATCTTGTAGGTGTATTTCGGCAAATACGTAGGTGTTTGGTGGTGTTTTGCATCTTTAGACTGCTGTAGCCAAATACGTAGGTGTTTGGTGGTGTTTTGCGCCTTTAGACTGCTGTAGCCTCGTTTTCGTTTTTTTCTGTGGCCATTTTTTCTCTCGCTTAGAGAATTTTTTAGTGTCTAAACTCTTTTAATTTGACTTAAATTAAGGTGTAACTTTAGTTTTCGAGGTCCTGGATGCTCCCTCTTCCTGTAAGTAAGCTTTTTATGTATTTGTTGTGTGTATTTGTTGTATTTTTCATGTTTTGATGTGCGCGTGTTGCGGACGATTTTTGCGAGGTCGTAATCGGTTGTAACGTGTCTCGTATTTTGTTTCCGTTACGACCCTTGCCAGCAGCTGCGACCCTCGCTTCCCGAGAACCACGGGCTTGCTATGTGAGCCTGAAAGCGTGAGCAACGGCTCGTATGCTCACAAATATATATGTGATATATATATATATATATATATATATATATATGTATATATAAAAGGATAAGCATCCAGCTCCACGCTGATGGTAAGTAGTAGTCTTGAAACGGCTGTATGTGGGTGGGATTCCTGGCTTGTGTATAATCCAACCCTAGATTTGCTCAAAGCTGTTTGATACAGCGGACATATACTTAAGGGAAGCCATGTTTCATATGGTTATGGATTGCAAGACTGTAGCCTTTGTGGGCACATGTGTGTGTCCCTGCCAGGGTTCCCAGAATGCAAATGATTTACTATATGTGTATATATATATATATATATATATATATATATATACACAGCAAAATCATTTTTCTCAAGCTTTATTCTAGTTTCTATACCTCAAATAGTGTGAGATTCATTCCGTGTCCAACGCTCCAATTCACAGGGCCATTATACACCATGCACATTTTTGAGTTGAATAGTCAGGATTATTTTTTTTGCCGATTTTTGACACAAACACAATTTCACTAATCCTCTTGACACACGGGGGGGCTCCTTTTCAATGCACAAAGCTTATAGTCTGAATGTCCCCAGTCTGCCACCTCACATAATGTGTACAAAATACAAATATATGCAATCTCTTTCGTGACTGCGGTATGTCATTATATTACCAGCACCTGGTCTTGAAAGGACCACCGCACTCTGGAAAACATATTTTTATCAATTGAATCAAAATTAAAGTTTTCTACGTTTTCTAAACATTTTAGTGAAATATATGAAAAATGTTATTTTGCCACGTCTATTGCTCAGTATAGTGGTGACTATCTCCCCCCTCCCATACTCCCTTACAGAGAGCTTCTGTGTTATAAAAAAACATAGAAGAGATTCATTTTGAATCAATGTAAAACTATTTATTTCCAGAGTTCAGTGGTCTTTTTGCAAATATATTTTCGTCTTTTTCAAATATATTTGAAAACATTTTTTTCCAATTGCTTTTACATTGTACAATGAAAAAATATGTTTTTAAAATATGAGTCATAGAGCTAGCTTTTAGATGGTGGCATGTTTGAGAGAGCCATTTACAATTCTACAGGGCAGGGCTTGCAATTATTGTTGCAAGCTGACTGCTTCTGACTATGTGTGGGTGAAGGGTGTAGGTGTCAATTTCCAAAAGCTCCATTAATAGAAATACCTCTTCCTCTTTACCCCAGCTCCTCCTTCCACTGCAATAAACTTGGAGATATTTATATATTTATGTATTATATATATATATATATATATATATAAATATATATATATATGCAGTTATGAAGAGTGAGATAGCCGTGAATGTCCAGTAATCCAGTTGAATAATCAGAGTATTGCAGTAATACCTTTTTTATTGGACAAACGTATTCATAATAAAGCGACGAGCTTTCGAGAGATAATGCTTCTCTTTATCAAGTCAAAAAGCAATACGAAAAATATTTTTTTCTTGTTTTTCCAATTTTCCCCCCCCATCTCTTTCTGTTTGCTGTCTTTAGTTCATACTTGTATCAGTATCGCTTTTTTTGACTTGATAAAAAGAGGCATTATCTCTCGAAAGCTGGTCGCTTTATTATGGATAGGTTTGTCCAATAAAAAAGGTATCACTATTCACTGCAATGCTCTGATTATTCAACTATATATATATATATACAGTACATATCATATGTAATATAACAAATTGGTGTAAAGCTGTGTGTGTTGGAAGGACGTTTTCGTTTACTGGAGTGCAAACATCCTGCTTACGAGCCTGTGAGGGGGAAGGGGTGTGGTTTCAATTTAAATCAATTATGTAACAAATCCCCCAGACCTCTCACACTTCCTTCCTCTTCCATCATCATAGATAAAACCACACCCTCATGATCTGGCTGACAGGAAGTCATGAAACGAAAACGAGATTCCTCTTTTGCTCAACAAATTGTCTCTAAAAATGATTTATGTTCATAGGGCCATATTCAGTTCGAAGCCCACAACTTGATCGCAGACAGCCAAATGTCGGCGGGTGTGTTCCGGGCTCCCGTTGGTCTCCGATTGCGATGCTATTCAATTGCTCAAGCCTGCAAGTTACCATCCCCAAGCCAAAACCATAAACCATGCACTGGTTGGGAGCACTTCAGGGTGGGAACATGATCAATTCAGCAAGCCTGTAACCGCCGATTTCGAATCAGCCAATAGAAAATGATACTGTCATTATTACGGTAGTAAAACGTGGAGGTTACATGTCAATCAATTAGGTTTGGGGGTCCGATATGTGATCAGACTTGCAAAACCAAAACATAACGAATTATGAAAATGAATGCCAATACTGTTCTAGTCCATGTGGGTGGCCCAATATGTATTAACTCATTGATATGTGAGATTGATTTAACACTGAAATGACACATAAAAATGAATTTAATATCCTGCCAATTTGCGGGCTTGAGACTGTTGTGCAATTAATTCTAATGTCTATCATCGCTTTCCCCGTTATTTACAGGGCAGTAGTGATTTTTTATTTGCATTTACATTGCTACGAAGCGGCGTTTAACCCCATTGTGGATCCTCTCTAGCACTTGTAGGATTTTCTCCTTCATTTGCCAATTACGGATGTGAATACATTTGCGGGCTTGGGGAAATTGAGCAATTGAATAGAGATTTGCGATTTTAGCCTTGCGAAAGTGAAAGATCAAAGGCTTCGGGAGGCTGTAAGTTACGAGTTCAACCAATCACAATATTTTCAAGCCTGTAACTCGGAAGCCGTTCTCAGCCAATTGAATAGCAAATTAGCTTGCGACCTCAGTTACGGGCCTCTGGATCGACAAAAACCTCAATTGAATATGGCCCATAGTTTGCAAAGCTGTTATTCTTGTTAATTTGTTTAATTAATTATTTCCCAAACAAGTATAGGTTTTCTAGAACTACAGAGGTCCTTTAAATGAAAATTCTGCATTTATAAAAAAATAAAAAAAAATAAACGTATTATTACATTGATTAGCTGTTACTCAGTCCCACCAGGTCATCCAATCGAGCTGTTACCCTATGGTTCTCACCAGCCTTTGGTAGTACACAGACTTGCACATGAGAGCAATGATAGACACTTATTTCCACTAATGAGGAATTAACCCCAAGCTACGACTCTATGGTCCCCTTGGTGTCCTATTTATGTCATGCTGTGTCTAAAATTGTATCGAGATCCTGCCTTACCTTGGCAACTTTTTAATTTTGTGGTGTTTTATTGTTTAATTATATTTGTATATTGTGGTTTAAACTGTGACTAAGAAAGAAACCTCTCAAAAGACAATGTTATAATATTCTATCCTTGAGGCTTAGCCCCAAAGCTTTTACTGTATGCCAGGTAGCCTAAATATATTCTCCATAACTTGCATTTTATTTGTTATGAGTCATTTCACAATATTAGAATATTATATATTATAAATTCTTCTTTATGTATATTTGTACAAATGCCATAGCCTTTTTATATATTATTTGTTTTTCTATCATTTTCCACTTGTTACTGGACTTAATCTATTAATACTGCCCTACATCATCTGATAGAGCACTGAAAACCATGAGAATTCACTTTTTTTAAATTGATGCATATTTCACTTTTTTATAAGAGCTTCTGTATAACCTAGTTAATATACAAATGGGTTTAATGGCTGTGTTCACTTCTGGATTGCTCCCTTGTTGTGGTGAAGTGGCTTGTGTACTTCACTAAAGCTGTGAGCTATACTATGCAGGGTCACACAAGATCATCAGGTCATAGCAGAGAGGTCAGACAAATTGTGGTCTTCTGGTGAAGGAACTCCAGTACCTTTGCCAAGAAAACTATATGGCTAAGCATCACCAGAAACACAGACAGGTGAGCCTGGCGTGCCACGTCCATATGGTCACTGAGAGTCGTACACAACTGAAGGGCTGAAAAACCAAAACGACAAAAACAAATGGCTGTGTGGAGCTTCCTAGACATGCAGGTCCTAAAGGACCAAAATCACAAATAGCAATACACTCTGTTTGCTACAATCAAAAAAATTCAATTTGCTAATTTGTTTCTTAAGACTTTAAAACCCAAAGTGAAAAAAAAAGTGAAATGTATTATTGCAATAATTGGATTATACTAACACTAGAGGGAGCTTTTCATTCAAAATGCTGCAGTACAGCTTGGGGTGACTTCTGATGACTTAAGGTAAATAAACACTTTGAGTGCTGTAAAAGGTAACATTGCAGAATTTAAAAACATTTATGATCAGTTAAAAGAGTAGCAGTGCACAATGTCAGGCAGCAGCAACAAAGGCAAATAAAATATCAAATATTTCACAATGAGTAAAGAAGAGGGGCATCTTTCTTGTTGGGTGGCCGGGAGCAGTGTCAGTAAAAGCACGGCGAGGGGCGCTAGTTGAAGCTGTCAACATATTACACAATTTCTAACCTTAAACTGTTACCCTAACCATTACTCTTACCCCTAACCTAACCCTATATTACTCTAATGCCTTACCCTAACACTATAAAATTGAGTTTCATTTTAGATGAGATTCAGTAAAATCGGGATTAAAGTATTAGCAACACCATCTAGCAACCATTCGCCTACACTGTTGCCCTAACTGCTAGCGGCCACCCAACAGGAAAGGCCCGAAAAGGGTTTTTCGCGGTTAGTAGCCATACTGTGGAACTATACTGTGAGAAGAGCTGAGATAATACGAGAAGGGCTGTTTTTCCCCTTAGAAAAAAGTACATTCAGTAGATAATGTCAGATGCATTTGAGATACTTAGCCCAGCATGGAAGCCCTCAAATCCATTAAAACGTTTAATAAAATTCAGGAGGGAAGTCTTCTTCAGTGGAATACAAGAATAAGAGATCATGATTTGAAGTTGGTAGATTTAGTGGTAAAAAAGAGCATGCACAGTTGGAAAATATACAACTGTGCATTAGCTAATCACCTCCACTGTTAAAATGAATTCATTTCACTAGAAAAGGCTGCAAGACAGGAAGAAGGAATGCAAATTTTAGTTATTGCCTAAAATAATATGATTACATTGGGGAATTTACAAATAATCTTCTCACTTAAAATTAGGTTATAAGAGCTGAAAAGAGGTGAAAATGACTGTTTTTTCAATAGGTAACAGTACTTTGTAAATATCGAGATGATGTAAGATACAAAGGAGGCTTAGTAAATTCCTCCCAAGATCAATTATATATCACTGATTTATATTTAGTTTTGACAACCAACTATAAATATCATTATATATGTAAATATTTCACTATTAATATAGCTGGATCTGTGGCCCTTTTATTTTAATGAATGCTATAAATGGGTTTGCAGTCATTATTAGTGATTCTACCCCTTACTTACTAAAAAGGATATTGTAATCTCTTGGGACAAGAATTAACGGGCCTGATTCAAATGTGATTTGGCCAATTGAATAAGGCTCTATATAAGCACAGATCATATTTTTTTACAGACGTTTTTAGTTAGTGAAGACCTTGCTTTTGGATAGAGGTTCACTAACTAAAAACTTTAGTAAAGAAATATGCTCTGTGCTTATATAGAGACGTATTCCATTTTCCAAATTGCATTTGAATGAGGCCCACTGTCAGTATTACATAGGCACACATATTATTTTGATGAACTAGCTATCCTGTCAATGTGTATGTGCTGAATAATTTTATTTCATGCTGTGTAGGTTGCACATAACAGGGTTTGATGATTTCAAAACTCAAATTGCTGCATGGAATAAGTAAGCTTTTATCTGCAAAATATGCTAGATGCATTGATAGGTAATTCTATTTCTAGAAATATGGTACATTAAACAGGATTTCACAGAGTGTGGTAGATTGAATTATCTGCCATAAAAAGAATAACCCAGGAATTCCTTATATTGTATGTATTTATCACAGAGACTGACAATTATAGGGGCTTGGATTGCATAATGAAGAATGTATTAGGAGGTAAATGTTCAATTTAACATGCACTTAACTATAGTATATATAAAATACAATAATTTTCAGAGCAGCAGAGATTATAGCATTAATTTTATGAATCAAATATTAACCCCCTTTTTAATATAATAAATCATCAACTGTGTGATCTACGTTGGGCGGCAGCTTCGTTGGGTAATATACCATTTCAGGAAATACCAGGTCTGAAATCTTTACAATAAATATTTTTTTTAATCTTTATTATATTACAATTTTAAAGGGATATGTAAGTGAGCTGGATTATGAATGCATCTGATAGAGGATAATTAGTAGTGTTTGAAAACATTTTTTGCATGAAAATATCCCAACATAAACATTAATTAGCTTACCTTGAAGTTAGCAAAATGTCCTATGTTTTTGGCAGTTGCATGTGATTGTGTACACCCCTAGAAAATCCCACCTGAATTAGCATAACATTTAAATTCAGAATCAAGCTAATACATTGTATCATTCTTCACCTCAGTGGCTTCTCGCATGTGCTCAGTACAATAACGGCAACAGTTACTTCATGTGCTCTGTACCAGAACGGTCAAAATATGTACCCTGCTCTATTTCCTGTGTGTACCCAGCTTATGTTAGCATCGTGTGGGTGTGAACAGCTGGATTTGACTTTTGTGCAAATAACTTTGTGAGTAAACTGAGCTTTTCTATATAACATGTTTTTATACACTACTAATTATCCTCTATCAGATGCATTCATAACCCAGCTCACTTACATATCCCGTTAACTTAAATGGCAAATTTAACATAAACTACATTTATTTTATAGTACAAAGAGCACACCTAAAGGAGATTCACTACCTATGTAAAAGTTATGAAACTTGCCTACTTTGCCAGTTACTCTTTCATGTTGGTAGAGAAAGGAAGTTGCCATTTTAAGTTTCATTTTTGTCCCTGACACTTAGAATGCTGAGATGATTAGGTAAGAAAGTTCAAGAACCATATAGATAGATAATATATAGATAGTTAGATAGATAGACAGATAGACATATAGATAGATAGATAATATATAGATAGATAGATAGACAGATAGACAGATAGACATATAGATAGATAGATAGATAGATAGAGCTTTCTAAGCAGTGACAGTTACATTCCTGCTCTGTGTTATTCTGCATCTCACATCACCTAACATACAGAGGCCATGCAGCAATAAAAGGTCAGTGCTAATATTTTATGCATATATTTGAATTTTTGTGAGTAAACTCTTTCATATGTGATCAACATATGTTTAGGTGAAATTTACTATTTTATAATTTGTCAAAGGCATGAAATAGCAAAGTTCTCCCAAAGTGTGAAACTTATTAGTTATATAGTGTGTCTGTTACTCTCTTATCTTTGGACATTCTATATCAAACAATGAAAGCATAGTAACTCATGCAATATATTCATATATTGGGAGATTATAGAATTGGAACAGTGTCACAATGAAAAAAGTAGACACATTTAAACAAGTCACTGGAGCATAGTTAAGCCTCTGAGAAAGCCACAAGAGTGGTGAAACGAATGTTAGGCTTTATTTTGATAAGGGGTTGTACTTATTTAATCTGTTGGCTTATAGCAAGTTTGTGAGGCTCCCTAACAGGGCATCTGGAATCTAGGAATCATACCTATGATGTTACAGCCTGTTAATGTGAGACCACACACTTTGGAGAATTTTACCCCCTTATAAATGTACATATTTATATCAGTTTTTCAGTTTAGTTCCTGTCTTCACTGGACCTTTCCGTGATATTAGTAGTTGTGCATATTGGTCATTGTGGTACACACTATTTTTGTATAGCATTTCACCATTAATATCCCCTATGTTTTTGTAGGCAGTCTTTCCAGCACATGGTCAGTTACTCCTTTCACCTAGGATCTCTGTTTTATACTATTTGTCGGTTAGCATGCTTTAGCCAGATTTGGAGCATCAGCTAGTGAGGACCCACCAAGATCATAAGCCTGCTCTTCACTCTTTCCCTGCTTTTTTGTTTTTTTGCTATTTGACCAAGAAGCCCATAAATGTTAAGTATAAATGACCTATATTCCTACTAATTGCTTATAACAAATTACAGGAACTAACTGTTGTATAGTGTGATATGATTTAATAAAGGGTGATTTTAATGGTGTCGGGCACCATCTACAAGTTTAATAAGTTACTGGATTTTATTTTCTATAAAAAATAAAAACATTTAATATTATTTATTTTTGCCGATCTGACCAAGGATATGGAATGTCTCAATAGATCACTGAAAATCAAGTAAACATTTTTTTTATTATTTAAGTTAGATGCATATTTCACTTTTTGATAACAATTTTTATACCACCCAGTTAACAGCTCTGTGGACTTTCCTTAATTTGGTGGGCTCTGCAAGGACTTTAATATCACAAGCACCCCCAAAATGCATTCTCCTTACAATAACCAAAAACATGAAAGTGTATTCTTTCGGTTTCTTTCAACTTTTAATCTCAAACAATATCTGAAAACAAAATGAGAGATGTATGATTGTAGTTAAGACAGTAAATCAACATTTAGAATAAGCTTGTGATTAATGGTCCTTTTAGGACCTCCAAGAATTTCTACTTAAACTCAATAAATTCCTCGGTGCAAACCAGTCTGTTTCCCACTTGATGTAAACAAGCAGCTATAGTGATATAAAAGCTAACAGGACAACATGTTAAAACAATTATAAAATAATAAAAAGAGCTTCAAATGAAAATGTTTTACCCATTTTCTATTTGATTTTGATTGCTCTATTTGATGAAGCAGAGCAAGCAAACAAAAAACAATTATATTTCTAATTACAAAATATTATATATTTATTCAAAATAAATAATTCAATAGCCACACCCATCACAATGAAATCTTTGAGTCTGACTCAGAGTATATCACATATAGAGTTGTCAGTGTGTGTAACGTTTGCGATGTTGGTCACACTTTGCGAGCCCGATTGCGTCCCATAGGGCCGCAACTGCAAGCCTGGCGAAGCGAGCCGTCGACTATGCAGGACTTAGGCTTCAATGAGCGCTAAAGGCGCTCATTGCACTGCAAGCCTCGCAAAGCGAGGCGAGCAGTTGAGGCACTTGGGACTTAGGTTGCAGGGCTCGCAACCCGTACGACTCATCACCAGCGGCGCAAGCGGGACTTACAACCCGTACGACTTTGGACAGAAACCCAATCATGCACTGTGCTGCTCACAAAAATCCCTCTATAACGCCCGAACCACGGAACTGGAAAGACCTGAAAAGTCTACTAATATGCCTGAAATTAACTCACACACAGCACAATGGGAGAGCCAGGGAGCCTGTGAGTGAGGTTGCAAGTTATTTTGAGGCATATTTGGCCTTTTTTCACAAACGAAAATCACTGAAGTGGGAAAACAAATTGGCTGCTGAAAAAACGCAAAACGACGAAAACGAGGCTGAAGGACTTAAAACTAGCCTGAAGGATGCAAAACTAGCCAGAAGGACGTAAAAAGTGCTCAGAGGGCCCATAGCCTCGCATTGTGTGGCAAACAACATTGCCAGACTTACTATTTTACTCCCCTCATTTTTGACGGGCAATTTCCTAGTATAATTAAGAAAAAAAGTCATACAGGTAGTTTTTAATTAGAAATAATAAATATTGATGCCTCTGTAGGAGCCTAGAGGGATCCATGATACATTGGTTGAAGCTGTATGTGAGATGGGTGTTTACATTTCTGGAGAAATATTGTTGCATTTCCTGAAGCAAGGAGTCTGGGGAGAAATGGTGTTGTGTAAATGTCAATCGTATCCAATTGTTTTTAGGCTTCCTTTGTTGTTTTATTGTTAGTTTGGTACTTACTTGACAAACCAGTGTCTTTTTTCTTGCACTGCAGCAGACCTTTAATTTAGATCATTGGACATAACAAAACCTTTATTATAATATTTTTTGCAAAATCTAGATATTGGCTTAGAATCAGGTTTCTTCCCCAAATTTGTGCAAGAGAATCTTGCTGGGTAATGACCTTGCTTCTAGCAGATACATTTTGTTCATGGCTGGATGAAGTTTGTGACAAAATCAGTATGTAATCAGGTACATTTTATCTAGAGTTCAGGGGAAGAAAATACAGTTGCAATGAGCTTGACAGGGTCACTTTGAAAATGCACTCATTATGTAGCTTTGCTTACTTATTGGGAGCCAGAGTTCAGGTATATTTTCTGTTTTAAACAGTTTTCCTTTGGTAATATAATCACTTGAGTGCCAAGGAAATCTGCAACACAAATATGTTTTCATACACACCTGAATGTCAAATGGATTTTGGGAGGACTCCTATTATTCCCTTTATACTGTGTAGCATTTTGAGCCATCAGATACATTGATGCAGTGCTCTGGCATGAAGGAAGTGTCTTTCAGAAAAGGCTGCATGCAAGAACAAGAGGTCATGGTTAGAGGGTGGAACATTTAGGGGTAAAGTGTGAAAGAACTACCTTACAAAAATGGTAGCAGGTAAGTGGAATTTATTCCAGTTGATACGGTAGGAACCAACAGTACAAGCAAGGGTGTAGGAATAGAAAAACATCTGCGGGGGGAGGGTGGGGGTGATCAAAGTTTTAAAAAGATGAATACCCACACAGAGACCATCATGGAAATGAGTTATAGCACTGCACGAAGAGCAATAGCACTACTGCAAACAGACAAAGGGTGGGAGGGTGTCTATCTATCTATCTATATAAGTATATATGTACATATATATATATTTATATATATATATAGATGCATTTATATATATATATACTGTATATATATATATATATATATATATATATATATATATATATAAAAGAGCACCTACATAGGGGAGGTTGGAACATTACTCCTGGTGACTAGTAGGAGGTGTCTAGCATCACAGCGCTGCAATCTCTTCCTCTCCCTCACCAGTAGTTCTCCCTCACCTCCTGTCCCTTTGGCTGCCCAGATAATTCTTATACCCAGGTTCCGGGGTGTAGGAACTGGGGGAGGGGACAAATAAATCGTCCCTGGATTATATGAACACAGGACACAAAAAATAGCAAAATTAAATGTAATCATGCATTACCAGATTTTGCCACTAAAGGCTAAGGAGCAGTATGTATTTCCCATGAAAGCTTTCATCCATAATTTATAGTATATACAGTATGTATATTATATATAATTCTTAATTATTTTGTGGGGCGAGTGGGTGGGCCAAGTGGCATTGAGAATTTAAACAAAGAAATAAAACAAAATGTTTTTGAGGGGCACTGCAGCACTCCCCCCCCCCCCCCGGAACAGAACCCCAGTGCATTGCATCCGGTGCACCAGCAGGTTAAATCAACCTTGGGTATCAACAAGTTAATACATATCAGGCCATCCATATGGACTAGAACAATATTGGCATTCATTTTCATTATTCTTTATTCATTATTCTGCCTGACCTGGGAGTAGAATTGCACTATTTTTTTTTGTCTCTTTTGACTGTAACCCCCTCCTACGCCCATGCCCAGGTCTCACAATAATTTTGCGTAATCTACCCAGGTATCACAGGAATCACGGCAGCTGGAGGGACAGGAGCTGCTGGAGAAGGAGATGAAGAGATTGCATACTTATACGTATTGTGATCACTCTCCTCCTACTAGACACCAGGGATAAGTTACCTACCTCCCCTTCAAAGAAGGAGAGACAGGTGCCCCCAGTTCCTATACCCTTTAGTACAGGGATTTACAAATGCTAGGAATATACATGACAATCCTGAGAATTTATTAAAGGAGCAATGATTTCATATCCGTGTAATAAACTCTTTTGAGGAATTTGAAAGTAGACAACATGGGCCCTTATTCAATTGCAAGCTTGAAATTTGCTAAAATTACAGAACGATTCAATTGAACAAGCCCGCAACTACCTGTCCGAAAGCCTAAACCGGAAACCATGCACCCGTATGTAGCATTTCTGATCATGATCAATTAATCAAGGCCATAACTAACCATTTAGAAACAGCCAATAGAAAATGAGACTGTCATCATGACATCAGTAAAACATGGAGGTCACACATGAATCAATTAGCTTTTAGAAGTCCGATATGCGGCAATGTAGAAAATAATACAAATGAATGAAAATAAACTATGGGGGTAATTTACTAAGTATCTCAATAGCATATCACATCATCTCTTCATTTACTATGTAGTATTTCCTATGGCCCATTTTGAGTGCTACCTTGTTGTGGTGAAGGGACTTGTGTATTCCAATGAAGCTGTGAGTTGTACCATGTAGGGTCACCCAAGATGGGTAGGTCATAGCAGAGCAGTCAGACAAGTTTCTGTTCACTGGAGAAGGAACTGGAAATCCACTCCAGTATCTTTACCAAGAAAACCTTATGAATAAGCCAGAGATTTACAAGGCTCCTTGCCAACTGCTTCATGTAATAAGGCAGGACTGAAGAAGAAAAATAACCCCACCAGAGTCTCAGTGCAATGTAACCTTTCTACATTATTGATTTTCATACAAAAACAAGAATCAAATATATTGATATGTATTATACATGTGCATGGCATGTACAAGAAGTGTTTGAAATTCCAGAAGAACTAAATCTTACTTGTCATGTTTTTCTGCATTATAACCTATTGTATAAGCAACCCAATTGACCCTAATGGAAACAAGATACACTAATTACTTAACCTACTAAGAAAAGTACAAAACATGCACAGTACATATTAATCCATTTATATAAAAAAACTGCCACTGCTATCCGCCCATTTCACATTATTTAGAACTAAACGAATATAAAGAGGGGACACTTTGGCTAGTAGTAGAACAATAAGGCTTTTTGATTCTGAGAAGAATAAAGTAAAAACCTATGGGATGGAAGCATAACTCAACTCAAGGATTACATTGGACATTAACACCATTATTTTCCGGCTAAATAAGTAAAGTCTGGATTTTCTAATATCTAATCTGTAACTAATAGTTATACCACATTGCTGCTACAAAGAATCTCAAAGGGAACCTGTATTTATATGGTAAATCTGTGTGCACATATATTCTCTTTTCAAATGTGTTGAAATGCGAATTGTTTCAAATCTTTTCTGCAGCCCAGACAGGTGGAAAATAGAGAGAAAAAAAGCAAGACAGTGTTCTGTATTCATCCAACATTGGGCATTTTCCAAAACGTGTCAGGCTGTCAATCAAATCTAAGTTCATAGTCTTATTAGGCATGAACGGGATGCCCTCTATTTCTCATTCAGATGATATACAGTCAAGGCTAGCTGATTGAATTCCAACAACTGATTGGCCTTAATCTCCTCTGCTCATTTCACTTCCTCCGAATGCCTGGCTTGTTCACACTAGCTCAAACCACCCATCATCCCAAGGTGTAGTTCAGAACTTAGCCGGTGTACTCCCGTTCCAATTATTTTTCTGTTTTCTTAGTCACTCGGATCTTGAAAAAGGCTTTACGCTCTCTAATAGTCTGCAGCGCATCCTTGGCAGGAGCTGAACAGAGACATTTTGCTCATTTGTTATTAGTATTCATGTTTATCTTCTTTGGTAGGAAACTCAATTTTTTGTCTGAATGCCAGATATTTTTTTGTGATAGTTTTGTAAAAATAAGAAATATCTGTACTAAATACAGATCTTAGTAGATCTTAAGTAAAAACAGAGGAAGATGTACCAATATTAGGGCATTGAGAATGTAGAGTAAATAATGCATGCATAACAATAAAACAAACCTAATATACTGTGAGGTATTACTGGGGTTGTAGACTATCTGTCAATGGACGCATTGTATAAGGACAAAGAAGACACACATTTTGATATTATGAATTTAGAAGAGCAGGCTTAAAGGATTATTCATTTTTTGCTTGAAGAATGAATTAGATTATGGTAAAAGTGTTGTTTTAATCAGTAGTGGAGCTAGTGAAAGGATGGCCTTGGTACAAAAAACAATTTTGAACCCCCCCCAGGGCTAACATTTTTTATTCTAATGATGCCATCTACCTCCCCTTCTGGTGTAATTTATTTATTTATACATATGGCATGTGGAGAATGCTTACAATGTTGGTCAATCTTTGCGAGACTCTCAAATCAGCGCGAGACGTTGACCACGCAGGACTTAGGCTGCAATGAGTGCCAAAGGCATGCGGTACTTAGGCGGCGAACAGTTTCACGCGACTGCGAGCCTCGCAAGGCATGTGACTGCAAGGGTTGCAACTGCGACCGAAGTGCGTAACTCTAAAAACAGGAAACACAATAAAACATTTTTAACAAATATAATTTTTTGAGCCATATTTGGGGTTTTTCGTCAATACAAAGTCGGCTAAGCGAGGAAAAAAATGGCGGCCGAAAAACATAAAAATTTGGAAACTGGATGAAAACGAGGCAGAGCACGAAGACAAAGACAGTAACACTTACACCAACAACACCAGGCACACTGGACTTTGGAAATAAAACCAATGGTAGTCAACCCTCACCACGCAAACATTCAGCAAGACACACAGAGGAGAAAGACACAGGGAAGGGTCAGGGGGGAGTTGGTGAAAAGAGACACATGGCATACCCAAGCACAAAACCTGCGGGTTAATGAAACCTGCAATTAGGGGCCAGTACAGTAGGCGGGAGTAAAGGGTCGCAATGAACACCTTTGGCACTCATCGCGGGGATTAGTATGAGCACCGTGAGTGGGAGAGGCTTGCAATGAGGGCCAGAGTCGCTCATTTAGAGCCCCGCGGTAAGCGTGGGTTCGCAATGAGCGCCGAAGGTGATCAGTGCAAAGCAGGAAAGTTGAAGTTTTTGAGTCGCGTCCTTCTTTTGATTTTTTTATGTATCAGGTACAGAGGTAGTGACTGATTATAATATAGAGCCCCATAACTCGGCTGTTAGAAAAACTCTTCAAAATATATTTTGGAAAAGTCATGCAGATAAAATTGTAAAACATCATAGCAAAATGGTGACTCTAGTGTCCCTGGATTCCAAGTTATATTCTATGTATTATTTAGTTAAAGTGTAAAAAATTTTTTTAAAAATGGCAATTATTATTTAGAAGGAACATAACTCCCCATAGGAATGACACACAAAGTAGGATGAGAATCACCATAATCTAGTGAATTCACTGCTGTCAATTAGTTTGACCAAGATAGCATTTTGTTATATATTCAAATAAATAATAACCAATATTTTTTGAAAAATGGCTTCAGTATTTCTTTTGTGTTATGTATGAGTGACAAAAATATTGATCAAATTGTCTTAATTAAAGACAACAAGGAGACTTCAATTAGTGAGGTTATTCAATAAACGCTCAGCTATGAGTTTCCCACAAAGTATAGCGATTATGTCCGTAATAAATGTGTTTATTAACGATTTAATCAAGTGTATATTGTGTGAAAGTGACCTTTCATAGAGACACAGCTGTTGTACGTTATGTTAGGTCCCAAGGTACAGACCTTGATATATCTTTGTCATTGTTCCCTCAGCTCACTGGTTTCCTTACACTTGATGGAATCTTGATCTAGATAATGGTAACTAATATGCCATAGACTTATATCACATATTATATTTAATAACACTTCGAATATATGTTCTTAATTTACACTACATTTTATTTAGCAGTAAATACAATCATAACAGTGTCAAAGATACATGCATATATATATATATATATATATATATATATATATATATATATATATATATATGTGTGTAAACAGTATAGCCAGTTATTAATGTTCCATAAAAAATAGTGCAATTTGTTTCATGTGACCAGCATCATTTAACAGGAACCATATTCCTTATATAATTAAGTGTTTCCCAAACTGTATTCCATGGATACCTGTGGTTCCACATGGTGTGGCCAGGGTTCCACAAGAAAATTATTCATTATATCATTATTATATTTAATCCCTAGTACATTCAGTAATGATATCCAAAGAGAAGCATTAGAATAAAAGGCACGAAAACATACATAAATACCAAAAGATGAGGAAGAGGGTGAGAGCTTAGAGTCTAGAGCAGTGATGGACAATGGCAGCCAGGAGGTTGTACGTAGCTACTTTTTTAAAGACTTCATAAGCAGCCCTTAATTAAAATTGGTTTCCCATTACTGATGGGTTTTGTACTCTTTGAGCTTTTTTGAGGCTCATTCACCTCACCCAACTCTGATCATCGCCTCTTTGCCTTTTCTTATCCCTACACTGGCTCTATATCTTATCAACAATAAAAGTCGAAAATCTTAAGCCTAATTAAATAAAGGCCGATTTCTCAACTCTATCGGCTTTTCCATGATTTGTTCTTCTCACCCCCATCACTACCCACTTTTCTTTCACTAACAATTTCAAACATGTCTGTTTATTCTGGTTCTCTCACATTTCCTCCATCACAATTTAACATCTAGCCATCAAGATGTTCCCTCACCTCATGTCTTCATCACTTAAGTTACCCAATTGGTTGTAATGGCACATGAGTGCAAGGAACCTCCGGTATCAATGTACTGTCTTCAATATATGTTCAAATAGTATTATTAGTAGTAGTACTAGTTGTAGAAGTAGTAGTAGTCGTAGTGGTAACAATAATAGTAATAATATCTTTCTTTATCTAGTGAGGGTTTGAGGGTTCAGGTGTTCAGGGTTCCATTAATACTTTAGAACCTTACAAATGGTTCCCTTTGTTGCTTTGGTAAGCATAGATTTGATGATATTTTTTTACATAACAATCAAACAAGGCATAAAACATATCAAAGTAGAATACGTATTATAGTTTAGCATCTTAAATCGGTTAAATAAGTTAACAGCAGTTTTAGGACTATGATGAAATACAAAGTTAGACTGCGTATGTTATTACAGTTTTCAAAGTAGGGAACAAATTGCAATAAACTCCAACATTAAGACGTGCCTTGTTTATTTATGTTCTTATAACTGCTATCACACTGCAATAAAAAGCCGCATCTTAAATATTTTTACGGATACCTTTGTAATCAGAGGCAAAACAAACAAAATTGTGAAACTGTGTGAACGTCTGTCCCTTCATCTCTCCAAGAGTCTGAAGATTATTTGGCTGTTTGATGCAGAGGGAATGAAGATGCTTATAACATATATGGGTTTTGCAGAATTTGATCATTTTCTGCAAAATATGACTTTAGGCTACAAAAAGATACATTAGAAATGCTGAAGGAATCAACCCCTTGACAGTTCTGAGTTGCATGGAATGAAGGAATGAAGATATATATATATATATATATATATATATATATATATATATATATATAAATATATATATATATATATATATATATATATATATATATTTATTTATTTAATCTGACATGCTGATGTACCCATACTGCACATGTTTTGTTTGCTTGCTTATTGCACCTTTAGGATTTAACAATTGTTCTGCCCACAATTAATTCTTTATAGATTACTTTGTAATCCACCCATTCCTTCTCTGATGGATTGTCCAAAGGGAAACAAGGTGGTAATTCCACTCACTCAATTATTTCTACTCTATCCTGTGCTGAAAAGATGTAAAGCAAAATAATGTACTAATTCCCCTGAATCTAAGGACTTACAGCCTTATTAAATTGCGATTCGGCAAATTGAATAGGGCTCTATATAAGCACAGAGCATATATTTTTACAGAAGTTTTTAGTTAGTGAAGACCTTGCTTTTGGATAGAAGTTCACTAACTAAAAACTTCTGTAAAAAAAATATGCTCTGTGTCCTATTCAATTTGCCGAATCGCAATTTAATAAGGCTGTAAGTCCTTGTAGTAATAAGAGAGCACTCATGAAGAAACTTAAAATTACAATTTTCATAACAAGAGCATAGTTTTGTCTCTTGCTGTCTTTGTCCATTGCTGTAATGCAATCATAATATTTCCAATATTAGAATCAGTGATTAATACTACTAAGCTGTGCATGTGCCGGGACAAAACACGTAGTGGATCATATGAAATCAGCCAATGGACTACCTTGAACAACAGGTTCCCCACATAGCATTAGACAATGTGTTTATTAGAACATTGCCCATAATAGTTCATAAACGTTCCATACTGGTTAAATATTGTAAATCAGAGATCTTGGTTACCTACTTGGTATTAACTTGGAAACAGTTTTTTGACTGCAAAGTAACGTTTTTAATATATAAATGCCTTTAAATGTAAGTCATACCATGAGAAAGCCCTTTTAATGGGTATTTTTTAATGTAAAGCTGAGATTAGATTTTTTTTACAGATGACTTTACTGAGATTCAAATTGAACATATTATGTGTGCTCATTTGCATGTTCCAACAAAGAATTTCTGCAGTCCATTGGAAGCTTTAGATTTCTTGGGATTGTGTGCTTAGATAATACAACAGTTTGTTAATTACAGTAATAATATTTACCGTTGGACTCAAATGCTTTTGTGTGTTTAAATGTTACACACATTTTGATAAAGTATGGGGAAATCCATAGTCCCATTTTACTCTTGTGTTATATTATCGGACATAAAAACGGAATTCTGAAATTATGGGATGGCTCACGCTCCATTCTCAATGATTATTATATTGAATATTGCAAAGTTCCTATAAAATGTCAATAGAATTTTGCAAGGCCCAGGATATATATATATATATATACTGTGTATATATATATATATATTTATATATATGTATATCTATCTATCTGTCTATCTATATATATATATATATATATATATATATATATATATATATATATATATATATGTTGTCAATTACAGTTTCAAAAGCAATTTGTATTTAAAATCATTTGCACGGTTGGTCTAGATCTCACTTTTTTTAAACCTTATTAATTAGACCATCTTTTTCCTGATTCCTCATTTTATCACATCATTAGTGAAGCAGAAGATATAAACATCATCCAACCATATTATTGCTCGCACAGTGTGGGATCCCCAGATATAGCAGGTGGCATGGGATCTTTAAATGCAATTCCATTTAATAAAAATAAAATGAGGTATCCAGTTCCATTGCTGTATGACCTGTGGGGTTATGAGTAAGTTCACCATAGATTGATGCGTTGTGAAAAATAACCTCATCGCAAGGAGTTGTCATTTTCACATGTTTAATGGCCAATAGCCTCTAGCTACAAGCAATAATCTTTGCCATCTATACTTCTGGTTTAACAAAATATGGGATACTCATCTCTCCCAGAAACTAATGAATGTAATTAAAGACTCTACTGATAAGTTCAATCTTGTTTGAAACCTCTGGCTGAATTAGAAATATGCCCACCAGGCTTGTTCGCTGATTATCCGTTCTGTTTTATCAAACTGGCATATTGCCAGCTTCAGAAATTATAAATTTGACAAGCTAATTATGTTTCTTTCCTTTCTGTCTCCACCTACAATGATTGTAATGTTATTTTCACGTGTATATGGTCTTTCCACATGCTCTAATAGTTCAACCTCTGGTTAATGAGTGGGAAAATTTGCTTAAGGTGTAATGAAAAATTTCTCTTTTATGTCAATATTTCTTAAAGGGATGGTGAAATTATTCTTATTTTCTCACATTAATAGTGCAGTTTCTTAAAAAAAAAATATTTTAAAGCAAACAGATTTTTGAAAATATATATTTTTTAAATACGTAACAGACGTATTGGAGAAGTATATTCATCCATCCATTACATGACAATACTGCATGGGAAGGATCAATGCCATTGGTCAAAGTATTGTGCTTTAAGGACCTAATGTAAGTTATATGTATTAAATAAGTATTAATTGTTAATACAATACTAATTCAATGTTTTAGAGAAAAATAGTGTTAGAATTAGTGTTAGAAAAGCAATATCCAATATTAAACTCTCTTTCATACACTGAATAGTACTGCTGGTCGATAGTCATAAATGGGCTTATTCCAAAGGCAAATCAATACAACACACCAAGACTACAGCCAATGAAGAGCATTTGTTTCTGTCTAACTAATACGCTTGGGTCTAACCAGTTCTGACTTCTCCTAATCAAGATTTCCTCCACCTCTTATAAGTGGGAAGAAAAGCAGATCTAAGTAAGTAGGTTTCATAATGTATATTGATTTTCAAAAATATTGAATAGGAATTTTCTTAAAGATCATTGCCTAATTAAATTAGCTTGTTCATGTTTTAGAGCATTATTTGGTAAACTTGTGTTCGATATGTCCTTATTTGTATCCACTGCAAACAATCTAGTTTAAAACCATTAAAAATATAATACTATTTAAAGCACAGAAAATTTTAGTCTATTAGGAGCATATTTATCAATGTGGGTAAAAATAAAAGTGAAATATCAATATTATATATATATATATATATATATATATATATATATATGTATATATATATATATAACATATATAGTTGTGAGCAAGCGGGCCGTTGCGCCCTTCGCGAGGGCCGCAGTTGCTGGCATGGAGCGCCGAAAACTCTCCTTGCCAGCAACTGCGTACCTCGCAAAATTTATGGACTTACAACACAAAAATACGACCCATTACAACCTCGCAAAAATACGACCTTACCGCCCAAAACCCGCGCACATGAAAACATGAAAAACACAATAAATACACACAACAAATACATAAAAAGCTTACCCACAGCAAGGGGCGGCACCCAGGACCTTGAAAACTGAAGTTACACCTCAATCTAACTCGAAATAAAAGAGTTTAGACACCCGAAAATCCCCTAAGCGAGAGAAAAAATGGCCCCCGAAAAAAAAAAAAAACGAGGCTACAGGACCCTAAACACGCAAAACACAACCAAACACATACAGATTTTCCGAAAAAGAAGTACGATATCTGAAAACAAGGACGCAACACGCGCGACCCGAAAAACATTAGAAACACAATAAATACACACAACAAACACATAAAAAGCTTACCCACAGCAAGGGCCTCTGCAAGTGAGGTTAAACTTCGATTTAAGTACAAATTTCTGAGTTTAGACACCCAAAAATCACCGAAGTGAGAGAAAAAATGGCCGCCAAACAAAATGAAAACGAGGCTAAAGGACCCTAAACACGCAAAACACCACCAAACAGCTACGGATATTCCGAAAAAGTCAGACGACATTCGAAAACAAGGACGCAAAATTAGCCACAGCCGCATACCACACATTAGGCGCCATTTTAGAACACTAACTTATACAATCCGAAAGTACACAGCTACCCTAACGGATTTGCCTCGCGCACGCACACTATTACACTACACACTGCAAACATTCATGACACTTACACAGCAGCTCCACAGCACTGATGCTGCAGCAACATGAAAACAGATTGCCAGCTCTTCAACACAATGCTGCATATATTACTTCACACTAGGTAGAGTATATTAATTTCTTATTTTATTAATTATTTATTGCCATACCAAAAAGACAACACCAACGCTGCTCATAGCACACAAACAACCAAGAGCCTTGCAATGAGCGTCGAAGGCGCTCAGCGCGAGGCTCGCAATCAGCGCCCAAGGATCTTAAAACACCAACAAAATTATTTTCGCACACAAACAACATTACCTGCCTTACTCTTATTGCCGTCATTTTTTGACGGGCAAGTCGCTAGTACATATATAAATAGTACATTTGTGTTCACATTTAAAAACTTGTTTCCTGCTCAGAATTTCAAGAAATAAAATTATTATACTGCATTCTGGGAGCCTGGGCAGGGACATGCAAATGTGCACACAAACGCTTTGCTCTTGCAAACCATAACCATTTTAAGCATCGCTTCCCTTAAGCACAAGCCCACTTTTTTACACAGCTTTTTTGAAAAGCTCAGGATGGGATATTCACAAGCCAATAATCCTCCCCACATACAGCTGTTTCATGGTTACTGCCTGTCATCAGTGTGGGGCCGGTTCCTAGCTTGTGTAGTAGATTTTATAAGGAGGTAGTTCACCACAATAATTATTTAATTTATGGTGGGCAAAAGAGTGATTGAAGCCTCCACCATACAGTAGTACAGTATATAAGCAGAACATTTGTGTTAACATTTGAATGTCTAAAACAAGTTAAAAAAAATGTGTTTTCTGCTCAGAATTCTGAGAAATACAGTAATTAGACTGCATTCTGGGCAGGGACATGCAAAGGTGCCCACAAAGGCTTCGCTCTTGCAAACCATAATCATTTTACACATGGCTTCCTTTAAGCATATGCCTGCTGTATTACATAGCTTTTTTGCAAAGCTTAGGATGGATGATGGATATGGAATGAAAAGCGAGGCATTTGTGGACATATTTGTGTGTCCCAGCTCAAGTTCCCAGAATGCAGTGTAATAACTGTTTTTCTCGGAACTCTGAGCTGGAAGCAGGTTTTTAACTTGTTTTAGACATTCAAGTGTGAACACAGATGTACATTTTATTTACTGTACTACTGTACGGTGGAGGGCTTCTATCGCTCTTTTGCCCACCATATTATAAATGATTGTTGTGGGGAACTACCTACTCATAAAGTCCACAACACAGGCTGAGATCCCGCTCCATGCTGATGATAGCCAGTAAGCATGAAACAGCTGTACATGGATTGGATACTCAGCCTGTGTTTATTCCAACCTTGGCTTTGCATTAAAGCTGTGTAATACAGCATGCATAAGCTTAAAGGAAGCCATGTTTGATAATGGCTACGGAATGAAGAGCGAGGCATTTGTGGGCATATTTGAGTGTCCCGGCTCAAGTTCCCAGAATGCAGTGTAATAACTGTTTTTCTAGGAACTCTGATCTGGAAGCAGGTTTTTTTAACTTGCTTTAGACATTCAGGTCTAAGCTCCATAAATAACATAGGAAGTGGCCATATTTTATGTTTTTACTCCAGGTAACCTGCCTTCTCTACACATTGTCTACTATGAACAGAAGCTGTCTGCTATTTGCTATCACTGAATACATGCTGTCTCCACCCTTTCCCACCATTTAATACATATGCCTACGCCCCTGCCAGCACTTACTACTTGCTGTCTCCTCTCTTTTGCCAGCACTGAATACATCTGTCACTTCACTCTGCTACAACTTAATATATTCTGCATCCTCACCATGGGCCTCATTCAATTGCGATTTGGCCAATTGAATAGGTCTCTAAATAAGCACATAGCATATTTTTTTTACAGAAGTTTTTAGTTAGTGAAAACCTTGCTTTTGGATAGATGTTTACTAACTAAAAACTTCTTTAAAAAAAATGTTATGTGCTTATATAGAGCCCTCTTCAATTGGCCAAATTGCAATTGAATGAGGGCCCATTTCCGCATAGGTTGACTCTATCTATGCCATCTTTAAATACATGCTACACCTTCCCATTTACCTCTCAGCCAGTCAATGATAAACACTGGGAAAAGACATCCTGGGATGCAACCTCTGATTATCCGAGAAACCAACATGGGACATTGACTGTACAATTAAATGGTGATAGGGTGGGGTTTATGCATTCAATACTTCTCTGTGGGAAAACTTCACAGTAAGTTTAAAAATAGTTTAACATAGTATAAGTTTTATAAAAAAATGTTCTTTACTGCTTTTGGAGTTGATGACAGACTATTATGAGCTTGCTTTCCCTAATTCTGCCATGTTCAGAATGGCTAGCATTGATAAATATACCCATCTACACACCAGTCACTTTGACTGTGGATTATGCTAATCTGCTTTCTGTGACTAATGATTTTTATGTCCAAATGTCAGCATGGGATCAACTATTTTATGTTTAAACACATTGATGAGGGAGAAGGCTCAGGTAAGGTAAGGAGCCTGGCAGATGAATACTAACAAGTGGAAGATGTTTTCCATTTTACAGAAAGTTTATTTATAGGTAGATGGCTCAAAATACACACCGATTTGTAAAATTCATCATGTATCCAATACTCACTGTGTTAAAGTTTTACGTATTTTAAGAAAGGGCCAGTGAAATACAGGCTATACAAATAAACAAATAAAATAATAAAATAATAAACAAATACAATTATAAAGAAAACAAAATAAATAAATAAGCAAAGTATTTTTTTTGAGTAAAACCTAGTCTAATATGTATTGTTTTTTCATGCATCAAATGTATCATGAATAAAATATTTTGTAGGCTAAATTTCTTTTTGTAGGTCTTATAGTGATTACATATATTATGTATACTGCATGACTAATAATAATATTAGTCTATTTTATAAACTTGGTTTAATTGATAATAAAATGTGCTTTGTAATTATATAAAGAAACATGATTCAACCTACTTACCTGTAATAAAAGAGCAGGCTGTAGTAATACCTTAAAAGCATATTTAAATTTCATGGATTATGTGCATCTGTGGGAGGAGAATCAGTAGTGTATGAAAAATAAGTTTTTGCATGAAAAATCCCAAAATAATTTCTTCAGGTTTCTACCACTAGATTTTTAGGAAGGAATACCCTAAGAAAACAGTATCTAAACTAGCATAACATTCATAAATCATTTTGGCCAATCACAGGCAGCTATAACATTGTTCCGATTACTGGGAAGTCAGCTTGTGCAACAAAGCAGCATGGGATGTGTAGTATTGTTTTGGATGAACAAGGAAGCAAGGAGTAGCTCAGACATTGCTGTGTGGATTTCTGCATTGTTCTAGTGTTGGCTTAGTATATGGTTAAAAACATACTTGAATGCAGTGGTTCGATTGGTAGGTACAAGATGCCTATGTAAACAGCTCTGGGGGTGTGTAAATAGTTTTTTAGTTTAAAAAAAAAAATAAATCTATGTGTGTATATACCTTTAAGCCATTTTATGTCCTACAAATATTTTTAAAAAAATACTTTTTCCACAACTGTGAGCTCCCTCTGATTAATTGTGATTTGCGTCTCCTACATTCAGTCCATGTAAATGGATTACTTTGTTTCTCCATAGACCTCCATTACTCAGCTGGTGCAATGCCCCGACACACCCTAATATGAGTCTGTAAGAAGGATGTCTTAACCTTCAAATGGTTCACATAAATGGCTTTTTTTTAAATGAAAGTTTTTTTTTTTTTTTAAATGAACACCAGATACTTATGATTTTTTTCAGTGACGTAATGCACAATTTGCTAAATATCATGCATACAAGTCAAGGCTCTGAGTTGTCACATCAACTGAGTTATATAGCAAATCAATCATAACCTGTCATATCTTTAATGTTGATGGCTGCAAATGTATTAAAGTACCTGATCTTCATACTGAATCTATAATGTCTGCTAACAGTGACTGTTAGGCTTGTGATTACCATTTGTCTCCTTGATAATCTGTTTTACGTCCCCAAAATAATACAATCTACACACAAAATCTTCAAAAAGTTTTACAGCCCACTTCCATGTCCTTTATAAATATTAATTCTTTGTAAAGGGCATACCGCTACAGAAAAGAAAGCCTTATTGGTAAAATAGATTTAAATCACACGTGCCTTAAGGAAATATAAATTGCTGTTTCCAATATTTCAGGAAAGCTTTATTGCTCATCACATGCATCAAATCTCCTCTTCAAGCAGAGAGGACTCATCTCAAAGCATCACAAAGATAAATATCAGGACAAAGTGTGTCGGCGGTACCGGTGTCTAATGAGAGTGAAAAATGGCTTACTAGTTTTAGAAATAATTATTCAAAATATAGTCGTGAGACTTAAACTACAAGACGCCCCATATTGATACAAGTGATCAAATGCTGTGGCATATTTATTTATTTATTTAATTTTTTTTATAAACTCAAAATTCTTGTTATTAATCACACCGAAATACAGGTCTTTCAAAAAAAATGACCCAGTTATATTTAAAATATATGGTTTTCGTCTAGTCGTTTTAGTTTGAAACATGAAATAAAAACTCTCAGAAGGGAAAAATACTTGTATAAAGTAGGGATGAGCAGAAGCAATATTTCTTGCATTAAAGAAAATGGATTATAGTGTTTTCTGTTAGAGTTTTGATGCAATAACAATACCACAATCCAACTGAGAATATAGAACAATTCCATGTGTTGATACACATCTCCAAACTTGTCTAAAATCATCTAACTAGTTTGGTAACATCGGTTAATAACAAGCCAACAATTGTGATTACAACATTGACGTCAAACCATGATGGAGAAGGAGTAAGGTAGAGGGTATTATGAAGAAGTGAAACAAGTGACTTTCAGTTTCTTTGATACCATTTTTTATTAAATTATTTTGCTTTATCTCTTGGGAAAATAGTTTTACTTTCTTATTACCCCATGAAAAACTATTTATTTCCACAACTCTGATTTAAATGTATTTTTACCTTTTTTTCTTTCTTTAAAACAATGTATATGTATACACCTCCTTTAGGTCTTATATGGTTATTATTAGTAGTAGTCTTAAAAGTAATAGAAGTAACATTCCTTTTATAAAGTATGGACATATTTCACATTACACTTCATACTGAAACCACATATGTTATAAGGTCTGTAATTTTCATTTAGAAGCTTGCTGGTTGATCATTATTTACCTATTTACATTTCTTGAAATTGTTTGGGGTATTTCAGTAGAAGTGTATGCCTGTTGTTAATATTTGACAACTAGTTGACATAGACGTGTGTATTGTATAGAAATATCATATTAAATCTTTTAGCATTGCTTTGCCTTTTAACATTCAAATGCCATTTCATGCATTACAAGTAGAGCCCAGTTAATCTCTTTTTTGCCTATGTCCTATCATAGCTAAATGCTGATCAAGCTGGTATTATTATTGATACAATTTTGTGACATCACTAGAGGATCTATTATCCACATTTTATCAGGGGCTTTTGAGCTACTGTATGTTTTAATATTCCCAATTGGTCTAACTAAATGATAAAATCCATCTTTGGAAAGTCAGATTGAAGAGAAAAAAGAAATATGTAACAAACTAGTAACATTCATAGCTATATAAGCCACGAGAATAAAATCATTTTTCAAGAAATCTCTAATTTAGTATACTCTGCTTGCATCATGGGCCCTAGCTTGCTACATAGTGATCCTGCCTGCAGCTTAAAGTAACACAGCAACAGTTGTAAATATGGTATAATATAAAACTATGGTTAATAATACATAATTTACCAATTGAATGATATTTTTTTAAAAATGCATTTCCTACAGTGAAATAAGATTGACATCTTTCATTTTGAGTCAGTCTTTCTGATCTGATTTTTTGCAGTTATCATTAATGCTAACGATTTAGTTCCCTATTTAATTGTCCAAATCGCAATTACTAAAGCCTGTAATGGAACCTGTAAATGTTACTGATATTTAATTGGCTACTTTAAGCTATTCACTTTCCATTTGCGAGTTACAGACTCAAAATCCCTTCGGTTGTCAAAAATGAAACTTTGTCCAATCTCCTCCTTTGATGTTTCAAGCCCGTAAATGTTACCAGTGCTTAAGACGCAAAATCCATATTCAATTACAACAATTCAACAAGCTTGCAAATGCCTTCAAACCCGTAGATGGCAAATGTATCAAACAATTCTACCAGATAGGGCTCGCAAGAGGGTTAAACACTGTAAAAGCAAATATAAACACACTACTGTACTCAAAAATAATGGGAAAGCAATGAAAGGCACCAGAATCAATTGCACAACAGTCTCAAGCTTGCAAATCTGCAATACAAAAAATGTTTTAATGTTTTGTTTCAGTGTTCTATTGATCCTGGGAATCAAGGGGTTAATACATATCATGGACTAGAACAGTTGATTTATTTAGTTTTAATTATTATTATTGTTTATTTATAATGCGCCGACATATTCCATAGCAATATACATAAGATAAGTTCAAGACAAAGATAAATATAAATTAAACATAGCAAAGCAAGAAGAGCCCTGTCTTTGAGTCTCAAATCCAGTGTCCATAGTGCTTTCCCCAAAGCTCCTTGTGGGACTGAAACTTGCAGACTTACAACCTAAAGGTATTGTGTGTGTGGTAAAGGAGGGAGAGAGGTGAGAGTGTGTTAGGGTGGAAGGTGATTCGCTTCTTTAAAGAGATGTGTTTTTAGAGAGGTTTTGAATGTTTTGATGAAGGAGGATAATCTGGTGGAGCAAGGCAAGGAGTTCCAGAGAATAGGGGCAGTACGAGAAAAGTCCTAAAGGCGAGAGTGAGAGGAGGTGACATGTGTTGTAGAAAGAAGAAGGTCATTATCAGAACAAAGAGGATGTGTGGGGGAGTATTTGGAGATGAGACCAGAGATGTATGGGGGTGCACTATTGTTGAGGGCTTTGAAAGATAGGGTCATGATTTTAAATTGTATTTTGGATGCTAAGGGAAGCCGTGGAGTGATTGACAGAGAGATGATGCCGACACTGAACGTTGTGTACAGAAGATGAGTCTAGCAGAGGCATTCATAATGGATTGATGTGGGGATGGTTGGGTGGTGGGTAGGCCAGCAAGAAGCGAGTTGTCTTGCGTAAGATAGTGTTGAATTCTGGAGATGATTTCTAGATGGAGAAGACAAGATTTAGTTAGTGACTGTATGTGAGGGCTGAAAGACAGGGCGGGGTCCAGTAGAACCCCAAGGCAACGGGCTTGGTAGGTTGGGGTAATGATGTCATTGTTGACAGTGAGAGAGATGTGGTAGAGGGAGGGAAGATAAGTAGTTCAGTCTTAGACATGTTGAGTTTGAGATGGTGGGTGGACATCCAAGAGGATATACTAGAGAGGCAGTTGGAGACGTGTGTTAGAAGAGGGGGATAGATCTTGTGCTGAGATGTAGATTTGGGTGTCATCTGCATAGAGATGATACTGAAGTCCAAAAGAGTTTATAAAAGTACCAAGTGAGGATGTGTAGATGGAGAAGAGGAGCGGGCCTAGTACTGATCCTTGGGGTACGCCAACAGACAGGGGGTAAAATGAAGAAGAGGTGTCGGAGAAGGAGACACTGAATGATGGATTTTGTAGGTATGATGAAAACCACTAGAGAGCAGCAGAGAGATCTAGAAGAAGGAGAATAGAAAAATGACCTTTTGACTTGGCGGTAAGCAGGTCACTAGTGTCATTAGTGACTTTATTGAGAGCTGTCTCAGTGGAGTGGTAGTGCCGGAAGTCGGATTGGAAGGTGTCAAGAAGGAAGCTGGAGGAAATAAAGCTGGAAAGGGCGTTCCAGCAGTTTGGAAGTTAGGGGAAATAGAGAGATAGGGCGGAAGTTAGATGCAATGTCAGAGTCAGATGAGGGTTTTTTGAGGGTAGGTGTAATTATGGTGTGTATGGTGTGTTTTAGTGAAGATGGAAACCAACCAGTATTTAGGGAAAGGTTGAAAATATGTGTGAGAGCTGGGATTAGTGTGGTAGAGAGTGGAGGGATGAGCCGAGATGGAATAGGATCCTAAGGACAGGTAGTGAGGCGAGTGGATGATAGCAGGCTGGCGACTTCATCCTCCAGGGCAAAGTAGTTCAAAGTGGCTGTTGGATTGGGGGAAGTAGAAGCTTTGGTATGGTTGGTTAGTTGAGAGGTTGGAGTGTGTGAGCCCACTGTGAGATGAGAGTTCATTGCGAATGTTTTGAATTTTATGAATAAAATGGTTGCTAAAGTCTTCAGCTGTGAGAGAGGAAAGGATGGGAGGAGGTGGTGGGCGGAGGAGAGTATTGAAAGTGGCGAACAGACACTTGGGGTTAGAGGACAGGGTTGATATTACTGATGTGAAGTAGTGTTGTTTGGCGAGGTTGAGGACAGAGGAATAGGAGCGTAACATAAATGTGTAGTGGAGGAAATCTGCAGAAGTACATGATTTCCTCCAGAGATGTTTAGCAGTGTGGGAGCACTTCTGGATGTATTGTTGTTGTGTAGTGTGCCATGGTTGTGGAAAAGAGCAAGAGCGTCTTTGTGTGGTTAAGGTGGCGAGGGTATGGAGGGTGGAAGAGAGAGTAGAGTTGTAGAGTGAGGTGGCAGTGTCAGGGCAGTTGACGTTGGTGATAAGGCTTAGAAGGGGTTGGATATTAGTGGAGAGCTGAGCAGGGTCAAGTGCTAGCAGGTTTCTGTGGGTGATGGTGGCAGGGGTTAAAGAAGGATAGTGAGAGGAAGATGTGGTGAGGTTGAAGGTAAGTTATTATTATTATTACTATTACTATTGCCTCTATCTAAATTGTAACTTACATGCTTGCTTAATTGATCATGATCATGCCCTCAGATGCTATGTACGGGTTCATGGTTTACGTGTTGGGGCTGTGAGCCTGTAATTGCGGGCTTGAGTCAATTAAATACATCTAGATATGTAAAAAATGTGGAACCCACAGAAAAACGGTCAGTATGAGGGTAATTACGGTCTTGGAATTAAATGGGGGCCATTGTGAATAGAGAACATCTAAAATAAGGTCCACATTAGTGAATTTAAAAACTGTACAGCCACACAGTGAATAATTTATCATTTATAGATTCTTATTATAATAATCTTTGATACATTCATTAATGCTCAGTATATATAATTGTTTGATTATAGTTCTGTCATTTCTATCAAGCTTCAAATTTGAGCTTTGCTAAAATTAATTCAGTTTGATGTATTTACCGAGGCTGCCATAAGGAAAATCCTTTTGTATGTGAAGCGGATTTAGCCTCTCTCATTTATGCGCATGCAAACATATATATGCATAAAATCATTGAAATGAGCTTTACCCCTTAGCAAACTAGTTACTAAATTCAATTAGTATTTAAAGTCTGTTCCACAGGCAAGAGAAAACACAGGCTACATATTGTACATCATTTGTTAGGGATTTTTGCTTAGGAAGTATTGACACATGTATCCTAATGATTTATGGGATCTGCACACAAACTGCATTATCTATGCATAACAAAGCATCGCCAGCACTGTAAGTATTGAGTATTGCTGGATACTTATGTTCTGTAATATTAGTTACAGAGCTTAGATCCATTGTTGCCATAAATCATATGGGGATGACGTCAAATTGAATTCGAAAGACCCTTCTCTTTCACTTGAATATATATATTTGCTTTATCTTAACTAAGACGTTTTCACAATTCTTGGCTATTTGAGGTTTATGGTGCTTCATTAATGGTGTATTGTATAGTGTTCTACTCACAATCTAGACTTAGATACTTTACTTTGCCACTCAATATAAGTACTACTACTTTACATAAAGAGTGATAGATAAGTGAACTTTAAGTAGAAGAGTTAGGGCAAGCAGTCACAGTATTTCAGCATGTAAATTATAAATATAAAGCTATCCTGTGGTACAATGGATTGATTAAAATAGCTTTTTGGTTCTTATCTGACATTAAAAGTACATTTAGGTTTATATTAACACAGTAAACACTATGGCCCCTATTCAATTGCTACAGTTACAGAGCGATTCAATTGATCAAGCCCGGAGCTACCTGGCCGAAAGCCTAAACTGTAAACCATGAACCCGTAATTAGCATTTCAGAGCATGATCATGATCAATTATGCAAGGCTGTAACCACCAATTTAGAAACAGCCGATTGTAAATGAGACCGTCATCATGACACCAGTAAAACATGGAGGTTAAACTTCAATTAGCGTTTAGAAGTCCGATACGCGATCAGACTCTCAATCCGGCAATGTACAAATTAATAAAAATGTATGCCGATACTGTTCTAGTCCATGTGGCTGGCCTGATATGTATTATTTCCTTGATACCCGGGATTGATATGAAACGGAAATTAAACATAAAAATAATATTTGTTTATTGCAGATTTGTAAGCTTGAGACTGTTGTGCAATTCATTCTAATGTCTGTTGTGCAATTCATTCTAATGTCTATCATTGCTTTCCCCGTCTTTTAAAGTACAGTATTGATTTTTTTAATTGCATTTACAGTGCTACGAACAGGGGTTTAACCCCCTTGCGAGTCCTATCTGGTACTCGTTGGATTTTCTTCTACATTTGAAATTTACGGGTGTGAAAACATTTGTGGCCTTGAGGAATTGTAGCAATTCAATAGCGATTTGCGATTCTAACATTTACGGGCTTGAAATATAAAAGGCTTAGCTGGGTCGGAGTTATGATTTTAACAATCGCAAGGATTTTCAGCCTGTAACCTGCAAAACAACCCTGTTTGCTGCTAGCAAAAAGACGCCAATTGAATAGCAAATTAGTGTACAGGCTCCATTACTCCCTAAAGTACAATTTTCACAATTGTATAGGGGCCTATGTTTTTGAACTTTTCATGATATGCAATGGTGCACCTCCATGCTACTACATGAGGAACAGACAATCCAAATCTCTTAAATGGGGACCCCAATTTTTACTAATGTCCAATGACATGTAAGTGTAAACTATAATATTAGGGCTGTACTCTATATGAAGAAAGTATAGCACGGAATCCTGTTATTTTGTAATATAATGTTTATCAAGTAACTATCTATCATTAGTGGTGTATCAAATAAGAATCATTGAAGGACCATTGTGCAATGAAAAAACTATAAATATCCAGACCTGTGTAGACCAAAGGGAGTGATGTCAATTTCAATGTTATCCAATTAAGTACTGACCTGTTTCGTCCTCTCCAATCTCTCCTTCCACTGTTAGATACAGAAAACACCGTCATGATCCACCCCTTGGGAAGTGACGCAACAAACAAAAAATGTATTCCTTTATTTATAAATAGAATATTCAAAAAGTGTCTTTCTCTTCAACTATAATAATCCTTTAATAAATGTATTAATTGTATTTCAGAAATATTTGTTCAATACAGCCATCTCTAAAAGCCATATATGCCAAATTACCTTGTGAAGCTGTTAACGTTGAATCATTTGCATTGAATCTAATTATCACAAGCAAACAACAGCAACTGTTAGGACGAACTATCTTGCATTATAATGACTGAAAATACAATATAAGCAAGGCAAGGGGCGGTAATTGGTTAATTGCAAACTAATTAAATACATGTTTACTAACAGTAAGAGCACCAGAGCAGTAATCTCCTGGGTAATTGTCAAATCTTTATGGCATAAATTAACATGTTCCCCTGTTTTACCAACTCTGTTCTACCTGTTTTATTTGGCTAATAACTTTAACAGAAAAGTGTTTTTGTCCTGTTAATGGGATGTCCCACCATAAAAACAACACACACACATTGTTTGATCATTCAGTAGTATCTGACTATATATATATATATATATATATATATATATATAAATATATATATATACGTATATAGTTGTTGCTTAGTCATTCAGTCGTATCTGACTCTCCATGACCCTATGGACCTCTGCACGCCAGGCACATTTATCTATCTCTCTTGCTGTGCTTATCCATAAGGTTTTCATGGCAAAAACACTGGAGTGGTTTTCCAGTTCATTCTGCAGTGGATTGCAATTTGTCTGACTTGTCTGCTATGACTTGCCCCATCTTGGTTGACCCTACATGGTATAGGTTACAGCTTCAAGTACACAAGCCCATTCACCAAGACAAAGTAGCAATCCAGAAGTGTATATATATATATATATATATATATATATATATATATATATATATATATACCTGTTTATATATATATATATATATATATATATACTAGGAAATTGCCTGTCAAAAATGATGGGAATAAAATTGTAAGCCTGGCAAAGCTGTTTGCCACATAATGCGAAAGCTATGGGCCCTCTGAGCACTTTGGCGCTCATTGCGGGCCTAAGTTGTGCGGCCCTAAGTCGTGCGGCGCTCATCGCGAGGCCCGCAAAATTTAACAATGCGTAACCAACACATTTACAGCCTTATTAAATTGCAATTCAGTAAATTTAAAAGGGCTCTATATAAGCACACAGCATATATTTGTTACAGAAGTCTTTAGTTAGTGAAGACCTTGCTTTTGGATAGAACTTCGCTAACTAAAAACTTCTGTAAAAAACATATACTGTGTGCTTATATAGAGCCCTTTTAAATTTACCGAATCGCAATTTAATAAGGCTGGGGTGCTGAGGTGGTAAGTGAATTTGTTTGTAAGGAGGGAGCATCTATCTATACAATAGGATTGCGAAAACTACAATTGCCACTGCTCTCATTAGGACTAATGCAAAGCTCATTCATTTCCAAGAACACATCCTCTTAAGGCAGAAGTTGCAAGCATAAGGCTAATAAAGAAGATGGAAATCTGCAATGAATAAATAATTGAAAATCTTAAAGGTTGTATTTACCTTTTTAGCACTCTAAAACATTTTGCTATTTAGTTTATTTAATAAACCATATTGAAAAAGTTGGCCTATAATTATCAGACCAATGAATATGATTGCTGTAAACAGCTTATTTTTAAATCTTTACAGTATATCTGTTACATAGAGGAGTTACAGCATGGAGCTCATTGGCACCATTAGGAATGATCCTCAAGCATTAAAGAACCACTGTAATGCCCTAGCAAGAAAACACAATTATATGAATTATGCATTGATCAGTAATAATATTTCTATTTAATAATTTGGATCAGTAATATTCAATGTTAACTAAAAAAAATAGAGTATCTGCCTGCAGCTGCGTGTTTGTCTCCACCTTATTATGGTCATTAAGGGGATTGTGGGGTTTTACTATAGGATTTTAACAACAATTATATATGATAACATAATAAACAATCCAATTAATGTGAATATCATGTTTTTAACTTATATTTTAATACCTTTTTGTGTACATAAAGACCATAAACATAAATAAATAATACATAAACATGAAAGATAACAGTACAAAATAGTTAAAAGGTTGCTTTGCATTACATGACAAAATTGTATTAACTTAAAAAGTCACTCCTCATTCGCTGTATCCTAATTTTGTCCTTATATAAAAGAAGATTATTACCAAAATGTTGTTATATCTAAATTATTATATTCTGCCCATGGTTTCCAAATACTGTAAAAGTGGGTTTCCTGCTCCAACATAGAATAAAGAATTTTCTCCATTCTGGAATATTTGCCTAACTTTTTTTCTTATTGGTTAATACTTTTTTTTTTTGCAACCAGTGAGCTTCCATAACCTTCTTCTACATCTTTACCTTGTCGTAGCGAAGGAGCTTGTGTACCTCAATGCAGCTGTGAGCTATACCATGTAGGGTCACCCAAGATGGGCAAGACATAGCAGAGAGGTCAGACTAGAGAAAGAACTGGCAACCCACTCTAGCATCTTTGTCATGAACACCCTATGGATATGTACAACTGAAAGCAAGATGTGCCTGGCGTGCTGCAGCCCGCAAGGTCATGGAGAGTTGGACACAACTAAATGACTAAACAACCACAAGCCACTATAACAGTTTTAGACACAGTTGCCAATGTAATTTTCAACCCCGACAAGTCCCCAGCCAGTGGAAATCATTGTGTTGGTATTTCACATTATGTCTGAAAATTTAGCAGCTATCTGATACATAAAGCCACCTCCCCCATTGATCTTATAGTGGATGCAGACCAGCATCAGCTGAGTCTGGACTTTCACATTAAGTTTATTATTGTATATTATTTGTTTTAAATCATTAAATATGGTCCTTTAAATATGCCTGTCCTAATCCTAAATTAAGATAATTAAATTAAGCTAATTTAAATTAAGTTAAAATGGCATTTTAACAGTACAAAATGTAATAGTTACAAATTAAAAGCCGTATTTAATTTTTTAGCCTTTTTCGGCCCATTATTAAGTCAAATCCTTCAAAAGCGCATTCTATAAAATGGGACAACAGTGGGCATTTTAAAACAGAGGATATACACAGAGACATGATTTAGATTTTCTTTGGAAAAACTAAAGAATACACGTGTTTGTGCAATAAGATACGTCTTCAGATTCTCCGCCGTATAATGTTATCTACCGAAAACCACGAGTTCAAAAACCTTATTTTGATATCACAAAAAAATGCTAAATGTTGTTCATCCACAAAGGAGCAGAAGTTTTATGTTTTTCTATGTTTGCCCAACATGACCTGAAAACTAGAAATTGCTGCTAATGGAAGGCTTCTTATCTGTTTGCTCAGATGGGAGTGTTTGAAGTCTCGCAATAGGCTGAGCAATATAGGCCTTCTAGATAAAGATGCTTTCTATCAGCCATCCGGCCCTCTGCTCAATACTGATTAATTTCATTTGAGTAAGCAGACATTCTTTAAAGTTTGACTTCTCATTGAACTGTCAAGTTGGGGATGCATAACACACAGCCAGGGATTAGATATACCAGCTTACTATGTGCTGGCATTACTGCTGCCTGCTAAGAATCCTAAATGACTATATTGTACAGTAAAGAACTGTAATAACATTCTAGTAATTGGTATGAAATAATATTTTTATTCCTAAGAAACTGATGACTAATCAGTGTGGTTAATGAAAACAGAGACCTAGGATTTTAACCAACTACTTGCTTGGAACTTGTATTATATCCCACTAAATAGAAAGTGTAACCCATCATCCATATGTTGCTTGTTGCTCATTTGTGTCCGACTCTCTGTGACCTTATGGATCGCAACACACCATGATGATGCACTTGGTATTCATGGCAGAGATACTGGAGTGGGTTGCCAGTTATTCTCACAGTGTACAGCTCCTGGTATTCCTTGGTGGTGTCCCATCCAAGTACTAATCATGCTCAACCATTCATGATGGTGTGACCTCTTGGTTCCCTGACATGGAATCAAACCCAGGTTGCAGTGGTGAAATCACTCAATCTTAACCACTTGAACCCATATCATCTATATGTTACTACTTCATGATTGAGGCCCATTCATTCCCAATCATTCAATTGCTCATGTGGGTTTAAAGAGCACAAAATTCCCAATTCTGGTTGTTCCATCAGATACAGTACCTTGAACATTGTTGTTCATTCTTTCAGTCGTATCCGACTCTTGGTGACCATATGGACGCAGCACTCCAGGCACATCTGTCTGGGTTGTGCCTTTCCATCTGGTGTTCTTGGCAACAATATTGGAGTGGGTTGCCAGTTCCTTCTTCAGTTGACAGTAATTTGTCTGACCTCTCTGCTATGACCTCCTCATTTTGGGTAACCCTACATGGTATATCTCACAGCTTCATTGCGGTGCACAAGCCCCTTCACCACGACAAGCTAGCAATCCAGAAGGGGACTGACTTAGCACTTGATGGATCAGGACCAGTATGGCACCTTATATGTTAGTGTGAACCTTTCTTGCCCTTGAAAAATAAACACATTTTGACATTGTACTGTTCTGTTTATTATGGTTTCATTGACCACATTCATTTACCAAAAATAATGGCAAGTACATGTTTCTCTATTCAAATAAAGAACACGTTAATTTAAAATGATTACAGAACTAGACAGGGTTGAGGGAAGGCCAACAGTATGGAGCAGTTATTCTTTCCCATGAAAGCTTTGACACATAAATTATCTTATATATATATATATAGTTAGTAAATTTCTGCTACACACACTTATCCACAGGTATGGAACCAGAGTATACTATTTAGTGGTAGGTGCAATATATGGTGATTTATTCATAGTGATTGTTGACGCAATTGTATTTACTCATTTGACCTACCATATATGTAAATAACAAACAGGATAGTATGTGCAATTAACACTATGGCCCATACTCAATGGTCTTTATAGATAGCAGTTATCCATACATATTTTAATTATCTCCTATTGTCCCTGATGGGCTTCTTATTAGTAGTTGTTGGTACACATGCAGTCTGATTTAATTTATATGTTTCCCTCTTATTTTGTTTGTGGTTAGATTAAAAGTTATGTTTTAGCTATTTCTTGAGCTATCCTGGAGGGTTAGTATTATAGCTTTAGAGCTCTACAGTGTCATCAATATAGCATAACAGCAATCTTTGACATTTGTAGGCCAGCTATGATTCTAATGACTTTGACCATTATTTGGTTGTTTTATATAATCAATTGGTAATTTATATGAGCTGACCGTACATTTCTCTTGTCTGTTTGGATGATACCCTGCTGCATATAGGATAATGGAGGTGTCAGATAATAGTTGCCTCTTTTTCTTTTTCTTCTTCTCTCTTTTTATATATATATATGGGTGTGTGTGTATATAGTAAGTTGACATATATATATATATATATATATATATATATATATATATATATAATGGGGCCCCCCGGAATGGGGCCCCAGTGCATTGCACCGGGTGCGCCGATGGTAGATCTACCCCTTCTTCATGTCCTGGGAGTAGAGTTGAATTATCCCCCCAGATTTTTTGGGGGTCCTACATGGTATTGCTTACAGCCTTAGTGAGATACACAAGCCCCTTTACCACAACAAGGTTGCAATCCAGAAGGGGACTCACTAAGCACTCAATGGATAAGGACCAATTGGAAGGTCCAGCCATGAAAACACCCACAATAACCTGGAATTTTGCATAGAGAGAACAGATTGTTGCAGTGGAGGGAAACATGGAGGAGAATAAAACATGGAGGAGAATAAATGTATATTCCCCCTCATTAGACAAACTCATTGTTTGCCTTCAATGACAAAGATTATAATTTAAGAAATAGTAAAAAGGTTTGATTTAATGGCGCTATGTCTTTTTATACATCAAATAACTGTTTCTCATTCAACCCGGTTGAAGATGCCCTTTGCCTACATGATTGTAATGCCTTTGTTAAATTAATGGTAAGAAAGAAAAACTAAAACACAAAGAACTCTGGAGGTCAAAGGTGATTTTTAACCTACAAGGTTTACCAATTATGTGCAATTACACTGCACATTTAGTGTTTAAAAGAATATAACTCATCCTGCCAAAAATGCTATCATGCAAAGAGTAAAAGGATGTAAAATATCAAACTAAAATGTCTTATCCAATGGAAAATAGATATATATTCCTTGTTAGGCTGCCTATTGAATTAGCAAATATAAGACTTGAGAACTTTGATTGATGTTGCCCTTCCAAAGATGCGGCCAAGAGGATTTGGGAAGCTTTATTAAAGCTGTTCTGTATGGCAAGGCTAAGTATTAATTCTTAATATGGTCGAGAGCAAGGTCAGAGCATGTCTGCAGAGTCTGCCTTCTCCTCCCGTTAGATTACGAGATTAAAGCTTACTGTCAGAATGCAGAACAGAGATTTTCACAGGCAAAGTACCAACTTCTGAATGTTCGCAAGGAAAAAACTCATATTCTCTGCCTCTACACAGACTTTACTACTCACTATTAAATTACCATTCAGCAGAAAAATGGAATAAACACGTAAACGGAACATACCAGCTCTGTTCCAAGGTATGAACTAAAATTAAATCCCACTTTTGATCAACGGCGCACAGTTTTTGACAAAATCTTAATGAGCACGTTCACAAGCCTGACAATGGCCCGTAAAATACTGGAACCTCAGAAATAGCGAAAAAGGAAAGGCAATAAATGGTATGTTTCATAAAATTTTTTATTGTTTAGAACTGAGTATGAAGAACGGATGCTTTAAAAATTCACAGAAATTGTAATGAAAACAGTAGAAATAAAGCCCATCACTTTCTATAGCGCTGTAATAACCTCATAACACTTTTGTTGGTGGAATTATTCATATAAAAATTCCCTGACAGTCCTGCAGCATATAATACCCTTCACAGTTCTCTTCCACATATATTTCCTGATAAGTTTACAGGTTTTATTATTAAATTGGCTAAATGAAAAGAGGTTATTTTTCATGTAGGAGCTGTAAGGCCATAAAAAATACATTTCCGATATATACCGCCTCATGAATTTATGAGGAGGAAAGTGATTGTTTCTAGAAATATCTCTGGAAAGGAATTGAGATGAAGACTGTGTTGCTCTGGAATCAGGTAATTCTGGTCTTGGCATGTTTTATTACAGTAGTTCTTAAATTGTGGCCTGTGTGAGCTCAACACTGGTGGTCCATGATAAAAGTGGTATTATAAAAACAATATGAAACAAGTTTAGAAAATGTATAAATATGCGTAAAAAAAATGCAGACGTACTAGGTGACATGGTTTATTAGTCCACACATATTATATATATAGATAATAGTAAATTGCCCGTCAAAAATGACGGTATAATTTTACATTTTTCTCTCCCTCTCCCTGTCTTGTCTCTCCTTCCCTTCCCTGTGTCTCTTCCCCCTCCCCTGCCCTCCCTTGTGTCTCTTCCCCCTTCCCTGTTTCTCTTCCCCATCCTCCCCTGTGTCTCCTCCCATCCCCTGTGTCTCTTCTACCCTCTCCCATCCCCTGTGTCTCTTACCCCCTATATCTATCCCCTCTCTCCCCTCCCCTGTGTATCTCCCCCCTCTCCACTGTGTCTCTTCCTTCCCCCCCTCCCCTGTGTCTCTTACCCCCCTCCCCTATGTCTCTTCCTCCCTCCCCTCCCCTGTGTCTCTTCCCCCCACCTCTCCCCTCCCCTGTGTCTCTCCCCCATCCCCCATGTCTCTTCCCCTTTCCACTGCCCTGTGTCTTCCTCCCCCCTTTCCCCTCTCCCCTGTGTCTTCCCTAACAGGACTTAAGTGATCTTTCTAAAAAAATATTTAGGAACCAATACCATGTTATCCCCTCCTGGATCGCTACCTTGTTGTGTTGAAGGTGCTTAGGTACGTCAATGAAGCTGTGAGTTATAACATGTAGGGTCACCCAAGATGGACAGGTCATAGCCAATAGGTCAGACAAATCATGGCCCACTCGCAAAGGAAATGACAAACAAATCCAGTATCAAGAAAAGCTTATGGATAAGCACAACCAGACACAAGATGTGCCTGGCTTGCTGTGATCCGTAAGGTCATGGAGAGTAGGACATAACTGAATGACTAAACAACAACCATGTTATATATAATATTGAAAGTGATGCAATATTATGGACTTGTTTGCAGGTTCACACTGTATTTCTTAGTATTTTGGGCTGAAAACTGGTATTCTCTACATATGTGCACCCAAGTGATTAGTTCTCTTACTGTATTCAGTTTGGTGGAGGCTTTTTTCGCTGTCCCAATAAGTCTAATAAGTTTATGGTGTTCAAAACTAGTAATGAAGAGTGAGGTAGCCATGAGTGCCCAGTAATCTAGAGTATTGCAGTATATAATGATACCTTTCTTATTGGACACACAATTTAGTTAGAGTGACAAGCATTCAAGAGTTGTACCTCTCCATATCAAGCCAGAAGCAATACACGTGCACCTTATCACTTTAATTCGTTGCTCTCTATTCCACTGCTCATCTTAATCATTATTGCTTCTGACTTGATAAAGGGAGGTACAACTCTCAAAAGCTTGTCACTCTAACTAAAATGGTTGTCCAATAAAAAGGTATCACTATATACTGTAATACATTGATTATTCATCTGGTCTACAAGCACAAATAAGAGGAATTTGTACCAAAGAGATGTTGTTGTTGTTGTTGTTCAGTCGTTTAGCCTGTCTGACTCTCCATGACCTATGGACCACAGCAAGCCAGGCACATCTTGTGTCTGCTTGTGCTAATCCATAAGGATTTAATGGAAAAGATACTGGAATGGGTTGCAAGTTCCTGATCCTCCTTGCTATGACCTGTCCATCTTGGGTGACCCTTCATGGTATAGCTCACAGCTTCATTGAGGTACACAAGCCCCTTCACCATGACAAGGTAGTGATCCAGATGGTGTTGTACCAAAATAGCACATCGTAAAACTGTCTCACAAGTAACTTTGGTCCAAATGAGTACCTAAGAGCCTCACCTGTTCTCCTTTACAGTAAAGGCACCAATTATCATTGTAGTTTTTAATGGATTATGGAGTAAAATCATCCCAGTTGTACTTGTGATGGGATGGCCATGGGATTCATACTGGAAATGCAAATCCCATTTTGGTTCCCAGTGACAGTGAGATGTGGAGGATGAAGGACCTTCCATTGGTGATACCTTCCATGTCCGTCTTACATGTTTATGTCTTTCAAGCTTACGTCTTAGTGTTTATTTTTTTATTTAGTATTCTCGTTTTTCAGTTTCTAGAGTATTTCATATATTCTATGCATGGCTGTATCTACCTTTTTGGAGCCCCTAGGCAGTGAAGTGGAGGAGCCCCTGTGAGTGAGTAAGCAAGGTGTGCACAAACCCATTTTTGCCTTTCCTGTACGTGTCTGTTCCTGTTGTAACTGTCTTGTTTTAGGGGGTTACCCCCTAGTAGCCAATCTATGAACTGAAACACTTATTTTTAAGCCAGGAACCATTTTTTTAAGAAGTGGAGCCCTTCACATGGAAGCGCTCCTGGCCAGCTGCCTAGTTGGCCTAATGGGTAATCTGGCCATTATTCTATGAGGAAGAAAGTACTACAGTCTCCCTTTAAATGAGTTTCATAGTGTATACTTTATATTTCACTACATTTAAATGAGCTGCAAATTCAAAATTTCATCTCCATAAACATATAATTTCCATGTAAAAACATATTCACTCTTTTCCTTTCAATCTTCAAGCCCATTTTTCTGAAAACTGAAATTAGTTCAGGTTTGACGTTAGATGAAACATGAAGAATAGCCTTTAATGGAGGGACAACGGCGCGCCGCAGTCCTGTATGATTTGGATGGCCTAGCTATTGACAAGGTGTAAAATTAGATCAATTGCTTACAATGACAGGCAAACAGGTTTCATTTGTATCTCTTTAGTCCATGCGGTCTCTGCGACAGACATGAATTTGTCACTGTTACACCATGCACAATCTCTATCTCGGATTTATGGATGGGTCTAATGATTGAAGACAGTTTTTACTGGAAAAAACATTGCCATTAAAATGAATAGTGTTCTTTGATCCAAGTGTGCATATATAAATGTGCAGAATGACGGAGCAAAGCGAGTATAAAAATGTCACCTTGCCAGACAGGCCTTGTTTAGCTGCCTTTGATGTTTGGACATCGATAGTGCATTCAGCCTCTTCCAAAAGCAAGTAGGCACTTCCAATCACTGGAGGCTGCAAATCCATGGAATTAGTCAATGGCGCTTTAGGTTTGCATCTCTCCGTTATTCTATAATTATAATCTGCATGTCCATTAAACAAAATATTGATATCTACACATACACAAAGAGGGAGCTCCCACATGTAGGGTCATGGATTTTACACTCTGATTATAACTGAGAGGTTTATATTGAATTGAATTACATGTTGGTTACGGAAGCAGGTTTATAATAATAAGGTAGGTACATTGTGTAGGGTTCATAGCTCATTCCAGTGTAAATTACCATTGCAAGGCAAAACTCAACTGGTGGGCAAAAGGTGGTCGTGATGTCAATTGCAATATCAGTGGCTGCCTCTGCTGAAGCAAGAGTAGGATATATTTTTCTTATTTATTTATAAATATTTTAACTTAAAATCTATTTTTTTATTTCCAATAATTACTAACAACATAGAGCCACCTCCACTGGATAAAGACCCTTACATGATTACTGTCGATAATGCACCTATATCATCCTTTTGTCTCATACTTCTCACATTGCAGAAGGAGAGGGAGAAAGGGAGGAGAGAGAAGGGGAGGGAGGGAGAGAGAGTGAGAAGGAGAGAGAGAGTTAGAAGGAGAGAGAGAGTGAGAGAGAGAAGGGAAGGAAGGAGGGAGAGAGGAGATAGAGAGAGAGAGAGGAAGGGAGGGAGAGAGAGAGAGGAAGGGAGAGAGAGAGAATTGAAGGGAGAGAGAGAAGGAAGGAGGGAGAGAGTGAGAGAGAGAAGGGAAGGGAGAGAGAAGGGAGAGAGAGAGAGGAAGGGAGAGAGAGAAAGGAAGGGAGAGAGAGAAGAAAGGAGGGAGAGAGAGAGGGGAAGGAAGAGAGAGATAAAGAGGAAGGGAGAGAGAAGGAGGGATAGAGAAAGAAGGAGGGATAAAGAGAGAAGGGGGGAGAGAGAGAAGAAGGGAGGGAGAGATAGAAGGAGGTAGGGAGAGAGAGAGAGAGAGACGGAGAGAGAGAGGGCGCACAGAGAGAGAGAGAGAGTGAGCACAGGGAGAGGGCACAGAGAGAGAGAGACAAAACACACCTTATTGAATACAATATTATACCATCATTTTTGAAGGTTAAGTGACTAGCATATAAATACTGTGCGTAACAATGTGCTTAGTAAACAATTGGAAAATATTTGGCCCTTAGTACTTGTCACTATTAATTATAAAAGGTTCAGTTAAAAAGGCTCTGTCCCCAAAAGTTGTTTGTTTAAGTTATACTTAAAGGGACATGGAATGTTTCCGGATTTCACTATGAATGTAATAAACCTATGTATCTATTTACTTTTATGTAACTTATTTTTTTTAAGAAGTTCTTATAACTCTGTTTTTTATTGTTGTTTTTTTGCCCTCTGTATCTCATGCAGATCATGAATACACTGACAGAAATGCAGTGTTTTCCTATTAGCCAGTCAGTGACCTCTCTCAAGCAACATTTTACAGAATGTTGTCACTGATTGGTTACTATGAGACAATGCAACCCCGTACCTAGCAGTACACTGTCTTCATGAGCTGCATGGGACAAACCAGTTAGGAACTATTTGTAAGATTTTAGGCAGAATAAAAATGAACATTTTAGCCCTTTTTAATAACATAATGTATATAAAAGTAAAGAGATACATAGTTATATTACATTCCTAGTGAAATACAGAAATCTTCCATGTCCCTTTTAAGAATCTGAAAAATGGTCAATATGTTGAACTAGCCATTTTTCTAAAGTAAAGCACCCCTGGGATATTCACCAATTTTTGTGTCTTGTTTTTATTTATCAATTAGCTTGGATATACTAATTAGTAATAGTATTGTTTGTTACTATAGTGTCAGAAACAATGTACCCCAATATTATTATGCAGTTAGGCCAACCCCTCATCACCCATCAAACATACAGAGCTGTAAATTAGCATATAAAGTCACATATTAGCATAGAAGAGCGCTGAAGAGAGCAGAGTAATTTAATATGCAATATATACTTGTTCCCTTCTGGATCGCTGCCTTGTCGTGATGCTATACCATGTATGGTCACCCCATATGGGCAGGTCATAGCGAAGAGGTCAGACAAATCACAGACTACTGGAGATGGAACTAGCAACCCAGTCCAGTATCTTTGCCAAGAAAACCATAGATAAGCACAACCAGAAACACAGACAAATATGCCTGGGTGCTGCGGTCAATATGGTCACCGGGAGTCAGACACGACTGAAGGACCGAACAACAATAAACTTGTTGCGGGATCCCTTTAATATGCTGAAAAACTTTTCTTCTATATCAACAATTTATGAACTAGTTTCACACTATTACTTATGCGAAAAACCATACACAGCTTTATGAAGTTTCCTAAACAAAGCCATATACATAATATTCTATAATACAAACATGAGGCTGGATTGACACAATAAATGAATTGCCCTAAACGCTGTAATATCTTTGTCCTTTTTGCTCGGTGCTGCTGAGCTGTGCATTGCATTATTATTAATGACTGCTTGGCCTTTTCACTAACAAAAGAACAGTTAACATAAGGGATAGTACTAAAAATCAACAGAACTTTTTTGCCACGACAGCAGTTTCCATCTCTTAAGTAATGTAGATGGCTGTGATAAGATTTTTCTAAAGTCTATTAAGCAAACTCATTGTGGGATATTTAAAGACTGTAGCCAGTGGCAGTGCTGACTCCAAATATTTGGGGGGCTGCCAAAGACTTTGTCTTCAAGCACCAAGACCTTGCACCTAAACAATCACACCCAGCAAATTAGTTTTGTAAGCAATAGACTAGAGGCTTGTTGTAAAAGGGACTCTTTCACCCCAAAATCCCTTTTAAAGGACCACTGTGGTCATAGTTGTAAAATGTACTGTTTTGAAGAATGTTCATGTTTTTAGAATTCAATAATAATCATCATAATAATAACAACAATAATAATAATAATGCAGCCTCTAAGTTATTATTTTTATTTGCAAGTATGCTACTATGGAATCTACTACTTAAATCAACTTAGTAAGGTTGGAGCAGAGGGAACTTTGACATAGGAAGTATCTGTCTGCACAGTGGCAGTTACATCTGCAAGTGCTCTCATCAGAACTAAATGAGAGATTATTAGTTTACAAGGACACATCCAAAAAGGTATAGACAGCAGTAGGGAAGAGACAAAATGCAGCAATACTCTAAAGAATTATTGTTGTTTAGTTGTTCAGTCGTGTCTGACTCTTTATGACTGCAGCAGGTCAGGTACTTCTGTCAGGCACTGTCCCCTCTGAGCACCATCAAGTTCATGCTCATTGCTTCAGTGACCTCATCTATTCATCTTCACCTTTGTGGTCCCCTTCTTTGTGTGCCTTCAATCTTTGCCAGCATCAGAGTCTTCTCTTGGGAATCCTGCCATCTCATTATATGACCAAAATATTTGAGCTTCGGCCTCATGATCAGACCTCCCAGTAAACAGTTTGTATTGATTTCTTGAAGTGTTGATTTATGGGATCTTCTTGCATTTCAAGGGGCTCTAAGTAGTTTTTGCCAATACCACAATTCAAAGGCATCAGTTCTATGGTGCTTTATGGTCCGTATGTCACTACTGGGAATACCATAGTTCTAACTATGCGGACCTTTGCAAACACATAAACAGCCTTCCCATAGGGTTAGAAAGCAGTACTTGTGTCTATTGTTCTAAGCAGGAAAATGTGGTTGATGTCGGTTTTGTTGTGGTTTTTTAGTCCTTCAGTTGTATCCAACTCTTGTTTACTCTATGGACCGCACCACGATGGGCACATCTATTGTTATATCCATAAGGCTATCTTGGGAAAGATACTGGAGTGGGTTGCCAGTTCCTTCTTCAGTGGACCGCAATTTGTCTGACCTCTCTGCTATGACCTGCCCCTCTTGGGTGACCCTACATGGTATAGCTCACAGCTTCATTGAAGTGCACAAGCCCCTTCCCCACAACAAGGTAGAAATCCAGAAGGGGTGGTAAGTTTTATTGACATCCAATTATCTAACAAATCTTCCTGGAATTTCCCTCTTCTCTCAACTCCTCCACTGACCTCCAGCTCTTAGGAAGTGATGAGACAGAGACAAGTTGGATTCTATAGACAGTCTTCAAAAATGCTGAGTTCAAAATGTTTTATAACAATGGCTTACACTGCTGCTAATGTTGTTAGTTTGTTATGAATTTCACAAACATGTGCCATTTTTCTTGAATTTCAGTTGTCTTTTAACAATACTTTTTAACCTCACTTTATTAAATATATCCCCAGTACTATTTATGCTGTTCCATCACACGCAAACACAGTTACTGCTATTCTATGTCCTCATCCAAGGTTACTTGTGCAAGTAAAAACAATGTGTTATTGTTTATGGGCAGGAAAATGGGTGGTTTAATGGACCACTGTACTTTGGGGAAAACTTCACATGTTTGTGAAGCATGAAACAGATTAACATTTTGCAGCTTCATGAACTGTGAGCATAAAACATATTTAGATAATATGTTAATCTTTACAGACTCTGCTTGTGCCTAGGTCTTTCATACTGATTTTTGAACTTTAGACTGAATGGAAGGGTTATCTTACTGTAAGTTGCACACAGGGCTGAATCTACCTTTTTGGAGCCCCTGGGCAGTGAAGTGGAGGAGCCCCTGCGAGTGAGTACGCAAGGTATGTACAGACCCATTTTTGCCTTTTCCGTACATGTAAGTTCCCTTTCCTGTTGTAACTGTCTTGTTCTAGGTGGTTACCCCCTAGTAGCCAGTTTATGAACTGCTCATTTCTTTTTTTTTCAAGTCAGGAACCATTTTTTTAAGAAGTGGTGCCTCTGGGCGGCTGCCTAGTTGGCCTAATGGGTAATCCAGCCATGGTTGCACATCCATTTAATCCTAATATTATGTTGTATAACAAAGTGGCAGACTTTATATAGAATGGCAAGAGCCTTTGTTTGATAAATAGATAAGATTGAAATGGACACCATACCCCTTTCCCCTCAATGGCCCAGAAGCAGACACCTTGTATCATTCAGTACAAACAAAGCAAACACAGACCTTAATGTATCATGGATCTCTCCATGTTCATCCAGAGGCATCAAAAGTTATTTTGTTCTAGCTGTATGACTTTTAATTATTCTTTTACTCCGACAAAGTTTTAAAACTTATATATACATTCATTATGCAGTGGTCGTCTAAATTCATGTGTCGTAATATTGGATTTTGCAAGCTATTAAGTGCTTCAATTGGCAATAACATAATTGTATGAATGATGCATTCAATACCCCAATTATAGTCTATTATAAAGCATTTTATATTGAACTTATAAAATATGCATTGTAGCTTTCCAGGATCTTCGCCACTAATGCAAATAATTGCTGTATACTTCCTGCTTCACCAAACGCACACACTTTAACACAAAAGTAGAGTTTTTATTGTAAGGTTTAATATGCGTCAGAGCAAACTGTGGGTGGTAAGTGTTATCAGAAAGCCGCGTATAAAAAGCTTTCATATAGACGTCATAATAGTAAATATTTTAAGAAATTGGTTTTTCACTAGTATGTGGAAATTAATATTGTGTTTTATAGTCTTGTTTAAAGTGATACAGCAAAGGTACCAGTTATCATAGAAATAACACTTATATCTTATAAATAAATATAATCATTGAATGCTATTAAAAAATGTTTAAATGAAGTGCTAGATACCTCAGCAAAATAAGTGTTACCATAAATTCTATGAAGGACCTCGCTTTACCTTTTTGTCTACGTTCATTAATTTACTCTTATGTGATGAAATAGAGCATGCCCAGTTGTTTTAAATTAGAATACAGATAAGGCTAAAAACGAAAAGTTGTTGTTGTTTAGTTATTCAGTCATGTCAACTCTCCGTGATCCTATGGACTGCAGTGCGCCAGGCACATGGGTTGCCAGCTTCTTCTCCATTGGATCCCGATTTGTCTGACCTGTCTGCTATGACCTGCCCATCTTGAGTGATCCTACATGTTATAGCTCAGAGCTTCATTGAGGTACACGTCCCCTGCACCACGACATGGTAGCGATCCAGAAGGGGACCCATTGATAGTATCTCTGACTATTATTATGTCTTCAACTGGTAATACTTCTATATCACACCCACTTGTGATGATGTATCACTTGAATGGAGTGATGCATTTGTTATCATCATGGCCGGATTACCCATTAGGGAAACTAGGCAGCCGCGCTTCCTTGTGAGGGGCGCCTCTTTTAAAAAAAAAAAAAATGGTTCCTTGCCTTAGAAAACTAAATGCTGCAGTTCATAGACTGGCTACTAGGGGATAATCACCTAGAACAAGAGAGATACAATAGGAAAGGGAACTTGCACACACAGAAAAGGTAAAAATGGGTCTGTGCATACCTTGCATACTCACTCACGGGGGCTCCTCCACTTCACTGCCTAGGGGCTCCAAAAAGGTAGATCCAGCACTGGTTATCATGCTTTTAAACAAGCAAGTTTTAAACATTAAATGTAGCTTTTAACAATCTTTGGACCTCCCCTTGTCTATATGTAATTATGGTGTGTCAGAGCCCTGCACCCAGTGGCAGAGCAGCAGGTGCAAAGCAGTGGGGCCCACAACATGTTCTGGCCCGGATTAATGGAAGAACAGCATATAGGAAGGTTTTCTGAATCAACCTGTAAATGTTTAGAAAAACCACACTTATTTTTGCATTCTTTTATTAATCTCTACAGGTACCTATCTACCATGTAAAAAGAAGTTGCAAGAGAGGGGCCCCAAATTATTTTGCACTGGGGCCCTACAATTTCTAGCGCTGCCATTGACTGCACCAGTTGAGTTATGGAGCTCTATGGAGAAATCCTTGACTACCTATACATATTGTACTTCAAACAGCCAAATTATTATTTCAGAGCGTTAGTGTTACAAAAATAGTTTGTACAGATATCAAAAGTTAACCTTTACAGCTTTAATTTTCCCCGGAAACAAAATCATATAATATTTAAAATCTGCACTTTTAAATCCATGACAACAATTAAGTCTTCTTTTATCCCCTTTACACACCATTCCTGGTGCACCCTGCTCAGAAGTTCAATTGTAGACTCTGTGCTCAATCCTCAATTGCCTCAAGAACCTATTTGGCTACCTGCTCATCTTTGGGGCTCTGCCTAGTTTGTGAAGTATGGAACAAACTACCAACATGAGCAGCTATGTAGCCAAGAGCATAGAAGCATTTGCTTCCTTTTAGACGCTTTGTATTAGGGAATTGCATCTTTGGTTGCTTGTCTATATCTTGGAGGTTCTCTTACTGGGACTTACTCTTCTACTGAGTTCTACTGCCAAGTGACCTTATAACATGTCAGCCGATCGACTCAACTGAACATAGATGTTATGTGAATCCTACAATTCCTTCCAGTTTCCAGGGTTCTCTAGGCAACATGGATAATAATAAAAAAGTTAGGCAAATAGTACATTTCTATTTTTCGATGCATTATTTAGATATACGATTAATGGGTCTAGAAGAAAAACAAGGAAATCAATTATTTCTAAGTTATCTCAAGTTAAAGAAGTCTGAATGTTTTGGATCCTTATTTCATCTCCTACTTTTCAGATTTGTGCATTTTTAATGTGGCGTTAAGTGGTATAAATGAAAAATGAAGCAATTAGTTATTTTCAAAACTTTAGGATAACAAACTTTATAATATATTTAAACAATCCATTAAAAAGCTACATCTCCTAACAAGGTTACCCAGGTGCAAAAATGTGACAAAATTGAGTTGGAACAGAAAATGCGCATCATTTTAACCCTTTCACTTTCAGAAGAGCTGAAAAAGGTAGATTTGTTTGAAACTTTGTAAACGTTCTTCATGTTGTTTGATCAATTTTGAACAGCGTGCATGTACATTTGTACGGATATTTTTCTGTTTAATTTTATATATCTTTGGGCATCTAATTTCATTAATAAATGGACCAAAGATAAATGTAAAGAAAAAAAACATAATTTTATATCAACCTGATCTTTTTACTTAGGGTTGCTTTTTGTGACAGTCTGACGTTCTGCTGGGAGCTCATTAAAAGATATCACACAGATTTATGTGTATTTATGTATTTATGCACATGTACACCCTGGTGAGCTGTAAAAACCCAATAATATGTTATTGGCAAATGTGAGTCAGAAAAGCAATTCATTAAAGTTTAAAGTTATAGTTGAATATGTTATTAAAAAAAACAATGTAATACTATATTAATTAAATATACTAAAATTACCCCTAACTCTTCTGGGATCAGGATACAAAGGAACTGAATAGGTCAGTCTGTAAGTCAGATCATCAAAGAGATCAAATCTAGTGGTGATATCATTCGTCATTCCATTACCATAACTTCATCTTTCTATATTCTGTTGTTGAAACAAATACAAGAACACAGACTTGCAATGACAAATAAAATATGAAGCACATGCAGTCAATGGGCCATATTCAATTTGAAGCCTGCAACTCGATCGCAGACAGCTGAATGTCTCTGATTGTGATGCTATTCAATTGCTCAAGCCCGCTAGTTATGGGCTCAAAACCAAAACCGTAAACCATGCACTGGTTCGGAGCACTTCAGGGCGGGAACATAATCAATTAAACAAGCCTGTATCCTCCCATTTCGAATCAGCCAATAGAAAATGAGACCTTCATAATTACGGCAGTAAAACATGGAGGTTACATGTCAATCAATTGCATATGGCCTAATGTTTTTGAATGGGAACCTCTAATGCAATGCTAAAGAAGACCAGTCATAGGCAAGGCATGGAACCAGTCATAAAATGAGACTTACTTTTCAAATCAGAAGGCACTGCCCACGGTGGATAATTTTTTTACGTCTTCAAGGCTCTGGACATCAGCTTGATTGGTTCTCCTAGTAGTAGGTTATTAAAAGCAATGTTGAAGTACAGTTCCAATGCGCCTACAATGTTATGCTATTTAGGAAAAATATCACATATTTGTGGAATATGTAATAAACTAATACTGGAAGCCATGCTAATTTTTTTGTGTTTTTGTTTAATTATAAAATGTTCCATCCAACTGAATAGTGGAGTGAGAATAGGCAGTATTGGGGTTTGCCATTGACACATACCCCTGATCAGAAGCTGGCAGCTTGCACAAAACATTGCAATCCATGATCCTGATGAAATGTAAATGTCCCTCTCATACATGTAACTTCATACATGGACCACGGAGGCCTCCAAAATCCAGTAGTGGCAGCAGTATGTATTGTTTTCTTATTAATCCCAGTACTTTGTTATAATGAGGTCCGAAAAGGGTATCAAATAACCACAGATGCATGGCTGGATTACCCATTAGGCCAACTACGCAGCTGCTTCGCCCTTTAAAAAAAATGGTTCCTGGCTTAAAAATCCTAAAATGCTGCAATTCATAGACCACCTACTATGGGGTAACCACCTAGAAGAAGGGATTTAGAACAGGAAAATGAACTTAAAAGCACATAAAAGGCAAAAATAAACCCCTGCATACTTCAATCGCAGGGGCGTTTCCACATCACTGCCTAGGGGCTCCAAAAAGGTAGATCTGGCACTGCACAGAGGTACGTATTGCCAGAATAATAACTTCAGTTAGATTCCTACATACACATTGCATTGTACTGGGAATCTAGTATATATACATTGGTAGATGATTTGTGATAACAAGATGGTAGATAACTTAGAATGTGTATACTGTAGGAAGTATTATTTAAATAAAGTGTTAATTTTATTATACAATAAAACAAGTAACTATTTAGTTGGTTCCATAGGGCTAAACAAAAGTCAATGATTTAATGGTAAAGAACAGGAATGTGATTATGGTCTAATTCACCAGGGGAGAAATACTTATATAACTTTTTGTAAATTATTTATAATTAAGCCTTTTCACTTTAAAACTATGTACCTCTTGACCATAATTTCATACAGAGACACGGCAGAGACTCTACTTTTTGTATAATTTTTAATTATAGGTAATGTCAAGGACGTTATCAATTAATGTTATTTAAAAAGTGCATCTCTTACAGTAAATGTACATATAAGTGTGCAATTTCATTCATTTGATAAGGAATTTGTTATTATCTATTATTGGACTTCTTTCAGTGCTATATTTTTAACCATCACTATCTTAAATACATTCAGTGACTCATTAAACCAGAGATTTTTACCATTATACTGTACAACAATAATTAATAGATGTTCTAGTCTGCAAATTGTTTAACAGCCAATTTTATGCATTTAAAATCAAAACGTTTTAGAGGGTCAACACTACTGAGTTTGAATTCAAATATTTTCTGAATAAAATATCCATTTATTTTTAATAATAGCAAATGTTGTATGTAAGTGAACAGTTCACCTTTCATCCTTTCTATGCAAATAAATGGTCATTTTTAGTGAGGCATTTTCCTCATAACACACATTTTACATAAAAAGAAAATTTAAATAAAGTAAAGTTATGTCATATTGTGTTGGAGATGGTGGAAAGTGATCAAAAATTATTTAACTAGGCTTTTTCCTCCCATAATTTTTTAAAGCCATATTTGAGTTTTCTGGATTATGAATACACAGGAGAATCAGTAGTGTACGAAAATATTGTTGCAGGAAAAAAGTTAGAGAAAAAAAGAAAAAGAGTTAACAAGCAGTTGACTTTCAGAGTTATAACTTCTCGAATTCCCTGCTAAAATTAGCATCCATTTGTTTTGGCCAATCGCAGGCAGCTAATACATTGTATCAGTCTGTGATAGAAGCTTGTGCACAAAAGAATCATGGGATGTGTAGTCCTCTGAACAGCAGTAAGGGCCAGACATTGCTGGGTAGATCTCTGCATTGGGCTTTAGGAGGCTTGAATGTTAGTAAATAGCTTTAATGCCATACCCAAATGCAGTGTTTCTATTGGTTAGTACAAGGTACATATGTAGGCAACTCTGGGGGTGTGGAAAACAAGTTTTATTTTTAAATAAAATAAATCTATATTTGTATAGAATGACTCAATGTAATGTTTGTTTCTGATATAAGTGGTATATGTTAGATTAGAGGAAATAGGAAAACTTAGACATACCTTTAAAGGCCCTCAAGCCTTTTAATTTCCCATCCAACCAAAATCATACGCAATAAACACAATAATATCTTAGTAATCTCAGCCCCACAAATTCCAAAGGTACAGATGTTTAGCTGTAAAATACATTTATTGGAAACATTTCTCCTTATCTCAGAATGAAGCATTTGAGCTTCAGGAAACAGAAGAGAGAAAAAAAAAAAAAAAAAAAAAGAAGGAATTTGCTGATCACTTGGCACCGCAAGAGTCCTGGTATCTATGGCAACTTACCAGTTCTGATGCTTTGCCATCGCTACTACAAACAAAAACTGCAGAGAGAGGATTAATGTCACATAGGGATGCAAACATCACAGCGGAGGAAAATAGAACAGTTGGCAGTCAAACAAAAAAATGAACATTTTCTAAGACTTCTGATGGGAAGTGTTTCATTGCCTTAATCTTATTTTGAAATATATAACTATATCTTATAGCTGTGAACATGAAATACATATATTGATTATAGGCTACAGAGGTTTTGCAGAATGTGTATGATGACTGCTTTCTTTGTTTGTTGTATTATGTGGTGGATAGGCATTAAATTGGATTAAAATTTCAATTTACTATGACAGAAGTTTTTTTCTTCTGTAGTTAGAGAAGGGTTGTCATTGATGTGTTCCTGTATTTTACCAGTAATGGCTATGGGCTCCTTCTGGTTCACTACCTTATCATGGTCAGGGGGCTTGTGTACCTCAATGTGAGCTATACCATATAAGGTCACCCAAGATGAGAAGGTCATAGCAGAGAGGTAGACTAATTTTGACAAGGCCTAGTTAAGTAATAGTGTATTGAGTACAAGAATGGGGGGCTTTGCTGTCTAGAGTCACAGTGGGCTGAGGGCTAAGATGAGTATTGAACTGAATACTAAGATAACTAATCTGCTTCTGCATCGCTACCTTGTCATGGTGAAGGGGCTTGTGTACTTCAATGAAGCTGTGAGCTATACCACGTATGGTCACCAAAGATGGGAAGGTCATATCAGAGAGATATACTCATTTTATAATGAGGGCTAGTTAAGTAATAGTGTATTAAGTGCAAGAATTGGGGGCTTTGCTCTAGAGTTACAGTAGACAGCTTTGAACAGAATGCTAAGATAACTAATCTGCTTCTTAATCACTACCTTGTCATGGTGAAGGGGCTTGTGTACTTCAATGAAGCTGTGAGCTATACCACGTATGGTCACCAAAGATGGGAAGGTCATATCAGAGAGATATACTCATTTTATAATGAGGGCTAGTTAAGTAATAGTGTATTAAGTGCAAGAATTGGGGGCTTTGCTCTAGAGTTACAGTAGACAGCTTTGAACATAATGCTAAGATAACTAATCTGCTTCTTAATCGCTAACTTGTCGTGGTGAAGGGGCTTGTGTAGTTCAATGAATCTGTGAGCTATACCATGTAGAGTCGCCCAAGATGGGCAGGTCATAGCAGAGAGATCAGACAAATTGTGGTCCGCTGAGAAGGAACTGGCATCCTACTCCAGTATCTTTACCAAGAAAACCAAATGGATAAGCATAATCTGAAACATAGATGAATATGTCTGGGTGCTGCTGTCCATATGGTCATTGAGAGTCGGAAATAACTGAACAACAAAGACCTCTGGGATTCTAATTTAAAAAGTATTGATTCCCAACTTTTCCTCACCAGCCCATTCTTGGACCACATTTCTTATTGGAGATACTTTGGAAATACAATATGGTTTGTGCTGATGGGGTATCTAAGGTGTCCCACTGCAAATAACTGATTTACTAGTTGTGTTTTCCCCGGCATGTGCTTTTCCATTTTCATGTGTGCTTGTCAGTCACCATCTGTGCACGGGTAACAAATGCAGACACTAAGGACAGTTTGAGTCACCGCGTTGAAATCGCTGCCTGTGGGTAGCAGATGAGGACAAAGTGGGAAGTGACGCTAGCTTGAACCGAAAGCTGCAGATAAATAACAATAAGGAAAAGGGAAAAATATAGTTTGCAGCTTGATAAAATATGTACAAATGAATGAGTACATAACATATATACTGTAGAAGTTTCAACATATCTTTTATGCATAGGGTTAGGACATAACACACTAAATATAGATGCATTTATGATTGTAGAGAGAATGTACCTAATATGCTGATTAATGACAGAACATGGAAAATGTTCTTGTTGTGTCACAAAAACAGCAGCTGCTGCAAAGTACCGGGCCCACAACAGGTTTGGGCCCCTCTGCAACTGGCAGTAGCCTGGAGTAATGGGGGACTTTAAAGTTATTTGGAGATAGGGGATGTTTATAGAACACCCTAGGGGTGACTTGACCACCTACCCAGATGGTCCCTGGGTTAAGGACGAGATCTATTCCTGAAAATGTTCTTAAGTTGGATTTGTATGTAAGTCGAATTCCTGATGAATAATAATAATAATAACAATAACAATAACAATAATGGCTTGTATGTGGTAATAATAATGCATTGTAATATTAATAATACCCCTGTGCTGTAATAATGAGTTACAGAAACTATTGTACTCTTTCTTTTAATTCAAAAAGCCTTGGGAGCCCTTCCTTAAGTTAGGGTCATTTGGATTATTACAGTAGACTCTCAGTTAATCAGAACTCAAGCAACCAGAACTTTCAAGCAACCAGAAACAATTGAATACTGTATTTTAAATAAAAATCTAAATTTACAGGGCTAAACAATTGCCAGGAGCCAGGTTGTCATGCCACAAAATGCTTACAGGCACCTAGATTTCATCCACTGTATGTCTCTGCAATTCAATGTTACCTGGAGGCAGACAGGCATGAGTGACTGAGCCAGGGCAGTGTTGGTGTTACCTTCCCCTGGTTCAGCACCGCACCCTCCCGGTGTGTGAGGAGTGAAAGCTACTGCTGCTGCTAGAACAGCGCTCCCTGACAAATATACTTTTCAGAGCATCCTATGTGCAGCTAATCTAGGCCTCTTTTAATAGTAACTCTCAAGCAACCAGAAACTACATTTATCCGGCATCTATCAATCCCCATGGGTGCCAGATAACTGAGAGCCTACTGTATGCACATATGATGCTTCTATCTTATATAGGGAAGTGTGTTGTTTTGCTCTTGATTCACTAACTCCGTGACTGGTCTGAAATTTAAAATTTTACAAAATTTCTGTATTTTTTCTTTCTATTAATTGATGTCCCCTAAATAAACTTCTTTCAATGAAAATGTACTCTTGGAGATGTTATGATTCATTAGTTTTAAACATATAACATATGGCAATATAATCAGTGTAATTCTTGTAAGCTGAAACACATTTTTTTCAATATAGTCAAAAAAATGTTTATAACTTGCTTTTTTGTTAAATGCAGCCATTTATGAGTTCCATGTCTCTTTTTAATATATATTTGTATGAGTATTAGCAGAGGCCATTTATAGCAGCGGTTTTCAATAAGCCATGCTATGTTGATTCTCAACTGTTTTCAGTTAAAACAGATCACATAATTAAAATTTAGTTAAAATTGATTTTCAAATGGTTTAATTTTATGGTTTTGCCCAGCCTGTAAAAAGTAGACATTTTTATATTAGCACTTTCTAGTTAAGCGTCTGGTGACCCTAAATATTTCCTAATTGGTTACCAGTTGTTAATTGCAATTACTTGTTTACACTACACTTGTAAATTAGCCAACATTTAAAATCTTTTAACATGTATAAGTTCTTCCAATGAGGATTTGCATATTATTATACAGTTAAAATGGGTTATTATAGTAGTAGTAGTAGGCTTTAATTAAAAAAACGTTAAATCACATCAACTACTTCTCATATCCACACTGAATATTTATACCAAGCCGCACCACTGACTTACCCTGGCCTGACCAAGTACAATCCTGGCATTGCCTTTGTTTTTAGTAAGGTTTTGAGGCAGGAAGATAGTCTAGTGGAGCGAGGCAAGGAGTTCCCCAGAATAGGGGCAGCACAAGAAAAGTCCAAAAGGTGAGAGTGAGAGGAAGTGATAAGAGAGGAGGAAAGAAGAAAGTTGTTAGCAGAGCGAAGAGGGTGCTTGACGGAGTATTTAGATACGACAGCAGAGATATAAAAGCTTGGGAGTAGGATCACAAAAAAATATGGGGGGCGGGGATAATTCAACTCTACTCCCAGGACAGGAAGCAGGGGCGGATCTACCGCCGGTGCACCCAGTGACATGCAATGCACAGGGAGGGCCCAATTGCTGCAGTGCCCCTTATAAAAAATGTATTGTCTTTGTTTAAAATCTCAATACCCCCTCCCCCCAATAGTATAAAAAAAATATAAAATAATAATAATAATAATTATATATATATATATATATACACACATTTGCATATATATATATATATATATATATATATATATATATATATATATATATATATATACACACAAGCTAAATTAGGGGTCAAAGCTTTCATGGGAAAAACCTTCTGCTCCATGCACCTCTAGTGGCCACATCTGGTAATGCATGATTAAGTTTAATTTGTTTGAGGATTTGTCCACTCCCCCCAGCTCCTAAGCCCCTGTATAAGAGGGTGCACTATTGTTGAGGGCATTATATGTTAGGGTCATGATTTTTCTAATTTTATTCTGGAGGCATTAGTGGGAATAGGGTAGTACCTGGATCAAAGAACACTGAATAGTTATGATAGAGAATCCATGATACACTATATTGTTTATTGTACATTTTAAGTATATCCAATCATTTTAAATGACAATTTCTATTGTATCAGGAACTCAAGCAGCAGCTAAATACTGTATAGCTTTCCTGCCTGTATTTGAAAATGTATTTTAGTGCTTAGATTTTGTGATTAGTTCTAAGTGGTTAGATCACTTTGACTGCACTTTTATAAGGGCACTGAGCGTAACTACCCTGTTTCCCAGAAAATAATTAATTTCAGCTCCAAAAAAAGCAATAGGGCTTATTTTCAGGGCATACAATCATGACATCTTCTTCTGGTACATCAACATAACTCTCCAAACCCTGAATTCCATACTGGATTCCTTGCAACTCCATTCCCTTTAGAACCACCATTGGCCCCAATCTCTCATGTCCATGTCTCCTTAAATGAGCACTCTCCTTAAATTATCATACTCTGCTCGCCATTTGCGGAGATCCAACTTCTCTTTGCAGAAAGCTGTAAGATTCTTGCACATGGAGTCCTCCACTATTCCATTCTTTCTTTTTTCACTCATCTTATCGCGCTAGGTCTTATTTTTGGGATAGGTCTTATTTTCAGGGAAACACTGTAAATATTTTGAAACTGCAGTTTTTTTTTAAAAATTTTAATATTTTAAGTGCTTGCCTCTGTAATCATCTATGTCTTAATGTATTCTCATTATTGTATAATTTTAATAAATGATAAAAATAACATTGCATACATTTTAAAAATGGCAATGCACCAGCCAGCATGATTTAATGTTGTATTCTAAACTGGAGCTTGAATTATAGATCTCTAATTTAAACATATATATAGTAATTCGCCTACAATTGAAGAGTAAAGGGATTTATCAATGCTGCTCCTTATCAAACAGAGCACTGAAATCCAAGTAGGTAATACAGTGAATTATTCAATTGCCCTCCTTAGCTGCTGTAGGGAACTTCATAGATTCTGAAAGGACTAAAAATTACAAGCACTCTGCAAATAGCAATGAGCTCTGCTGGAGGCAACTGAATATTGTAGTTTTTCCTTGGGTTTCCATTGACGTTCTAAATGGAAACCCTGAAATGTCTAATTGCGGTGAGCAGAATATTTAATATTTTATCATTTAGAGAGGGCTTGTAATTTAGGGTCCTGTTTCAGATTTTGTTCTCACGGGTGCAGCTGAACTGGAGATAAGCCTCAAGGTAGCTTAATAGGTTAGGTCCTGCAGCATCTAGCACTGCCTCATTTAGAACAGAAAACAGTGAAAAGACCTTCAAGTTGGAATATCCATGAGTCCCTTTAATGTAATATATACAATAACAAACAAGCACACATAACAAAATGCTTTTTGTAATATATCTTACCTGACGTCTTGGTGTATGTGCATCAGTAACTTCTCACATAATGCCATTATACTTTGTGTTCATATTCACCTGCAATAGCATCTTTGTGATTTCAGGCAATTTTTCCATCTCCATTAAAATCTTCTATGTTGGAGCTCCCAGGCAGACACCCACTCTTGCCCATGTGTGTGGGTCGTTCAGTCGTGTCTGACTTTCTGTGACCTCATGAACTGCAACACACCATGCTGATCTAATTGGTATTCATGGTAGAGTTACCCGAGTTGGTTGTCAGTTACTTTTCCAGTGGGCCACAGCATAAAGCTCCTGGTATTCCTAGATGGTCTGCCATCCAAAACTGACCAGGCCCAACCCTGCATGGTTCCAAGATGGTGTTACCTCTTGGTTCCCGAACTGGAATGGAACCCAGGTCACAGCAGGGAAATTACCAAATCCTAATCACTGGACCACCAGGGAACCCTAAAATCTTCTAGATGTCTGCCTAAATAAGAATATTTTTTCCAAATGAAAAACATTTAAGGAGGCTAGGTTTTCCTCCAATTTTCACTCAACGCTTCTTCTAAAATATTATAAATACCTAAATTGGGTGAGGACTATCTGTTGCTTGCATCATGCTGCTTACTTGTTTGGAAGCAAATTATCTTTAGTAGTTTTTTCTTCTTCTCATTGAACCCATTCCTGAGATAAATTGCATTCTTAGCAAGAGAATAAAGTCAGTCTTACAGTGATAGTTTATGATTTGAATGATTGCAATAAATAGGATTAGTAATTTGAAAGGCTCTCTTTGAAAACCAATGATGAAGACCTGTGATTAAGTCTACTTGAACGTCATATGTAATAGCATCACAATATCACTATAGTTTAGTTCAATTACAGGTACATTTGACAAGACATTAAACCAGGTCTATTCTACATTTGTTTGCGTAATTTTACTCTCTCCTTTATTATATCTATTAAACCGTCAATGCAAAGCATTTTTATATTTGCCAATGGTATTAATTTCAGAGCAGATTTTCCAGTTGTTTTTAAACCTTAACCTCCCTGGCTGTCTGATTATGTCAGTATTTTTGACATAATCAGGTCCCCCATTCTGATATCTTCCCCACAGATCCCCCATTCTGATCTCCTCCCCAGGTTCCCCGTTCCGATCTCCCACCCCCACGGGTCCCCCATTCTGATCTCCCCCCCCAGGTTCCCCATTTTGATCTCCCTCCTCTCCTCCCAGGACCCCCAAGATCCCCCATGCCAGCCCCCCACACATCATACCCCCCCCCCCCACCCCCTTCCGCCAGGCTTCCCACCTCCCCTCCCGGACCACACCAGATGGCGCAGAGCGCGTGCACGACACTGGCGTGCAAAATGACTGCCCGAGCAAGGCTGGGGGCCACCACCCCTATTACTGAAAATAAACCCTGAGCCATGCTCGGAATTACCGTTAGGGCGGTTAAACCTGATAAAATTCCTTTTATTAAAAGCCTTTTCTCATTTGGGTGTGGCAAATAGAAAATGCAATCCAATTTAATCAAATTTAGCTATTCCTACAATACAAACCCCCTTCTGGATCTCTACCTTGTCATGGTGAAGGGGCTTGTGTACCTCAGTGAAGCTGTGCGCTATACCATGTAGGGTCACCCAAGATGGACAGAGAGATCAGACAAATTGTGGTCCACTTGAGAACTAACTTGCAAACCACTCCAGTATCTTTGCCAAGATAATCTTATGGATAAGCACAACCAGAAAGACAGACAGATGCGAATGACGTGCTGCGTCCATACGGTCACCAAGAGTCGGACATGACTAAGGGACTGAACAATAACAACAACAACAGTATGTTTACAGATTGATCAGTCATCCTAGTAGACTAACACTCATCCATGCACTCTGCTTACTACACATTCTAGCATTCAGCTTGCAATGTTTCTGAGCACTTATTTTAGAATACTTAGCACTGAATTTACCACTTATAGTAAATATGGGGGACCTTAACCCATGGCTCTATAATCAAATCAGTTCAGCACATATCAACGTGTAGCTAAATTTTCATCCAGAAATCAGATTGCAGTTGTAAATTCAAATTACTGTAGTATTGATTTGCTTAATTTTCACAGTGTGTTCTCTTTGATTTAGATCATCATTTCTAATGTCACCATGTATTCTAGTTGCACATCCTTCTACCAAGCTAACCCTATTAGTTATTGTTGTTGTTTAGTCGTTCAGTTGTGTCTGACTCTTGGTGACCCTATGAACCGCATCACACCAGGCACGCCTTGTGTCTGGTTGTGCTTATCCAAAAGCTTTTCATGGCAAAGATACTGGAGTGGATTGCTAGTTCCTTCTCCAGTGGAATTTGTCTGACCTCTCTGCTATGACCTTCCCATCTTGGGTGACCCTACATGATAGAGCTCACAGCTTCATTGAAGTACACAAGCCCCTTCACGACAACAAGGTAACGATCCAGAAGCACATTAGTTATCTTAGCATTCTGTTCAAAAACTCATCTAAGCCCTCAGCCTACTGTAACTCAAGTTCAAAGCCCCCCATCCTTGCACTCAATACACTATTACTTAACTAGCCCTCATTATAAAATGAGTCTATCTCTCAACTTAGCTCACTTAGCATTCATCCTACCACTTATACTAGCACTCAACCAGACATTAATCTTAGTTCTTGGCCAGTGATTTATCTTAGCCCTCATCCAACCACTCAAGAAAAACACACATCTTAAATGGCTTCTTTTAAAAGGCAAAAAATAGATTTTTGAAAACTTAGTCCGACTAGGAGCATCATTCGCTAATGGTTAATTAGACAAAATGTTGGAGACTCTACTGGCCCTTGAGGTCTCATGATACTTTTGTCCATGAAAGCAGAATTGTTGTAAGTGTCACACTTCTGAGCATGTGTGTGAAGTGGGGTAGGTGTCAAATGTAATAAATTAAAATTATCTAGGAAGTATCCCTCACCTCTCCATTTTCTATCCTCTTACACCCCTCACTCCACTGAAACAAGCTTATATTTGACTGAAGTATAGTTAATTTAGGATTGACACATACCACCCAATAAATACATAGGCACCATAGTTATTGGAAAATAAGGCCATAGCTCTTTATTATAAATAATATAACCTAACCACAGATGGGTACCTCAAGAGGACCCGTGCCCCAGGAGGACTACCGCTATCTCCATACCTTTTAGCAGCATACATAACATAATAAGGGCAAGCACCCCCACCATACCTAGCTGTGACAGTTAACACATAAATAACCCAAAAATAAAGCTTCCCCTATCTAATTTTCTAACTCATTCTAACAAGTACAACTTGGAGCACACCACTGGAAAGTTCTCATAAAACCATGTAGAAATACTTTTTTGAAATATGTTATTTTTTTACAGAGAAATGTATAAATGAAATCTCTGTTTACACGAGTCACTGGCAGTACCCCTCCCCCTGATAGACCCACAACAACAGCTATATGCAGAGAGCATCACCAGAAATAGAGTTAACCCTTCACAAATTCATCTGTGCAGTGAAAGGACTGCTGGAATCAGCTAAAAATGACAGCTGGGTTAACATGTCCTACTACATTCCTGAAGTTCTGGGAAAAAATATTAATCTTTATGCTCACGGAGCCTTCACCGCTCTTTGTCGGCAGATGTTGTTAATCATGGAACAATAGGCAGTGTGTTTGTAAACAGGCCTAAGACTGTAGATTTTTAGCTGTTATTAGTGTAATAAAAATAAAAGATCATTGTAACATAGAATCTTGTGCTCTTTCACACCATGAGGAGCACTTATTGGTCAGTTGTGGGGTATCTTTATATAAAATAGATATTACACAGCTAGTTTGCTACATATTTTGCCAAAATGTACACTTTTTGTTCAACACTGAGCTGAAGGTTAAGATTAATGGTAGAACGCATTTAAAGGGCCGTAAAATGGCCGCAAAACTGCGATTCTTGCGGCCAGCTTACGGCCCTGCGTAGCGCTATGGCTCTGCTCGTATTCAAATGGACGGCGCCACAAGGAGGTCCCCCTTACGGCCGGCAGCAAACTATGCAATAAATCCCGTAAATCGCGTTTCAAGGCCGCAAAGTCGGAAAACTGTAAATACAAATATAAATTCAAGATAGCACTGTAAAAAGGCAACATAACGGGGGACATGAGGACTAATAGCAACACCCTCTCAAGCTTGCACATCGCCCAAATCCAATATCGTTGTTAAAACCTGTACAAGTTCGGAGGTTGAAGGCCGCAAACGCAAAGCATTGTAGAAGCAAATATATATTCAATCCAGCACTGCAAAGCACTGTAAATGATGGGGAACACAATGGGGGGCATGCAGATTAATAGCAAAACATTCTCAAGCTTGCACATCGCAAAATTATAATCTTTGATTTTAGGTTTAATTTCCATCCAAAGTCTTACAGGCTTCCGTGACCTCCTAGCCTGTAGCTCGTTATTCAAGCCCGTGCAGGCTTGGAGAGTGATTGACCTCCAAGCCTGTGGGACTTGCATGATATATAGAACACGAAGATTGAACATTAAATTACTGTATATACTCGAGTATAAGCCGACCCGTGTATAAGCAGAGGCACCTATTTTACCACAAAATACTGGGTAAAATGAGAGACTTGAGTATAAGCCGAGGGTGGGAAATGTGCTGCCCCCTGTGTCCCTCTTGTGCCCTCTGTGTCCCCCTCTTGTGTCCTCTTCTCTCTCCTGTGTCTCTTCTCCCCTCTACCTTCCCTGTGTCTCTTCCCCCCTCTCCCTTCCCTGTGTCTCTTTCCCCCGTCTTTCTTCCCTGTGTCTCTTCCCCCCTCCTCATTCTCAACCTCCCTCCTCAACCCACTCCTCATCCTCAACCTCCCTCCTCATCATCCCTCCTCAACCTCAACCTCCCTCCTCAACCTCCCTCCTCAACCCCCCTCCTCAAGCTCAACCCCCCCATCCTCAACCTCCCTCCTCAACCTCAACCTCCCTCCTCAACCTCCCTCCTCAACCCCCCTCCTCAACTTCAACCCCCCCATCCTCAACCCCCTCCTCAACCTCCCTCCTCAACCTTAACCCCCCATCCTCAACCTCCTCCTCAACCTCCCTCCTCAAACCCCCTCCTCAACCTCAGCCCCCCATCCTCAACCTTCCTCCTCAATCCCCCTCCTCAACCTCAACCCCCCCATCCTCAACCCCCTCTTCAACCTCCCTCCTCAACCTCAACCCCCCCATCCTCAACCCCATCCTCAACCTCCCTCCTCATCCTCAACCCTCCCTCATCATTCTAAACCCCCCCTCCTCATTCTAAACCCCCCTCATTCTACCACTCTAAATACCCCCCCTCTCCCTTTCCCCTCACTTACCTGCATCTGAAGCTCCTGCTCCGGCCTCTGCTCCTTCCGGCGTCTGGCGCGCATGTGACGTCACGGCATAAGCATATACCGGGTGCCGGCACCCGGTATATGCTAACGCGTTGCGCGCATGTGACGTCACGGCATTAGCATATACCGGGTGCCAGCACCCGGTATATGCTAATGACGTGGCGCGCATGTGACATCACGTCATTAGCACACCTCCAATCACTTTCACGTCTCATCAAAGTACAGGATGGCTTTTTTATGTGCTTAATTGGTGCTACGACTTGTAAGTAAGAGCCTTGCGGGACCTTTTTGGTTTAAGCAAGCTGCGGCTTGGTTTTAGCCAATTACTGCCTTGACGGAAGGGTTTGTGTAGCATTTGAATAGCGACCTGGGCTTTCTTGCTGCCGCAACTCTTGCGGCCGCATAAGATCAAAGGCTTTCCCTGCGGTGGGGGTTGCCGCAAGAGGTAACAGGGCTCCGGCCGCAAGCCGACCAGAGTCCTTGGCCGCAAGGGAATAGAATAAGGAAGTAGCTTGCGGCCATCCCTTGCGGCCATGCTTCTCCTACGGCCCTTAATCGAATGCGGCCCTTAGTGTCTCACAGTTTACATCCATTTTTAATATAGAGAAACAAGTAATGATTTTATTACACAAAATGTTTGTGGCATTTTACAAATATCACAGCACTGTTTGACGGAGTTGCTCATCTCTACTGCCAAGTCACCTCTTCCCTTGGCCTCTCACAATGGACAGATTCCGCAACTCACAGTGGTGGACACTCTATTGACCTTATTTTTACTAATCTCTGCACTATCTCCAACCTTGACATCTCCTCACTTCCCCTATCTGACCACCACCTGCTAACTTGCAACCTCACCTCATCCTCAGCTCACCGCCCTTCTTCAAATCCTGCCATCAGAACACGCAGAAACCTGCAAGCACTCAACCCACAACAATTTTCAAATGTATTAACACCCCTTCTCAGCCCCCTCACCACCCTTGCCTGCCCTGACGTCGCCACTTCACAATACAACACTACTCTAACCTCCACCCTTGACTCTCTTGCCCCCATAATCACAAGCAAACGCCCTCGCTCTCACCCACAACCATGGCACACCACACAAACACGCTATCTACAGAGATGCTCAAGCACTGCAGAACGATTATGGAGGAAATCTCGCACTTCAGCAGACTTTCTCCACTACAAGTTTACCTTGCGCTCCTACTTCTCTGCCCTCAATCTTGCCAAACAACACTACTTCTCATCACTAATATCAAACCTGTCCTCCAACCCTAAACGTTTATTTGCTACATTCAACACCCTCCTCCGCCCACCCCCACCTCCTGCCCCTTCCTCTCTCACTGCTGATGACTTTGCCAGCCATTTTAAAAATAAAATCGATACCATCCGAAATGAGCTCTCCTCCCAGCTTGGCCCTACCCCACCACCCTCTCCCCAAACCGACAACACCCAGCCCTTACCCTTCCCCAATCCCACCTCCACTATGGACTCCTTTGACCCTGTAACCGAGGATGAAGTATCTACTTTACTATCAACCTCTCACCTTACCACATGTCCTCATGATCCTATTCCATCACAGCTAATCCCTCCCCTATCCACCACACTTATCCCAGCTCTCACACATCTATTCAACCTCTCCCTAAACACTGGCAAGTTTCCATCCTCCTTAAAACATGCCACAGTTACACCCATTCTCAAGAAGCCCTCTTCTGACCCAGCTTCTGCCTCCAACTATCGCCCTATCTCACTACTTCCCCTTGCGTCTAAACTCCTTGAGCGACTTGTTTACAATCGCCTCACTCAATTTTTTTCGTCCAATTCCCTACTTGACCCCTTCCAATCTGGCTTCCGGTCCCAACACTCTACAGAAACAGCCCTTACAAAAGTCACTAATGACTTGCTAACCGCCAAATCAAAGGGTCACTACTCTATTCTAATTCTCCTGGATCTCTCTGCTGCCTTCGATACAGTTGACCACCCTCTTCTAATCCAAACGCTCCGCTCTTTTGGCATCCAGGACACAGCTCTTTCATGGTTCACATCCTATCTTAAAGATCGTACATTTAGTGTCTCCTTCTCTGGCACCTCTTCTTCACCTCTCCCTCTGTCTGTTGGCGTTCCCCAAGGTTCTGTCCTAGGCCCCCTCCTCTTCTCCATCTACACCTCCTCCCTTGGCACCCTTATAAAATCCTTTGGATTTCAGTATCATCTCTATGCAGATGATACTCAAATCTACCTCTCTGCACCCGATCTATCCCCCTCTCTTTTAGCTCAAGTTTCCAACTGCCTCTCTAGCATATCCTCCTGGATGTCCACCCGTCAACTCAAACTCAACATGTCTAAAACTGAACTTCTAATCTTTCCACCCTCTACTACAGCTTCCACACCTCAAATATCTCTCACTGTTGACAACACCATCATCGCCCCTACCTCCCAGGCCCGTTGTCTTGGGGTTCTACTGGATCCCGCCCTCTCTTTTATTCCTCACATCCAAGCAATAACAAAATCATGTCAGTTTCACCTAAAAAACATCTCCAATATTCGTCATTATCTTACAGAAGACACAGCTAAAATTCTAATTCACTCTCTCATCATCTCTCGACTCGACTACTGCAATTCCCTCCTTGCTGGCCCCCCCATCTCTCGTCTGTCTCCCCTCCAATCCATAATGAACGCCTCCGCTAGACTCATCTTCAATACCAAACGATCAGTGTCGGCAGCCCCTCTCTGTCAATCACTCCACTGGCTTCCCATAGCTTCCCGAATCAAATTTAAAATCATGACCCTAACACATAAAGCCCTCAACAACAGTGCACCCCCTTATATCTCTGCTCTTGTTTCAAAATACTCTCCCAACCGGCCCCTTCGTTCTGCTAACGACCTTCTTCTTTCCTCCTCTCTCATCACCTCCTCTCACTCCCGTCTTCAAGACTTTTCTCGTGCTTCCCCATCCATTTGGAACTCCTTGCCCCGCTCCATTAGATTATCTTCCTGCCTCAAAACCTTTAAGAAATTATTAAAAACACACCTGTTTAAAAAATCTTATCACCTTCAGCCTTAACATGTACAACTGAACATTCCACAGCTTAATAACACTCACACCCACAATCTACAGTACAACACACAGACCCCTCCACTTTACTGAACCAATTGCTTTCAATTGTATTTGTCACCCTCTTGTATCACACCTAAACCCTTAGATTGTAAGTTTGCGAGTTTTCAATCTTGTGTCAGGCCTTGGAAACAAGCTCTATGTACATTTGATTTTATGCTCGAAAACAGGGCCCTACATTCTTTACAAGGTGTTTAATTTGTTTTCTGCTATGTACTCAACCCCTGTACAGCGCTACGGAATATGTTGGCGCGATATAAATAAAGATAATAATAATAATAATAAGTCCTGGCATTTCCCACTATAACTAACTTACACTATTACTTGCAGGTCTATTTAGACCATGTGGCATAAAGTTTGCTAAAAATAAATACATGAATACATGACACCACTGAAGTTTTGCCCTTCTGGATTGCTACCTTGTAGTGGTGAAGGGGCTTGTGTACCTCAATGAAGCTGTAAACTATACCATGTAGGGCCACCCAAGATGGGCAGGTCATAGCAGAAAGGTCAGACAAATTGTGGTCCACTGGAGAAGGAACTGACAACCCACTGCAGAATCTTTACCAAGATAACCTTATGGATAAGCATAACCAGAAACATACAGATATGACTGGCGTGCTGCAGTCCATAGGGTCATGGAGAGTGGGACATGACTGAATGACTAATCACACACACACACTGAAGTTATATTTCAGCCATGCTGAAATGTGACCAGTTGGGGTTCTTTTGCAGACATAGGAAAACTATGTTTGTAGAATATATAAATAATGTCTCTAATTTCTTACCTTTTATATGGCTTCCATGGTGGTCCAGGATTTGGTGCTTTCACCACTGTGACCGGGGTTTGATTCCAGTCAGGGAACCAAAAGGTCACACCACCCTGAAGCAAAGCAGTACATGGATGGGTGATCACCTAGGAATACCAGGAGCTGTATTCTGTGACCCACTGGTGATGGAACTGGCAACCCACTCCAGTAACTCGGCTATGAATAATATGCTTATGCACATGGTATTCATGGCAGAGATACTGGTGCATACAGCTCCTGGTATTCGAGGTGGTCTCCCATCCCAGTACTGGTCAGGCCCAGCCCTACTTGGCTTCAGGTTGGTGTGACCTCTTCTATGTTTCCTGACTTGGATCAAACCCGGGTCGGGAGCACAGATTCATACTGGACCAGCAAGGAACCCCACATATTGAACAGTATAAATTACCTTTCTGGGTTTTACTGATCTACTTACTGAGGTGTAGCAGAAGCTTCTACCTACACCATGGGAATGTGGCAGCTAGAACTGCCATTAGTTTTCAACAGTAATTTACACCCGCCTTTCTAAAACAGAAACATTATGAAGCAGCTTAGAAAGTAAAATAGAGTTACACATCAAAGAATAATTTATAAACATATAAAAAAATGAATGATTGTATTCATTTTTTTGCTTATAAAACCATTTGCCTATTATCAAAAAATGTATGCAAAATAGCACAAAGAAAAAAAAATTACCACTTCTGTAGTGGGCAACCTGGCTCTATGAGGGCTGCCAATGTGCCAGATTTTCATGAGCACAGGTGGATCAATCAGAATGAGTGAACCTGATAAACAGCCTTATTAAATTGCGATTCGGACAATTGAATAGGGCCCCTATATAAGCACAGAGCACATTTTGTTACAGAAGTTTTTAGTTAGTGAACTTCTATCCAAAAGCAAGGTCTTCACTAACTTAAAACATCTGTAGAAAAAATATGCTGTGTGCTTATATAGAGCCCTATTCAAATGGTCAAATCACAATTTAATAAGGCTGTAAAACTGGTGTATTAAAGCAAAGAGAAACAGAATACCAAAGAAGATAAAGACCAGAGACGGCCCTGCTAAGACCAAGTTGCCCGCCAATGCTGCATAGAAATTAATAGTCATGATCCGGCTATTGACAGTTTCTTGGCCATGGAAAACTTTGGTTTTGCAAACACACAAATAAAAAAAGTAAAATTCTGTATGTATTACAGTTTCATGTCATATAATTACATATAATAGTTGTTGTAGTTGCGATTTGTCAGTAACACTCACAAATTGAGGCTTTGCACATGCGCAATGAGCACCAAAGTGGCGGGTTTGCCAAAGCCATCAATGAGCAGCGCTCATCACAAGGCCAGCAAGGTCGAGGAGGGGAGAGGCTCAAAATGAGTGCCAAAGGCGCTCATTGAGAGCCCCTCGATGAGCTCTGAAAGGCTCTCATTGCGAGGCCTGCAAGTTAGAGGGGGGTAGAGGCTCCCAATGAGCACCGGAGGTTCGCAAGGTAGAGGGTGGGAGAAGCTAAAATCGAGTGTTGGGCTTGATAAAAAAAATTGTCTTTGGATCACATTGAGTTGCAGACTTGAAAAAAAAATGGCCGCCATATTTTTTTTCAAGCCCGATACTTGATTTAAATTAACAAAAAAATGTTTCAAGCCTGTAACTCAATTACCCCTCGCCAGGAAAGAAACAGGGGTTGGGGAGAGACACGGGGAGGGAGAGCAGGGCAAAGAGACAGGGGAGAGAGAGGGGGGTGGAAGAGACACAGAGGAGGGGGGGAAGAGACACAGAGGAGGGGGAGAAGAGACATAGGGGAGGGAGGGGGAGGGAAAGGGGAAAGAGATGCAGGGGAGGAAGAGACACACAGACCGGGGAGAAATACACACTGTGATGGGAGAGAAATGTAGTAGAGGGGGAAAAGGCTCATCGCGAGGCCCGCAAGTTAGAGGAGGTACATTGTGTGGCAAGCAACAACATTGCAATGCTTCAATTTTTTTTTCCGGACATTTTTGACGGGCAAGTGACTAGTATAATATATTACTTGATTGAAATACCACCCCTGAGATTATTTCCCCCCAAAAATAAATCACAATTTCCTGTTGATAAGTGCACGTCCCTTTAGGATTAGCCCATTTAAACCTTGCATGTAATGCGCATAACTTTAGACAAACAATATAACAGACTCAATCACATTGATTGGACAGATCCCAAGATTATTTTGTATACTAATCAAACATTGGACACAGTCCGCCATAAATTAATTTCTTTTCACATCAAAGGCTACCACTTCTTAGATGGCTCTGTTCCCGATGATTTACAATAAGGGCATTCATATGAAAAAAAATGATGTTAATAAAAAATGAAGGTCTTGTAAGATATTTCTCCTTGCGTATTTGATATTATGTTTTCCTGTCTGTCAGTTCTAACTCCAGGCGTACATCTACAAGGTGCCTGCTTTGATTATGCTTAAAACATGCAAGGATGTGCTTGGCAAACATTTCTCAGTGTCTCAGACAGCATTTGTCCCTTCATTACCTAATCTCTCGTACCATTCATCTAGTCAGTGCTTTCATCTTCATTTGCAAATGCCATAACGTTGCTATTTGAATATTTTTGCCATTTGGTGAGAGATGGCGTGTCTATTTTCTATGCTTGCCCTGTTGCTGCCAGTTATCATGTTTGAACATTCATTTATGCGGTAGGAGATTTGCAGATGAAGTAAATGCATCCTCCCTGCAGACATCCACTGAGCACCAGCCAATCTCAAATGCGGCATAAGTGAGATCAAAATGATGAAGCTGAGCTTCCCTTTGTACTTAAAATACTATCATCTCCTGCTGAAGCATTATCATAATATTTGTATATGTATAATTATTCATGTGTCGTATTGTGCCGGTCAGTGTATAGATTATCTATGTATCGCTTACCTGTCTTACTTATATCCTTCATCTCCTTACCTCTCTGCACCTCCTCTCTTTCTAGCCCCTTTTCTTACATTCTCTTTTTTTCTCTGCTCTGTTTTCATCCCATTTGCTCGATCACCTGCAATCTTTCTTTTCTTTCTCTGTTGTTGTTTTGTTGTTCAGCCGTGTCTGACTCCTCGTGACCATATGGACTGCAGCAAACCAGGCACAATTGTTAGTCTCTGGTTGTTCTTATCCATATGGTTTTCATGGCAAAGATACTGGAGTGGGTTGCCAGCCAGTTCCTTCTCCAGTGGACAAGGATTCGTCTGACCTCTCGGCTATGAACTGCCCATCTCGGGTGACCCTACAACAGCGGCTATAAACCTTTTCAGTGACGCGACCCCCCGACCAGACCTCTCAAGCCGTGGCGCCCCCCAACAGCAAAGCTACAGACCAGAATAGACAAAAAAAACACCCCGATGGCTCCAGGCGACCCCCCCGCAAATCGTCATTCGACCCCCGACAGGATCACAGGTTGAGAACCACTGCCCTACATGGTATAGCTCACAGGTTCACTGAAGTACACAACCCCCTTCACCATCACAAATGACCTGCCCATCTTGGGTGACCCTATATGGTTTGGCTCACAGCTTCATTGAGGTACAAAAGCCCCTTCACCATGACAAATGACCTGCCGTGACCTTCCGATCTTGGGTGATCCTACATGGTTTAGCTCACAGCTTCATAGAAGTACACAACCCCTTCACCACGACAAGTAACCTGCCCTATCTTGGGTGGCCCTACATGGTATAGCTTACAGCTTCATTGAGGTACACAAGCCCCTTCACAACAACAACGTAGCGATCCCTACTTCATTTTTATAACTTATATAACCCTTTCTAGATCACTACCTTGTTGTGGTGAAGGTGCTTGTGTACCTCAATGAAGCTGTGAGCTAAACGATGCAGGGTCACCCAGGACGGGCAGATCATAGGAGAGAGGTCAGACAAATTACAGCCCACTAAAGAAGAAACTGGCAACCCACTCCAGTATCTTTGCCAAGAAAACTTTATGAATAAGCACAACCAGAAACAAGAAGCTCCCATAGAATGACGACTGGAGGACTGAACAACAACAACTATGTATTTTTAATAAAAAGTCAAATTGCAGTTTTAAAACCTATTATAACAAATTAAAAAGCGATACAAAAAAACAACAGATTACACATTGAGTTCCTAAATCTGGGCCATTACATGTATTTATGCCAACCAGGCCAGTTTATCCTCCCTATTAAGAATTTATTAATGGCCCTTAAGAAGGAAAATGAAAGGGAGGAAGGTCCTATATAGATAATGTATGCCTTTGATATATGCTCTTTTGAAGAACAAGAAATGTATTTGCACAGTTTAAAATAATTAATACAGCCTTTATTGTCTGCTGTTGTATTTCATTTTGGTTTAATGAAAGGATCAGAAACCTGGGAGAAGTGGGAGGAACAGTGAATTAAGATTATATCTCTATTCATTTCTGTTGAAAATGGTTGTCTGAAAAGCACACTTGACAACAGAACTCTGTGGAAGAGTAGGCCCTCACTGGGTATCCCTCCCTCTCAAGCTACAGGCAGATTAGCAGTCTAAGAGGAAATCAGTCATCAAAATATAAGACATTTTTCTAATAATACTTTTATATTCTTGTCTTGCATACCCTCTGATGTTGTTATTTTGTTGCATACTCCACACGCATGTGAAGATTTTACCAAACTACAGTGGCATTTTATAGTGCCATTTCCCTCACTGTAAGTGCTCTTCATGGTGCGAGAGAGCACAAGAATATATGTTAAAATGATCTTTTTAATAACACTAATAACAGCTAAAAAATCAAAAGTTTTAAGTCTGTTTACAAACACAGTCTATTCTAACTACTGGTTGTTGCATGATTAATAACAGATGCAGAGCCATGAAGTGAGGTCACTGATTGATAGGAGTTTTTCCCTGAATTCAGGAATGCACTGTTTAGGTGATTCCAGCATTCCATGCTTTGCTCTGATAGATTTGTTGTTGGTTAACCATATTTTTAAACTGCGATGTAGCTGCATGTCTGGGAGTGGGCAGTCAGTGACACATGTAAACACAGACTTTACTTTATTGAATTATAAGTGAAAATGCACATATTTAAAAAATTCAACAAGTATTTCAACATGCTTTTAGGAGATTTTTACTGTGATATGGTCATGGCTGGATTACCCATTAGGCCAACTGGGCAGCAGCCCAGTGGCTCTTCAGTGTGAGGGGCGCCAATTCTTTAAAAAAAAAAGGTTCCTGGCTTAAATTTTTTTAAATGTTGCAGTTCATAGACTGGCTACTAGGGGATAAGTAATACAAGACAGTTACAACAGGAAAGGGAACTTACATGTACAGAAAAGGCAAAAATTGATCAGTGCATACTCACTTGCAGGGGCTCCTCCACTTCACTGCCTAGGGGCTCCAAAAAGGTAGATAAGGCCCTGGATTTGGTCCAAATTGTGCTGCATTAAGTATACTATTTGTTTCCCATTCAGGTCATTGAGGTTGCATAGCACACTGAGATATTACAATACAGAAATCTGTACAAAGCACAAAGAGCAAACTTTAACCCATCTTTATAAGTCGTACTTGTCTGCTATTGCGTAAAAGGGAGATGATCTACATAGTGTGTCGAACTGACCACAGTGAGCAATAAAAAACCCCACCATACAGCTATTTGTATTCATTGCCTCTTAGCAATCTCCCGAGGAAACTCACGTTATCAAAATTAAAACAGTAACCAGGAAAGCGCCTGCAGAGGTGAAGCTCAGAAAAGTAAAAGTGACAGCAGATATAGTAGGAGGCCGTGGATATTGAAGTTAAGCTGCTCTGTCACGTACCATCAATTGGCCCATTATCTGGCACAGGAGGCTGTAATAAATTGTCACATTTGCTTCTCAGTTGAAATGATGGGATGGAAATTGTGCTGCGTAGACTAGGTAAGGAGACAGAAAAAAACCTGACTGCTTGTTCCTATACCTGTAACAAAGCCACTGTGATAGATGAATCTGCTGCCTGCATTGCTCTGAATTCTGACTCACACAAAGAAAGGTAAAAGAAGGTTTTCCTTTCACATTGTCTTCAAGTCAGCCAAGAACAAACCTTCCTAATTAGAACCAAATCCAACTAGGTCCATCCTAACACAATTCTCATGTTTGGAGGCATCCAGGGATTTCTTTGATAATGAGTTTTAGTACAGCTGGAATTGTAAAAGCTGCAAATGTTCAAATGCAGAAGGATTTTTTTTAAGTGTTGCTCCTTGAAGGACCACTGTAGCATTTGTTTGTGAAGTGTGCAATCAACTAACAACATAATCAACTATCAACATTAGCATGAATTAGAAGGCACGTGGAACAAAATCAGGAGTTTTGATGACTCTGGTAATGAATAGAGGATTCCTGCTTGTCATTGTGAGCGCTGGGTCGTGTAGATGTGTTTTATTATCTATCAACAGTGGGGGGAGTGTGGGAGTAAAGATTTAAAGGTCTAAAGGACTTGTTGGGAAATTGGATTTTAATGAAATTGTCATCAACTACATTTCCCGTCAGTGGCCTAATAGCAGGCAGCTTGAATCAACAGATGAAGGTAAAGCTCTTCTGAAATGTAAATGGCCATCTCAAACGCAGGGGTGGAGCTATCAGTGGTGAAGGTGGTGCAATGCACCAGGGCCCCCTCTTCGGCAGTTCAGTGTAATTATTTTTTTTGCACTTCATTTTTTTTCTTTAGAGCATTTCTACTGAAGCTCCAAGAGGTGGCAGTGTGGAGCAATTTAACATTATGGGTATGTGTATCAGGGAAGAGGTGCGAGAGAGCAAGTGCTTGATGGCAGCGCAGCACAGAATGGGTTCTGTGAGCTGGGTGCTGAGGGTTGGCTGCTGTGTGGGAATGGATTCTTAGAGGGGATGGTGACGTGGTTACTATATAGGGATAGATGATAAGAGAGGTGGATGCTGTGTGAAAGTGGATGTTGAGAGGGCCAAGGTGCTATGTGAAGATGGCTTCTGAGAGGGATTGGCTGCTATGTAGAGATAGTTTATGTATATATGTGTGTGGGTGTGTGTGTGCATATGTGTGCTTCATGCATACAGGAGGTAAGGGAAGTGAAGCAGCTATGGAAAGGTGTCTTGGGGGGACCAGCTATGGGAAAGGGTGTTGGGGAGGGGTGCTGTTATGGGAAGGGGTCCTAAGGAGGGGAGCTATTATGTGAACGGTTCTTTAGAAGTAGCACTGAGTGAGTTGGGAGGCATCCCAACATTTTTGGCACCGGGGTCCTCCATTCCCTAGCTCCACCACTTCTCAAACACACAACTTCCTCCATAGTATAGTGGACAGCCGCAGGGTCCAGCAAAAGTATCATATTTCTGTTTTTCACTAGCTTTATGATGTTTTACTGTGAAATTATGCTCTTAGGCTCAAAGAATTCAAACATATTTATATATTTACTGTACAGTGGTCCTTTAACTATGCAGATGGTTTTACATATTCAACATCAAAATAATAGTATGTATTGCAAGCAAAGATACTTCATGGGCTTGACCAAATAAATGAGAGGGTTATTAGCATGTGGAATATAAGTAAATCGTAAGACATTGATACATGTGAGAAAGAGATTGAGACAGGTCATGAAACGCTTTGCAATCTTACAACTTCCACTCTGTCTAAGCATAGAACCTGTCACCTTTAATGCATGTATGAATCAAGTCAATAGTGCCCACAAGCCAGCCAGGAATGACTGTGAAAAGAAATTGGTATGTAATAGATTTCTATCCACTGCTAGAATATCTTTGCACATAAGAACCTGATACAATATGATACCATATGCCAGTGTTCCCACACTGATTGAGGCATGGACTTACAAAATGTTTTATGGAACCAAAGGATCAATAAATTGGTCTTGTCGCAACTCCACAGTCTGTCCTTTGACCCCAAACACCTTAAGACTTAAGACTTAAATTTGGAACACTGGGAAAAAAATCATATTAAATCAAAATGAATCTCTTCTACACTTTTTTATAAACATTTTTGGTGAAATATGTAAACTATTTTGTGCTTACTGGCCTTATTTTGCCATTTATATGGCTCAATGTAAGGGGAGCCATATTGCCTCTCATACAATCCCTCAATGATATATACCTCCATCTTTTTTTGTAGCTGTAGCTTGAAACAGGATATGCAAAGGTGATCACTTTTGAAGTTAGAGCCATCCACACAGGTCGGCAGGGTCAACTTACAACATGTCAACTACAGCCTTTCAACAACTGCTGATTCACCTCCCTAGTAGGAAAGGAGCACTTTATTAAACATATAATGTGCAATACATATTATTGTACAGCACACAAAACTCTCACATTAACAAGAAATAAGTATGCATATGTAATTCAAATATATACAAATGACTGGTTTCAAAACTGTATACTAGATGCATACAACATATATACTTGTTATTTATATACTTATTTATGTAAATATACTTTGTTTTTATTAGTGGAACTTTTATCTGCTGTACAATACTATGTATTGCACTTTGGGAAGAATTTACTAAGCATCTCACCTGAGATAAGGAGAGAAGAGCTGTTCTCCCCGTAGGAAAAAGTGCATAGTAAATCAAGAGATGCACTTGAGGTGCTTAGTAAACTTCTCCCCTTATTTGTTTAACAGCATGTACCTATCACACTAGCAGCAAAGGTTCCCACTTCAAAGTCTGCCCAGCTAGGTGGATGGCACTGCCCCAACTGTCACATCATCCTTGTATCTAAAAAAGATGGAGAGGGAAATCAGTGAGGAAGAATATGTGGGGCAGAATGACTGCTTCTATACCGCGTAATATGATTGGCTGTATCAAGCAATATGCCCAAAATATCTCATATATTTCACTAAAATATGTATAAAGAGTATAGAAGAGATTATTTTTAATTCAATGCCTGGCAAAAACACATTTGGAGTGATGTTACATGGAAGGTTCCAAGCTCCCATGGAAACATGGGTGCAGGAACTGGGGGAACGAGGGGGACAAAACTCCCCCCAGATATTTTAATGTGTGTGTTTAAGTGTAGAGAAGTAGTTGAGTGGTATTTTTATACAATATGCGGTATCCCCCCCAGATTTTCTTTGGCTTCTACACCCATGCATGGAAAGCAGTTAGGGATAGATTAGCAAACCATTCAATTTATTAAAGTTAAATTACTTTTGTACCAATACATTTGCAAATTACTATCTACAGTATGTGCAGCCATTACTGCTCTTTATTCCAAAATACTACATGGCTTTACTGCAGCTCCCACTGTCATGAATAGACAGCACCAACTGCAGAAAAAAATAAAAAATTGTATTATTATTATCCTCTTATATTGTATTGTAAATCACATAAAAAACATGCAAACAAATAAAGACATGAATGTTAACATTTATATATATGTGTACTATTTATTTGCAGGCCCCACACTGATGAGAGGCAGTAACCTTGAAACAGCTGTATAAGAGTGGGATTCCTGGCTTGTGTATAATCCAGTACATAGTTAATCAAGGGATGCACATAAGATGCTTAGTAAATTCCCCCAAATGCATGGCCTCAACATACATTTTTACATATGTGAAAATGGATGTTATATTTCTAGAAAAGAGAGATCCGGTTTTGGTACATTTAGGTAACATGGGTGTAGTATCTGTACTTGTGCATTACCAATCTTGTTGGGTGGTGTACATTTAATTAAATGTCACATGGAAAAAAAAAACTCTGAGATATAGTCCCCTAAGAGTTAAATCTCAGGCTTTAACCTAAAGTGAATTACCTGGAATCTGGCATCTAGAGATATAAGAACCGAGTGCACAGCTTTAGAGCTGAATCTAATCAAATGGAGGTAGGCATTTCCAGAGTATATAAGGGATCTGAACTAACAGGGATGTCAATCCTACCACTGACACCAGAATTACATTTAGCAAAGATGGCCCCCGAAGACCATTTAAAAGTCTCTGGTTAAAGTTTTAGCTGAGATAACCTTGATTTTCACATCCTGCATTATATACAGTATAAAAACAATATCATGAAACTAATTATTTTTTAAATAGAATGATAAGAGCATGACCCTACTTTTATTGTGAATCATGTGAATCATGTGAAAGGTGCATTTGGGAATATGGAAAAATGTAAAGCTTGAATGACAATGAAACCAATGGCAGAGCTAGTGAATGGAGGCCCCCTCTTGCAACATCTCTATAGGGGTCAATAAAAAAGTAAAAATCAAAGGAATTTCAATAAAAATAATTATTTGCCCCAATCATAATAAATGAATAGCCCACTTTACTCCAGGTAGTAGAAGGCACCTACCCTGTTGTGGACTTTGGTCCTTTGTGACTTCTTCACTGACAGTAGCCCCACAACTGAATTTAAAACTGAGCAATAAAGTTAAAGACATTCTTCAGTACTTTAAAATATTCATTCTAACTGGGTGTTTTTACAATATAGTTTGTGATTGATAAAAAACAATCTGTGGAGACTATTACCAGTTCATCTATGTAGACTTCAGATGGCACATGAGTCACACTTTTCTTTTCTTTATGTAATTGTGGTTAACAATATTCTCAATACATTTATATACATTATTGATAACAAAATGTAGTTGTACAGCTATACCTCACTTAATGCTCTCCCTTTGAGTGCTTAAGTCTACATAGACAAACTGGTAATAGTATCCACAGATAAGAGCAGAATGCACAAGTGTATCTAAAACTTAACTTTTATTGATTCAGTAATATGATTAAAAAGAATAATCTAAGTTCTTTAAAATAATAAGTAAGTTGGATAGTAATGTATTACTTATTATTTTAAAGAACCTAGATTATTCTTTTTAATCATATCACTTAATCAATAAAAGTTTTAAATACAATTATGCATTCTCTTCTAATCTTTGGAGTCTATTCCCTGTAATTGTCCTCTTAGCTCTAAACCTCAAATTTTTTGAGCGCCAACCCCTGTTTAGCCCTTTAAATCCCTGATTCGCCATAGCGCTGTTTGACATAACGCACCTGCATGCAGGAACGCATGTGGCGCGCTAATCAGAGTATTGCTATATACAGTGCCTTGCAAAAGTATTCACCCCCCTTGACTTTTTACCTTCTTACATTACAGCCTTAAGTTCAATGTGTTGTTAATATGAATTTAATGTGATGGATCAGAACACAAAAGTCTAAGTTGGTGAAGTGAAATGAGAAATATATATACATAAAAGTATTTTTTAGAAATAGAAAACAGAAAATTGGCATGTGCGTATGTATTCACCCCCTTTGTTATTAAGCCCATAAAAAGCTCTGGTGCAACCAATTACCTTCAGAAGTCACCTAAATAGTAAATGATGTCCACCTGTGTGCAATCTAAGTGTCACATGATCTGTCATTACATATACACACCTGTTTTGAAAGCCCCAGAGGCTGCAACACCTAACATGGCACAACAGCAAACCTGCCAAGAGACGGCCGCCTACCTAAACTCACGGGCAAGGAGGGCATTAATCAGAGAGGCAGCACAGAGACCTGAGGTAACCTTGGAGGAGCTGCAGAGTTCCACAGCAAAGACTGGAGTATCTGTACATATGACGACAATAAGCCGTACGCTCCATATAGTTGGGCTTTATGGCAGAGTGGCCAGAAGAAAGCCATTACTTTCAGCAAAAAACAAAATGGCACATTTTGAGTTTGCGAAAAGGCATGTGGGAGACTCCCAAAATGTATGGAGGAATGTGCTCTGGTCTAAAATTGAACTTTTCGGCCATCAAAGAAAACGCTATGTCTGGTGCAAACCCAACACATTACATCACCCAAAGAACACCATCCCCACAGTGAAACATGGTGGTGGCAGCATCATGCTGTGGGGATGTTTTTTAGCAGCCAGGATTGGGAACCTGGTCAGAGTTGAGGGATAGATGGATGTTGCTAAATACAGGGATATTCTTGAGCAAAACCTGTACCACTCTGTGCGTGATTTGAGGCTAGGATGGAGGTTCACCTTCCAGCAAGACAATGACCCCAAACACACTGCTAAAGCAACTCTTGTGTGGTTTAAGGGGAAACATGTAAATGTGTTGGAATGGCCTAGTCAAGGCCCAGACCTCAATCCAATAGAAAATCTGTGGTCAGGCTTAAAGATTGCTGTTCACAAGCGCAAACCATCCAACTTGAAGGAGCTGGAGTTTTGCAAGGAGGAATGGCAAAAAATCCCAGTGGTAAGATGTGGCAAGCTCATAGAGACTTATCCAAACGACTTGGAGCTGTGATTGCCGCAAAAGGTGGCTCTGCAAAGTATTGACTTTAGGGGGGTGAATAGTTATGCACATTGACTTTTTCTGCTATTTTGTCCTATTTGTTGTTTGCTTCACAATAAAAAAAAACATCTTCAAATTTGTGGGCATGTTCTGTAAATTAAATGATGCAAATCCAAAACATGAAAAATGCCAAAGGGGGTGATTACTTTTGCAAGGCACTATATTATTATATTAGCTTGCAAAATTATCTGCTACTTGTTAAAACATATTTTTTGGAAAATTAAAAAATGAATAGATAATAATAAAGATACTTTTTTTAAATATGGCATAAAAAAAAGTATAATTAATTAAAACTCGCTATGCAATGTCTAATCAGTTTAAAATTATATTACTAATGTAAAAAATAGCAGACATATTGTATAATTAGAATTAGTTTTAACTTAATAATATTATTAAAATTATTTTTTTTGCAACAAAGCAGAAGATAAGATTCCTAATGTTATACAGAACAAAGTATCTGCAGTGGATGAGGCGTACCGGGGGCTTGAAGCATATCGTGCCATTAGTTGGCTAAATGCAGTGGTAACAAATCAGGAACCATAAAATGCTTAGTGTTCATCACCATGAAACGAATTTCACGTACCATCTGCTATGTGTGAAGGACGTATTTAAAAGAGTTTTCAATTTCTTCCTTGCATCAGCATCCTCAAAAAAATCCTCGCTATTCACTTCCTTAAAGCTTTGATGTAGAGAGAGTTAGAGAGTGAGATCTTTTCCACAGTTCACCAGCTCGTCTTGGGACTGTGTAATCATCCTTAGCAGGAGAATGAATTGAAACATTGCACTTTTAGAACGTCTTGTCCACCTCCCTGTTCAGTGAGTATCATTGAGGTGAGTTAAGTGGCTCTGGAGACAAATGAATATTTTAACAAAATATGTGTTCTGAAAGAGGAAATTATTAGAAAGGATGTGGCAGTTAAATTGCAGACAATTCTCACAATGAACTTTGATACTTATCCCACTATCAGAGTTGACAAAATAATCCAATAATGATCTAAGAGCCACAAAATTGCCTTAAAAACCACTGTAATTCCACTGAAGTGTCATCTTTATAGTATTCATTTCGAAGAACGTATTCAAAATGTTTTACAATGTCTAAAAAAATAAAATAATTGCAGACCTTTGACTATTGCATAAAATTTTGCTGTAATGAGAGCTGACATTTTGCCTTTGTTCATGGGGCAATTTACTAAGTATGGGCCCTATTCTATTGCCCAATTCGTTAATTTACACACACTTAAAACTGCTCTTAATATTGCCACATATTCTAATCGCTACTCTCAATCCGATTACGAGTTGCCCGCCCACAATTCACTACGGGCCGGACAAACTCGCAAAATAAGCCTTAGAACTCCATTGTTTTTAGCACAGCTTGAATATTACGAGCGCTAAATAATTAAAATTACACCAAGTCGATATTCTATTAGACCCGTAGCTCTAGCTCGCAAATAAAGTCTGACCCGCAACTAAAAAATTATCAAGTTTCGGTCAAAAATATTACGAGTATTAAGTAGGACTCACAAGGGCTTTTTATAAACACTTATTAGAGCTGTAACAGTAATTAAACACACAATAATGTACTTTAAAACCATGGGAAGGCGTGTAAACACATTATAATTAACTGCACAACAGTCTGAAACCCACAAATATGCATTTAAAAAATACTGTTTTCAATTTATTTCTGAGGAATATCGATTCCGGGACTCAAGGGGTTAATACATATCATGACACCCATATGGACTAAAACAGATGATCTAATGTGTTTTATAGATTGCTTGATTGAGAGCCCGTTTGGCAAATATTAATTATTGGCACTAATTAATTCTAAGCCTCCAATTGCAGATTACGTCTAACTTTTGATGACTTACTATTGGTTGTGTCTAAGAAGTAAATTACGGGCTTGCTTAAATATTGTCAGATCATATGATCACTCACCCTGAAATCATACTTAAAAAGGGTTCAGCCTTGAGGAGGTAAATTAAAGTGTTCCACTTTGAAGACTTAAAATGCCATTTGCCTTTATCCAAGTGTGTCAATAGTACATAGCACAGGTGTCATGATGGGTACACTCCTCATTTCATTTTACTCTGCTGTATGTGTCATAACTCCACCCATCAGTAACAGGTCATAGACTTAGCTAACCATGTAGCTCCATGGCCTATATTCCTGGCGAGCCCATTGCTCAGTGCCTGTTGTAGGACATTGGGCTTGGGTATGGAAAGCTTCAAGATCTTAGCCTGCTACTTGAGGCCTTTGGTGGCTCTGTATGTTAGTCACCAAATGCACAGTGTTTGCTCCTGCCTAACTGCTGGTTCTAGTGTAGCCATGGACTCCAGCAACAAGGCATAGGCTTAGCCAATCGGGTAGTTTATTGTCCTATATTCCTGTTGAGCCTATTGCTCAGTGCCTGCTGTAGGACATTGGGCTTGGGTGTGGAAAGGTTACACATCTTAGCCTGCTCCTTGAGGCTTTCCATGGCTCTGGATGTTAGTCACCAAACTTCTAGTGTTCACCCCTTCCTTACTGCTGGTTATAGTGTAGCCATATTCTCCAGTATTGCACATATTCCAAAATGATATTTGAGTCAAGTATCCATACCAATCCATATGCCAAAATCTGCGTTTGCCAATGTGTATGCCACTCAGTACACCAAAGTCGGCATTACTCCAGTCTGTAACTCTCTTTTGATCCAGCCAACTACCCCAAATTCTGCCAAGGGGCACGGTCCCTCAAAATTCAGACCAGACCCCTGCCTTGACAATAGGACCCAGAAGCTTTTGTAACAGCAACACACATCATCGGTCCTTTTTGAATGGCCACTTAAACATATATGCATTAGATTAGAAAAATACTCTAACTTTAGGAGAACAAAGGGATCTGACACACAGGATGCTGACGCACTATGAGGATCTTACAGCTTGGCGCACAATCACTACGGATGTTCTGTGCCAATGACATTGCCCTGAATGCCACTGATAAGCCTGCTGGCTGCATAGGAACAATCAGCAAATAATGAGAAAGAAGTAATACCACTGACCTAGAGAAAAGAAAGAGACACAACACGAAATGCGTGTGTGCAAGAAAAATCTTATACTGAGCAATATTATGTAGAATTTCATATTCACTGCCATTAGGAATGACGATGCTTGCATACCTTCCAACTGACCCTGTTTTGGAGTGACAATCCCCCTTTCCTTCTTAACCTTCCAAGAAACCCTCTTTTGTAGCAAAGTCCCACATTTTATGACAAAATCCTGTTTTCCAGCCCTGACATGTCCCATTTGCTCTGGTTAATCCTGTTATTTTCACCCAAAGTCTAGGAAAAATAAGTAAACTATAAGAATGAAGCGACACCTGTGTGTAATATCAAAGAGACATCATAGATGGATGATGCATAACAGTTGCTGTGTATTGTGGTTAATAATCTATAGCTGGTATGTGTAGAATTTGTGGTTTGCAGATATTAATGGTCTCCATACTCAACCTACGGCCGTCAACCTTCTATGTGCGGCCCATACCAACTTATCATGTTAAATTATTTGTCTGCCATATCCGAGAAATGTAACTTCAGTTTTCAAGATTTAAGAACTGTTTGTTGCTTGTAAATCCCTGGCACTTAGAAGCAGCAACAATTACACAATTAGCTGCATTGGATATGATTATGCAAAGCTATTCAATGAATTCATTGAGTTAAAAAATGATACAAATCTGGAAGTTATTTTTGAAGAAAAGAGGGAGGGTAAGGAGTACGCAGAGTTTTAGAAATTAGTGCCTGACATATACAAGACTGTACAAAAATGTGCTCATCTGATCCTCACATTGTTAGCATCCACGTATCTTGGCGAATCATCCTATTCTAAATTCTAAATTTTTTACACAATTTTTTAGTTAGCGAACCTCTATCCAAAAGCAAGGTCTTCATTAATGAAAAACTTCTGTAAAAAATATATGCAGTGTACTTATATAGAGCCCTATTCAATTGGCCAAATCGCAATTTAATAAGGCTGATAATCGGCTTACTGATTCTCATCTTGATGATGTATTGAGAGTAGCAATTATAAATCTGAAAATAGTCAAAAGTTTGTCTCAACATCAAATATCGCACTCATTTTTAAATAAACGTTTGGTTACATTTAGGTTTGCGTTTGATTTCGTCTTTAATTATTATATTATGATGCATTGCGTACTATGTTGCTGCCCGCATAATGTTGCCATCATATGCATGTGGCATACTATGTTGAGGCCTGCATAATGTTGCCACCATATGTCTGTGGCATACTTTGTTGCCGCCTGCATAATGTTGCAAACATATGTATATGGCATACTATGTTGTGGCCCGCATAATGTTCCCCACACATGTATTTGGCGTACTATGTTGCGGCCTGCATAATGTCGCCAACATATATATATGTGGCGTACTATGATGCAGCCTGCATGATGTTTCCGACACATGTATTAAAAAGTCATCTCCCAGACCTGTGTTCCCCTTGTACAAATAAGGGGTGGTCAAATGTGGGATGTGTACATGGCATAATTATTAGAGGTAGATATACAACTGACAGATAGCATTGGCCTGTTGTTACTTTGATTAACATCTCAGGACACAATGACACTGCCATCTTTTAAGAAAGCAAAATAAATAAATAAAATAATCAAAACAATTACATGCATTACTCCAATCATTTATTTCTAAAATATATTATTGGAGTACTATTGTCTGAAATATTCAGGCTGATTACTGAGACTGGCAATTGGTTTCTTACAACAGGATACCTCCATTTCACACACTCCGATGTTTTAGGGTGTTACTGTTTCAATCTATTATATTAGAGATTTTAGTCAAATTTAGGACATCACTAAGTGAGCCTTCCAGATAGGAGGCACCCTTTGAGTGGTATTCATACTATTTGTCGATGTTAAAGTGACATTTACCTCACTGTAAATGCTCTTCATTGTGTGAAAGAGCACAATTGTATGCTAAAATTATCTATTTTTTAATTAAACTAATAACTAAAAACTAAAGTCTTAGGTGTTTACAAACACGCTCCTGAATGTTCCATGATTAACAAAATCTGTTGACAGGTGAAGACTCCATGAAGACAAAGATTTATAGTTTTTTTCTAAATTAGGAATGAAGTAGGAGCAGTTAACCCACAAATGTCATATTTAGCTGATTCCAGCAGTCTTTTCTCTTCACAGATGAATTTGGGATCTGTTAACTCTCTTTCTGCTTATGCTCTATGCACAGAGCTGTTGCTGTGGGTCTGTCTGGGGGAATGTCAGATTCTCATGTAAACAGAGATTTCAAAAAGTATTTCAACATGCTTTTAAGAGATATTTTCTTTGATGTGGTCCAGACTGTGCTGAATTAAGTGGCTCTTTAAGCACCAAGGAAATAGGGCTGATTTTCGCTATTTTAGTTTCTGTTATATTTCAATGCTTACTGTACCACTTATACACAAACCTGCAGAAAACATTAACTTGAATCACTGTGCACTCACTTTATTACAATATATTTTTCATAACCCATTATACATCTTACTGTTGTTAATGCCATTTATTGTAAAAAGAAAACTTATCCAATTTTTAAGAAAAGGGCAAAGTTAAGAAAATTAGCGATTAATCTCCCTTGGCTGTAAACATAATTCTGCATATTGAATTGAGACGTCGCTAATCCCTCAAAATCGCATTTCTTCCAATTAAACTGCGGAGCTTTAAACACTTTCAATCACCGTCTCAGAAAGCGCTCTGTATGTTCATGGCAAGAGGATTATCCTATATGAAAGTCATTTTATTTGGTGAAAAGAGGCACCTACCAAATTTCTAAAGTTAAGGGCTTTATAAAATAATTTAAAAAAATCCCTGTGAATATTAAAGCCCCACCTGGGGTGGTGGAGAAATAACACTGCTTATTCTGTGTGACTGCAGAATGATTTATAGACTGCATTTGTTAGCAGAAGCCGAACAGACGGAGATGAGGAATTTACTTTTACATAAGCAAATTATTTTAATTTTAACATGCTCGTGTATTTTATTGGAATAGAGTGACCTTACATCTGACAAGTCAAGAAAAATAGGGATTAACAGAAAAGATAGAGCGATGATATGTTACACCTTGCGTTGTAGTTTATTATTCTAATCTTAAAATGATATTCTGTAATGTAGTTATGGTCAAAAAGTACAATATAGTTATAAAGTAAATATTAAGTCCATCAGATGCAGACGTTTACATCTCCTCTCATCTATGTGTTATGTGAATTCATCTGGAGTAAGACAATATACTTCTTTGAACCATTGCCTGTGTTGTGTGTGGGGCCAAAATGTATTCTGAATCTAAAACTGGCAATATGATTATTCTCTTGATCATTATCCTACCTGTTGTTGTTGTTTAGTTATTCAGTTGTGCCCGATTCTCTGTGACCCCATGGACTATCATGTGTCTGGTTGTGCTAATACATAAGATTTTTTTGGCAAAGATACTATAGTAGATAGCCAGTTCCTTCTCCAGTGGACTGTGATTTGTCTGACCTCTCTGCTATGACATGCCCATCTTAGGTGACCCTACAAGGTATAGCTCATAGCTTCATTGAAGTACACAAGCCCTTCACCAAGGTAGCGATCCAGAATGAGATTATTCTACCTATTCTATGTTAACTTTGCAATTATCTATCAATTATGCTGTCCCAACCTTATTTGATAACTAGCGAATTGCCCGTCAAAAAATGACGGCAATGAAATTGTAAGTGCGCTAATGGTGTTTGGTGTGTAATAATGAAATATATAATACATTAATAAATGAATATACTTTACCTATTGTGAAGCATTGTGTTGAAGAGCTGACAATCTGTTTTCATGTTGCTGGAGCATTAGTTGTGTGGAGCTGCTGTGTAAGCGTGATGAATGTGTGCAGTGTAATAGTGTGCGTGCGCGAGACGAAACCGTTAGCGTAGTGGTGTACTTCCGCATTGGCGTAAAATGGCGGGTTATCTGTGGTATGCGTCTTCGCGGATTATCCGTAGGTGCAAGTTTCTTGTGGTGTTTTGCAAGTTGAGAGTGCTGTAGCCTCGTTTTCGTTTTGTTCGTCGGCCATTTTTTCTGTCGCTTAGCGATTTTATTAGTGTCTTATTTTTAATGAAATGAAGGTGTAACTTGGTTTTTTGAGGTGCTGGATGGTTCCTCTTGCTGTAGGTAAGCTTTTTATGTGTGTGTTGTGTGTATTTATTGTGTTTTAAATGTTTGTATGTCGGCGTGTTGCGTCCGATTTTTGCGAGGTCGTAATGTGTGCTAACGTGTCTCGTATGGTGTTTGCGTGTGTAGCCTCGTTTTCGTTTTGCTCGGCGGCCATTTTTTGTGTCGCTTCTGAAATTTTTTAGTGTGTAAACTCTTTTTTTGGGAGGGAAATGAAGGTGTAAGTTGTTTTTTTGAGGTCCTGGATGCTCCCTGTTGCTGTAGGTAAGTTTTTTATGTATGTGCTGTGTGTATGTATTGTGGTTTTAATTTTGTAATGTTCGCGAGTTGCGTCCGAGTGTTGCGAGGTCGTAATGTGTGTTAACATGTGTCGTATGTTGTTTGCGTTGCTAGTAAAAGTTTGTGAGGGTCGTAATTGGTGTGTCGTGTTGTTTGCGTTGCGACGTTAAGTTTGCGAGGGTCGTAGTTGCTGGCATGGAGCGCTCCATGCCAGCAACTGAGGCCCTTGCCCACTGCCCACTGCCCTCGCTTCGCAAGGCCCGTGGCTCGATGCGCTAAGGGAGCCCGCGGCCCCCGCAAGCGTTAGCAACCACTCGCATGCTCACAACTATATATGTGACGAAATACCCAATATGACTGCTATAAATATGAAATCGGGTCATCTGTAAGTTAAGTTGTCTGTAAAACGGGTCGTCTGTAAGTCGGTTTGTCTGTATGTCATGCTGTCTGTAAATCATGTCGTCTGTAAATCATGTCGTCTGTAAGTCGGGTTATCTGCAAGTCGGGGTTGCCTGTAAGTCATGTCCTCTGTAAGTCAAGTTGTCTGTAAGTCGGGTCACCTATAAGTCGGGTTGTCTGTAAGTCAGGTCGTCTGTAAGTCGGGTTGTCTGTAAGTCGGGTCACCTATAAGTCAGGTTGCCTGTAAGTCATGTCGTCTGTAAGTCGGGTTGTCTGTAAGTCGGGTCACCTATAAGTCAGGTTGTCTGTAAGTTGGGTTGTCTGTAAGTTGTGCCTTCTGCAAGTCATGTCATCTGTAAGTTGGGTCGTCTGTAAATCGGGTCGTCTGTAAGTCGTGTCATCTTTAAGTCGGGTTGTCTGTAATTTGTGTCATCTGGAAGTCAGGTAGTCTGTAAATCGGGTCATCTGCAAGTCGGGTTGCCTGTAAGTCATGTCGTCTGTTAGTCGGGTAGTCTGTAAGTCATGTCGTCTGTAAGTTGTGTCATCTGTTAGACGGGTAGTCTGTAAGTAGGGTCATCTGCAAGTCGGGTTGCCTGTTAGTCGTGTCCTCTGTAAGTTGGATCATCTGTAAATTGTGCCTTCTGCAAGTCATGTCGTCTGTAAGTCGGGTCATCGATAAGTCTGGTTGTCTGTAACCCGGGAACCACCTGTGCACGAAGAATAAAATAATAACCATAGACTTGTATACAAACATACTGTATGTCATGTACTTTTATGAACAATATAATTCTACCTTAGAATTTATTTCCAGTCTGTCGTCAAACTTTAATCATCTTCAATCACTTCTGAATAGAGTTAATACCAGACCTATTCTGCTTTCAGACCTGACGGTGCCTCTGCCAATCTGTTCCGTTTGCCTTTTTTAGCCGTCCCCCGTACATCAGCACAAGCTGTTGCTGAGTCAGGCACAGGTGACAGAAGGCTTCTCCAAGGGGAACGCAGGTTACCAAAATCCCAATTCACTCACCAGATGTTATAACAGGGCAATTGTGCAGTTATAACAATCCCGAACAAAACACTATTGAAGTGTGTCAATTCAAGCTACATAGAGCCATAAGCCATCCCAATGTGTGACTTGTTTGTAAGGATTGATGTATTATTTTATTATAGCTGGCTCTATGTCCAATTCCATATACAACATGCCCTTTAAGTTTGACATTCTTGCAATCCAGGAAACTATACACTATATCGTTTTATTATAGTGTTTCCATTCAATACAGTTATTTTTATACATGCTGCATAAGGATTTTTAAATCCTAGGTTTAAAAAAAAAGACACTTGTTAAGTGCTAAGTTTGTACCAAAATAACAATATTAACAGCTGTGTAACCCATGAGCATAAAGCATATTTGAAGATTCTGTTTATAAGTACAGGAATACATTTTGTGTTGGTCACTTCCTCAGATCTGAATCATAAGGGTATTTGTTTTGGCTATAAGTGAAGAGAGGGGTTGGGAATGAGAGAATGAAAACCATTAAAGATAATTAGACCCAGGGGTGGAGCTACCAGTGGTGAAGGTGGTGCAATGCACCAGGACACTCCTCTGTGGTGTAGTGGAGTGTAATTTTTATTTTATTTTTTTGCATTTAAATTTTTTTTTTAGTAGATCATTTCTACTGAAGCTCCAAGAGGTGGCAGTGTGGAGCAGTTTAACATGCTGGGGATATGTATCAGAGAAGAGGTGCGAGAGAGTAAGGGCTGGATGACAGCACTGTACAGGATGGGTTCTGTAAGGCGGGTGCTGAAGGATTGGCTGTTGTGTGGGGATGAATTCTGAGAGGGGATTGTGACATGGTTGCTATATAGGGATAACTGCTAAGAGGGGTGATTGCTGTGTGGGGGGGGGGGGGATGTTAAAAGCATGGGTGTAGGAGCCTAAAAAAGTCTGGGGCGGATAATTCAACAGTACTCCCAGAACAGGAAGCAGGGGCCTATCTACTGCTACCTTGTATGTATATATATATATATATATATATATATATATATATATATATATTTCTAAACTAAAAGACAGGGCTCTCCATTCTTTGCAAGGTTGGGACCTGGGAAGCTGACATTAGCTCATTGACACTCAGTGAATTGCTATTTGCACTTTTATACCACAACTGACTTTGCTTATCTACCCATCAAACAGGAAGATTACACATGACGAATAGTGAGGTCTCGATGAGACAATATTCATGTAAAGTTTTTCATAAAAAGCTGGGGAAGAAAAGGTAATCATAGTACGGAGATATTCACTAGTGTTTGTGCTGCATTATTATGCAAATGTCCATATCACAAAAATGAACTAGCTACTTTGATGTGCTAATCAGTTACACATTGTTTATGGAAATATGTAAACAAACAAATAGAACCTACTTCCAGTGATATTAGGCAATTAGATCCCCTTCCTCATTCTTATCAAGCGCTATGATTATCTTACGCACAATGCTGAATTTCTCAGAAATGATTCACTGTAGAAAAGAATGGCTAATGCAATAGTGAGTTTTTAATACTGCTTAAGAAGGAGAGAACAACACTATATAAATGTATTATTATTATTTTTTATTATTATTATTACTATTAATAATAATAATAATAATAATAATAATAATAATAAACTTAGGTGATGGTGTTCTTTTAAGAGTATGACTGATGATATCTGCTTAGTAATAATCTATATTTGGTATGTATGCCGGCATTCTGTGTGTAGACCAAAATATGGAAACTAAAATGCTCCATCTGAAAAATAATGAATTATTAATCCGGTGAAGATATGTATACAAGATTTCAGTCTTGGCTTAAGATGCCCTTGTGCCTTTGAGAATCTAGAATATGTTTAATTCAATGGAAAAAGAAACAGAAAATAAACAACACAACACACACAGATCAATGCCACTGATAGGGATAGAATAGTAACAATGTTGTTTAAAGTACACGAAATGCGTGTTTATAAAGTTTTAAAGTTTAAGAATCACTGATGTTCATGCATTTAAATTAATCCCCAAAAAATAAAAGTCAGTATAAATAAGAACAAAATCTTTCAAAATCTGGCTCAAAAGCAAGAATCCATCCTAAAAAGGTAAATGGAAATTAGAGCAATCCTAAGGGGAGGGTAGACTCGTGTGGGAGGATTTCTTGTATATCAATGTGCAACATCTTCTTAAGGACATCTAGACTAACCAGTGTCGGTTATATAAAATAATTCTGCTTAATAATGAGGTTAAAAATATAAAAAAAAAGTAATTATTGCAAGTTTTCCGTTTTTTTATGCAAATATAATTTATTGTGGGATTACATTTATTTTTCTTTTTTTCATTCTTATGTACTGTATGTATATACTCTATCTCTCTATCTCTCTCGATAGAGAGAGAGAGAGAGAGAGAGAGAGAGAGAGAGTCAGAGAGACAGAGAGAGAGAGACAGTAGAGACAGTAGAATACCGGTTATCTGGCACCCAACTAACCGGGACTCTCAAGCAACCGGCATCAATTCCCCATTTTCAAAAAACTCTGCACTATCCGGAGTTCGAGACTGCAAAAAAAATATTTTTTTTTTAAAGGCATTTTGAAGGGTTTTGGGGGGTTTAAGGGTTGTTTAGACCCTTAAATTCGGGGACTGCCATTAACCGGCAACTACAGTTATTTGGTAAAAAGGAGTCCCTGTGGGTGCCGGATAACAGGGGTTTTGATATATATATATATATATATATATATATACAGTATATACTACAAATGCAAACTTTAGACACAATGCTGCTGTTTATATGAAGAGCTTTATCCCCCTTGCACACATAAGACCAATTTAAAGGGGCATGAAATGCAAATTTTTTGTAACATGCACTTTATAAAAATATAAAAGTTTATTTTTTCATAAAAAAAAGGATTTCATTAAACTTGTTTATATGTCTTAGAAACTGACAGGAAATTCTTCTGTGTGAGCAGAGAGTATGCAGAACTCTCAATCTCATTGGCACACACATGGCTCATACAGGTATATTGCTGCACATTGGCTGGCAGAGACAAGCCCCCATTTGCATTTAAATAGCTATATTCTGCTCCAGGAGCTTAGTTCAGTTATGAAATGCTGTCTTTCAGATACAATAAAGAATAAATGCCTTCAATGACTGTTTAACTTGTAAATGTCTAAGTTGTGCATTGTACATAATCCTTCAATGCGAATATAATGACCTAGGCCAGAGCTTCTCATTATCTGTGTGCTCCTTAGAGCCATCTGATTAAATTTCAATGCATCTAGGGACCACCTTTTGAGATCCAGAACATTTATCACAAGGTGATTCTTCATGTGTATATTTTAACAAACCATAAATTCCTCAATAACTGAGGCTAATAATGTTCTTCCCATTCCTCTGTGTCACTGAGAATCAGCAGATGAGGCGTCAGATACCGTCCACCTGTCCTAGGACCACTGGTCCAGATTGGATAGGCCTTTTGTTCCCATTCACAGGCGGTGCAGCTATATCCTACCCTCCTATGCACAAGAACAAGACAAGTCAGAGAGTGGAGTTTTAAAATTATTTTTGTTCTTAGATTATTCATTTTTATGTTTAACTGCTCGTTGGGATGCTTATACAAGCAGTGTATGTGTCCATAAATGACCTTCTTCTCTCCAACTTTCTTTATATAATACCATTAATTAATTCAAACAGTGTTGGTTGGTAAAGAAGAATGGCATCCATAGTTGGACAAATAACAATCATAGCCACCAAGACTTTTAATTGTTAAAGAGATATGCAAGTGAACTGGATTATGAGGGCACCTGATAGAGGATAATTAGTAGTGCATGAAAAAATAACCAAATAAGCATTTAAACACTTACCTTGAAGTTAGCAAAATATATTTTAATTTATGTCAGTTGAAACTTAGGGTTAACACCCTCCAAACCAAGGCTAAATTGGTATACAATTTGAAAAATTGTTTTGGCCAATCAGGAGGAAGTAAAGACTGAAACATTTGTATCACAATCTGGCAGTTGCTGTCTGTTTTGTTTTGTTCTCTCTGCCTGTCTCCTTATGGGCAATTCCAGCAACCATCATTTCCTTTAGAGGTCACACACTGTACCCAGCAGGGTACACTTTATGTAAGCATCCTAGGGGTGTGCACATCCACATATTAGTATCTATATCTAGCATATAAATATGTAAGTAAATTCAACTTTTCAATATAATACATATTTTTCTACTAATCAGTAGCTTTTTATTAGGAAACATTTGAAACTCAGCTCCCTTTAAAACCAAATGGACATCCTCTTCTTCTTTATGACTCCCCACATAAATATTTTATGTACTATTATGTTTCTGTGAACAAAAAATAAAGAACATTTCCATAACTGAATTTGATGAACTATATACCTTTAAACCAGGGGTGTCCAAACTCGGTCCTGGAGGGCCACATACATGCCTGGATTTGATGATATCTCTGCTGTGCACAGGTGAGTCAATCAGTTCTTCAGTCATCCTGATTGACTCACCTGTGCACAGAAGGGATATCTTCAAATTCAGGCTTATGTGTGGCCCTTTAGGACTGAGTTTGAACACCCCTGGTTTAAACCATAGGAAATATAGGATTACTGGATACAAACACAGTCAATACACGGGACTGTTGACATTGATGGGGGAAGGAAGAACATTTGTCAGGGGCCACATGCTAGCAACCATTTATATTATGAGCTGAGACGCTCCAATGATGCTGGGACTGACACATTAGTGAGCGAGATAAATATTGTGTATTCTGCTCTTATATATTGTATATTGATTACTGCAAGGATCTACTTCACTGAATGCAGTGTTATAACTGTATTTCTGGGAATTCTCAGCAGGAAACAGGTTTTTTAACTTATTTTAGACATATATAATTTCCATATGTAAAAATTCAGATGTGCTATTTATTTACTGTACTACTGTACGGTGGAGGGCTTCTATCGCTCTTTTGCCCACCATATTATAAATAATTGTTGTGGTGAACTACCTACTCATAAGGTCCACAACACAAGCTAGGGATCCCATCCTTCGCTCCAATGATGCTGGGACTGACACATTAGTGAGCAAGAGAGTAAATATATAATTTCCATATGTAAATATTGTGTAGTCTGCTCGTATATATTGTATATTGATTATTGCAAGGATCTACTTCCCAGAATGCAGTGTAATAACTGTATTTCTTGGAATTCTGAGCGGGAAGCAGTTTTTTTAACTTGTTTTAGACAATAAAATGTGAACTCAAATGTACTATTTATTTACTATATATATATATATATATATATATATATAGTATAGAAAATGAATAGTACATTTGTAATTCCATTTGAAAGTCTAAACATAATTAAAAAAAATATATTTTCTTCTCAGGTTTCCCAGAAATAGTCATTGCACTGAACTCTGTGTTACAGAGGGCCTGATTTACAGACGACTCATACTTAAGAACAGGATTCCAAGGCTTCCTGTATGATTTTCAGCTCTATTCTATTGCCCAAATTGTAAATGTATACACACTTAAGATCACTCTTAATATTGCCACATATTCTATAAGCTACTTGCAATCCGATTAAAAGTTGTCTGACCCGCAACTGAAAAAAGTATCACGCTTATGTCAAAAATATCACAAGTACTAAATCCGACTCTCAAGGGCTTTTTCAAACATTTATTAGAGCTGCTACAGCAATTAATCACACAATACTGTATTTTAAAAGCATGAGAAACCACAGAAATACATTAGAATTAGTTGCACAATGGTCTTAAACCCATAAATATGCAATCAAAAAATATAATTTGTAACTGTTATTTCTGAGTAATATTTATCCCGGGATACCCACATGAGCTAGAACAGATGATCTAATGCATTTTATAGATTGCTAGATTGCTTGATTGCGAGCCTGATTGGCAAATATTGATCTTGGAAACAAGCACTATGTACATTTGATTATATGCTCAAAAACAGGGCCCTCCATTCTTTATAAGGTGTTAAGTTTGTTTTTTGCCATGTATTAAACCCCAGTACAGCGCTACGGAATATGTTGGTGCGATATAAATAAAGCTAATAATAATTGGCACTAATTACTTCATAGCCTCCGATTGCAGATTACGTGCAGCTTCCATGTTTTGCTAACTCCATGATGACTCATTTACTATTGGCTGTGTCTAAGAAGTAAATTACGGGCTTGCTTAATTATTGTCAGATCATATGAACACGCCCCCTGAAATCCTGCTTAAAAGGACATGGTTTACATGTGGAGGCTTAAAAAGACGCAAATTGCGGGCTTGAGCCAATAGAATACATCTAGCCATTTAGCGAAAAAAACTAATTTAGTAAAAGAAACAAATTAAGATATTTCACTACTATATTTGCAGTTTACGGAAATGCTGGAGATGGTGGAAATAAATGTGCGTTGGGTTGGGGGCCTGATTTCTGATGGAGGCCCTGTGTATATATTTGAGAGCAGTTCCCGGATCTTCATATCGTAGGAAATATAACACAATTCAAGTATGTTCAGATGAAGTGCCTTGATGTAAACTAGACAGGTACTCTTTCACTCACAACATTTTTCCTTCAGAACGTGTGATTTTTTTCAGACTGAAAATTGCTTGATAAATATCATCTGAACAAGTTCAGCCAGCGAGATATACACAGCCCTTAGAAAATCGTACATTAGGGAAGGATAGGCGCACAGTTCAACAAAAAGTTCAAAAGAGCAAATAGCTGAGGATCTAAATGGATCACGTTGCCATTTGCTAAAGGATTTTTCAGTGTGTTGAATCAAGAGAACAGCTTGAACTAAACGATACCCTGAACTATTTGGAAAACCAAGAATCAATTTGCAGCTTAAGCAGCGCACTTCTCGTCTGTAGCCATCCAGCTGGCGGTACGTGTCAGATATTGTATTCGGGACATATTTTTGCAGAGCCCATTGTATTTTTCACAGGGTACAGATGTAATGTATTTAATAAATAAAGGCTGAAGTATATACAGCATGTCGCCTACTTATACTCTTAATTGGTTCAGAAGGTGTGAGCGGAAAAACTATGGAAGTTGAATAATACTTAAAGGGAGATTAAATGTGTCTCTTTCTTGGGTCTGAAACAGAGTATTTGGTAATGTACCAGCTTGAGTTGCTTTTTCCAAAGCTTTCAATGCATTCAGATATTTAGCCTGATCTGGGGGCTTGCCCTTGTCAGCCAATGAGAAGTAATATAGAAATTTTATCATACCTGCTTGTCAATGAAATCTGCAGATGTGTGTATAATCTGAACACTGATTTTTAAGCAGGATTTATGTAATATTGTTTGTAAAATGCAACTTTGATAATGGGTAAAATATGCTCTTTTAAATGCATGAAAAAATGATTGTGTTCCATGTCCTTGCAAAGAGAAACTGATCAAATAATATGGTTTTATTTGTTTATTTTGAAAATAATTAAATGAATTACATTTAGCACTGTAGCTTCCAGCAGATGTGCTTCTTTCTATGTGTTTATTGACATATGCTATGTATGAATTGTCATATTCATGAACATAACATATATAATTAAAGCAAACTTACTGTATAAACAGTACTATTGAATTATTTGTATGTGTCCGTGGCTCTGAATCTTTTCCAGCTGATTTATAGAAGTATTTATCTAGTATATCAAATGAATCTGGGTAAATTGTAAGCTGCTCCATGCTGATGATAGCCAGTAAGCTTGAAACAGCTGTACATGGACAGGATTCTCAGCCTGTGTTTATTCCAACCTTGACTTTGCATAAAAGCTGTGTAATACAGCAGGAATAAGCTTAAAGGAAGCCATGTTTAAAATGGGCTATGGATTGAAGAGCGGTGCATTTGGGGGCACATTTGCATGTCCCAGCTCAGCTTCCCAGAATGCACTGTAATAACGTTTTTTTCTCGCAATTCTGGACAGGAAGCAGGTTTTTTAACTTGTTTTAGACATTCAAATGTGAACACAGATGTACTATTTATTTACTATATATATATATATATATATATATATATATATATATATATATATATATATATATATATATATATGTATTATATATATATATATATATATATATATATATGTGTATATATATATTGTATTTAATTTTTTTATTGTTCCTTAGTATACCGTCTAGACTTGATATGTGGCATTGAACTCAATGTTAAATTGAATTAGATGTTTTTAATTTATTGTATGGTGTTGAATTCAATAGCAGAAATTTAAGATTTAAATAATTACTATAATCTTATATTTAGAGTTTTAAAAAACTACACTTGACAATGTTAATTTATTAACTATTATATACAATTCTGTTGTAGTGGGAGCCACCATTTTCTTTCAGTGTATTCACTTCTACAATTTGAAGGGCCCTTGAAGAGAATAATTTGTTCTTTTTAAGAATTCGTTTTTTTCAAAATCTGGCAATCCTTAGTATTATTGCTATCAATAGGAAAAATGGAAAACTCATTAGCCCACTTGTCATTTTCTTGTTAAGAAACTAGCTAAATAAACAAAGCCACAGTCTAAGGGCCTAATTCAATTAGAGGCCATAAATCAATCGCAAATCTGCAAGTTCCTGCGATCGAGTTACGCCCTACGATTACGCTGCTATTAAATTGGCCGTCTAAGCAAATCAGTCCCCCTTCCCGTTAATCGCAAACCATGCTATCGGCAGTAAGAAATTGCGTGCTTGAACAGGATCATGCCCGCAAACTCAGAGAACTGTAGATGCAAATATAAATTCAAGACAAAACTGTGGGAACACAATGGGTGACATTAGGAATAAAAGCACAATATTCTCAAGCTCGCACATTGCCAACATACAATACATTATTTTGCATTGAATTACCGTCCAAAGTCCTACGGGCTTGAATGCCCTCCAAGAGAGTAACTTGTTATTCTAGCCCGTAGGACTTAGAAAATAAATGAAGGTTGGATTCCAAATTCCTACGGGCTTGGAGGTTGTAGCCCGTAGGACTTCTGATGGAAAATAAACATGAAATAAAGTATTTGATTTTGGCAATGTGCGAGCTTGAGAATGTTGTGCTTTTAATCCTAATGTCACCCATTGTGTTCCCCATCAGTTACAGTGCTGGATTGCTTTTTTATTTGCCTAATACGTGCTATGATTAATAAGTAAGCCCTTTGCGACACTTCCTTGGTACAAGTAAGCTTTGGTTCGCGTTTAGCAATTTACGGGCTTGATGGAAGGGTAATCAGAGCAATTGAATAGTGATTAGGGATAATTTGCGCCTGCAACTCTCGCGGCCGTGAAAGATCAAAGGCTTGGAGGGGAGTAAGCTGCGATTGACAAAATCGCAAGGAATCGTAGCTAGTAGAACGTAACCCGAGCAGAGCGCGTAAATGTAAGGCAATTGAATAGCAAAGTAGCTTCTGATCACCACGTTTTTCAAAAACAGAGCAATAGAATGAGGCCCTAAGTGTCTTTATACAAGGTCTAACTGTAGTTTTGGATTAAAATTAAATGTTCGAGGTAATCTGACCAGAATAATTAATGCAATATTTGCTGACTTTATTGGTCATCTAGACAATAGTGTTCAGACCAAGGATGGAAAAGGAAGAGAAGGGCAGCAACAGCTATATTTTGTAATGTTAATTAATGGACAACTAATACTTAGAAAGCACTTACACTGACCATTTAATGGAGGGTCAGTTAATGGCACAATCATTTGGCCTGACCCGCTTGTAACTATACAGATATATTCCTAAATTCTAGCCTGTTATCAGCCCATAGGGACTGGAGCAGTGCGCCCCTGGACTACGCCATCTAATAAAATAATGGCTATTATTTGGCAAGAGCACAGAGCACTTGAATCAATTTGTTTCACCCATGGCTCTGCTAGATTAATGTGTAATGTCAAAAAGTGAATTGATGTTGAAGATACTAATTTGACTAGCCACTGGAGATCGCTCATATACAATAATAATTGTGATTCTCTGATATTGCTGCAATAGACGCAGAGGTGGCGGTGTATCCCAATGCAGTGAGATCACACAAGTAAAATCAGGATTGGTATGCAGCACAATATATAGTTTTATAAACTTATTACCATTTATCTAAACACTGCCAGTATTAGGATATGCTGTTACTAAATGGCTACATAACAGGCCCTGTAATATTGCATTACCTGTGTTTTTCTGCAGTTTAAATCATTAAAAAAGTAATTATGTTCCCCAATATTCAGTGGCACAGGTATGCTAGTAGACAGTGCTAAATGTCTCATATTTACTGTATGCTTTATGAAGGACTTGCCTTGATAATGGAGTAAATGTTTTTGGAAAGTATTTTATCTATCTATCTATTTATCTATCTATCTATCTATCTATCTATCTATCTATCTATCTATCTATCTATCTATTGATCGATCTATCTATCTATCTATCTATCTATCTATCTATCTATCTATCTATCTATCTATCTATCTATCTCTCTATCTATCTCTCTATCTGCCCCTCTATCTATCTATCTATCTATCTATCTATCTATCTATCTATCTATCTATCGATCTATCTATCTATCTATCGATCAATCTATCTATCGATCAATCGATCTATCGATCGATCGATCTATCTATCGATCGATCTATCTATCTATCTATCTATCTATCTATCTATCTATCTATCTATCTATCTATCTATCTGCCCCTCGATAGATCTATCTATCTGCCCCTCTATCTATCTATCTATCTATCTATCTATCTATCTATCTATCTATCTATCTATCTACCCCTCTATCTATCTATCTATCTATCTATCTGCCCCTCGATAGATCTATCTATCTGCCCCTCTATAGATCTATCTATCAGCCCCTCGATAGATCTATCTATCTGCCCCTCGATAGATCTATCTATCTGCCCCTCGATAGATCTATCTATCTGCCCCTCAAAAGATCTATCTATCTATCTATCTATCTATCTATCTATCTATCTATCTATCTATCTATCTATCTATCTATCTGTAACTCTGTGTCAGTCTGATTGTCTGTCAATCTATCTATCTATCTATCTATCTATCTATCTATCTATCTCTATATGTGTCTATATTACTCATTATTAAGCTGAGCACCAGTCTTCCACTGGCCTGTAAATCAGTACCAGCGTCTTGTGTCTCTGCATGATGTAGTCACAGACCCTTCCTGGGCCATTAGCTGTGGGTGTGTGTGAGATGCAGGGTCATTTATTTGCGTGTAATCGATGATCGTTTGGGTTCTTCTGTAGCGCTGATGAATACAGTGACGGCTCTGCTTGTGTTGTCTGTGCACAAATGTTTATTTTTCCTCTGTGCTAAACTGTTCAATCTACAGTAATTATCATTAGTGAGCGAGAGCTTATCACAATCACTAACACTGCAAAACACTGTAAAGTGACACAAAAAGGTCCCATTTACAGAAGAAATGAAAAGTAGACATTCAAATAAACACAGTTGCAGTTGGTTGTCATTAAACATTTTAGATGGTGGAGGTGTCTTTAATCTTATATATAATTTAGACTTGTTTTCTGTATAAATTAACTGAAATATACACTCTCTGAGTTAATGGCCTTATTAACAACAATTAATTAAGATTTGCAGTAAGAGTGATAAAGAAGACAAGCATGTCCAGCTGTTTATAAAGCAATACAAACTGTCTATCTATCTATCTATCTATCTATCTATCTATCTATCTATCTATCTATCTATCTATCTATCTATCTATCTATCTAACATATTTATCAATCTATCTATCTATCTATCTATCTGTCTATCTATCTATCTAAATCTATCTATCTGAAATATAGATGTAGATGCTGGGATATTCAACCTGATAGCGTGCAAATAGGGATAGATAAATAGACAGACAGACCGAGTGATAGAGAAACTGAATATAACAAGTGTAAATCAGAACAAGAGCCTTTTGCCACTTGTGCAGACACTTCATCCCATTCCCGGTGTCTCGGAGCTCACAGCTTCTCCCGAGGTCTCTGGCCCGAGGCAAGCAACGTTCACAGCTCTAGTCATTTATATAGGCCTTTTGGATGACATCTAGACACTTGCTGTAGAAGTGCCCTTCTGGCTGACCTACAGAGTTATGTGACCACATCAATACTGCTCAACACATGAGCCTCGTTACTGACCTAGATGGTAATTTTCTTAATTTTCATAATGAGGTCTGACATCTTAGCCACAGAGCCACTAAATTAATAATGAACTCTGTGTTTCTGAGAGACAAATTATTGACATTTGGTTTATTATAAATACCATGTTGAGATGTCCAAGGCTTAACAGGATTATTGTTAAAAGTTGTATTAACTAAAAATATATATATATTATTTTTCTATATACTGATAGAAATGTTCTAATGAAGCAGTTTAACCCATTTAATGCCACATGAGGGGGAGTTTCACTAAGACAAATTATTGCTGCTGTGTCCATCACATTTACCAAGACACAATTATTACAATGAGCCCTACTAACTCTCCAAGTCCCCTACTAGCAACTTGCCCGTCAAGAATGACGGCATTAAAATTTGGTCGGCTTGGCAGAGGTTAAACCTGTAATTTTTTTTCAAGTCCGCAAGTCTTGAATCATAAATCGCTAATGCTCCAGGCATTGCGGGCTTAATTAGGGGGCGCCAAAAGACACCAATTGAATTGCAAATTAGCTTTCAACCTCACTTATGGACTCCCTGCCTCAGGAGGAGGCAGGGGGCACATAAGTGAGGTTGGTAGCTAATTTTCTATTCAATTGGTGTCTTTCGGCGGCCTCCCAATGGCTTCCGAGTTTTGGGCTTAAAAAAAAATGGTGGCATTTTTTTTTTCAAGACCATAACTCGGAAGACGTTCGGAGCCTCTTTTGAAAGCCTCTCCCTCCCTCCAACTTCTTTATCTTGCGCAATGAGTGGCTCATTGCGTGCCTTTCCCCCTTCTACTTTACGGCCCTTGAGATGAGCACCTTCGGCACTTATTATGAGCCCAGAAATAAGCTCCTTTGCCGCTCATAGCAGACCTCTGCAAACCCGTAACTTTCGCGCCTCCTGTAACTTTTAACATTGCGTTGCCGACAAACTTGAATTTATGACAACTATTATATGTGATACAGAGAGAATCCAACTTCCCTCTTAGGCTAAGCTCCTGTCCCCTCTAAGGTATGGGATAAAAATACTGCATACATTTAAAGAAAAGGCACTTTTTGAGGGGTAAGACACCTCCACTCTCCACTCGTCCACTCCTTTTCAATGGGGTTGGCATGTACTCAAACAGAAACGTACACCCGCCCACTCCTTTTCCATGGGGTTGGCATGTACTCAAACAGACACGTCCACCCGCCCACTCCTTTTCCATGAGGTTGGCATGTACTCAAACAGACACGTCCACCCGCCCACTCCTATTCCATGGGGTTGGCATGTACTCAAACAGACACGTCCACCCGCCCACTCCTTTTCCATGAGGTTGGCATGTACTCAAACAGACACGTCCACCCGCCCACTCCTATTCCATGGGGTTGGCATGTACTCAAACAGACACGTCCACCCGCCCACTCCTTTTCCATGGGGTTGGCATGTACTCAAACAGTCCTATGAACGAGGAAACCTCCTCACCACCCATTCTTTGTTGCAGTGAGACAATGGGCTATTGCTAAAATAAATAAAAATAAGGTATACCTACGTAACTAACCCCCTTGTCTCCACCAGTCTATTTGGGCTAGGGGTTGCACCAATGACACCCTCTATGGTTATCAGTCCAGAAAGGAGAACAGGCTTTTTTTAACAGGTCGCCCCCTTCCAATATCGGGGGGGGGGGGGGGCCCTGGAGGGAACTTTGGGCCCTCTGAGAGCTGGAATTTCATTGATCCTCTTACCTAACCAGATCACCAGCAGCATTAATGTTTAAGTCCCTGACTCAATTACCAGAAAGAAGTTTATTTTAATTTTAATTATTTATGGAAGGGGGGGGGGAAGCAAATTGCAAGGTTTCAGGAAAGCTGTATATCTGTGGTCAAAGAGCACAAAATGCTTTATTGAATATTGTGTTCAGATCAAGCGTAGTGCGTTATGCTCAACACACCCTTAACATATATATACTATATACTATAGTATGCCCCAATCACAGTGGGTTACATGACTATTTGTTGTTGTTTAGTTGTTCAATCATGTGCGAATTTCCGTGACAGTATGGACAGCAGCACGCCAGCTCTGTGGACCACAGCTCTGGTTGTGTTCATCCAGAAATGGATTCTTGGCAAAGATACTGGAGTGGGATGCCAGTTCCTTCTTCAGAGGACTGCAATTTGTCTGAACCATCTGCTATGACCTGCCCATCTTTGGTGACCATACATGGTATAGCTCACAGCTTCACAGGAGGTACACAGGCCCCTTCACCGCGACAAGGTAGTGATCCAGTGGGTTATATGACTATAGTATGTCTTAATCACAGTGGATTGCTTAGTATCTATCTTTCTTCAAAATGTAGTAAATATGCTGACAAGTGTAAGGATGAGGAAAATGGTCAGGTATATAAATAGGAATAATGTCATGAGCTTTAACAGTTTATCCACCCTCTCCTCTGAATGTTAAGGGTATATAGAAGTTTCCTGGATTATGAATGCATCTGATAGAGGAGAATCAGTAGTGTATAAAAAAAAATTTTGCTTGAAAAATACCAAAATAACCATTAATAAACTTACCCTGACATTTTCAGTTTTCTAGCTGTTAATTTTGAGAATGAATGCTCCTGAATATCCAAGCTAAATTGACATAAAATACATAATTAATTTTGGCCAGTCACAGGAAGCTACAACATTGTTGCAATTTGTGGGAAGTGAGTCTCATCAGCAAAGCATCATGGGACATGTAGTCTTTTTTCCCATCACAAAGAAGCAAGGAGGAGCACAGACTTTGCTATGTGGATTTGTGCATTGTGCTGCTACTTGCTTAAAGGTTACCGTACAGTTAAAGAAAACATACCTGAATGCAGTGTTTCTATTGGTAGGTATCAGATGCCTATGCAAGCAGCTCTGGGGTGTGGAAACATTTTTTTTTAAATAAAATAAATCGGTATGTGTACAGAATGACTCAATGTAATGAGTGTCTCAGATAAAGTAAATAGCAGAGATGGATGATATTTTCATGTAATTTATTCTTAAATATTATACTTTGAAGCTCAATTACCTAACGCTTCCACTCAAACATTGTAATGACAAGCAATTGTATTATTATGCGTCCTCTTGAGTAATAACTAGCACTTTAGCTGTGTTCAAGGAAATGTATTATAGCCTCAAAGTGAAACAGTAGACCCCTAATGCTGTATAATTTGAAGAAATATCTTACATCTATTATTTTCAACCACAAATATAGGGCCTCATTCAATTGCGTATTCAGCGCATTTTTTTTTTACAGAAGTTTTTAGTTAGTGATCTTCTATCCAAAAGCAAGGTCTTCACTAACTAAAAAATTCTGTAAAAAAATATGCTCTATGCTGATAGAGCCTTATTCAATTGGCCAAATCACATTTGAATGAGGCCCATAGTCACATAAAATATTATGCACCAAATTAATAAAAAGTAGATTATAAAATGATCCAAAAACAGACAGCTATAATCTGCACCATCAGAGATTGCTATAAAGGGACAGATGACTTTGAAGAAAATCTGTATTGATTCCAAAATATTGACTAATGTAGAAATCCAACATTTTGCTTGATGCCTACTCATTTTAGAGGATTAATTTGAGATAGATGTGCTCCGGTACAATCACTATGAAGAATCTGCATGTGACTACCCCAAAATACAGGAGTATGGACAAGCTTAGATTTAATGCAATGCCGAAGTGCACCGAAAGGAGACCAAAAAATCCCCAAATGGTACACAAGCAAAAGTTCAAATAGTACTTATAAAACAAGTAACACGGACGAGTTCCCGAAAAACAAAGATTTTCAAGAAATACGTTCTAATGTGTAGATTAAAAAATGAGATTATCATTATGAATCAAACACAGACAATGTCCAAAAAAAGGAGAGAAGTAAAAATTAAAAAAATGCATATAGGGAAAAATACAAATCAGATAAACAAGTATAAAAAATAATATACTGTACTACTGTATGGTGGAGGGCTTCTATCGCTCTTTTGCCCGCCATATTATAAATGATGTTGTGGTGAACTACCTTCTCATAAGGTCCACAACACAGGCTGAGATCCCGCTCCATGCTGATGAGAGGGAGTAACCTCTAAATAGCAATATGTGAGTAGGATTCCTGGCTTGTGTATAATCCATCCTGAACTTTGCTTAAAGCTGTATAATACAATAGGCATATGACTAAAGGAAGCCATGTTTAAAATGGTATTGAATTAAAGAGTAAAGCCTTTGTGGGCACATTTGCATGTCCTGGCCCAGGTTCCCAGAACGCAGTATAATACCTGTATTTCTCGGAATTCTAAGCAGGAAATAAGTTTTTTTACTTATTTTAGTCATTCAAATGTGAACACAAATGTACTATTTATTTAATATATAAATATATATATATATATATATATATATATATATATATATATATATATATATATATATATATATTGAAGAGTGGAGCAGCCGTGAATGTCCAGTAATCTAGTAATTTAGTAATTATTAATCCATATATATATATACATAGATTAATAATGGGTATTGCAATAAAATTTGATACCTTTTGTATTGGACAAACGTTTTATTTATAATGACGAGCTTTCGAGAGGCTTAACCTCCCTTTATCAAGTCTCAAGCAATACTAACATGAGATGGAACCCTCAGTTTGAATAATAACAGCAGATGCAGAGAGAGTGAAAACAGCATCTGACATCATCAGGTAAATACATATATGGAGAATAAACACAACATAGCAAAGGAAACATATATACACATATTATATAAACATATACATCAATATATACATGAAAAAGCAGAGCACCGTAGTCCTCAGTGATATCTTTTGTGTTGGACAAACACCTCACTAAGGGCCTCATTCTATTAACGGCGGTAAAATTGCCGCAAAGCTGCGATTCCTTGCGGCCATCTTCCGGCCCCGTGTAGAGCTACTGCTACCTTGCTATTCAAATGGACGGCGCCGCAAGGATATACCACCTACGGCCGGCCGCACATCATGATTAATAGCAAAACATTCTCAAGCTTGCACATCGCCAAATTGTACTTTGATTTTAAAATCCGTCCAAGTCCCATGGACTTCAATGATCAAGCCCGTAGCTCCCTATTCAAGCCCGTACGGGTTTGGCGGATGATTGCCCTCCAAGCCCGTAGCTCGTTATTCAAACCCGTGCGGGCTTGCATGATAGATAAAACACGAAGATTGAACATGAAGTTAAATATCTTTATTTGCGGATTTGAGAGTAGGGGAATGTTGAGCTATTAATTCTAAAACCAAACATCACTTTCACTTTTAATAAAAGTACAGGATGGCTTTTCTATGCTACGACTTGTAAGTAAGCCCTTTACGACACGTGGGTCTATTTTACCCATTTATGGACTTGACGGAGGCTAATCCCGCAGCCTTTGCGGGTCTCCAAGCCCTCGGGACTTTGTCCACGGACATTTGACATGAATTAAACTAAAAATGATTTTCAGATTTGAGTGTAGGGGAATGTTGTGCTATGAATGCTAACACCTCTAACCACTTTATCGTCTCATCAAAGTGCAGGATGGCTTTATTATGTGCTTAATTGGGTGCTAGCGGGAGCTTTTTGGTGCAAGTAAGCTGCGGCTCGGTTTTAGATAATTACGGCCATGACGAGAGGGTTTACATAGCAATTGAATAGCAACCGTGGCTTTCTTGCGGCCGAAACTCTTGCGGCCGTGTAAGATCAAAGGCTTTCCTGCTGCGCGTGCGGCCGCAAGGGATAACAGGGCGCCGGCCGCAAGCCTGCCGGAGCCCTCGGCCGCAAGGGAACAGAATAGGCAAATAGCCTGCGGCCGGTCCTTGCGGCCACGCATCTCCTACGGTCGTTAATGGAATGAGGCCCTAAGAGTGCAAAGTTTGTTATAGTATAATAAGGAAAAAAAAATCACATGAAATTCTGATAATGTGTTAGAAAGCCCAAGTCTATATTAAGTCCTGTGTTTTTAGTGTTGAAGAATGTGATCATCTTTATTTCAAATGCTTTTCTCTCTTGGCTGCTTTTAAATTTTCCTCTGAATATTTTGAATTTTAGGTTTTGGATGGAGTGATCATTCTGGCTAAAATGGTGTCCTACTGGGCTACAATAACTGTCTTCATTATGTTTTCTGTGCCTGTGTAAATTCATACTTAAATGCATTTTTTGGCCAGTTTCTCCAATGTATCAGCCTGTGTCACATAAAGTACATTGTATTATATAAACCACATTTGCTGATGTACATGAATATGATCCTTTGATGTTATAGGTTTTGTTGTTATGTGTGGCTGTATCATCATTACAAATGTGTTGACATAATTTACAGGCACGTTTGTTACAAGGTTTAGTTCAATTTTTTGTATTCAGTTGTTCATTGGCCAATTTTCTGCTGACAAGTTTTTGTTTCAGGTTTGGTGGTTGTTTAAATGAAAGGATGGGAGGTTTTGGGAATATATATTTTAATTCAGTATCTTCAATTAGTAATGGTTGTAAATGCTTGATTATTTTCCAAATTTTCTCTAAAATTGGATGGTATGTGGTCACTAGAGGTATACATGAAGAAGTTTATTTTGTTTTGTAGTTAGGTAGGTGTTCTCTGGGTATTTTGATGGCAGTGGTTATATTTTGGGTAATAATACAGGGTTTGTAACCCTTTTGTTTGAAATATTCAGACAGTGTTTGAGCAAAGCCGATGGTATCTAATAGCTTGATTATGGATGATGGCTTGTTTGGTGTGGGAGGGATAGAAACTGGAGCTGTGTAGCTTATTACATCTGTCTGTAGGTTTCCTATTTATAGATGAGTGGAGAGTGCCATTGGTGATGGATATAGTAGTGTCTAAAATTAAGGATGAATGTATACAGGCATTCAATAAGAAAACATAATGAAGACAGTTATTGTAGCCCAGTAGGACACCATTTTAGCTAGAATGATCACTCCATCCAAAACTTAAAAGTCGAAATACTCAGAGGAAAATGTGAAAGCATCCAAGAGAGAAAAGCATTTGAAATAAAGATGATCACATTCTTCAACACTAAAAACACAGGACTTAATATGGACTTGGGCTTTCTACACAATATCAGAATTTCATGTGATTTTTCTTTTCTTATACTATAACAGACTTTGTACTCTTAGTGAGGTGTTTGTCAATCAGGAAAGATTTCACTGTGGACTGCAGTGCTCTGCTTTTTCATGCATATATTGATGTATATGTATATATACTATGTGTATATATGTTTCCTTGGCTATGTTGTGTTTATTCCCCATATATGTATTTACCTGATGATGTCAGATGCTGTTTCCACTCTATCTGCATCTGCTGTTATTATTCAAACTAAGGGTTCCATCTCATGTAGTATTGCTTGAGACTTGATAAAGGGAGGCTAAGCCTCTCGAAAGCTTGTCATTATAAATAAAACGTTTGTCCAATATAAAAGGTATCAAATTATATTGCAATACTCCTTACTAATCTATGTATATATATATATATATATATATATATATATATATATATATGGATTAATAATTACTAAATTACTATATATATATATATATATATATATATATATATATATATATTCGTATTCGTGTTCAGTCATGGATCGCAGCATGCCAGGCACATCATTATGCTCTGGTTGTGCTTATCCATCTGGTTTTCTTGGTAATACTGGAGTGGGTTGCCAGTTCCTTCTCCAGTAGCCCACAGTTTGTCTGACCTCTCTGCAATTACCTAATGACCAGTCCATCTTGAGTGACCCTACATGGTTTAGCTCACAGCTTCATTGAGGTACACAAGTCCCTTCGTCAGTACAAGGTATCTGTGTGTGTATATATATATATATATATATATATATATATATATATATATATATATACCAATATATAAACCCCACTATTAAATAAACCCCACTAATAAACCCCATTATTTAATTTTTAGAATTCAGCCCAATAATGAAAATACAGTCCAAAACAATACCTCTTTTTTTGTGAAAAAACATGTTATTACTTATACTCAAAATTCTCTAGTATGGAAATCTCTATTATTAGTATGTATTCAAGTGTTAATTAGAGCCCCTCTCCTACTCTAATCAAGGACACTGCATTGCAAATTAGAATGGTAAACCCACACTGAAGCAAACTGGAGCCAAATATGTCATGCTGTGTATCTCAAGAATCATTTACTGTAGAAAAACTGGCTAGTACAATGTATATGCAAATTTTAATGTTCTTTAAAATTAACCGGGTCTCTTTAAAAAGAAATGGATATTTACTTAAAATTTGATCTTGCATAAAAATAAATTGGTTTGAGATATATGGGAATTTATTTGAATAATGCAAATATTTGAAAACTTACATTTAAATATGCATACAAGCTCTGAAATAATAATTACAGATAAATCTGCACAATCTATAATGTTACATTTTTTTAATAGGGATGATACTCACTAATCAAAGTTTTACCAATTATTTAATAAAATAGGATTTATTTAATCCTGAATAAATGTAAGAAAAAATTAGAGCTTCAGAGAGAACGAAATAATTGTAATCAGTTATAATAACTGATAAATCACAGATTAGTTAAATATGAGCAGGTAATTTTAATCTGACAGATAAAGATCAGAGATTTGCATAAAATCATAAAACCATTTTTTTTTCTCTTTTTGTTAGCAATATTTACATGTAAGGAATAGCAAAGCAAGGAGCCTTCTTGCTTGGTATATTGCACCCCCTGCTGGACATTGTATAAAACAGTCTTACTAATTTCTTCACTTTTTGCATAAGGAATCCAAAGGTTGAACATTACATCTCAATAATTTATACCGCCAGCCAAAATATATGAAAGGCCCAGAAAAAAAATATAGTTGAAAAGCGAAAAAAAGTCTTCATGAAAGCGATCATAAAGATTTGCAGTTTATTTGAAAATTTGTTCCTTAAGCATGTTCATGTTTTGATCATTTCTGGATAAAAGTGAAATCCTCGTACTTGAGGAGAGCATGGCTGTTTTCAACAGCAAAATTAGTGGAATCAATGAATCAATTTAAGTAAAAGGGTCAGTGAAAATATATATTTTCAGCTTATTATAATGAAAAAAAAATAGATTTATTAAATATTCATCATAAATAGCACAGGGGAGGAGAATCACACACCTCCTCAAGACTGATTTTTATCTACTGTTCAAACTCTCTGCAATCAAAATTGCTGTGTTTTGTTTTGTAGCTTTTATTTTAAATGTAGTCTGAATTGTATTGGAGAGATTCATCTCACGCATTGAGAACTGTTGATATATATATATATATATATATATATATATATATATATATATATTGACACCTTGGGCCTCATTCAATTACAATTTGGCCAATTGAATAGGGCTCTATATAAGCACACAGCATATTTTTTTACAAAAGTTTTTAGTTAGTAAACTTCTATCCAAAAGCAAGGTCTTCACTAACTAAAAACCTCTGTTAAAAAAAATATATTCTCTGTGCTTATATTGAGGGCAATTCAATTGGCCAAATTGCAATTGAATGAGGCCCCTTGTGTTAGGCTGTGCGTGTCCATAAGGTTTTATTGTCAAAGATACTGGAATGGGTTGCTGGTTCCTTCTCCAGTGGACCGCAACTTGTTTCACCTCTCTGCTATGACCTGCTCACAGCTTAGCCAAGGTAGCAATCCAGAAGAGGTATATATATATATATATATATATATATATATATATATATATATATATATATCACATATTATAATTGTCAAACTGTGAGACGTCGTCACGTTGTGCGTATGACTTAGGCGATGAGTGCCGAAGTCGAGCATTACCTGCAAAGTGAGCCGTTAACTCGCAGCACTTAGGCGAATCGCCAGTGTGCTTCGCGTAGCGAGACGAGCCGTTGAGGCACTAAAACTCGCAGCGAAGCGAGCAGTGGAGGCAATGAAACATGCAGGACTTAGCCACAAAGGAGTGCCAAAGGCGCTCCTGCGAGCCACACGAAGTGAGACGTGCTGATCACACATTGAAATACGCAGGACTTAGCCTCCAAACACTTAGGAAACGGGGGATCGCCTTAGGCTGCAAGCAGTTGACGAGTCCCGAGACTTAGAAAAAAATGACGAGTCGCGAGACTTCGAAAAAAATGACGAGTCGCAAGACTTAGAAAAAAGAAAATACAAGATAGGATAAATACGAGGTTAACGGATGAATCTCGCAAATAAAAAAAAATACAAAATACAACAAAAACATCACACACAGCACAGGGGAACAGCCAAGACGTCTGGGAGTGAGGTGGAACGAGAATTTATTGGCACTCGAAAATAGGCTAAGCGAGAAAAAAAATGGCGCCCCAAAAAATGTAAATGAGGCTACATGACTCTGAACCGCATGAAACACCCAGGATCGTACGAGGTACAAAATACACTATTACAAAGGACGGCAAATGCTCGCGAACCGCGTAGCACATAGACAAACGACGCTATTTTGCAATCTTAACTTGCAACTAACAACATTACACATCTACAGTAGCACTTTACACAAATAAACCAACTGTTTGCCCTCGTGCACGCAGGCTATTTCTAATGCACAGGGACATTCGTAAAACTATCTCCTCAGGCCAGCAACAGGCCAACTGGACATTGTATGCTGCAGGACAATAAAAAGAGATTGTTACCTCTTCAGGCTACTGATTGTTACATATATTAATTAGAAAAAGGTAATATTCAATTAATTCCTTAATTAGTATTTAAAAAAATATAGAGAGGAGCCAAAGGACACGTGAGGAGAGGCTCGCAATGAGCGCCGAAGGTCCTTAGAGTATAAAAAGCTTAACATTGTGTGCCAAACAGCATTGCCATGGCTTCAAATTTTATTGCTCCGTCATTTTTGACGGGCAAGTTGCTAGTATATATATATATATATATATATATATATATAATTTATTTATCCCGCCCCACGCTGATGATCAGTAACCTTGAAACCTTGAAACGGCAGTCCGTGGGTAGGATTCCCAGCTTGTGTATAATCCAACCTTGGCTTTGCAAAACAGCTGTGTAATGCAGTGGGCATAAGCTTAAAGGAAGCCATGTTTAAAATGGTCATGGACTGAAGAACAAAGCATTTGTGGGCACATTTGCATGTCCCTGCTCAGCTTCCCAGAATTCAGTGTAATAACTGTAATTCTCGGAATTCTGAGCAGGAAACAGTTTTTTTTAACTTATTTTAGACATTCAAATGTGAACACAAAAGTACTATTTATATATAACTAATTCTACCCAGCACATGTTTTTTTATTTGAATACTGTGAACTGATTAATGATCTTTACATATTTAAATAAGCTGCAAGAGAATACAGTTACCCTAAATGTGTTTTGTCATATATTAACTATAACTATAATAATAAAAACTGGCTATACATTGTACTAACCATTCATTGATTTTTCTCTACAGTGAATCATTATTGAGATATTCAGTTTTGTTTTTGTTGTATTATTATGTTAAAGTGTTACTTTGCAGTTCGTTGTCCTTATAATAAGGCTGGGGGAGTGGACCTAACTGTATAAACATGAAGTGGTGGTGGGTTGTGCTTATTTATTTATTTTTGTACAAATGTTTATCACTGATCTGCACATCAAACCAGTTAATTAATATCCTGCAGGCAGAAATTTGCATAATGATGCAGCACAAACAAAGCTGAATATCATCAATATTTTATTTCAGCAACAAAATAAAAATGGCTAGTGAAATATAAAGCCAGTATTCAATACCCTATAAAAAATGACTGATTTCCGATTGGCAGATTCCTGTGAAGGAATCGCATCTCTTGCCATATTTCAGCACAGTGATTATCTTATGTTATAGGAAAATTGAAGGTGTATTCTGCACAGCCAGAGGAATAAAGATTATAAGAATCACATTATTCTTTGTTATGATTGCATTTAATAAAACAAACAAACAAACATTAAAGCTCACCCGGTGCAGATAATCAATATCTGGCTGAGGTTTGTAACACAAAACATGATTGTTTCCAATAGTTGTGTATTGCCTAAAATGCTGCCGACAGCTGTGAATCCCTGCAGTGAGAGGTAATCACCGTCCATTGCAGTTATCACTTGATGCTAAGACTGTCTCCCTGATGCAGCAGGTTAATTATATTTCTCCTTTATTTATTGGTACTTACTTATTTTGATGAAGTACAGTAGTCATGGCACAAAGATAACAACCAGGAATTGATTCATTGATCAATCACCGAGAGTTACATTAGATAGAGGGAAGAAGAATAAAATGCATTGGGTTGAAGATATTTTATTCTAGAAAGCACTGTATGTTTTTTCCCTTCATACATAAAGACTAGGGGCCTCATTCAAATGCAATTTGGCCAATTGAATAGGGCTCTATATAAGCACATAGCATATATTTTTTACAGAAGTTTTTAGTTAGTGAAGACCTTGCTTTTGGATATAAGTACACTGACTAAAAACTTCTGTAAAAAAAAACTATGCTCTGTGCTTATATAGAGTCACATTCAATTGGCCGAATTGCATTTGAATGAGGCCCTATCTATTTTTCTTCCCATTTTAAATGTATATCTAAGTTTCCCTGTTTTTACCTTTTTCTAATTTAAAACAGGCTGCTTGTATCAGAAACACATTACATTGAGTCATTCTATACACATACAGATCTATTTTATTTAAAAATAAAAAATTGTTTTCCACACCCCCAGAATTGTTTACATAGGCAAAGTGTACCTACCAATAGAAACACTGCGTTTTTTTTTTAACAATGTCTGACTCATCCTTGCATCCTTGCGAGGGTTAAAGCAACACTACACATTCCATGATGCTTTGCTGCACAAACTGACTTCACAGATTGATACAATGTATTAGCTGCCTGTGATTGGCCAAAACGAATTATGAATTTTATGCTAATTTTACCAGGCAGTTTCAGAGGTGTTAACGCTCAAAATTGTTTGCAAATTAAAGAGATTTACCAAACTTTAGGGTAAGTATGATAATGTTTATTTTGGTATTATTTTCATACACTGCTGAATCTCTTCTATCAGATGTATTCATAATCCGGGAAATTTAGATATGCCTTTAAGCCATTCATTTGATTTCCAGTCTCTTTTCCTGTTTTTTTTTTTCTAGCTCTCTCCAGCCTTTGTACAACAGGTAATTAAAATATGTGATTACACCCAAGTTAAACAAAGGGTAGCTGACATTTTAATTTGTTCACTTGTAACATTGTATCTCGCCAAGTTATAGCTTCCCGAGCTCCAATAACATGGCAACCAGTTGCCGAGATTGACACATTTTCTTTTCAGCTATGGGCATTCATACTGTTTTGCTGCAGAGACACTATGGCACAGCAGTGTGCGCAGTGTGAGATACACAATAAAGAGAATGTAGGCAGGGATACAGAATAGCAAAATTGCTGTTGTTTGTTAATGTGAACAAAATGAATGGCCTCCGTTAGTAGATATATTTAAATACAGAGACAGTGACAGGTATAGGTAAAGTGTGCTGTCTGATGTTGGATTATGGACCACTACAGAACTGCTAGAGGATACCTGCAGGGATTTGTAGCATAATGAAACTGCAGGAACCAACGATCCAAGAGCAACTCTAATTGGTATGCAGCGCTGCAATTGAATTTACACATTGTAGCCTACCTAGTGGACACATTCCATCCTTGAAAGGAATAACAGCCAGCGACTAGTTAAATTGTTTGCTGAGCATTCACACTTATCACTGAGCTACTTTACAGTCTTTTGATGGGAAAAACAAGTGCATGTTGTCTCTCTGTATTGCAATGAAATGCCTACAAGCCACTCAAATACAATGGGGATGGATGATCTTGATGGCTTGGCCAATGATTCATGTCATTACTAATGGGTGAGAACTTCCAATAATTTGCTCTTTACCACGCTACAGAGCATTTTATTATTCTGGACAATTATAGAGGGATATTTACTATCCCAATTCTGGATCGCTTGTGTTGAAGGGGCTTGTGTACCTCAATGAAGCTGTGAGCCACACCCAAGATGGGCAGGTCAGAGGTTAAACAAATCGCGGCCCACTGGAGAAGGAACTAACATCCCAATACAGTATCTATTATTAATTAGCACACCCAGACAGAAGATGTGCCTTGTGGTCCATAGGGTCATGGAGAGCCAGACCTGACTAAATGACTGAACAACATTTTACTAAAGGTTACAGTTTCTGAGACATGCATTTCTGTTATCCAATATGCACAATTTGCTATGGTGAAAAATAGTTTCCCAGCACATCCCACCAGCTATACCCCTCATAGCTCGACCATAACATTCTCTTTGGTAGAAGCCGTGTAGTAATATTAAATCAGTACCTAAACCGCCTATGAACTCTGAAAAAATGTTTTAAGAACCTTATTTTTAATTTGATAAAATTAAATTGGAATGTCTTTGCTGGTCCCTAGTGGCAGCTATGATATTTTGGTGAAGGTAGTGTGTGAGAAGTTAATGTACATATCTGCATAAGCATGTATTGCTGTTATCCTTGTGAGTCTCTGCTACTTAATATGGGGAAGGGGTAGGTGTCAAATTATAAAAGCTATAATTATGTAACAAATCGCTCTCCCCTCTTCTTCCACCCCTCCCTCCATTGAGAGATAAAGAAAAGCACACCTCAGGCTTTAAGCTTTCAGTAAGTGTTAAAGGAAGGCAAGATGTTAGTCTGTCATATTCTAATATGTGTCATATTCTTGAACTCAACCGGCCCTTTTAATTGATGCTTTTGTAACTGATTTCTATGGGATGTTTATATCTGCCAAAAAACTAAAAGTAGAATGAGTCAATTATTTATTCTTTTGCAGTATAGTAGCCTGTTATTTTAGTATAGAAAATCCCAACTGCTAATTCACAATAGTCTACATGGTAATAGTATCCACAGAGTAGAGGAGAATGCACAAGGGTATCTAAAACTTAACTTTTTTGATTCAGTAATATGATTAAAAAGAATAATCTAGGTTCTTTAAGTTGGGTAGCAATGTATTACTTATTATTTTAAAGAACCTAGATCATTCTTTTTAATCATATCACTGGATCAAAAAAGTTAAGTTTTAGATACACTTTTGAATTCTTCTCTTATCTTTGGAGACTATTTAATGTAATGCTCTTTTCCCCGGCTTAGTGCTAAACCTCGCAATATTGTGTTTTTTGAGTGCCAAATCCCGTTTAGCCATTTAAATCCCTGCCTGTTAAATTCCCTGTTTAGCGCTGTTTCACATAGCGCTCCTGCATGCAGGAACACATGTGGAGCGCTAAACGGGGTATTCCTGTATGTAGAAATTTCCATTTGTTCTGACTTGAACCTTAAGGGATTGTACTAGTCTACTGAATTGTGAAGAGAGGGAAGGGGAGGTGATTAAGGAAGAAGGGTTGTGAACTTGACACATACCCGTACTCCTGCACATGCTCAAAATTAGGAAGCAGGCGACAATAACAACAATCCCTGTCCTGCAGAAATGTAAACTTCCCTTACACATAAACAACCTTCACCGTGGAGGCTGCTAGTGTCAATGAAAATATATTTTTATCTAATTAAAAATAGTTTTAGCTTTGAATATATATTTCATGATATGTTATTCCTTTAAACGGATAGCTGCAAATAGGTGATATTTTGTAAGTTTTCCATACATGAAGCTACCTAGAATCTTAGCTGCAGTGAATGCATTACTAAATGTTGAGTTTTTCTTTGGACAAAACTAAACTACTGATTTACTTTGGATACGGTGATATGCACAAAAATGTCTATTGCCTTGCATGAAAAAGGAAGATACCTTAATGCACAGCATGTGTATCACAAACTACATATCTTACACTACCTCCTGCGCCATAATGTGCAGGAAGAAACCTCTTTGTGGTCCACATATGCATTCATTTAATAGGAACCCATGCTAGGAAATTTATGATAAATACTTTATTATGTTTCTTTAATTTCTGGAGCTTATTGCCAGGATAATTAAGCAGTAAAAATAGCATGTGTAATTAAAGCATCTCTATATTGGCTCTTGCAAATTATTTTAAACACCAGTAGTCAGTAATGAGAAATTCACCATTAACATAGATAGATACCATAATTTGAATTTGAAAAACGGTCAAATATATATATATAATCTATCTATCTATCTATCTATCTATCTATCTATCTATCTATCTATCTATCTATCTATCTATCTATCTATCTATCTATCTATCTCTGTCTGTCTGTCTGTCTGTCTATCTAGATATCTAGACATCTACCTATCTCCATGTGTCTATCTATCTATCTATCTATCTATCTATCTATCTATCTATCTATCTATCTCTGTCAGTCTGTCTATCTAGATATCTAGACATCTACCTATCTCCATGTGTCTATCTATCTATCTATCTATCTATCTATCTATCTATCTATCTATCTATCTCTGTCAGTCTGTCTATCTAGATATCTAGACATCTACCTATCTCCATGTGTCTATCTATCTATCTATCTATCTATCTATCTATCTATCTATCTATCTATCTATCTACCTATCTATCTATCTATCTATCTATCTATCTATCCTTCTATCTATCCCTCTATCTATCTATCTATCTATCTATCTATCTATCTATCTATCTATCTATCTATCTATCTATCTATCTATCTATCTACCTATCTATCTATCTATCTATCTATCTATCTATCTATCTATCTATCTATCTATCTATCTATCTATCTATCTATCTCCATGTGTCTGTCTGGACTTGGCTATCTGTTATTACTGAGGCAACAGCCAGTAGGCAGTATACATTTTGTATGTAAACAGAGGCTTAAACTTTAGAATTTTTAGCTGTAATTAGTGTAATTAAAAAAATAGATAATTGTAACATATAATCTTATGCCCGTTTACCCCATGAAGAGCATTTACAGGGATATAAATGGCTCTTTAATTTATTTGACAGTATGAAATAATTTTACCATATACACACTAACTCTAGTGTAAAATAGCCTGTCTTTAACTTAACATATTAACCCACATATCTAAAATGTATTGTTTTATGCACATATATTCTCACATATATCTTGCCATTACATTCTTTGTAATGGATAGACCATATGGGCCTATTGTTTGCTCCCTATATGTCTAACAGCTCCATTAAATTTGAATCCCGTAGCGGCATCCGCAAGCTGCGGGATTGAAATTTGGCTGCTTTACAGAGCTATTTAATTAGACCATGCCACGAGTTACGGCTTGAGACGCAAACCCGTAAACCATTATTGTGGTTGCTGCATGTGCAGCCGTGAACATGATCAATTAGTCAAACCGTAGTTACGGGTTTAGACAGAGCCAATGGCAAAAGAGATCGTCATCATTACATCACTGAAAAATGGAGGTTAGATTTCAAAGCCTTACGGGTTTCAATTATGAGTTTCGATCAAACCCACATTCCAGAATTAATGCTATATTAATAAATAAATAAATATGATACTCAAGTACATGCAAGTTCCATTATATGTATTAACACATTGATTGCCGGGATCGATTTAACATGGAAATTAAACAGATTTTTATTTTATTTTAGTTTGCAGATTTGCGAGCTTGAGAAAGTTGTGCTATTTATTGTAATACCTAACATCACTGTCCCTTTAATTATAAGCACAGAGTGTGTATATTTACATTTACAGTGGTATCATGTGGCCCTCTAGTACTTGTTGGCTTTTTGGCTCCATTTGCGGGTTAAAGGGTTGAACGCCAGTGAATTTGTTGCAATTTAATATAAATTTTTGAATGCAACAGTTACGGGCTTGACAGACCAAAGGGTTTGCGGCCGCGGAGTACATTTTTCGACATCCCGTAGGGTTTTCCCACCAGTGGCGGGTTGCTTTACACGGCCAGTTTAATAGCCACAAGTCTTGTGGGCTACATTACGGGCTACGGTTTTACACTTAGAGGAAACATAATAGGGCTGTTAGTGTATCCCTTCAGAACACAATGAAAGTCCTGCATGAGACATTGCATCACATGCGTTGCGTTTTGTATTCCCCCCTGGTGCTTGAATTAAACCTATTTATACAAGTGAGCTTATTGTAGTTTACGGTGTCTATGAACTCTGCTGCTGATAATTGTCAGACCTTGTTCTATTGGGAGCAAGGTTTTCATTTAGTGTTTCCGGACTCTATTTCAAATGTGTAAATGTAATTTAGATTAATTTGATTTATCTCACTTTCAGTTACAACAGTCCCTTAATGCTTCTCAGTAATGGATGTGTGTTTGTTTGCTCTGATGTTAGAACTATGTGATTTATTTTGATGTCTTATAATTAATATGTTTTGTTTTAATTATTTCAAATATATAAATATAATAAATTGACTTTTACCAAATAATACAAATTAATAATATGTTTATTGAGAATGGTAATGTTTGTGGAAGGAGTACGCTGTTATTTAAACTAAAATATGGTGCAATAGTACACACTTTCTATAATAGGTTCCGGGGAGTAGTATAGGAATTCATATTTGTGACTGTAGATTATTAATGGTAGATATGAACCAATAGTCTTGTTTAGTCTATGTTGTTGGTAGATAAGTGGAACAGCTTCCCAGCAGAAGTTGTAGCAACAAATACAATTGGGGAATTCATGCATTAATGTGGTATTGATATCTTGAGGATTTATTAAGATAGATGGAAGGGATATCTCTTGTCAAGTCTATGCAGGAGATATACAAAATATTTGATATACTAGCGACTTGCCCGTCAAAAATGACGGCAATAAAAACTGAAGCCTGGCAATGCTGTTTGCCACACAATGTAAGCCTCTCCCCCTCTACTTTACTGGCCTTGTGATGAGCGCCTTTGGCGCTCATCACAAGCCTTGCAATGAGCCCCTTTGGAGCTCATTGCGAGTCTCTCCCTCTGTCTACTTCCTCCCTCGTGTCTTATTTCTCCCCTCCTCTCCCTCCCTTGTGTCTCCTTCCACCTCGTCTACCTCCTTTGCATCTCTTGCCCCCCTGTGTTTTTACCTCCCTCTCCCTCCCGTGTCTCTAAACCCCTCCCCTGTGTCTCTTTCCCCCTTCTCCCTCCTATGCATCTCTCCCCCCCTGTGTCTCCCCCAACCCTCCCCTGTGTCTCCCCCAATCCTCCCCTGTGTCTGTTCCCCCCTGGCCTGTGTCTCTTTCCCCCTCAGCCCTGTGTCTGTTACGGCCTTCCTCTTGTCTCCATTTCCCTCCCCTGTGTATCTTCCCCCCTGCACTCTCTCCCCTGTGTCTCTTCCCCCTCCTCTCACTCCCCTGTGTCTCTTCCCCCTCCTTTTTCTGTGCCTCTTCCTCCCTGTCTCTTCCCCCTCACCCTCTGTGTCTCTCCCCACTCTGTGTCTTCCACCCTCTCCCTCTGTGCCTCTTCCCCCGCCTCTCTCTGTGTGTCTCGCCACTGTGTCTCTTCACCCCTTCCTCTGTCCCCCCCCCTCTGTGCCTCTTTCCCCCCTCTCTCTGTACCTCTTTACCCCTTCCCTCTGTGTCTCTTCCTCCCTCTCCCTCTGTATCTCTCCCCCCTGTGTCTCTTCCCCCTTCTCCCTCTGTGCCTCTTCCCCCCTCTCCCTCTGTGCCTGTTCCCCCCTGGCCTGTGTCTCTTTCCGCCTTCCCCCTGTGTCTGTTCCCATTTCCCTCCCATGTGTATCTTCCCCATGTTCTCCCTCCCGCGTGTCTTTTCCCCCTCCTCTACCTCCCCTGTGTCTCTTTCCCACCTATCCCTCTGTGTCTCTCCCCCCTCCCTCTGTGTCTCTTCCCCACTCTCCCTCTGTGCCTCTTCCCCACTCTCCCTCTGTGCCGTGCCTCTCCCCCCCCTCTTCCCCCCTCTCCCTCTGTGACTCCCCCCCCCCCCCTTTTCCCCACTCTCCCCCTGTGACTCTCCCCCCCCTCTTCCCCACTCTCCCTCCCCTCTTCCCCACTCTCCCTCCCCTCTTCCCCACTCCCTCTGTGCCTCTACCCCCCCCCTTCCCCACTCTTTTACCTGCTCTCGGGCTGCGCCGCGCTCTGCGCAAGCGTGGCTCGGGCACAGCGCGCGGCTTGCACCGCGCTCTGCGCATGCGCGGCTCGCACCGCGCGCCGCGCTCTGCGCAATGCGCAGCACTTTATAATTGTCTAACTGAGATTCGTCTGAAGCGTGACGACGAATCGCAGTTAGACAATTGTAATATGTGATTACATCAATATACTAAAGCTATACTATGGCTTGGCATGCATGATAATGCACTATGATGAATAGCAGTGCACTATGATGCATAGCCACTTACTAAGTGGTTTACTATTAACCATGCATCCAATAGTGAGCTATCATAGCCAGTAGTAATAGGGGCACTAAATACAAGTTGAACTGGCTCAGCGTTAGTGACACAAATTTAACATGGCCGCTTCAACTCAATAAACATAAAACAGTAGCTGGCAAACTTGGCAAGATACTCTACTCTAAAAAATCACTATATTATAAAATATACTTCAACTTAGGTGGAATTCACTCCGTAGTGTTGTGTTGGGTGTAAAACTATAGTAAGTGATCATGATCACTGTATTTACTAAGCTACTTAACTGCCCCCTTCCCCCATAATAAAGCTATCCCATATAGCCCCTTGAAGCTTTGCAATGTGCTTTGTCCCATAATTATAATACATTTTACAAGTGTTATTTGTCTCATGAACGAATATGCATATTATTGTATAATATTTGTCACATACCACATGATGCTGAAGTCTGTAATATTTATTTTCCTCCTATCAGAAGAGGAATTACATTGCATATAACATATAATACAATCATATACATATCATATTTTGTCATTTCTCACAACAAATATCTATAATATTCCTTTTATTATGCCATCTGTGCATTAGAAAACTCCTTTTTGCTCCAATTGAGTTGGAAATGGCATGTGGATATCTTGGATGATGCATAATTAATCATTAGCCTCATTTCAATAAATAAGTCTTAATACATACTGCAATGGCCCTAGTATTGATAACTAGCAATAAATAGGGATATATAACTGCTCATGGAACCTATCACATATTGTTGTGGATCTTGCGATGTTGGTGATGTTTGCGATGTTGGTAAACTGCGAGGTGAGCCATATACCTCACTGTAAGTGCTCTTCATGGTGTGAAAGAGAACCAGATTGCATGTTAAAATCATCTATTTTTTTATAAACTAATAACAGATACAAAATCAAATTACTAATAATAAATACTGGCTTCTACTAATAAAAATATTTTTTCTTCTGAAATTAACCTACCGTATATCTTTGTTTCGAATTCTATTACTGAAAAACAGTTACTAAACCTACAAACGTACCTTCATCAAACTAAAGATACAATTGGGATAAACCACCCCCTCATCGTTTTGAAAAACTATGACAGTAAGCTTTAACTCATGTAAAATTAAAGGACCATCGTAGTCATACTTTATCTATATGGTTATATGAATATCTAAACTTGATAATGTGCCAAAATATTTTTAGAAAGTTTTATATTTTTAGATATTTCTTTCTTTTTTATGCCCAAATTTTTTAATGTTAGGGTCTATTTCCTTTACTCAGCTGCTACTTGTAGCCTCTGTCTCAGGAGGGTGAGTCTTTGTAAATGAATAAGCCTTATATTAGACTAGAATATTGCCCGTCAAAAAATGACGGCAATGAAATTGTAAGTGAGCTAATGCTGTTTGGTGTATGGTAATGAACTAAATAATACATTAATAAAGGAATATACTTTACCTATTTTGAATTAATATATGCAGGAAGCATTGTGCAGAAGAGCTGACAATCTGTTTTGATGTTGCTGCAGCATCAGTGCTGTGGAGCTGCTGTGTAAGTGTCAGCAATGTGTGCAGTGTGTAGTGTAAATAGGCTGCGTGCGCAAGTAAAATCTGTTAGTGTAGCTGTGTACTTCCGCATTCAGGAAGTTAGTGTTGTAAAATGGCGCCTAATGTGTGGTACACGGCTGTTGGTGATTTAGCGTCCTTGTTCTTGGACTTCGTCCGGCTTTTTCAGAAAATCCATTTGTGTTTGGTGGTGTTTTGCGTCTTTAGGGTCCTGTAGCCTCGTTTTCGTTTTTTTCGGCGGCCATTTTTTCTCTCGCGCAGGAGATTTTCGGGTGTCTAAACTCTGTAATTTGGACTTAAATGGAGGTGTAACTTCACTTGCAGAGGTCCTGGGTGCCCCCCCCTTGTTGTGGGTAAGCTTTTTATGTGTTTGTTGTGTGTATTTATTGTGTTTTTAATGTTTTCAGGTTCACGCGGGTCGGCCGTTAAAGTCGTATTTTTTGCAAGGTTGTAATGTTTTTTTTTCTAAGTCCTGCGTCTCGTATTTGTGTGTCGTAAGTCCGTAAATGTTGTGAGGTCCACAGTTGCTGGCAAGGAGCGCCTTCGGTACTCCATGCCAGCAACTGAAGCCCTCGCTTTGCGAGGGCCGCAGCGTTGGCAACAACTTTTGACAACCCGCAGTTATGACAATTATATATGTGATTTCTAGCTATTTATGAAAACACAGACAATTTTAGCTCCACGTTTCCATTGTCAAGTTAGAAACATCTCATGTTAGAAACAACATGAAATTCGGCTGTGTTACAGAGCTATTACATTCCACCATGCCACCTGTTACGGGCCGTAGCCCCAAACCTGTAAACCATTCTTGCGCAGTTGGATGTGCGGCCGTGAACATGATCAATTAGTCAAAACTGTTGTTACGGATTTAGACAGAGCCAATGGCAAATGAGATTGTCATCATTACGTCACTGAAAAATGGAGGTTAGATTTAATCTCTTACGGGTTTCAATTACGGGTTATGATCGGACCCACATTCCAGAAATAATGCAATATTAATAAATCCGTAAATATGATATTCTATTACATGCGAGTTCCATTATATGTATTAATACATTGATTGCTGGGATCAATATAACACACAAATTACACAGAAACAAAAGCATTTTATATTGCAAATTTGCGGGCTTGAGAATGTTGTGCTATTAATTTTAATACCTAACATCACTTTCACTTTTGTTATAAGTACAGTAGTGTGTGTATTTGCATTTACAGTTCTACGGATAGGACTGTAACCCCCTAGCGTGTCTTCTCTAGTACCCGTTGGCTTTTTGGCTCCATTTGCAGGTTACAGGGTTGACCACCAGTGGATTCATAACAATTTAATAGCATGATTGGAACGTAACAATTACGGGCTTGAGAGACCAAAGGATTTGCGGCTGCAGAGTTTAGATTTCAACATCCCGTAGGGTTTTTGCGCACCTAACCCGCAAGTCGTTTGCGGGTAGTTTTTAGAGGACAATTTAATAGCCATAAGTTTTGCGGGCTACGTTACGCTCTATGGTTTTCAACGTTGAGGGAATTCAATGGGGCTGAAAGTCTCCTCCCACCTCAGCATATACTGTAGATTAGTAGAAACAACAATGGCAGCAGTAATGTATATAAAGCCCTTCTGGATTGCTACCTTGCTGTGGTAAATGGGCTTGTGTACTTCAATGAAGCTGTGAGCTACACCATTTAGGGTCACCCAAGATGGGCAGGTCATAGTAGAGAGGTCAGACAAATTGCGGTCCATTGGAGAAGGAGCTGGCAACCCACTCCAGTATCTTTGCCAAGATAACAATATGGATAAGCACAACCAGAAACATAATGATTGTGTCTGGCATGCTGTGGTTCACGGGGTCACGGAGAGTTGGACATGACCGAACGACTAAACAACAACAATTGTATATACAAGGTAATAAATTGGAGGATGTTTTTTTTACATTACATATAGACTATTTTAAGGGGAATTTCTTCAAACTGATTTCTGTTAAATATATAAGTGCAATGAACTGAGTTTCTTTTATACAAAGAGAAAAGCCTTAAGGAACTCTGTAGCAGTGAGTGTCCAGCCCAGGTTATACAGGACATGCGATAGAAGGATGGGGCTATATAACCAGCTCTGAGCTAGCAGCAAGTTGCTCTGTACAAATGTAGCTCCAGGCTTTTCAGAAATTCCATTTAAATGCAGATTAGAGTTTATACCTTCGCACAATGTATTCTGTGTTTAGAAACAGGAAGTAAATAAAGATTTTTTTTTTCTACATCTGTTCATTGAAATTGCCAATTATTTGCTTATCATGTTATCTTTTTTGGATTAAAAAAAAAACAGAATGCTGTGAACTATTCACTTTTGAAAGTAGAACTTTGTTTAAAAAGTTCTTAGAGATTTCTTCTCTGACTTGTAACATTATTGTATAACAGAGTTTTGTATAAATAATAATTATTAGATATTATAATATTCTTAATTACTATTTTCTACTATACATTAATTTTGTGTTTCAGATGTCGCAATATTATTAACTGGAGATCTAAAGGAGCAAGATTACAATGTGTTTTAATTAGCAAATAATTAAATCTAATGTAGTCAGAACTAGGGATCTTCCCAGGGCAACCTTATATCAGATAATACGATCTGTATAGCAACTGTTGCTGAATGGTTACATAGTAACTGAGGATGAAAAAAGACTTTTAGTCCATCAAGTTCAACCTTTTTAGATCTCCTCTGATTTGCAATATGCAGATTAATTGTTAAATGTCAATTGATCCAGAGGAAGGCAAACCCCAAAACATTAAAACATTGACAATTGTCTCAAAAGGGAAAGATTTAAAATTCCTTCCTGATTCCAGATACTGGTGATCGGACTCCTCCCTGGATCAATACTCCCTCTCTAAGTATCCAGGATAATCTTGAATGCCCATTTTATTTAAAAATGAATCCAGTTTCCTTTTAAAGTTATCCATTGAATCCGCTGTCACCACCTCCTTTGGAAGAGAATTCCACAGTGTAACCACCCTTTTCTGTGAAGAACCCTTTTCTTACTTTAAGTTGAAATCTTTTGACTTCTAACCTCAAGGGATGTCCTCTTGTCAGTTGAAAGCCTCTTGGCACAAAACGTTCATTTGACAAAGACTTGTATTAGCCCTGGATGTATTTATATAAGGTAATCATATCCCTTCTTAGTCTTTTTTCTAGACAAAATCAGTTTAATTTGGTTAGTCTTTCTTCATAACTTAGCCCCTCCATTCCCCTTATTTGTTTGGTTGCCCTTCTCGGTACTTATACCAGCTCTAAAATGCCCTTTTTATGAAGTGGTGCCCAAAACTGTACTCCATATTCCAAATGAGGGCGTACTAGGGATTTGTATAGTGGCAGAATTATATTTGCTTCCCTTGCTTCTATACCCTTCCTAATACATGCTAATATTTTACTTGCCTTTGCAGCTGCTGCTTGGCTTTGAGCGCTGTTACCTAGGTGGTTGTCCACAAGTACTCCCAAATCCCTTTCAATATCTGATACCCCTAAGAATATAAATTGCATGGCTATTTTCCTTCCCAGATGCATAACTTATGCATAATTAGTTTGGAGAACTTAGTGTCATCAGCAAAAATGGAGACTATAGTTACACAATAAACATAGGTTCTTAATTTAGATTCAGCATCACAGATATTAAGCAACAATTGCTATACCTTAGAACCAAACACAGACTTTAAACCAGGAGGGAGGATTCCTGGGTCTCAGTAAAGATCGAAAAATGCAATTTTATAGTAGGATTTCTTACATTAGATTTGCTTTTGGCTAACAACAAGGTTAATTATTTGTTTATTAACAATAAATTGACACATTGGGAATTTTTGCTGCCACTTTTCCATTTTGCAGACAGAAGCTTACTTTGTAGTCAAACTATCCTTTCATCTGAGTAACTAGATCATCAGAATCCCAAATGGTAGGTTCCACTGCACAATAGTTGTACATATTAAATACATTAAGGGATAGTGAACCGGCGACCTGGGTATGAATCATTAGCTTTGGCACCTTTCTTCCAGACCTCCATAACATTATTACATGTAAAATATGCCTCAAATGTAGATTACCAATACTGAATTAAGCTACTACTTATATGTTGTTCTTTATCTAAGTCGTGTTCACTATGTACACATCTTTACTCTGTCCTTCTGAATTCCATTGTATTAAAATACATACAAAATATGGATGCCAGACCTTGACTTCAATAAATATTAGGACATTATGATGCATGGAAATAAATTAATATGTACTAATATTAATATTTTGTAGTAATTTTAAAGCAAAAATTAGTATTAGCAGAACAAAAATAATGTTACAGTTGAGTTAACCACAAAGCCATTCAAACACCCAATCTTGGACAATTCAAAATCAATATATTTTATGAGCCATGTGCAATTGAGACACAACAGGATGCAACATAAGGAAATACTCCACAGAGCAGGATGGGGAATGTTGTTCTAACCAATATTTACTTCTAGTTTTATACTACATTTGCTTAATAGTTGAATGCCAAAGAACACAGTCTAGGCTAGCAATCTGTTGTAATGGAAAAAAAGTTAAAGATTTTCAAAAGCTATTTAAAGACAATTAACAACAGATAATTAACAGGTAATAGTTAAATAATTATATATATATATATATATATATATATATATATATATATATATATATATATATATTAACCTTTGTGTACTTTATTATATTAAGAAGTGCTGACAAGCACTGCCTAAAATCATTCAATTTGTACCTGCTTACGCCTGCCCTCTGCAGCTCATGCAGCTTATGAATACACATGCTGTGAAATGCAGTGTTTCAAATTAGCCAATCAGTGATCATCTCTCAGTAGCATGTTTCAAAATGTTGCCACTGATTGGTTGCTGTGAGACAGGACAACCACTGTACTTTGAAGTACACTGTCTTCATGAGTTGCAGTGGCGAGAAACCAGTTAGGAACATAGAATATATATATATTTCATTACATTTCATATTGTATTGTTAATATCCAGTATTTGAAAAAATGGACAAGATATTCTGGGGCAAATGGTACATTTTTGTTACTAATTACCATCTTGTGTGACTTCCTGTACAACTGTCGGTCACCGCTCCACCCCAAACTAGCATCCCCCCTGTAAACATAGAGAAGGGCCTCAGCTGTTCTTTAAATGGAATTGTAACTATCTCCAGCTGTGGGTTGTGTGTTAAATATTAGCATTTTATAAATACTTAATAACTTATTTTACCAGAATAATGTTCATATATAATAGGTCCATATTGATAAAGATGCCTATCAAGATTGGGAAAAACAGAAATGTTGAATAAATTGCACTGATCTATCTGTCTATCTATATTTCTTTTTATCTATCTATCTATCTATCTATCTATCTATCTATCTATCTATCTATCTATCTATCTATCTATCTATCTATCTATCTATCTATCCATCTATCTATCTATCTATCTATCTATCTATCTATCCATCTATCTATCTATCTATCTATCTGTCTATCTATCTGTCTGTCTGTCTGTCTGTCTGTCTGTCTGTCTGTCTGTCTGTATCTATCTATCTTTCTATCTATCTATCTATCTATCTATCTATCTATCTATCTGTCTGTCTGTCTGTCTGTCTGTCTGTCTGTCTATCTATCTATCTATCTGTATGTATATATATACAATATATATATATATATATATATATATATATATATATATATATATATATTTCTCCCCATGATTAAATACTTTTATTACATGTTTATCAGTAGCTTTAGAACCCGTCTTTCTAAATCATGAAGTATTTCCTATAAAATATGTCTCTGTAATTCATGTAAATGAGGTCCTACGGCTTCCCAAAACAAAAGCAAATTAAAATGAAATATAAGCTAATGAATAAATCATGTAATATAAAAAAGAGATAGTGGGTAAGTTTGTAATATGGTTCAATATTTTCATCTTGTGGTTCTGGTGACATTTGCAAACCACTTGGCCTTCAGCCTTGTGGTTTATGAATGTCACCATAATGACTTAATGGTAATATTGGACCATATTAAATGGTTATCCATTATGAACACTATCATACTCTCTCTCTTTATAAATATATATATATATATATATATATATATATATATATATATATATATATATAAATAAATATATATATATATATATAAATATATATATATATATATATTTATATATATATATATGTATATATATATATATATTTATGTATATATATATATATATATATATATTCCTAACATGCTATTACACATACTTACAATACAGTATTTCCTTAAAAGTGACACATTTGAGATAGTGACAGTAGATCGTGCCCTTATGAAGAGAGATGAGGTCAGTTATGAAAGTTACTACCCTGAACTCATTATGAAGAGCTGTCAAAATAGATTTAATGACTTCACTTCTGTATTCTTAGCTACCAATTCTTCAATATTTAATGTAAGTCATGTGCTGCCTTGACAACTGTCTCATATACATAATAAAATGGGACATGTTACATATAACATATAACAGCAATACATAATATTAAACATATTTATTAAAGCTTGGGTTCGCATATTTTCTACTGCTTTGATTATCATTATATTCATAGTATTACTTAGTACACAGTGTTTATATTGCTAAGGAATCATGATATTGTATCATCATTACTGTGTGTCAATGGCCATTATGTGGTCTAATACCCCAATCATGCAATGTAAGTGCCTGATCTTTATCACTCTCTAAAATAATACAAAAAGCCATTTGCTTTTTCATTATAAAAATTGATTACATTGTTATAGTACCAAGAAACAGAGGGTTGTGCGTTCTGCTACATTTAAACTACAAGCAACTGTGAAAAAAAACAAGATGATGGTTATATGTACAAAGTATTTAAGATGGTTGAGTACATTAGTTGTTTTAGTTGGACAATCTGTCATTTTACGAATAAATAACAGTGTTTAAATATTAGTAAGATGATTTTGTCACAGCAACATATCGGTAGATTTCACCAAAGTGGTCAAATTCACTGTAACGTAATTGCATGTAAATTGTACTATATTTGAGGCTATATTTTTTTTTCATTCTAAAACATTTTTTCCTATTTTAAGGTGTAGTTCTCGACAGACTATTTTATATATATATATGACTAAATAAGAAAAATGTTTTAGAATGTAAAAATAAATACAGCCATTAATATAGTACAATTTATATGCAATTATGTTGCAGTGAAAATAGCATCTGTTCCCTTCAAACTTGAAATATTACAACGCCTTACCATTGACTTAAATAGGAGACACACCCCTGCAACCTGACTGGCTGCAGTAATGAAGCATCTGTGCGTCAGTATGTGGGCAGTCAGTTAGATGTGTAAACACATATTTTATTTGATTTGATTTCTTAGTGAAAAATGCACACATTTCAAACATTCAGAAAGCATTTGAACATGCTTTTATGAGATCTTCATAGTGATGTGGTTCAAATTGCGCTGAACTATGTGGCCCTTCAAACTGTCACACAGCTAAGAAATGTTTGATACAGTTAAAATGCTGTATGGCTACTCTCATTAGTCATATATCTGCTCAGCATACTCCATTTCAAATTAGGTGATTATTTCACAAGGAGAAAGTTTTGCGTTAGAGCTGTGACGAAAACGGTTGACTAACCTCCTCACTTAAATATATTGCTACTAATGAAACAGAGATTTAGAGACTGGAGGGGTAAGATGCATTTATTTTAAAATGGTAAAACATATTTAAATATAATTAATTTAAAGTATAATCAAAATTCCTGTTGTATCTATTGGTGTAAAAAACTCCATCACGACAGGTCCTTTTTAAATTAAAGAGACATGTAAGGTTTCTGGATTACACTAGGAATATAATATACCTATGTATTTATTTACCTTTGTGTACTTTATTTTATTAAGAAACGCGTAAAAGCTCTGTTTCTTCCGCTTAAAATGTTACAAATGTCTGGGATCATGTCTGGGATCAAGAGGGATTTTTTTTTTTTTTTTTATTATTATTTTTTTTTTAATACAACTAATTAATTAATAGTTAATCCGCATATTGCAGATCGGAGGAGATCTTGAAAGGTTGAACTTGATGGACTGAATGTCTTTTTTCAACCTTAAATACTATGGCCCTCATTCAATTGCAATTTGGCCAATTGAATAGGGCTCTAAATAAGCACATAACATATTTTTTTTAAAGAAGTTTTTAGTCAGTAAGGGCCTCATTCAATTGCAACTTGGCCAATTGAATAGGGGTCTAAATAAGCACATAACATATTTTTTTTAACAAAGTTTTTAGTTAGTAAATATCTATCCAAAAGCAAGATTTTCACTAACTAAAAACTTCTTTTAAAAAAATATGCTATGTGCTTATTTAGAGCCCTATTCAATTAGCCAAAACGCAATTGAATGAGGCCCTCAGCATCTATCCAAAAGCAAGGTTTTCACTAACTAAAAACTTCTTTAAAAAATATATGCTATGTGCTTATTTAGAGCCCTATTCAATTGGCCAAATCGCAATTGAATGAGGGCCTATGTAACTACGTAACTATGTAACAAATAGTTCCTAACTGGTTTCTCGCCACTGCAACTCATGAAGACAGTGTACTTCAAAGTACAGTGGTTGTCCTGTCTCACAGCAACCAATCAGTGGCAACATTTTGAAACATGCTACTGAGAGATGATCACTGATTGGTTAATTTGAAACACTGCACTTCATATTCATAAGCTGCATGAGCTGCAGAGGTCAGGCGCAAGCAGGTACACATTGAAGGATTTAAGCAGAGCTTGTCAGCACTTCTTAATATAATAAAGTACATAAAGGTATATATATATATATATATATATATATATATATATATATCAATTGTTTAACATATGGTGGGCTAAGAGTGATAGAAGCCCTCCAACATACAAAGTACAGTAGTACAAATAAGGAATAGTACATTAGTGATTCTATATGAATGTCTAAAAAATAGACATAAGTAATAATAAATTCTCAGAAATACAGTATATGCACTGCACTCTGGGAAAACTGGGCGGGACATGTAAATGAGACCATATAATGGATGGATGGATAACGGATGGATTGTTATCATATTCCTAGTTAAATCCAGAAACCTTCCATATCCCGCTAACTACAAAGCCTGAGCACACACAATTTCAGAGTGAGGTTTATGTTACTTTTAATTGAATCGTTAGCTGCTTTTGTAAATGTTGTATTGCTGGCAGTTTGTATTTAGCTGAATACTGTACATGAGCTATAACACAATCTGAAAAACTGATGTTCAGTGCCCGGCTCAATTACGGAGGACAATTTGACTTTGGTTTTTCGAACTGACATTGCTTTCCCTAAAGACTATGTTTATTATTACCAAACAGGTGTTCCTAAACCATATTTTGGCATAAATAACCAAATTACACACTATGCAATTGCAACCAATGTTCTGTTGCAAAGAATAATGCTCAGTGTCTCTAAGGAGCAATATCTTACAGCTTACTCCAGCAAGCAGGCGTGAAAATTGCTTGTCCTGCAATTCTTTATTAATCTTTTTTTTATATATAAAAAGTTATTAAAAGGACACTGCTTTATTGCATCAAAGCATCTATACTATTGACATAAAGTAAACATCTCTTGCACCAAGGGGATTATGCTATCAACAGATGATTGCTTTACTATTGGCTTTGGCCTTGGGTGAATACAGCAAGTTTCAAACAGTTTAAACACCCCCCCCCCCAAACCAGCCCACTTACTCTTAACTCAAATATCTTTGATAATATGCAAACTGTTTTTAAAATAAATAGAGCCTTTCATTTTATTAAAATGTATTTAATTTTATTAAAATTTACACCATTAGGAAAAATGGATGAGGAGTTGAGGTCCATTCTCTAGCTTACTACCTGGAGCAGCCCCTTCTAATTCCTGTTTTCGAAAGCTGGTACCCGACCACATTTTCAAAATATCCATTATGAGTACAGAAGAGTATATCAGTGGCTTGGTCATTTTGATTTATTTATGTTTATGCAGGAGAACTCTGAAAATCAGGCCTGTCACAGGCTCTGAAGACAGGAGGTGGACAAGCAGCACTTAGACGATTGAAAATGTATCATTAACATTAAAGTAATTCTTTAGTTCTGCTTCTATATAAAATGCTTGTGTTGGGCTGCTACAAACTAGCCCCTACCAGGGTTCTTCCCTCCACTCCTGCCAATCAGAAGTAGGGCCTAGGGTCTGCTACAAAGTAAATCGCTGGGAAGGCAGGAGTTAACCCAATTACCATCTGCTGTCTGCATACAATGGTCTCTCCAACCCTACCTAGCTAACATACTCTGCCCAATTACCATCAGGCATCCTCATATAATGGTCTCCCCAACTCTACCCACCTAACATACTCTGCCCAATCACCATCTGACTTCATCATACAATGGTCTCTCCAATCCTACGGACCTAACATACTCTGCTAAATTACCATCTGGCATCCTCATACAAGGGTCTCCCCAGCTCTACCCACATAACATACTCTGCCCAATCACCACCCAACTTCCTAATACAGTGGTCTTCCAAACCCTACCTACCTAACATACTTGGCGCAATTTCCATCAGACTTCCTAATAAAATGGTCTCCTCAACCCTACCTATCTAATATTGTTGCCTGCTACCATTCAAAACCATATATTCAGCATAAATAAACAACATTAATTAATATATTATAACACTCTTTTTATTTTTATACTCAACTTTTAGTTCATACACTTTGAATCAACTTTTTTAATTTTTAAGAAAATGTTTTTTTTAATGATTTAAAATAAATTATTTATTATAATTGTATTCTACCCAATGTCATCATGGGTTATTAACAGGCCAATAAATAAACTTATCCTTTTAATGTGGAATTAGGAATTTTTGTTAAGTTTCAAAGAATCATTTGCTTTATAGGGTTCCCATTTCTTATTGTTTTAAACATTGTATGGTGTGAAATCCCCTTGATCTATTTCAGAATGGATAATGTTTACAATATTTTGTGAAAAGTGCGAATAACGTATAGGGGTAATAGCTTCTTTTAAATAATATGTATAGAAGGAGAACACCAATAGAGACACACTTTAGTTTTAGTTTTATTTTTATCTGTACCATATTCTTTCATCATTGGATGGTTAATTGCTTGTAGCCTCTATGGATCACATATGGCACTAGATGATCTAACTAATCTAACTATTAATAAGCATATGAAAAGTACAGCATTCTTAACTTGATGTATATTATTTTAATTGGTGGTTTGACTTACATTTTTCTAAGCAAATAAATTATATTATTAACATGTTATTCTTTTCAAATTTAATTAGAAGAAACAAATTAGATAGATTAGGTAGGTTGTCAGCTTCAAGTCTCACCTACAAACAACGTGGCACTACCAATAGTAGAGCTTGGACTGATTATAAATATGAAAGAAACAAATTGTGCATATTTATATCTGTATATATATATATATATAAATATATATATATGTATTCCTAAATATATATATACTAGCGAATTGCCCGTCAAAAAATGACGGCAATGAAATTGTAAGGTAGCTAATGCTGTTTAGTGTGTAATAATGAAATATATAATACATTAATAAATGAATATACTTTACCTATTTTAAAGCATTGTGTGGAAGAGCTGTGAATGTGTTTTGATGTTGCTGCAGCATTAGTGGTGTGGATCTGCTGTGTAAGCGTGCTGAATGTGTGCAGTGTAACACTGTGCGTGCGCGAGCCCAAACCGTTGTCGTGTACTTCCGCATTGGCGTAAAATGGCGAGTAATGTGTGGTATACGTTTGTATCGGAATATTAGTAGGTGTTTTGTGGTGTTTTGCGAGTTTCTTGTGGTGTTTTGCGAGTTTAGAGTGCTGTAGCCTCGTTTTCGTTTTGTTCGGCGGCCATTTTTTCTCTCGCTTCGATTTTTTTTTAGTCTCTAAACTGTTTTATTTTGAGTAAAATCGAGGTGTAAGTTGTATTTTTGAGGTGCTGGGTGCTCCCTCTTGGTGTAGGTAAGTTTTTTATGTATGTGGTGTGTGTATGTATTGTGTTTTACATTTTGTAATGTTCGCGAGTTGCGTCCGAGTGTTGCGAGTCCGTAATGTGTGTGAACGTGTGTCGTATGTTGTTTGCGAGTGTCGTAATGTGTGTGTCGTACTGTTTGGGTTGCGACGTGAAGTACGGCGCTCCATGCCAGCAACTGAGACCCTCGGGCAGTGCCCTCGCTTTGCGAGGGCCTCGGCTCGCTGTGCGAGCCGCGGCCCTCGCTACGCGAGCCCGCAGCGTTAGCAACAACTCGTACGCTCACAACTATATATGTGATATATATATATATATACATATATATATGAGGCAAGCAGCTGAGGCATTGAAGCCTTTCGATGAAAAAAATTAAAATGAGACAAAACGAAGCCGTAGTGCACAACTCACAGTTGAGGCACTTGCAACAGGCTCACATGTTGAGACATGCGGGACTTAGGCTCAAAAAAATTATGACCCATAGGACTTTGAAAAAAATAGCAAACTAACAAATAACCACCTCATAAAAATGCAGACCTTGCAAAAACACAAATTTAACTCCGAAACACGCAACTCCACAAACACACAAAAAAAACAAAATATGCCTCAAATTAACTTACATACTCACACACAGCACAGGGGGAGAGCAAGGGAGCCTGTGAGTGAGGTTGCAAGTTAATTCGAGCAATATTTCGCCACTTTCAACGAACGGAAATTGCCTAAGCGACAAAAAAAAATGTCTGCTGTAAAAACTTCACGAAAACGAGGCCCAAGGAAGTAAAACAGCCCAAAGGATGTAAAAACGAACCCGAAATAGTGTGACTTAATGCATCACAGTAACGCCCTGTAACATTTAACCCAAGCAACTAACACTTCAAACAAAGCTTTAACACTCAACCCAAGGCAGTAACACTGATCGAAACGGCCCTAAACTAAACGGAGGGACAGACTTGGAATGAGCGCCGAAGGTTACAAATAAATGCCAAACAATGCCTGCAAATGTGTTGTCAAAAGTATGAATGCATTTTTGTCTGTTCTTTGGCAACCAGTAACAATCAGAAGATAACAAGCATAATCAGTATCAACAGTTTTGCTTTTCTGCACCAAAAAGCTGTGTTCTTTTCCCTCTCCTCTGAGCCTTTAATTCTCTATCTCTTGAGTTCCCAGTCATTACATTTTTATCTTCTAACTTTCAAACAGCTCAGTTGGTGGGAGGTTTTTCGTAGCCCTGATAAATTATTCTCTGTCAGATACCAAATCTGCCTTTTTAAGGTTGGTTCCTTTTGATGAATGAGTTCTGCTGACATGGACTTGAATAGAAGCAGTGAGCTATAATGAATTAACTATAAGCATATTAATAACCATTTTAAGAGGAGATAGATGATAAAGTGGATAAGGGGGTGGACAGAAAAAATAATAGGCAGGTGAGCACTTAATAGACTGTGTAGTCCCCACTTAGGTTTTGTTTTTATCAAGTACTATTTAATTTGATGTTACAGAGCAAGGTATTTCATGGTGTTTTCTGAATTTTCAATTAATTATTGAAGTGTCTGAACATATTCCATTAAACGTAGTTCATAGATACGATGTATTATCTGGATCAAAATTTAGTAGCTTGTGAGTTTTTTTTCTTTTGCTTCAAATTACCACAGTGGTCATACATTTAAAATATTTTGATGAACTGCACTTCAAAATATGTAACATGTTTTTAGAATATATATATTAAAAAAAAGTATTTATTATTTATGCAATTATTCTGCTGTTGAATCTGCAATGTTAGTTTCCAGTCATGAATTTCTTGAGGTGTAAGAAGAGTTTCAAATGAGTGGAAGCTTCTATGTGCATAATAGAAACATGGCATCAATAACTGCCAGTGCACTCATTAGGACAATTGCACAAACACACTCTCTTGAGCAAAAAAATAAGCCATTAACTATTTAGTTTACACATTAATCCCCTTCTGGGTCGTTACCTTGTTGTGGTGAAGGGGCTTGTGTACCTCAATGAAGCTATGAGCTATACCATGTAGGGTCACCCAAGATGGGCAGGTCATGGCAGAGAGGTCAGACAAATCTCAGCCAACTGGAGAAGGAACTGGCAACTCACCCCAATATCTTTGCCAAGAAAACCATATAAGCACAACCAAAAACACAAAAAGACAGATGTGCCTGGTGTGCTGCATATGGTCACTAAGAGTTGGACACAACTGAAGGAATCATGAACACAGTTATTTTATTTATTTATTTTACACATTGCCCATTACCAATTTACATTTTCCAAAAGAGCACATTTTGAATTTAGAGCTACAATTGATTGTATAGCACTCACTGGGGGATGTGAATGGCTGCTATCCCTGGTGCTGAAATCTCAATAAAAGCATTCAAGCCTTTTTTGTTAGATTGAATCAGAATTGATATGACTTGAAAAGAACATTTATTGATTTAGGATTTAAAAAATATTTCATTACATTACACTAATGTAAATTATGGGGGTTCTGTAGAACAATACAACTGGCACCAAGGGACTTGCATGAATGATCCACTTAGTGTTTGTAGCAGATAATTAATCCAGTTGATTATTACAACCATTCGTTCCACAATTGATTTCCTTTGTAATTTACCATCATGGAAACAACATTTTATTATCAGTGTTTTGCATGGCTAATATGTTTTACACATTTACTCCACAATGCAATATATTTTGAATTAGTAGTAAGAGCAAGCCATTGAAACCGGCTCATAATGTATTTATTTATTTCAGTAGTACAGAAAACAAACAGTAATTTAAATATTACAAACGTTTTTGCATAAAAATATGAAGTAAAACATGTTTAAACTGGCTTGTAACTAATAGGGAATGCAGAGAACATACTTAAGTCTGTTAATAAGATAAGTATGACTAATACAGTGATATTACTGCTTCCTGGCTGACCAAGGCATGCCCACAAGGCTGTTAAACACTTTAATTATTCTTTCCTGTCCTGAGACCTTCATAAGAAAAAGGAAAACCCACTGTGTAACATTTATCTGAGTAATCATATAACCACTATCAAATACAGAGGTCCCTTACTATTAGTATTGCACATTAAATCATATAAAACAACTACTCTATATTTATTGTGCACTTCATATGTACTGGATTTAGGAGCATGTGTAGAATCTGTGGATTAGTCTAAATTATTGGCCAGAATAAAGATAACCCATGGCTGAATGCAGTAGGAGAGAGTGGAGGTTTGAAGTGGTTAGGAGTTTGGATTATATCAGATTAAATTGTTATGGTGGATGGGTCGGTGAAGAAGGAGTAAGTGATATAAGGTGGAGTTTTTCTGTCCTTTATCGGTTGGGTACAGAACAAGCAGGAGGATTTTTAATTCCCATTATCCCTCACTGATAACATGGGTACACGTTTTGGGTTAATTTAGGTACTAGGGTATAATTCCAAAAATTGGTGTGTTTCGGGGTGATGTCACAGCTGGGGGGTTTGATGGTGGTGCTTGCCCCTTATGTTGAAGGTATGGTGGTTTTAAGATGTGGAGATTGAGGTGGTCCTCCTGGGGCATGGAGTCCCCTTGAGGTACCCATCTAAGGGGGTGGAGGCAAGCACCACTGGAGTTTTATAACATTATGTTAAGGATTTTTGTTAGAATAAATGAGCTGCGGCCTTATTATCCGTATTGTGTCCATGTATTTATTGAAGGGTGTGTGTAATGGGTAATTTTTAAGTTGACTATATCTAGGTCAAGTACTATAGCTGTTTATGATTATGTATTTTTAATGTGTTAAAATAATGTAATACAGTACACCACACAGCTTAATATTGAACAGTAAGGGCCTCATTCAATTGCGATTTGGCCAATTGAATAGGGCTCTAAATATGCACATAGCATAGTTTTTTTTTACAGAAGTTTTTAGTCAGTGTACTTATATCCAAAAGCAAGGTCTTCACTAACTAAAAACTTCTGTAAAAAACTATGCTATGTGCTTATTTAGAGCCCTATTCAATTGGCAAAATTGCAATTGAATGAGGGCCTAAGTGATTAAGGAATCCCATTATAAAATATATATATACAAACACGTTTAATGTTTTAAATTTACTGTGAAACTGTCCCAAAAGGAAACACTGAATACATGATACCTTGTTTCCATCAATTTATAGTGTGGGTACCATGTTGTCTTTTCAGCCAATCACAAGGGATAGTGAGGATTTGACCCATGACTGGCCAACAGGCCAACATTAGATTGTTATGGTATAAGGAAACTGGCAGGCATTCTTCTGGAACTTCACAGCTAGCTGAAAACTTATAAAACCATTGTTTATTATTTTATAAATGCAAATATTGTTGATGTTAAATGCAGACTTTATTTTTTCCCATGCAATGTCCCTTTACCAGTTCCATCCCTGAGCACCAATTTGTGGTTCAGTGGTGTATTATAACTACATAAGAAACTAGTCATACTTCATAATGTATTATAATAACAACAATATTCTTTTAACCCTCCGTTCTCTATTTATTTCTCTGTAGGTGTGATCTCCTACATTCTTGCTGTTTTTTCACATTTGCTAGATTCCTTGTATCTTCATATTCAATCGTCTCAGTTAAGAAGTATTCCTTTAATCTCTCACACTGCAGTATATAAAAAATAAATATACACGGTAACAGGAGAATCATTCTACATCATTGCTATCTTGATGCAAAGAACCAGTCTACTCAATAATATATAAGCATTGGTATTTGTCGGATATTATTTATTTATTTATATATCAACTCATTAATTCAGAAAAATGGAATACATTGAGACTTTAAAAAAGTTGTAAAATGCATCAAAATACAGAACCAAAATAACATTTCTGCCATAAATTCCTGAAAAGAGATTGGGAACTTGTAGCAGATTTTTTGCTCATAGTCAATGCCTAAAATGTTTCTGTGAAATTGCCAGTAGTGTAGGGTGTTGTAATATGATAGAGTGATCTGGATGTAACATTAAAGGAGAACTCTCTGCTTGAATATAGGATAAATATTTTAATTTATTCCACTTTAGACAATGCAGACAGGACAAAAGCTGTATATATCAATATGTTGGTCACATTAGTTCAAAGGCTGTATATCATGTGGACTAAATTAATACAGAAGGCTCTAAGTAGCCTAACATATATTGCTCCTGGGGATATGTATATCAATAGTAATAGGCTATGGTAGGAGCTGTGAACAAATTTAATTAAGAACATTCACCTGTCAGATGTTATTTACGACTACATCTCTTGGGACAAGTCAACCATTATTTGTAGGGTGGTCTTTGAAAGGTAGAGTACTAGAGAGAATGTAATTAGGATGGAGACAATGAGACTGCTTTGTGTCATCATTAATAGTTATTATTTGGGCTAATACATTAGATGTTGTAGAACAAGCAAGGTTCAGGAGGTGGTATTAAGCATCTTTCTGGTTATGTTCGATATCAGTTACCGTTCTTTATTTAGTATCAGTAACATAATTCAAATGAAAATAAATATTATTATTTGTCAGCATATTTTTTTATTAATTTCAGAAAATATATTCATGACATTAAGCTTCAAAGTGACATGTAAGTGAGGTGGATTAGGAATGCATTTGATAGAGGAGAATTAGTAGTGTATGAAAACATTTGTTATTTACAAAGTTATTTGTATAAAAGTAAAATCCACCTGTTCACACCCACAGGACGCTTACATAAGCTGGGTACACACAGGAAATACAGAAGGGTACATATTTTGACCTTTCTGGTGCAGTGCACAAGAAGTAACTGTTGCAGTTATTATTCTGAGCGCATGCCAGAAGCTGCTGAGGTGAAGAATGATACAATGTATTAGCCTGATTCTGAATTTTAATGTTATGCTAAATCAGGTGGGATATTCTAGGGGCATACACGATCAAATGCAAATTTAAAAAAAAATACAACATTTTGCTAACTTTAATGTTTATTTTGGGACATTTTCATGCAAAACATGTTTTCACACACTACTAATTCTCCTCTATCAGATGCATTCATAATCCAGCTCACTTACATGTCCCTTTAAGTCAATTATTGCAAGTTTTATTCCTGGCTTATGCCCTGCATTTCCATATCACATATTTGGGTATATTTATTGAGAGGGAAATAAGAAGAGATAGATGGCGTTAAAGCATAAACAAGTTAGTAGGCTCCTCTGAATTGATTGGTTCCCAGTGGGTGTTTAAAGTTGTGCACAGTAGGAAAGAGTTTGACAGAGGCAGCACAAAATAAATGTCTTGGAGATGAGAGTTTGAGGAGGTGATGATGAGTGAAGAGAGACATTGTAGGCAGAGAAAAGAAGCAGTCCGGGGAGTATCTGGAGATTAAATCTGATGGTAATAAGAAGTTTTGATAATTTACCAATTTTAATGGAAACAATGTCAGTATATCATACATCTCACCTGATTTGAGTTTTCTGCATTGTGTTTTTTTTCCATGTTAAATACAGGTGAGTTTTGTCTATCTGAACACCTTAGATTGCATCTTCTACAGGAGAAGCTGGCTGAATAATCCTCCCATTCTTATTAGAGCTACATACAGTAGGAATACATTAATCATTATCCTTCTCTTGCTGCAAGACCCTGCAATGCAGTGAAAAAAACAGAAAATTAAACCTTTCCACTGGTACAGTTCAGCAGAATGTCCATAACCCACACATAAAGTGTTGCAGGTGGCATTTTACAATGTTGTTATGCTTATTTAATATATAACTTTGACTTAAAAAGAGCCACAAATGATAAAGTTCAATAATAAAAGATATTTTCTTGCATAATGTGCATAGGCAGCACAGAACAGATGTCAAGTGAAATTGAATTATTGCAGATATGAGTCCAAAAATGGCTCAACTAAGAAGATTAGTTGCTTAAAGAAAACATATAAACTGTTTTCTATGGTTTTCTCTGATTTATTACATTTTATTACAGCTTCTGCCTGCTGATGCTTTGAGTCTCTGTCTTTCAGTCACAGATTAAAGAAACGCTGATTTGTGTTTTTTCTTATCCAGACTGAGAACACTTTGTGAGCCATATTTGTAATGTGAGCCTATCTGTTTTTTAGCATTATCAAAATAGGAAAAGTAGAATATCCAGGATATAGAGATGCTGCCAATGTATTTTATGGACATGTATAAAGAAGAAAAATTGTGAAGTCCTTTATTTAATAATTTATTTGGGTGTACCATAGCGGATGATCAGATTTGTTTTGTTGATACACACTTGTTCTTTCTAAAACATTGCCCTGGGTTTACTAAATTAATTTGCCTTTTCATTACTGCAGTGAAACTGTCATATTGAATTCAGAAATATGTCCTTATTACACTAGAGCAGTGTTAGGTAACTCAGTCAAAAGAGGGCCACCAAAAGTCCAGGATCTCTGTATCTCTCTACTTGGGTATTCAGGGTCTCTTGTTTTTAGCACATATGAATAACTCAGATTTATTTGTTCTGATTGATCCGTCTGTGCGCTAGCAAAGAAATATTGAAATCCTGGCCTGCTGAAGGTCCTCACAGAAAAAAAGTTGTCTGCCACTTTAATAAAGTATAAAAGGTTACTACACACCTTGCTAGAACTTTAACTGGTCACTGCATGTTCCTCCCAATACATATAATACATATTTCATGAGAAATTAGATTAATTATTTGTTGTCTTACTTTGGCCCCTAATTAATTTGTAACACTTACACAGTGATTCAATTGTTCAAGCCCGCAGCTACCTGGCTGAGATACTAAGCCGTAAACCATGCACCCGTAATGATCATGATCTATTAAGCAAGGTCGTAACTACCGATTTAGAAACAGCCAATAGTAAATAAGACCATCATCATGACATCAGTAAAACATGGAGATTACACGTCAATAAATTAGCGTTCAGAAGTCCGATATGCGATGGGACTTGCAATCTGGCAAAATGAATGGCAATACTGTTCTAGTCCATGTGGGTGGCCTGATATGTATTAACTGCTTGATTACCAAGATTGATATATCACGAAAATGAAACATAAAAACATTTTTTTTTAATTGCAGGTTTACAAGCTTGAGACTGGTGTACAATTAATTATAATGTCATTTATCTCTTTCCCCATTATTTACATCAAGTATTGATTTTTTATTTGCATTTACAGTGCTAGGATTAGGTGTTTAACCGCCTTGCGAGTCCTATCTGGTACTCGTAGAATTTCCTTCTAAATTTGCCATTGACAGGTGTGAAGACATTTGCGGGCCTGAGAAATTGTAGCAAGTGAATAGCGATTTGCGATTGTAACATTTATGGGCTTGAAAGATCAAAGGCTTAGATGGGTCGGAGTTATGATTTTGACAACTGCAGGGATTTTCAGCCTGTAACACACAAATAGTTTGTGGTTAGCTAAAAGACGCCAATTGAATAGCAAATTTGTTTAGGGGCTACATTACGGGCTCCAGTAACTAACAATTGCTCAATTGAATTGGGGCCTTTGAATACTATTTTTTATAGATAGCCAATATTACAATATGCAGAAAAAGATCACATTTGACTTACTGTTTCTATTATAATGCAAATGACAGTTCTGACCACCATAAAAATGTGCAGTGGACCCATGATTTGGTTTGCAATGCAATGTATGTTATATATATGCTCACCATCCACTTAATACTAGTTTCCCCATTAATAAATAGGGGCCATTATAGCAATGTTGAAACATGAATAACTTAGTTTGTGTTTATTAATTAAACTCTACATATGTCCAGAAGACATTGTTAGACACCAATGTCACGCTATTTGTTAAAAACTGTGGCATATCCCAAATATGTATGTGGCATTTTTTTTGTCTTAAGGGAATATTTGGACATCTCTGGAACAGAGTATAGGAAAGTCATATCATTTCTAAACTAGGTCAGACAGCGCAGTTGAGAGGAGATACAGATAGGTTAAAACGTACTATGCATGCTTCTTGTAATTGTGTGCATTATAATTTTTCCATGTAGTAAGCAGTCCCATGATTTTGAATGAAAAGGAGACAAGTTGTTTACTTAACCCAGGAAGAGACAACAGAAAAACAGACAGTGAGCAATAACCCATCTTTAAGTGATCAGATGATTCAAAGGTGGTTTAATTGTACATTATTCTGTTTGATATGATTCAATTATGTTGATTAAAAGAGAATCCTGGGACATCTCTCAATTATATTATTTGACTTGATTTATGTTTTCCATGCTAAGCTTCACAAACCCACACAGTCAACAAATGTGCTGCTAATACGAGTCATTGTTTATCAGAAGTATTGCCATTTTCTTAATAGAAGACACAGATAAGTGGGAAATATATAAATATAGATTTTGTAGCTATCAAGAACCAAGAGCCCCATCTAGTCTGTTAAAAAAACAAAAGAGGCATCAAGATCTGATGATGTCAAATATATTACTTGTTTGTGCAATTATTATATAAGATGTCAAGACCTTTTCTTCAATGATCCTTGAATCGGCTTAGCAGTACCAATCCCACCCCAAAGTCCATGCTGAGGATATTCGGCAGAATAGCAGGGCTCATATGTTGTATAGTAAGGATCGGCTAGAGGGGTTAATGATCCCTAGTATGGAGTACAGCCAGAATCAATAATCATCTGACCTTTATTGTGTTCCCTGGACCCTTCATCATCATGATCATCATCATTATCACCTTCTGCCCTGGGATGCTGTCCTCTGTATTGGGTTACAATAACCATAAGTTAAATACATGCATAATGACATTCACATGAAAATGTAACTTTAAATAAACAGAAAGATTTCCCTTCCCCAACATGATTGTCTCTTACAACTGGAACAAGTGTATAATATCTTAATTGGAAGTTAAATCTATGATAATAGCTTTTGAAGTTCGTTGTATTATCGGCAGCTCTTCTTCCTCGCTCGTTCTGTGGGGTTCCAGCAATCTTCCAAGGCTGGTGATGCTGACATAAGATAAGTACGTTTTGGGCGTAGAGGAATTAAGTAGCCAAAATATATCTAATTGGTGGCTTGTTGGTGCATCAGGTAAAGCTTCTAGTGTCCCCATAATGTATTAATTCTAGATATCCTGACAATGATACATATGGATTGATGGTAGTTTAATGCCCCAAAATGGCATTAGGACAGCAAAATGCCGTGCACCAGGAATCTCTTGCCGTTTTCTCTAATAAAAACCATTTCTGATCTATGGAAAAAAAATTGCTTACAAAAATATACTATATACGCAATACAAGAAATAATAAATTTCAAGGTCTCCGCCGTATTATAATACAACAGATTGTAAGGTCTTAGGGTAGTTTAGATTAATAAAGCCAATTAAATGAGTTTATTAACACCATGTATTTGTAGATGTTTATTATACATGGTGGGTGTTAGTGCTGCCTGGGCAACCCTAAGGGTTGAGATACATATGATTTACTTTTGAGTGTTTGTGCCGCATTGTAGATACTTATCACCATTACATTTTGTGGTATATGGTTTTATTTATTTATAGGGAAAGATGACTCCTTTATTATGTGTTGTGCTTTACTAATGGCTTTATATATACCATCCATGTTTTGAACATTTCTTACTGGGTTAGAATTTCTCTTTGAGCTTTAAAGTTTACTGAAATGCCATATTTATAGGATTTTATTTGAAGAACTTGACTTTATAATGTGAGAGAGGATTTTACACAGTTGAAAATAATTACAACCTTAAATGTTTATGTATAATATTCATTCTTGCATTAATGGTTACAGGGATTTTGTATTCATTCCTAAATTCTGAAATCTGGAAGAAGGATTCATATAAGTATTAACTTCTGTCAAAAATATTCTCTTCAAATAACACAGAGTAATGTCCCATAGGACAACCCTCCTCTTAAGCTACAGGTAGACTAATAGCCACATTAAATTCCCCTAACGTGTAAAACCGTAGCCTATAACGTGGCCCGCAAGACTTGCGGCTATTAAATTGGCCCCGTAAAGCAGGCCGCTGCCGATCTGCGGGTTATGAGTGAAAAAAGTCTGTGGAACGTGGAACTTTTGGCTGCAAATCCTTTGTTCTGTCAAGCCCGTAACTGCTACGTTTCCAATTTAGCTATTAAATTGCAGCAAAATCACTGGCGTTCCACACCGTAACCTGCAAATGGAGCCAAGAAGCCAACGAGTACCAGAGAGGACCCGCAAGGGGTGTAAAGTCCAATCCGTAGCACTTTAAATGCAAATATACACACACTACTGTACTAATATGAAAAGGGAATGTAAATAAATAGCACAACATTCTGAAGCTCGCAAATCAGCAATATAAAATATATTTTTTTAATATTTACATTTTGTGTTATATTGATCCTGACAATCAATTTGTTAATACATATAAAGGGACTTGCATGTAATAGAAAATCATATTTACGGCTTTATCAGTATAGCATTATTTCTGGAATGTGGGTCCGATCCTAACTCGTAACTGAAACCCGTAAGACTTTGAAATCCCACCTCCATTTTTCAGTGATGTCATTATGACAATCTCTGTTGCCATTGGCTCCATCTAAACTCGTAACTACGGGTTTGACTAATTGATCACATTCACGCCCGCTCATCCAACGTTCAACAAATGTTTTACGGGTTTGCGTCTCAAGCCCGTAAACTTTCAGCATGTTCTAATTTGATAGCTCTGTAACTCGGCCAAATTTCGAGCCCGCAGCCATTGCGGGTCTCCTGTTGCACTTACGGCCTTGGCATTTAATGTGGCTGTAAGATGGAACACACATGGCACAATCTGAATCACCTAAATATTTTCTAAAATTGCTTTTGTCTTATAAACCAGCAAATCCAGCTTGTTACATACTTGAAAAGCATATGAAGTTTTTACCAAACTACAGCGGGCTTTTGAAAGAGTAGTGGTTTAACCATATAGCCACAATGTCCATCATGCTCTCTACACAATGTTCTGTACATGAGTATCTCTTCCTCACCTTGCCATATAAAACAGCAACCAAATCTGATCATAATTGCCTATATTGTACTCTATACTTTGAAGTTCCAACTTCCAACAATTCCCCTGATATAATTTAATTAACATTTACATCAAGAGATTTACTTGTTTTCATCTTCTCACTAATGAGATTGCACAACACTGTGATGCAAAGCGGATTTATGAAGCAGATGAAAAAATAAATGTCATTTTACACTTTGATAACTGAGCTTTTGGGTAAGCCTATTTATTGTAAGTATAAATTCTCTTTTATGTTTTCACCTGGACAGGAGCTTGTATCTATTAGATCAGCAGATGCTTGTTATGTTATTGTTTTAAGATCACAGTTTATTTTTTTGAAGAGTATTAAATTTGGTTATTTGACAGAAAGAACATTTATTTTGATTCAATTGTTTAAAATATATCCCCAAAAAGTACAATGTCCCAACTCCAGCTTTTGGGAGACTGGGTGGAGGCATGCACATCAGTCCCAAATATGTTTCATAACCATTTTAACCTGGAAATGATGTAAAATTTAAGATGGAAACATACTGGGTGCTCATTTGCATGTTCTCACCAGCATAGGATAATGGTATTATTTGATTTATGTTTTCCAAGCTTCACAAACCCACACAATCATCAAATGAGCTTCTAATACGGGTCATTGTTTATTTAAAATCTGAAGTATTGCCATTATATTCATGGTAAGCACAGATAAGTGTATACAAATATTTGATAACAGTCCTTGGGAGGGGGCACACACATAGTAACATACCTAGAACAGCATAAAACCTAAATACTCCTCTGATTTCATGAGATTTTGAACTGGAGAGTTTTCTGAATTGTTCATTTTTTTGCTTATTTTACATTATGCTTCTATCACTCTTTTGACCACCATAAACTCAATGGTTTTGTTGTTGTTATTACAAATTGATTAATATTCAAGTTATGGATTACACCAGCAGGTCCAAATATTACAAGGTTAAAGAGGGAATATCATGACCAGATCATTTTAGAGTGTTTTGATTCAAAATCAAGATCATTAGGTATCTGTATTTTTAAAGAAATTGGAGTTACATCTCTGTAATTTGCCAAGACATGAATATATAGCTAGTTTTGCATGTACTGCGTATGTCATAAATTCTCAACGGAAAATAAATTGGCTGAACAATAATTAATACAAGTATTGAATTGGATAATTCTTAATTTGCTCCATCCCTCTATGGTTGCCATTGGAAATGTGTTATTTAAATTAAATTCAGGGGCAGCCAACATGCAACACCTCCTGGAAATGTTTTTCTTCTATGCACCTGTGTATATATAAGAGTATGACAATAGGCATATTGTGATGATATGTTATATGACATGACTTGTAGTTATTCTTAGAAGATTGAATAGTTTCTTTAAGGAATTGTTTATTTTGTTTTCTTGTTTAATAAAAAAAACGGCCACCATCAGACTCCAAGATAAAGGGACTGTTACCCCAAAACCTGCTGCATTATTATGCAAATGTGTGGCTTGCAAATACTAATTAGCTGCTTTGATTGATAACTTGTGACATGTTGTGCTTACAAACCCAAAGCGAGCCTACCCAAAGTGTTATCAAGCACAATAATCTGCAAATTAGCATATTGAAACACACATAAAAGGCATATTTACCTTTGTGGATTGTGAATACATTTGAGAAAGGAGAATCTGTAGAGTATGAAAACATTTTTGCATTACAAAAAATACCAAAATAATATGAATTAACTTACCCCAACACATTTTTTCAGCTTTTCTGGCATCGATTTTTAGTAAAAAAATCCAAGCTAAATTAACATAAAAGTATAGCTTCCAATCATAGGCTGCTATAACATTGTTGCAGTCACTGGGGGGTCAGTCTCTGCAAAGCATCATGGGATGTGTAATCTTTTTTCCTCACCACAAGGAAGCAAAGAGGAGCCCAGACTTTGATTCTGTGGTTTTCTGCATTGTGCTGCTGTTGACTTGAAGGTTAAAGATTCAAAAACATCTTTGACTGCAGTGTTTTTATTGGCTAGTGTTGTTGTTTAATCGTTCAATTGTTCCCTCAGTCACTGCTCTTCTGAGCTTCATCAAGTTCATGTTTATTGCTTCAGCGACCTCATCTATCACCACCTCTTTCATCCCCTTCTTCTTGTGCCTTCAACCTTTCCCAGAATCAGAGTCTTCTCTCTGGAATCCTGCCTTCTCATAATATGGCTCAAATATTAGAGCTTCAGCCTCATGATCATACATTCCATTAAACAGTTTGTCTTGATTTCCTGAAGTACTGATTTATTGGATCTTCTTGCAGTCCAAGGGACTCTAAGTAGTTTTCACCAACACCAAAATTCATAGGCATCAATTCTATGGAGCTCAGACTTCCTTTTGTATGTTACTATTGGCAATACCATAGTTCTAACTATGCAGACCTTTGTTGATAGTTTAATATCTTTACTTTTTACTAGATTATCCAGGCTTGCCATATCTTTCCTTTCCAGAAGCAAACATCTTTTAATTTAAAAATAAAATCTGTCACTGCCTCCACTTCTTCCCCATCTATTTGCCAGGAACTGAGATTGCCGTTTGCCATGATCTTCACCTTTTTAGTGTTGAGCAGCAGGCCAGCTTTTGCACTCTTTTCTTTTACCCTCATCAATAAGTCCTTTAGTTCCTCCTCAATTTCAGCCATCAAAGTAGTATTATTGCATATCTGAGGTTTTTGATATTTCTTCCAGTAATATTGATTCTGGCTTTCGATTCATCCAGCCCAGCCTTACCCATTATGAACTCTGCGTATAAGTTGAATAAGGTGACAATATACAACCTTGTTACACTCCTTTTCCGATATTGAACCATTCTGTTGTGCCATGTTCAGTTCTGACCGTGTCTTCTTGGTCCACATACAGATTCCTCAGGAGGCGGATGAGATGATCTGGTACTCCCTCTCTTTAAGGACATGTCACATTTTGTTGTGATCCACACAGTCAAAGGCTTTAGAATAGTCTATGAAACTGAAGTAAATGTTTTTCTGTAACTCTCTTGCTTTTTCTACTATCCAACGGACATTGGCAATTTGATCACTTGTGCCTCTTCCTCTGCGGAACCCAGCTTGCCTATCTGGTAGTTCCTGGTCCATATATTGTTGTAGTCGAGCTTGTAGGATCTTAAGCATTACCTTGCTAGCATGTGAAATTAGTGCAATTGTTCAATAATTGGAGCACACTTTGGCGCTGCCTTTTTTTGGGATTGGGATGTAGACTGACCTTTTCCAGTCTATTTGCCATTGTTGTGTTTTCCAAAATTGTTGACATAAGGCAAGCGACACTTTCACAGCTTCATTTTGTAGAAGTTTGAATAGTTCAATTGGGATTCCATCAAATCCTGCAGCCTTGTGATCAGCAAGGCATCCTAGGGCCATTTCACTTATCTCTCCAAGATGTCTGGCTCCAGATCATTGGATAAACCATCGAGGTCATTACTGCTGTTAAGATCCTTCCTGTATAGATCTTCAGTCTTTTCCTGCCACCTTTTCTTTATCTGATCTTCTTCTGTTAAGTCCCTACCAATTTTGTCTTTTATCACAACAACTCTGGCATGAAAGGAGCCTTTGAAATCCCCAATTTTCAAGATAACACGTTCTGTTATCTTGTCGATCTCTTTACATCGCTCATTGTAGAATGTCTCTTTGTCTCTTCTTGCTACTCTGCATTCAGGTGGACACGTCTTTTCCTATTTCCACTACTCTTAACTTTCCTTCTTTCCCGGCTACTTTCAGACAACCATTTTGACTTCTTACTTTTCTTTCTTTTAGGGATATTCTTTGTTGCTGTTTCCTGGATAATGTTGCAATCGTTGGTCCAAAGTTCTTCAGGTCCCCTACTTTATCATTCCAATGTCCTATGATGATAGTAACATCTTTTCTTGATGTTATATCTATGACGTGTTGAATGTCTTTGTAGAACTGGACAACTTAAGCCTTTTAAGCATCCATGGTTGGAGCATAGACGTGGATCGCTGTGATATTAAAGGGCTTGCCTTGAATTTTCATTGAAATCATTGTCATTTATTTTGTTCTAACCGAGCACTGCTTTGGACACTCTTTGATTGACTATGAGGGCTACTCCTTTCTTCTGCTGGATTCTTGACCACAGCAGAAGATCTGGTTGTCTGATGTGAAATCTCCCATTACAGTCCATTTATGTTCACTAATTCCCAAGATATTAAGGTTTAATCTTGTCATATCATGCTTTCCCAAATCTAGATTGCCTTGGTTCCAATGCTGAATTGTTCTTTGCAGTTTTTCCGTTCCCCTCCAGACAAATTGGCTAATACTGGGTGCAGGTCTGGGGGTGTGGAAATAATTTTTTTAAATAAAATAAATCTGTATGTGTAAAGAATGAACAAATGTAATGTGTGTTTCTGATATACAGCCTTATTAAATTGCGATTTGGTCAATTGAATAGGGCTCTATTTAAGCACATAGCATATTTTTTTACAAACGTTTTTAATTAGTGATCTTCTATCCAAAAGCAAGGTCTTCACTAACTATAAAATTCGGTAAAAAAAATTGTTCTGTGCTTAAATAGAGCCCTATTCAATTGGCTGAATCGCAAATTATTAAGGCTGATTAGCAGCATGTGCTAGGTTACCTTTACTACAATTATGCAGTACAAGCAATGCTGTCGAAGAAATGGCTAGTACAATGTATTTGCAGTTTTAGATGCTCTTTAAGTAGAAACAAACTTGTTGTATGTCTTAACTAGAAACATACAAGTATAAAAAGTTGGGGCCTCATTCAATTGCGATTTGGCCAATTGAAAAGGGCTCAATATTAGCACAGAGCATATTTTTTTTTACAGAAGATTTTAGTTAGTGAACTTCTATCCAAAAGCAAGGTCTTCACTAACTAAAAACTTCTGTACAAAAAATATGCTATGTGCTTATATAGAGCCCTATTCAATTAGCGAAACCGCAATTGAATGAGGCCCTCAGGCCCTCATTAAATTGCAATTTGACCAATTGAATAGGGCCCTAAATAAGCACATAACATATTTTTTTTAAAGAAGTTTTTAGTTAGTATGCATCTATCCAAAAGCAAGGTTTTCACTAACTAAAAAACGTATTTAAAAATATATGTTATGTGCTTATTTAGACCCCTATTCAATTGGCCAAATCGCAATTGAATGAGGGCCTCAGAGTCTAAAAAAAGTTCCAGCTTAATGCCACTTAGATGAGGTCAGCTGGCCGAGTACAATGTCTCTGTAGTAGTGGGTTTTTCACTACATACTGTGGACAACTGATTCAAGCTAAAACAAGACAGCAAGATATCTACTTGTTTTCAGTGCTTTGAACGTGAATCTCGAGCTATTGAAATGCCTCACAGCTTCCCCTCCTCTGTCTATATAAACTTTGTAAAGTCTAGAACTTTATGCACGTTTTTTCTTTATAAAAGTATTATTCCAGCTAATGAAAGGCCTAGAGACTCAGGGTTATCCGTGGCTCTGCACCTGACATACAGACGCCTGATGGGGGAGAATGAATGTCTGTATCCACAGGCTTGCCCGTGAGCTGCACAATATTGTTTTCATGTGGTTTAACCTTAAAAGAACATTTTTAGCCATTACTATGTCCTGTCCAAAAGCTTTTAATCTAGGAAGCTTTAATCTATCATGACTTGCCCAGCACATGCTGCAAATATCCCACAGCTTCCAAAACTGGCAATTGGGTATAAGTACTGGCATTATATTAATAGAGATTCTTTTTACTTACTTTTTGTTGTAGCTAAACAATGAGTTAGATTATTTTTTTTTCAAATTTGGCATTGATCATTTAAAAAGTGAAATTTGATAGTAAACTTACTCTCAAAGATCGACTTATCTGCTGCTGGTATTCACTCACTACGGGCCTCATTCAAATGCGATTTGGCCATTTGAATAGGGCTCTATATAAGCACATAGCATATTTTTATACTGAAGTTTTTAGTTAGTGATCTTCTATCCAAAAGCAAGGTCTTCACTAACTAAAAACTTCTGTAAAATATATGCTATGTGCTTATATAGAGCCCTATTCAATTGGCCAAATTGCAATTGAATGAGGCCCTTGCTGTTTTGTAGATACTATGGGCCTCATTCAAATGCAATTTGGCCAAATCGCATTTGAATGAGGCCCTATAAAATCAGTGGAAGAGGCAAAGGGCCTCATTCAATTGCAAATTGGCCAATTGAATAGGGCTCTATATAAGCACGGAGCATATATTTTTTAAATAATTTTCGGTTGGTGAAAACCTTGCTTTTGGATAGAAGTTCACTAACTAAAAACCTATTTAAAAAATATGCTCTGTGCTTATATAGTACCCTATTCAATTGGCCAAATTACAATTGAATGATGCAGACACTATGGGCCTCATTCAAATGTGATTTGGCCAATTGAATAGGGCTCTATATAAGCACAGAGCATATTTTTTTACAGAAGTTTTTAGTTAGTTAAGACCTTGCTTTTGGATAGAAGTTCACTAACTAAAAACTTCTGTAAAAAAAATATGCTATGTGCTTATATAGAGCCCTATTCAATTGGCCAAATCGCATTTGAATGAGGCCCTATGGGCCCTATTCTATTGCCCAATTTGTAAATTTTTATACACTTAAAATCACTCTTAGTATTGCTAAATATTCGGCACATATTACTTATTGGCACTAATGAATTCATAAGTCAATAGAATGCATATAAACATGTATTAAAAAAACACTCAAAGCCAAATGTATGAGTTCAAGGCGTTTGCAAGTAGCTAACAGAATAAGGCTATTGCTGTGTTTAAGTGGTTGCCCGTAGTTTCTCAACAAGCTTAGGAGGCAGCCTGTGATTGATTGTAATGTCTCTTAACTAAACCCGCGTCTCTCTTGATGACCTTATCAGAATGGAGACAATCAACTATAATCCTTGAAAGTGAATTTAGTATTGAATATTGAAATCATAAATTCCTAATTTAGTAATTATCAATGCATAATTAAAACAATTAACTGCTTTTGTCAACACAGCAGTCTTGTAAAGGCATCCCAAAGGCATCCTAAAAAGTGTGCAATAAATGTGCAAAGGGCATCTAAATAGATAGATACACAGACAATTAGATAAATAGATAGATAGAAAGATAGATAGATAGATAGATAGATAGATAGATAGATAGATAGATAGATAGATAGATAGGAAGATAGATAGATAGATAGATAGATAGATAGATAGATAGATAGATAGATAGATAGATAGATAGATAGATAGATAGGAAGATAGATAGATAGATAGATAGATAGATAGATAGATAGATAGATAGAATTATTAATATACTTTTATAAACAATTATTTTCATTGGGGTGGCAATTGCTGTGTTTGAGCTGCTTGCTTGAGCTGCTTTTTCATCAGGGAGGGGCCTCTTAAACTGATGTTGTTCTTATTGCCCTACTGAAAGCACTGAAAGCATTTCCACCTTCAAGGCACTGTCCCACTTGAAGAATTTAAACCAAAACCAAAATGTCAGGTCCCACATCTGTGTAATTGCATAAAATAGTGATAACTAATTTACTTAAAGACTATCAGCCTTATTAAATTGCGATTTGGCCAATTGAATAGGGCTCTATATAAGCACAGAGCATATTTTTTTACAGAAGTTTTTATTTAGTGGAGACCTTGCTGTTGAATAGAAGTTCTGTGCTTATATAGAGCCCTATTCAATTGGCCGAAGCACAATTTAATAAGGCTGTATATATTTAATTTTTTTAGGTTCTAACAACATGCTACCAACTATTAACTGTAGTTTGTCATAAGAGGATACTATATATATGGTAATACAGTGGTTTTTAAAACTTCAGCAAGTGAAAATACCAGTATAATTTGTTATTGTTGTTGTGTCTATATGGACCGAAACACACCAGGCAAAGATACTAGAATGGGTTGCCAGTTCCTTCTCCAGTGGACCGCAATGTGTCTGGCCTCTCTGCTATAACCTGCCCTACATGATATAGCTCACAGTTTCAGTGAGCTACACAAGCCCCTTCACCATGACAAAGTAGCGATCCAGAAGGGCACCAGAACTATACATCAGTATAAACAAAGTTTACACTCACTATGATTAAAAAAAGATAATTAGTGGGAGTTTTCTGAATAAACAGTTCTTCCCTTTCTTCCAAGTGAAATGCAAAATAATATTTAAAAAACAAAGCCTGTAGTTTTAAACTTTCTAAAAACATTTTACACATTATTAAGTTTTGTTCTTCATAAAAGCATATAATAAATATGACACTTCGATAGTCTTTTAACTAATTTGTCTGCTTTGGTATTTTGTTCTATTAATTGCTTTTTATAAATGAGTTTTGTTTAGTCTGATGTCCTTTTTAGAGCATTATAGACTCTTGTATCCTCAGATGATTGTTTCATATGAGCTAATGACAAATGACATCTTTCTCCTTGCTCTGTGCCTGGAGGGTTAAACGACTTTATTGTCATTAGTGAGTCATTACTCCAGCTGTCCACATTCAGCAAAAAAAAGTACATAAGTTTTAAATATAAGTAATTATAACTGTATTTACTATCTTACCATTATGCATGTCAGTGTTATTTTGATGATCAAACTAAAAACACTGTAAATAAGTTCTACAAAACATAAGTTTTTATATATATATATATATATATATATATATATATATATATATATATATATACAGTGGATATAAAAAGTCTACACACCCCTGTTAAAATGTCAGGTTTCTGTGCTGTAAAAAAATTAGACAAAGATAAATAATTTCAGAACTTTTTCCACTTTTAATATGACCTATAAACTGTACAACTCAATTGAAAAACAAACTGAAATCTATTAGGTGGAGGGAAGAAAAATAAAAAATAAAAATAATGTGGTTGCATAAGTCTGCACACCCCCTTATAACTGGGGATGTAGCTGTGTTCAGAATTAAGCAATCACATGTTAAATAGGAGTCAGCATAAACCTGCCATCATTTAAAGTGCCTCTGATCAACCCCAAATAAAGTTCAGCTGCTCTAGTTGGTCTTTCCTGAAATGTTCTTAGTCGCATCCCACAGTAAAAGCCATGGTCCACAGAGAGCTTCCATAGCATCAGAGGGGTCTCATTGTTAAAAGGTATCAGTCAGGAGAAGGGTACAAAAGAATTTCCAAGGCATTAGATATACCATGGAACACAGTGAAGACAGTCATCATCAAGTGGAGAAAATATGGCACAACAGTGACATTACCAAGAACTGGAGCTCCCTCCAAAATTAATGAAAATACGAGAAGAAAACTGGTCTGGGAGGCTACCAAGAGGCCTACAGCAACATTAAAGAAGCTGCAGGAATATCTGGCAAGTACTGGCTGTGTGGTACATGTGACAACAATCTCCCGTATTCTTCATATGTCAGGGCTATGGGGTAGAGTGGCAAGACAAAAGCTTTTTCTTAAGAAGAAAAACATCCAAGCCAGGCTACATTTTGCAAAAACACATCTGAAGTCTCCCAAAAGCATGTGGGAAAAGGTGTTATGGTCTGGTGAAACCAAGGTTGAACTTTTGGGCCATAATTCCAAAAGATATGTTTGGCGCAAAAACAACACAGCACATCACCAAAAGAACACCATACCCACAGTGAAGCATGGTGGTGGCAGCATCATGCTTTGGGGCTGTTTTTCTTCAGCTGGAACTGGGGCCTTAGTTAAGATAGAGGGAATTATGAACAGTTCCAAATACCAGTAAATATTGGCACAAAACCTTCAGGCTTCTGCTAGAAAGCTGAACATGAAGAGGAACTTCATCTTTCAGCATGACAACGACCCAAAGCATACATCCAAATCAACAAAGGAATGGCTTCACCAGAAGAAGATTAAAGTTTTGGAATGGCCCAGCCAGAGCCCAGACCTGAATCCGATTGAAAATCTGTGGGGTGATCTGAAGAGGGCTGGGCACAGGAGATGCCCTCGCAATCTGACATATTTGGAGTGTTTTTGCAAAGAAGAGTAGGCAAATCTTGCCAAGGAAAAATGTGCCATGCTGATAGACTGATACCCAAAAAGACTGAGTGCTGTAATAAAATCAAAAGGTGCTTCAATAAAGTATTAGTTTAAGGGTGTGCATACTTATGGAACCATATTATTTAATTTTTATATTTTTTCTTCCCTCTACCTAAAAGATTTCAGTTTGTGTTTCAATTGAGTTGTACAGTTTATAGGTCACATTAAAGTCGGAAAAAGTTCTGAAATGATTTATCTTTGTCTCCTTTTTTTACAGCACAGAAACCTGACATTTTACCAGGGGTGTGTAGACTTATATATATATATATATATATATATATATATATATATATATATACATATATATATTTATATATGTGTGTGTGTGTGTAATTGCTTTCTGTTTTAACATACGTATTTTGCAAATAAGATAATATCCAAGTCATTGTGAGCGAGCTAAGTCATTTTGCAGATAGCAGTCAACCTTGCACATAGGGGGATATTGATGTGAAGGGCCCCATAAAGGAGGCTCCCAAAGACGCTTGAATTATTTCACATGTGCATGATTAGCCTCAATAGGCTTTTGTTATCTCAATGTGTGCTTGTTGAGTAAGGTTGTTATTGTTGTTCAGTCCTGTTGTGCTTATCCATATTGTTTTATTGGCAAATATACTGGAGTGGGTAGCCAGTTCCTTCTCCAGTGGACCTGCCCACCTTGGGTGACCCTACATGATATATCTCACAGCTCAAGTACACAAGCCCCTTCACCACAACAAGGTATCAATCCAGAACGGGTGATTTAGGTTACACATGCCTATTGATATTAGTTACTGTATATACTCGAACTGAAAACTTAAGAGTTGTTTGGTGTATGGGGGGCCCTGTCTGGTTTTCTGATGATAGTCCTATTACCACATTATAATACATGGTGAATATTGCCATATACAAAATAATCACATCATATTGAGGGTATAGGGGATTCACCATTACCAGATGGAGACGCTACTTTACTACATTTGACAACCCCCCCCCCCAGAATTGAGGATCCCCAACTCCCAATTATAGGCACCTACTGTGCCTTTAACTGCCAGATCAGCAGCTCTCACAAGATCACGCAAGGATAGGGAAGTGAGGAGGATAGGGAGAAGGATTTACATATATATATATATAGATGGTTACTAAGGGCCTCATTCAATTGCAAATTGACCAATTGAATAGGGCTCTATGTAAGCACATAGCATATTTTTTTACAGAAGTTTTTAGTTAGTGAAGACCTTGCTTTTGGATAGAAGTTTACTAACTAAAAACTTCTGTAAAAAAATATGCTATGTGCTTATATAGAGCCTTATTCAATTGGCCAATTTGCAATTGAATGAGGCCCTAAATCTGACCCTCCAGTGTTTTTTTAAGAATTTAGATTATTACATTTTAGTATTTGTTTTAATGTAAACAATATTACTTGCATTATTCAATCTGCCACGGAAATACAGAAACATATAGCTGACAGTGGATAAGTCCCAGAAAGGACAATACAACTTCTTATACTACCTACCTAAAACCTTGGCTTAATTAAGCCTCAGGATTCTATTAGAGTTATTACTATTTTTGTAATAAGTCCTTATATTCTCAGGTACACAACATAAATACTTAAAAATACAATTGAAATAATTTATTAAAATGTTTCTAAAAAGCATGTGTAATGTGTAATTTGACCATAGATATGCACTTATATTTTATTTTACAATGCAAGTACCCTATACAGAAATTCATTTCAAATAACAACCTCAAAGCAATGCACATGAAAAGTTCAGTATACTGGATGTGCGATATAAATACAGGCTGCAGATAACACATTGAGAGATCACACCCGCCTACAGACTACATGTTGCCATCCCAGTGCCCTGGAAATCTTATGGGTCAAAATATCAACCTTCTACACAGCAGATGAACATACTTCATATAAAGGTTTTTCAAATGTGTGAGATGCAGACGGGTCCCTTTATATATATATATATATATATATATATATATATATAATTAATCCTGGGTCAGAATTTATTTGTTTTTAGAAAGGTATGGCTGACGTCTGTACATACATTACCGCTAAATGTCTTTAGCCGATACAATGCGATTACATGGCTAACGTTTTATATATTATCCCAGCTACAAAATGCTTTCTGTGTATATTGTACAACATTTGTAGTATGAAATATGTGCTACACATGATTTAAAGGATCATCATGGTCACAAAATCGAAATAGCCACTTTTGAAGAACTACACTTGAAAATAATGTTTTTAGACTATAAAAAGTAATAACTTTTATATGCAATTATGCTCCTGCGAAATCTGCCATTTTAATTTACCTGCTTCCTGAAGTGGGAGAAAACATTTTAAATACCCTAGAAATGTGTATCTGCACAAAAGGAAATTGTCAAATACAGCTCATTAGCTCCAACAAAAAGCTCATTACAAATAATTACTCAAAAGAATATATAAAAAAACAATTGGCCACAGTAGTCCTTTAAGAACATAGCTTAGTGAATATGTTTGTTTTCATTGTTGTTCAGTTGTGTCCGACATGGACCACAACACACCATGCAGATCCACTTGGTATTCATGACAGAGATGCTGAAGTGGGTTGCCAGTCCCTTCTCCAATGGGCCACAGCATACAGCTCCTGGTATTCCTAAGTGGCCTCCCATCCAAGTAATGACCAGGCCTAACCCTGCATGGCTTCAGGGTGGTGTGGCCTCTTGGTTCCACTGAGCCACCAGAGAACGTGTATAATGAATATATATTGCTGTAAAAAGCATTCCTCCAGTTAAACCTTTAGTGAGTCTAGGCCTTTGACTCCAGTTGTAAACCCATGGCTATAATATTAATCAGTAATCTCTGTACAGAGCTGTCCAACATTACACGGAAGGAGCTCTGGGAATCCCCTACCTTAGGTGAGGATTATCTAATAAAAACAGAACTCCTGCAGTGTGACGTGATTAAAAACATCATGCAAGAGGGCTTCCATAATGACAATTACATAGCATTTCCTGTCACCGCTAATTCACTACTATTCATTACTATTTGTTCCATGCTAAGATAGATTTTGACACCACCTACATATATTCCATACACACCACAGGAGCTTGGGGAAAGGATAAACATCATTTTCTTTTTTTTTTTATTTACTTAATAATATTATTAATGATATTTGACAGGTTAAAACACTGATATATAAAACAGAAAATGAAACTAACGAGCAATATAATTGTTTGCACAAAAAATCAGTACAAGCAAGAGGTTGATACAGTGTTATGATACAGAATTGTTAGGAGCGTTTTATAAATGAGGGGGGATCATCTTCTATTGTAAATTTATAACCATGGTGCTACTTTATCCCGTTGCTTTAGTAAGACAAATTATACCTTTTTTTTTTTTCTTTCATTTTGCTATTTTTTTGGGACAAAAGTGCAATATATATGTAAACAAATAAATAAAAACTAATCTTTATAAACCAAGTACAAAAAGAGTAAAGATTAGGAGATGAAATGCTTGTTTAGGTAATACAATAAAGGATGAACTGTGCCCAAATTCACTAATCTTCTCAGGAGCTCTGAATGGAATGGCATGTTCCACCCAAAATATTGTGACTTCTATATACCACTTTGCGTAAAGATTAATTTTGCCTATTTTATCTATGGATGAATTGTTTTCACCCATCAATAGAGATGTCGCGAACAGTTCGCCTGCGGACTATTCGCGGCGATTTTGGCATGTTCGCGTTCGCAGCGGACGTCGAACACATGCGCTTTTCAGTTCGCCCCCTATACTTTATCATTGAGGAAACTTTGACCCTGCACCTCACAGTCAGCAGACACATTCCAGCCAATCAGCAGCATACACTACCTTCCAGAGCCTTCCATCTGAAGGACAGCATACATTTTAGAATCATTCTGAAGCTGCATTCGTTGTGAGAGAACAGATAGTGTAGCTGCTGGAGATTTAATAGGGAAATAGATAGCCAGGCTGTGTATTTAGCTTCCACTACAGACCTGAAGGACTCATCTGATATCTGCTGCAAGGACAGCAACCCAAAAAGCCATTTTTAGGGCTAGAACATCATTTATTTTATTTTATAATTTTTTTCTGTGTAATCTAATTGCATATGCCTGCCTGCCAGCGTGTGTGTGTGACAGGCTAACACCTAACAGCTTATATTGTGCTTAGTGAAATAAAACAACACTTTTTTGACTGTAATAGATTGAATAGCAATTGCCTGCCTACAGGCATGTGTGTGAAGCCTATTGCATCTACTCTGCCAACTTTTGCCAGTGCACAGTGATACGTCATATCTGGTGGCACCTTAGATTGCACGCGCAGTGCCCCAAATTTGAAGTGGGAGGACCGACCAAGCATCTTTTTCCATCTCCCGCTTCCAAAAATCCATGCCATATACACGTCCCCTGATAGGTGACGTAACAGGTATTAAACTGATAGGAATAAATAGTACAACTGAACACACCACTCCTATCTGGTGGCACCTTAGATTGCACGCGCAGTGCCCCAAATTTGAAGTGGGAGGACCGACCAAGCATCTTTTTCCATTTCCCGCTTCCAAAAATCCATGCCATATCCACGTCCCCTAATAGTGGACGTAACAGGTATTAAACCGATAGGAATAGTACTACTTAACAGTACACACCTTATAATAACACAGACAGAGGCAACGCAGAGAGAGGAGACTGAAGAAGAGGAGTCAGAGGAGGAAGGTGGCTTTGAGGAGGTGGAAGACCAAACACAGCAGGCGTCCCAGGGGGCTTGTTGTCACCTTTCGGGGACCCTTGGTGGCTGGGTGGAGGAAGAGACCTTCAATGACATCAGTGAGGACAAGGAACGGGACATGGCTAGCTTGGTATCCAACCTTGTGCAAATGGGGAGTTTGCGGTTGAGCAAAGTGACTGTTTGCGGTTGTTTGCGGTGCATTAAACGGGGAGATTGGTCTGTCACTGTGAAGCAGGTGTAACCCTTACACTACCTGATCGATACAATATCATACCTGATGTTTTAAAGCATGTTATTCCAAACAATTTAGGAATGTTAGGTGATTTATGCCCTTTATGGCTTAAAACCAGACTCTGCATCAACTATGTAATTTTCCGTGGGAGTTTTGCCATGGATCCCCCTCTGGTATGCCACAGTCCAAGTGTTAGTCACCTTGAAACAACTTTCCCATCACTATTGTGGCCAGAAAGAGTCCCTGTGGATTTTGAAATTCGCCTGCCCATTGAAGACTATGGCGGTTTGCCGGGTTCGCTCGTTCGCGAACATTTGATGGAAGTTTGTGTCCGCTATTCGCGAACCGAAAATTTGATGTTCGCGACATCACTACCCATCAATCTAAACCACTGTCTGCATGCAGGGGATTATGGGAAACAGTACTGAAACCCTTTTGATTTTTTAGAGATGAAGATCCTAACAAAGGTTACTTTTCTTATAATAATGTCACTTTATTTTTCATGGCTTTGTTTTTACTTACATTCACAGATTATTTTTTCTTTAATTTATGACTATTTTTTTCCTTAATAAAACTTTTAATTGTAGGGGATGAAAATGTTTTCATATTAAACACTTTTTTTAACTAACTCTGAGATAACTGTGGAAAAATACTATCTTTATCTCTATTTTCAATATACAAGTTAAAATAAATCAGCTTCGCGTAATGACCAAATGCGCTTCTGGGTCACTACCGTGTCATGGTGAAGGGGCTTGTATACCTTAATTAAGCTGTGAGCTATATCATGTAGGGTCATCCAAGATGGCCAGGTCACATCAGAGAGATCAGACAAACTGTGGTCCATTGGAGAAGAAACTGACAACCCACTCCAGTATCTTTGCCATGAAAACCTTATGAATAAGCACAGCCAGACACAAGATATGCCTGGTGTGCTGTGGTCCATAGGGTCACAGTGAGTCGGACCGACTGAACAATTGAACAACAACAACAATGATCAAATAATTCCAAAATCAAGAGTGCAGATTTGCTTTGCTGCACTGCAGTGAAACAGAACTACACATCCTTCAATGCTGTGTGATTTTTTTAGGAAAAAACAACTTTTGTGAGGTATAACTGAAGTCACATCATGGAGAAACAATTACAAAAACAAAAGGATAATATTTTCAGGCACGTTTTTCATAGCAGGGGAAAATATTCAACTAGTTGTTTAGTTTAGGGGTTAGTTACATTTATGCAACCGGTTAGACATATTTTGTAGAATATTGAAAAATAAATTACTACTATAATATTGACATATATTTAAAAAATTGCAGATCTGCTGCAATACATAGAAATGGAAGCTTTCCTTAAAAATAAACTTCAAATTGCTGTTATGGGACGGCTGATTGCACATAGCATATTTTTTTACAGAAATGTTTAGTTAGTGAACTTCTATCCAAAAGCAAGGTCTGCACTAACTAAAAACGTATAAATATTCTATGTGCTATTTGAGAGCCCTATTCAATTGGCCAAATCGCATTTGAATGAGGCCCTAAGTCACCTATACTCTGTAGACACAAGTTGGAAGTTTACTTAGCTTTGGGTAGTTTTACAGCAAGTGATAGCTCAGCAATACAGGTATAACAGTAGAGAAGTGCCTAGCGTGCACAACTTGATCAGCATGAGATGGAGGATGATGGTCCTGTCACATACCCCTTGATAGGCTTCTGGTCAGACAAGGACATCAACACCTTATATACCTTTTACAATTTCCCATTTCTGTTAAGGGTTAAACATTGAACCATATAAGGCACGCTATTGCTGGGTTTATATACATAATGTTATTTTAACACCTGATTTTGCTGACAATGACACATATTTAATAATGACACATAATTAATTTCCTATGTAGCTTTAAGCATTAAAAACTGTTTAGCAAATATGATGAAGCCTGCATTTCAGTAAAAATTGGAAAGCTTGCATTCAGCTTAATTACAAATGCTACTTAATTAGCTTAAATTTTCATATACGGACTGTGCACTATAGCTATCCTCATCGACACTTAGGGCCTGATTTGTCCAATTGAATAGGGCTCTATATAAGAACATAGTATGTTTTTTTTACAGAAGGTTTTAGTTAGTGAACTTCTATCCAAAAGCATGACCCATGCATGATCCATTTAGGCTAGTTGATGGAATAACTGACACGACAACTTGAGTTGGGAGAAACAACGGGCCACAGCTTTATTTTGAAACAATGTAAACAACAACCGTAACTTATTTAAATTACTAATTTAGTCCATTCCTTCCGGGGGAGGAGCCCGGCCACGAACAGTGACCTCACGCTTTGAGCCCTGCCCAAAGCCCCAATGCTTATCTTTAAGCACGCCCTGTGAGGTGGGGCCATCGCCCCCTTAGGCCAGTGGGCCGGGCAACTTACCTCCCGCCAGGGAGCATGCGAGGGACGCCTCCCGAGGCTGCGATCCCCCCCCGCTAGACATTAAAGCCAAGGCCCGCAAAACACTCTCCCTAAACTCCAACATCATCAACTCATACCCTATTTCCGTAAGATGAAACTTATCCTTTGCGAAAAAATCATCTGCGCCGACCGGTTCGAAATCTTTATACCGGATGGCAGTGAAACCTTGTTTTCTCACAAAGCTCGCAATCTGCTGGTTAATCTTCTGTCTAGCCTTATCTAAGCATACTGGGTCGCGCGCATTACGCCATGATCTTCTCTTGATCATCTCAGACCAGATAAGGAACGTGCCAGGGAACTTCTTCACCCATTTCTCGATGTCTCGTCTCATCACCTTTAGCATTCATCTCATGGGAACTGTCCCCAAATCGTTCCCGCCGGCATGAAGAATTATAACACTGGGCTGACCGTAACGCTGCGCGTACGTTTCCAAGAGACCGTCGAGCTGCGCCCATCGCAGACCCCGAATGCCACACCACCTTACGCGTAAGTCCGTAACAGGAAAGCCCAGTTGTGCCTTTTCTTCGGTAACTGCGGCTAACCTATGGGCCCAGTACACGTATGAATGGCCCACAATCCATAGTTGCTTCTGTTCCCCTGAAAGTAGAAAGCAACACCATTAAACCACTGCATTTGGCTGTATATAGGAACGAAAACGAGTCCCACCTCCCGATGCGCTTCACTGTCGCGTCGGGCAACCCCAACCTAGCCGCTTCAGTGGCAGCTCCAATGCCAAAGGAGTGTGTCCCGAAGTCAGACTGCTTGAAACCGAGCCGATGCAGTGCGCTTTTTAAAACTCTTTTAAATTGATACGTAGACAGTGCCGTTCCATCGGTGTGTACCAGCAGCGAACACCGTCCCACCGGTCGCTGCTTAAGGTACTCCATTACACATGCATATGGGCAACACTCCGTGCCAACCTGATGCAGAACCACTTCTCTTCCTTTACCCACTTGGTCGGTCTTTGACCTCCGCAACCACAATACCACCGTACCTTCCCTGAGGCAGGTATCCACCAATTGCAGACCCCCCGAACCGTGTCTACTGTTCGCGACTAACTCCCCTATCCTAAACGCTCCGAAGAACGCCAGGGAAAAAGCCATTCGGAAAAGTAGAGATTCAAAGGGGTCCCTGCAAACCACCACCAACTCCTGAGCCAATCTCAGCAACAGCGCAAATGTTATTGGCCGCCTACTATCTGGCCTTTGCGCACCGCTGAACATTCCGCGCACCACCTTGCGCACTAGAAACTCCTTTGTAAGGTCCCTCTGCCAGCAAGCTTAAACATAAAAGCAAGCGCCGTGACCTGTCTCCCTACTACGGGTTTTGATTCGCCTTGGCGCACCGCAGCAGGTACCAAAGCAGGATCCCTACGCTCTTGTCCTCCGTCGTGGCACCACCTGCCAGTGCCACTAGACTATCCCATTTTGCCCACACGCGTCTATAAGCGTTCCACGTCGCTGGGGCAACAGACTGTCTCATGAGTCTCGTTACCTGACAGCTCCAATCTCCCAGAGCTCCTCGGGGATGTTCTCCCCCAGGGCGTTCGCACGAGGAGCCAGCGCCCTGAAGCGATCCTCCTGAAACCGAGAGAGGGCGTAAGCAATTCCGTTGTCCACATTTGTCACGTGTCTTGCTTGAAACCATATGTTCAAGCGAAGGCAACATAGCACAAGATGCCGGAGCAATCTAATCACTGGTACGGATGCCGCCGTGATGTTGTTCATGGCTTCAACCAACCCCTTATTACCCGAATGGAAAATGACTCGCCTGTCCCTGAAACAAGGACCCCATAAGTGCACTGCTACCACCATAGGAAACAGCTCCAGGAATGTAGGGTTCAGCAGTAAACCCGCCTCTTCCCATTCCTCCGGCCATGCCGCAGCGCACCATCTCCCTTGGAGATACGCCCCACAACCGATCGGTCCAGAACCATCGGTGTCAAGATCTAGCTCTGCGCTGGTGGTGCCCTCCTTTTGAAGGACCACCCGCCCGTTAAAATCTGCAAGGAACATCGCCCATACCCTTGCATGGCCCTAGAGACTGTTAGGAAATGATGCGGCTTCGCAATCCCTACCGTAGCCAGCGACATCCTTCTACAGAATATCCGCCCCATGGGGATAATTCTGCATGCGAAATTCAACTTCCCCAATATTGATTGCAGCCGCCGCAGGGTCACCCTCCGTGCGCCCCGTAGCGCCGTAATCTCGGCTTGCATGTCCTCCACCTTCTCTAAGGGAAGACTGCACTCCATTTTGCAGGAGTCGATCCGAATCCCTAGAAAAGTCAATTGTTCCGTAGGGCCCTCAGTCTTGTCATGGGCCAGTGGTACCCCGAATTCTGTACAGATTTCGGTGAACACCTCCAGCATGAAACGGCAAGCGTCGTTTCTCGCTGGGCCAACAAAAAGGAAGTCATCCAGGTAATGGGTAACACTCTTGTACCCCGCCTCGATGCTCACAACCCATTGTAAAAATTTGCTGAAGGCCTCGAAGTAAGCACAGGATATCGAGCATCCCATGGGTAAACATAAGTCGACGAAGTAACTTCCGTCTACGAAGCACCCCAGCAACCGATGGCTTGACGGGTGTACGGGGAGCAGTCTGAATGCTGCCTCGATGTCCACTTTCGCCATAAGGGCCCCCTGGCCCTCCCTCCTCACCAGGTCGACCGCCCGGTCAAATGACTCGTAAGACACAGTAGCCTGGTCTTTTGATATGCCATCGTTTGCCGAACGACCTCTGGGGTAGGAGAGATGCTGGATCAATCTAAATTTACCCTTCTCCTTCTTGGGGACCACCCCAAGTGGAGACACTACTAATCCCTGGATGGGCGGGGCCGCAAATGGCCCAGCCATCCTCCCCAATTTTACCTCATTAAGCACCTTAGCTTTAGCTACCCCTGGGAAATCCCTAGCCGACTTCAGGTTTGGGACAAGAAAACCTTGAATGTCGACCCCGCATGGAATCCGGAATCCTTCTCGGAACCCGTCCTCCAACAGGCGCGCCGCTTCGGCGGTGCCTGCCAATTTACCGTAGCGCTTTAACCACGGCAGCATGGCTGGGAGGCGTATGGGCGTCCTGCCCCTTTGCGGGAGGTTCGCCCCTGCCTCCCTCTTTGGGTCTACCGCATCTAGACAGGGGGTGTTCACCTCCGCAATTTGAGCATGCATGCTTAAACCTGCAGTTAGGTGCCCATCTGCAGACCCCCTCGTTGTACGAAAAACAGGTCTTAAGACCTGCTCCTGAGGCGTGGGTGGGGCCCTTAGCTCCACCGGCCCCGCTCCGAAAGGGCGTCGTGACTCTCATGGGTGTCATGATGTTTAGCCAATACGCCACCGCTTTGTCACTCCACGCCATACTTGGCCTTGAGGCCAAGTATTGCCGGAATTCCTCATCGTACCGCCACCAGGCCGTACCCCCATAAACCTTGTGAGCATTCTGAATTTCGTCTATGTAAACGAACAATCCCGAACTCTGTTCAGGGTGCCGCTCACACAGTACGCAAGCCCAAATAGAAAATGCTTGCAGCCAGGTATCAAACGTCCTGGGTAGCCTAGCAAAGGATTTCCCCTCCCTGGGGCCCCTCTCGGCCAGGTCTGTTTGCCGAGACATAGGGAGAAGGGAAAACAACTCTATAAATTCCCTCCTCCAGATCTTTTCCTTTACATCCTGTGTAAGGTGTGCACCTAAATTATCCAACGAGCATAGGACTATAGGTCTCATGGCTGCGTCGGTAACTCCCACAGTGTTATTCCCAACTGCTGCAATCGCGTTGACTACCGGCTCGGGCGCGCGCAAGCTAGCTAGCGCCTCGCTCGCGCTCGCTGGCGCCACTACCGCTGCTGGCTGGGACCATGCACCCTTTGCTAGCCCCCCTATCCAAGCTCCCATTTCGTGTTCGCTAACCGCAATGTTATGTGCAGCTAATAGAGTCTTTAATGACCCAATAAAACCACCCTTGTCTGCTGCGCAGCTCAATTCTGAGCGCTCACCTGCTTCTGGAAGCTTTGGAGTAGATACGGCCAACGGAGTATCCCCGCGTCTCTCCTGACGCTCCGGGGACTCTGACCGTCTGGCCCTCCGCGGGCTCCTCCTCTCAGATCCAGTGCAAGCACAGCTGCACCGACAAGATCTTCTGCTTCTTGACCTGGATCTCCTTCTGGATCTGTGGGTACAAGAAGAACAGTCACTAGCTCTCCGCGACCTGCATGCCCGCGCCCATACCGCCCTTTCCTCGTCTGAGGAAGGGTCCTGGTCAGCTAAGCTTGCGCGGCTGGAGTAGGCTAGCACTGCCTCCGCCGCCCCCTGTAGGGGTTCCCCTGAGACTTCCTCGGGCGTTGGAATATCCAGCTGTTGGTCAGTCTTAGACCCTTTGCGCTGTGGCCTAACCGTATCGCCCTCAGTCTCTACTCTGCTACGCCTTAGCGGTGTGTGCGTAAATAGCAGCGGACTGTACCTGCTCGTAGCCTTCTTAGCTCGAGTGGGGCGTCCTAGCCTCGCCACTGCCGCTGTCACAGGCATGTCATCAATCATGACCATGCTGTCTTGGCTATTCATCTCTCTGATCACCCCGTCTCTTCTTTCTCTCGTCGTCGCCATGCTCCTCTCACTGCCAGTTGGGCGTCCCTGTAAAGTACCAGAAGCACTGTTAATGAGGGAAACCCCAGGGACCGTCTGCTTGGCACAGTGAGGGCCTGTAGGAGCCTTTTTAGGACTCCCGGCTTTTCTCTTACCCCCTGCACCCCCCTTACGGGGTGTTAGAGGGGTGTTTCGCGACCTTTGTCGCGGCCTAGGACCTTTAGGCAAGTTGGCAGGTGGTGGCCGGAGTGCTAGGCCCTCACCCCCACCGCCCGTGATCCTGGCGCTCGCCTGCCTGGGGGGTATGGGGTCCCGGGCGCCCTGACCTGTAACCCCCCCATCTCTAGTGTCTCTGCTACCCGATGGACGGGGGTCTGGCAGCCCTACAGTGGTGGGATGGGAAAAAATTACCCTGGAGGCATCAGAATTGGCTAGGACACCAGCCACCGCAGGCTGTTCCTGTACAATGTGCTGAGCTCCAAGCGCAGAAGGCATGGGAGGTCCCAGCCTGTCCTGCACCCACCTGACCCCTTGGCTTAAGGCACGGGTCCTAACCTCAGCCAGTAAGGCCTCTAAGCCTTCTGGATCCATATTAAATACTAAAAGGGGGACAAACAGGGGGAACAACAAGCAGAAACACAGGCACACACAGACACAGGAACACACACAGACACAGCACACTCACAGTGAGACAAGGACACACACACACACAAAACGGAGGAGGAAAAAACACAAAAACGAACAAAGATAGCCTCAACAGTTATATCCCCTTATTTGCTGGTAAGCTGGGGTGAAATTCTCAGTATTAAAACCTTCCTACTGTGCTTTTAGATGCAGGACCTCAGACCTCCGTCCATTCCAGTCGGGAGACCGCGCTGCTGTGTTCAATGGCGCGAAACGGGCTACCGACACGCCCCCCGACGCTCCTGATTGGCTAATAGCCTCACAGGCTCCGCTGGGTCACGTGACGCTACAGGCTGACCCAGGGAGCCTGTGCAGCCTCCGCGTCGTTCAAGGTCTTCACTAACTAAAAACTTCTGTAAAAAAATATGCTATGTGCTTATATATTGGCCAAATTGCAATTGAATAAGGCCCTTAGTCACCTTAAGCATCAAGATAGGTAAATCCTATGGCAATTGAGTGTTGACTTTCCTTTGTATTTACTATGGGCCCGATTAAATTACCCAATTTGTAAATTTATACACACTTAAAATCACTCTTAATATTGCTACATATTTGGCAAATATTACTTATTGGCACTAATGAATTCTTAAGTCAATAGAATGCATATTAACATTTATTTAAAAAAAACACTCAAAGCCAAATTTATGAGTTCAAGGCATTTGCAAGTAGCTAATTGAATAAGGCTATATATCTATGGATTTGAGAACTAGATATAAAAGATTAACTGTGATCATTTTCTGTATAGATAATTAACCTGGAGAGCAAACAAACTTTTTTTATAGAAAAAACAAAATGCAAAGCCTTTACATTTTTTACTTTTACATTTGATTTACTGAGCTGATCCTGTCTGCTAATTTCTCAAGAGGCGATTTGCAGTTTTATCTGCCACATTCCCCTTGTGCAGATAGAACTTCCTGTGTATTCAGTCTTGTTCCGCATCAGATAGTTGATCAGTAGCATAATTGCACATTTAAGGTAATCAATTAGAGGCTACTGTATTGTTTTTTTTTCAAGTGTGGGTTTTCAAACTAGTTAATTTTAAATATATAACTAAAGTAGTGCTGTAAAGGTTTAACTAATAAGCAATTATTGTTATCTTAGTATGGATGTCAGCTCTGCCTCATCATTACTGCTCTACCTTACTGTTCATTCACTACTATGTGTGACTGCTAATTGATGTAAGTCTGGATAATCTTAGGAGAATAAGGGCTACAAGATAATAGGAGAAGAAAGGATCTGCAGCTGAAAGGACATTGTATGGAATTAGTTTATAGTCTGTTCAGGGCTGTGACTAAAGCAAGTCCCTGCCTGTGCATTTAATGATAGTAAGTAATGGTTCAATAGCACAAGAGCTGCCAAGTACAGGTTTTCCCAGTGGCTTTAAACACTGAGTCATATGATAACCTTTTAGTGTCAAGAAGCTACTTTCAGGATTGAAACGAAAAATCATGGGTAGTGATAAGTAACACTCAGGCGCTGCACATGTACTGTGTGCGACTCTATAGTAACAGGGTTGTGACAGGGCCGCGCATTACACTGACTGACAACCCAGACACAAAATGGCATTTGATGTAACTGTAGGAATATCCATTAAATGGAAACCACAAGGTCATGGATGTGATCCTATTGCTTAAACGTGAAAACTGTTATAGTACATGTTAAAAATCTGGTAGAATATATATATATATATATAAATATACAGTAAACTCCCCATTACCCGGCACCCACGGGGACTCCCTATTGTCAGATAAGTCTAGTTGCCTGTTAATTGGAAGTCCACGAAACAAAAGGGTCTAAACGACCCTTAAACCCCCCAAAACCCATCAAAATGCATTTAAAAAGGCATTAGCACCGATACTGGACCATTTAGGCCGCGGAAGCCCGTACTTAAATATGGGTTGTCTGTAACCTGGGGACCACCTGTATATATATCACATATAATAGTTGCCAAACTGCGGGACGTCTTCCCGCTTTGTGAGATGCGATGAGGCGCGAAGCAAGGCGAACCGTTAACGCTTAGGATGTAGCCGATGAGCGCCGAAGGCGCTCATCGCTGCGAGCCTTGCTAAGCGAGCTGTTAAACCGTAGCACTTAGCCAATGTGAGCATCGCAAAGCGAGGCGAGATGATAAAATACGAGACGCTGAACATAGAAAAAAAGATACGAGACGCAAATATTTACAAGATTAGCGGCCAAACCAAAAAACAGAAAAACACACTAAATACACCCCAAAAAATTACACAAACATCTCAGACAGCATGGGACAACAGCAAGGACGTCTGGGAGTGAGGTGGAATGCAAATTTAACTCGATTTAGACTATTTTCGCCACTTGAAAATCGCCTAAGCAAGGAAAAAAAAAGGCCACAGAAAAAAATGAAAACGAGGCTACACGACCCCAGACCGCGCAAAACCGTGTAGCACTTTACACATCACACTACGACCTAGAAGATACACTTTTATAAAAGATGGAAAATGCTCACGAGACGAGATTATTACTTAACTACATAGACATATAAATATATATCTCTCTCAGAGGACCAAAAGTACACGACAGGAGCGGCGCTCATTGCGAGGCATGCGGTGAGCGCCAAAGGCGCTCAGCGCAAACCTTGCAATGAGCGCTAAAGGTCCTCACAGTACAAAACGATTTCAATTATGTCTCAAACAGCATTCCCATGGCTTCAAATTTTATTGTCCCATCATTTTTGACTGGCAAGTTGCTTTTCCATAGTATAGCTACTGACAATAGCTTATTACACCAGAACAGCAGAAATGTATCATATTTTCATTGCACATAACTCTGTTTTCAGGGATGTTGCCAATGACAATTCACTGGAGAATATATGTATATGCTTAAAGGAAGCCATGTTTGAATTGGTTATGGATTGCAAGAGCAAAGCCTTTGTGGGCACATTTGCATATCCCTGCCAAGGTTCCCAGAATGCAGTGTAATAACAGAATTCTCTGCTGAAGTTTAGACATTCAAATGTGTACACAGATGTTCTATACTGTACTACTGTATGGTGAAGGCTTCTATAGCTCTTTTGCCCACCATAAATTAAATGATTGTTGTGGTAAACAACCTCCTCAAAATATCCACTACACAAGCTAAGAAACAGGCCCCACACTGATGCGAGGCAGCAACCTTGAAACAGCTGTACGTGTGTATATTTCAACCCTAGCTTTGCACAAAGCTGTTTGATAAAACGGGGATATGCTTAAGGGAAGCCATGGTTGAAATGGATATGGATTACAAGAGCAAAGCCTTTGTGGGCACATTTGCATGTCCCTGCCAGGGTTCCCAGAATGCATTGTAATATCTTTATTTCCCGGAATTCTGGGCAGGAAACAAGTTTTTTAGACATTCAAATGTGAACACAAATGTGCTATTTATTATATATATATATATATATATTGTAAATGCTGGGCTTCATTGATTTGCAATAATATACAAAAGAAGCCATGTTGTAGGATTCTATTCTTCGTCAAGAGTTAAAGACATATTGTAGTTCAATATTATCTGTGAAGAACTAGAATTGAAAATGGGCAAAATGTCAATCATGTCCATGCCCTTGTGGTTTCCATTTAATGGTTATTACCACGGATAATATGAAATGTCATTGTGTCTCTGGACTATTACTCTGTATCCACTTGTTTGTGCCAAATTTTCTTTCAAATTGAAAATGTTCAGATACCTCTGTATTGGAGAAGTGATCATCAATGTTAAATCTAAGTGAAGAAACAACCTGTTCCTGTTACTAAAAACATTGAGCATAAACCGGCATCAACTCAGTGTGTTGGATAAATAAATGTCTCTACCTGCCAACATAGATCCACTGATAATAACACGCTACAGCAGGAATGTATCATATTTGTTAGTGTACAGAACTCTGTTCGGGGATGTTGCCAATGACAATTCACTGAAGAGTTGAAGTTTTTTTGCTACATGACACAATGTTCTAGCATAGACTAAACTTGCACATTTTCTTCCACGCATTTAAAATATTTTTTTTTTATACTCTTAAGAAATCTAAGAAAACCAAGAAATCTAAAGTCCGGAAAGCTTGTATTTTATTGTGAAGCATCTGATCGACAAATTGTTTAAGACTTTGCCCAACAAGTTGGTACTTCTACAGTGGTATGTACAAGTGTAATGCTTAAAGGGACTCTGTCACCCCAACAGGAAGTTGATTTAATATTAAAGAGTATTAAAAACTGGCTATACATTGTACTAGCAGTTTTTACTTAGAAGAAATCATTTCTGAAATATTTAGTGTTGATATTGTGGCTCGATATGCTAATGTGCGGCTCACTATACTAATGTGTTTCTACTAGAGTGTTTGATAAGGGTGGGAGAGGGGTCTAACTGCAATTGTTAATTGAGGGTCTTTATTTTGGCCACTACAAAGACAGACAAGCAGATTGCAATCCTAATTAGCAAATCAAAGCAGCTAATTAATTTGTATGAACTTCTTATCTGCATATAAATGTTGCAACAACAACGTTGAATCCCCCAGGATTGATTGCCCTTTAAGAATAATCAATAATCATTAATAAAAAAAAAAACTTAATTTTGAGGTTCCTTTAAGGTTAATTGCAAAATTATAATGCTTCAGTTCACTCATTGCAAAAACAATAAAATTGCAGTATGCGTGTGGATGGGTGACGGGTATGGTTCATCACTGTGTACTTCGTATTGGCGCCATGCTCTTCTATCGGAACATGAGGAATGATGTATCCAGAGTACTCTGACCAATATCACACATTTTAAATGTTCCAGTGTAGAGTATGTCATAGGAATATTTAAATAAAAATATTAGGATCTTTCAGTTTTTGTCCCTGTCAACAGGGGTGTGAGGGTGCCATAAGGTAGCTTAATGGTGGTGCACCAAGGCTTTGTTCAATTTGTTCTTAGAGTGAGGGCTAGTGTTAGGGTTTAGGGTTAGGGTTCAGGGTTAGGGTCGTGGCAGATGATAAGTGGCACGCACAGTGAAGCACTACTTTACTATTTAAAACTTATCCTCTGCCACGAGCCTAACCCTAAACCCTAAACCTAACCCTTATAACAAATTGAACAAAGTCTCAGCACGCCAGTTGCGCCACCTACTAACCACTGAACTCCACTGCTGGTGGGGACAAAACAGGTACGGTCCACATATCAAACTGATAAACATAATATGCAACTGATAATTATTTAAGTGTACTCTGCAATGGGAATACACTTCATTTGCAAACAACTATTACGAAGTTGGTACTCTAGAGCAGTGATTTTAAGGCATGTTGGTGTAACCTGAGAGCTGTCAAGTTGTCCTAGGCCCTCATTCAATTGCAATTTGGCCAATTGAATAGGGTCCTAAATAAGCACATAGCATATTTTTTTTAAAGAAGTTTTTAGTTAGTGAAAAACTTGCTTTTGGATAGATGCTTACTAACTAAAAACTTCTTTAAAAAAATTATGTTATGTGCTTATTTAGAGGCCTATTCAATTGGCCAAATTGCAATTGAATGAGGGCCCTAGTGTGCCCTGAGCGTTTTTCCCCTCCTGAACCCCACACATCTAATGTTTAAATGGACGAGAATTGCAGTGCTGTTTCATCCTAGTTTATTAAGAAGGACATAGTTTCCTTAGTAGCGTAGCACACGACTGTTTGGCAGAGCAAGACAAGGTCTAGTGCAGATGCCCCAAGATTTTGTGTAGATGCCCCAAAGTTTTGTACAGAAGTGCACAGCTACCTGGATTAACTCGTCATTAAATGTATGCCACTCTCCTGTACCTACACATTGAGGTAACGGAAATATGGAAGGAGGAAAGTAGAACAAGGATTAAAGGCAATTTTAACTGGGGAGGGGGCTAATACATTGGAGGGGGAATGTATTGTGTATGAACTGAGGGGCTGGTGCGATGAAGGGTGATTACACTGAGAAGGAATTAAATACAAAGGAAAAGGGAAGAAATGAAAAAAACTGAAGAAGATAAATATAATTGGGGTCACCTAGAGTAAATGGGAAGGTCAAACAAAAGTAAACTTAGTGTGAAATAAAGTGACTGTCAGAGAGGTTGTAATTCAAAAGGAAGTAGAATAATTTGAGGATTTAAAATAATACAGACAACTGAAAAGAACAAAAACTTAAATATCTCCATCATGGACACAATAAAATGTCTTTAAATATTTACCTTAACAAGTAATATTACATTGTCTGACAGTGTGCTCAAGTTGCATATGTAACTGCTGTAGTGCAGCAACACGTGCAGGAACTAGTTCAACCTTATTTTCAAATCCCTGTGCCATTAACAAATATGGCCAATTCACCCACCTTATAAACACTTCCAGAAACAAATATGGCCACCAATCTACATATCCAGTAAAGCAGGGCCTGCTTTATAAAGAGAAGTAACTAATCACACAAGACTGAGGTGTTCAAGCAAAGGCGGTGCTAGTGAAATTAGGACCCCAGTTCAAAATAATCTGGCCCCCTTCGCTTTACAAGGTACCTGCAGAGATCAATAAAAAGCCACAAATATATGTAGGCAGTCAGATCACATTTCTATCAACAAAGTCTCGGCGTGTCCTCCTACTGGATGCCACTGTGCTGGCGGGGACAATACAGGAAAGACCACTGGTGCTTTGCACCAGCAGCACCAGCACTACTGCATTCAGAAATAAAAAAATATTTTATTTTTGTTAATTATGTATATTACTATATAGCCAGAGGGGGGGGGGGGGGGGACTTACATTAAGATGAAATATGAAAGACATTCATTAAATAGGAAATGTGTTTATTTAATTGTCAGGTTCCTTTTAGGAAGGAAATAGAGAAAGGTGAAATTGATGGTTATGATGACAATAAGTGAGACTGCTAATCCTTTTCCTTAAGGTGTGTATAAATAAGTAAAGTTTATTAGTAAGACAACAGCCTTATAAGATATACTATACATAAGCAATCAACTGTAAGTGCCTCTGAGTTTGTCTCAGTGAAATGTGGCGTGGTACTAAAAGACTGTAAGTCACTGCATTTACTGACTGCCATTTATTAAATGTATTAAATATGCAGACTTCACATTGCTTTGACAGAATGGATATTCCTATATTTAAATCTATGTTTCTGCATTTAATAGACACGGATGATTGCAAATTGGAGATACGGCATTTGCTGTGTCTTTACGCAATGAACATAGTTTAAGCATCAATTTCCTTTACATATTGTTTGGTAAAGTTTTATGTCATGTGTTTTATTGCTTATTTCATTAAAACAACCCATTTCCATGCTAACAAATCATTTCCATTGCTTTTTCCATTTTTACTGTCAAAATGGTTTCTTGCAGAGTTACGCCTGCTAAATTATATCACCCAGGCGGCTGCTTTTGGTCACCCGGGTAAGTTTTATCAATAATAATTTCTCCCTATTATGGCTGAATCGCTTGCTTGGGCTGAATTGAACAAACCCATGGCTTCCTGTATTTTGGCTGAGTCGAGCACTTAATGCTGTCACCGACATCGCTCTGGTGCCCTCCTGCTGAGCTGATAGCACGAGTGGGGGACTTTAATAAGAAATACTTCAGCAAATGAGAAGCGCTTGCGGTTTCTGATAGAATGTTATTGGCCCTGCTAGCTATGTATTCACGTATGGGCTGTGTTGGGAAAATATGAAATCCAACTTAGTCATAATACAATTACGGGTAATTTCCTTAATTGTGTGCTAATTGTTGCTTGCTTTGTAATGATTCAAGATTGTGCTGAATTTAATTTTGGCTGGTTAACATCCTAAAAGTGCTGTATTTTGCTATTTTAGCAGATTTAATTTCTAAATTGTTATATGTGTATATGCTTAGATGATACACTTATAGTCTATTGACTTTTCATTGAAGGACCATTGTATTGATATAATTACAACACATATTTAAATAGATAGATAGATAGACAATGAACTATATATAGATAGCAAATAAATGGTACATTTGTGTTCACATTTGAATGTCTAAAAATATGTTTAATAACAATTAGCTCCCTCTCAGGTTTCCAAGAAATATAGTTATTGCACTGCACTGTGGGAAATTGGGTGGGGCCATGCAAATGAGTGCACAAAGCATTTTCAAACCAATCCAACTTTATACATGGCTCCATTTTAGCATATGCAGGGGTGTAGCAACCAGAATACAGCTCATTGTATACACAGGTCATAAAATAGCTTATTTATACATACAAATAAACAGCGAGAAATATGCGGGGAGGGTTTTGTCCCCCCCACCCCCTACACCCATGAGCATATGAGTGCTCTTAGTTGTCATGCATAGCATAAGATGGGTTTTACATAAGTTAGCCACCTACCCACAGATTGTAAAGTCTCTACCTTATTGGATAAAATCAGCATGGGGCGGGTACCAAACTTGTGCTATGGATTTAGTGGAAAGGTGATTAAATTCAGCACCATTTAACATGGTGGGGAAAAGAGTGATAGAAGCCATCCACCATAGGGTACAGTACGAAAATAGCACATTTGTATTCACATTTGGAAGTCTAAACAATTAAGTTAAAATAACATATTTCCTGCTCGGAATTCCAAGAAATACAGCTCTGATACAGTATATATATATATATATATATATATATATATATATATATATATTAAATAAATCATTTCCATTTTGAGATATCAGACAAAATATTTTTTATTCTTTAAACTTATTATTTCTGTAAATGTTTGTTTACTGTGGGTTGCCATTGCCTTCTTGAAACTGCTGATTTTTGCTGTTTTCCCAGAATGAGATTTTTGCTAGTACTACAAAAACATTTTACTTTACTTCAGTTGTAGCAGTTGCAATTTGACCTACCCCCTATTGAAGTAGATAAACAAACACTAAAATGGCTGCTTCCCCAGCATGAATGCAGTAATATGTTTAATTTTTGTTGATTCATTTTTACTATGTTCATTATATATATAAAATAAAGTAAATTGAAACACAATACCAAAATAACGAAAAAAAGAGCAACTTAAAAATGTTATTTTATTTAACATACGATATAACGCGTAAAACTTAACAATCATCTCAGTATTTTATCTATTTATAACAGATACTATGTATTTTTAATGACCAAATTGTTCTCAAATTTCTGATTAGCATATCGGCCTTGGTTTTTGTTGTGATCTCTTCTACAACATCTTCACAAGTTATTTAACTTCTAGGTTTTCAAAAACTCCTAACCTCATGTAGCTTTTCTGATATCACCAGATGCAACCAAGTTTCAGAATGATTGTCACATCATTTTTTATGTTTTTTTCATGTAATGTTCATTTCTGAATTCATTTATTTTTTTCATTTAATTTTTTTATTGAGAAGTGTAAGTTAGTTACAGTATTTTGTGTTGCTTGGATGATGTTCTAATTTGTCATAAAATGGGTTTCCATGTCCAGGAATTCCTTTAAATTAAATGCAGCTTCTGCCCCCCTCAAAAAATGGTATCTGAATTAGTAATTGTTACATATAAACATATAGTCGTAAAACATGTATACCTTTGAGTAGTAGATTTTTTTGCAAGCTAATATAGTGAGACTATCCTAGAGTATCACTACCAGACATGGCTGATTGACTCAGGTTATCTACATGATTTTTAACCTTTTTTGTGTAAATGACTCACTATGTCAGGTTACAATAATGTATCTCAAACCCATGAATATGGATATTAGAGGACTAAAGAACACATCTAATATTTACATTTTGTTTATGATATATCTATAATTACTTAATTTAAAAATATATAACTTTTGTGAAATTAGTGTGTTATCAAGCAAGGTTTGCTTAGTCTAAGATCCGAACTTTGGAACTTTAAAAAAAATATTTGACGTGTGGTGTCTTATTTGGTTTTCAATGGACGTTTCAACTTTAATACTATTTTTTGGGGTACAATTTTTTTGTGATATTAACCTATATTATATGTTCAAAATTCCATTTTAAGTCTGGTTAAGTTGTCATACTATGTACTTTCTTTTTCTAATCAGTTAGCCATTAAAGGTATCATCTCTAGACCACTTTGGTAATTTTTATTTATTTTTATATCTTATTACTCCCAAGATATAACCAGAGCTGTCTCAGTTATCCTAGATTTTCTTGTACTTTTTGATTTGATATATTAAGAAAAATGTGATTCCCTAAGGAAAAAATGTACTTTTATTTTATGCTATTTTAATTCGCTAGCATGTTTAACATATCTCAGATTAATGTACTGACATATGTTAAATAGATGCATCCAACTGCTCTGCCTGTCCTGGCTTGCATGTTAACAAATGTCAGTTTGAATTGTCAGCTAATATAGCTTGGGCAGCTGTTTTGCTTTATACTATCTAGCCCATATAATGTGTGGTAATGGATATAAAAAAAAGGAAATATGATGACTGACATATACCTGCTACAATGATTTCGCTTTAGTATAATTCTCCTAATAAAATGTAGTGGGAATATCTCAAAATTAAAAGGTATGTTTTTATAAAAAAAATACAATAAAAAATAAATAATAAACCAAACAATCATGGTCTACAACCCATTGTCGTGACATATGTAGCATTCGAAGTCAAGAAGAGTTAATACTTTCACTGGCAGAGGTACCAGTAGATTATTGCTTTGCAATATTAATATAATCAACTCAATGATTGTGATTTATTAACACCATTTGGTCCAGTCTAGGATGATGATAAGTCTAAAAGCAACATTATTTGAGCTGATAACATTAAGGTTTAGCCAATAAAATTTGTGTTGGGCAACGTTGGTTAATATTTCATAGACCCTAGGTTTCATGTGTTGTTTAAAGACCAATTATTATATTCCTTATTTGTAACGCGTCAACATATACCATAGCGCTATACAAGTCAGAAACAATATTAACACAGTGCAAAGGAATGGAGGGCCTTGTCTTTGAGCTTAAAATCAAACAATCACAGTGCTTTCCCTGAACAGGTTGGCTGCTATTGTTGGATACTTACAGCCTTATTAAATTGCGATTTGGCCAATTGAATAGGGCTCTATATAAGCACAGATCATATTTTTTTTACAGAAGTTTTTAGTTAGTGAAGACCTTGTTTTTGGATAGAAGTTCACTAACTAAAAACTTCTGTAAGAAAATATGCTATGTGCTTATATAGAGCCCTATTCAATTGGCCAAGTGTACAGGTGTGACAGATGACAAGCAATGAGCCTGCTTTGGATAGCACAATTTCTTCTGCATGTTAAGCATGAATAAGATTATTAAGTGGTGTAAATGTAAAAATGGTATGAAAAATGTGTTAAAAAATAGCGAATGCAAAATAACTGCTACTAAGTTTTATAATGAAATTAATAATAATAACAATAATAATATAATGAGTTAGTATTTTTTCTTCTCTATCTTTTAAGGTTTATAGAATATTTCCAAAAATATATTGCAAAGGCATTTTGTTAAAAAAAAAGTTTAGCAAACTTTTAAAAGTAATACTTTTAGGTGAAAACTGCCTTATCTTATAAATGCTTTTTTTTTTTTTTTTTACAAAAAAAAAACAATATCTAAATATTTCTAAACACAAAAAAGCAAACGGAAAAACTTTAATATATTATATTCAAGAATACCTTAGAAATAAGACCTATAATTCAGTTATTTTAATTAAATTAACTCATGTGTATGAGTTAATTTGGATTTCTTACTGCATTACAATGTGGAGTGCATATTACATTTCAGAGTTCCTCATTATCCTTCAGTCTGCTTTAAGGCACTTCATTTGAAATACGTAATTATATTTTTAATAGCTGGCATATTTATAGCTACAGAATACACTCAACATGAGTCATATCAGCTCATACAAGGTTAAATTTGATTGATACATGGATGAATTGATGGATTTTGTTTAACGTTGAATTAAATTACTATGCAATATATATCTAAAATATACAATCGGCATGGAAAGTGATAACTAACCCAAATTATGAACTTTGTTTTCAATTTGGGGAGAGCACTATTCCTCTATTATTATAAAGCATATATAGCTGTTCTGCATATTATACATCAACTCATCTACAAAGTCTTGATCATGGCCAAAATTTGTATTGTCTTGATAAGCTAGTGTAACAACTATCAGAAAGTTTGGATTCAATCCAGTACTCCTGCCAGAGAATCTAACCCATTGTTTTGTTTTTTTCAGCTATTGAAGTCAACCTCCAGAAAGCCCTGGCAGAAGCCTCTGAGACCTGCACACAGGAATGCCTCATCCTAGGCCATTCTGACAACTGCTGGATGCCACCATCGCTTACTCAATTCCAGCAGTCCAACCCGCCTTTGCCAACATTCGGTTTTCAGCAAGGATGGGGAAGAGGAAGTAGACCGGATGGAGTGCACACACTTGGAAGGCCAGCACCCAAGGATGATATTGACAAAGGGGCGTCACGACCCCAGTTTTACAACACATGTGAAAGACACTGTACTATTGAAGATCCATTAAAATTAATTCCATTGGCAAACTTCACCCCATGCCAGCAAGCACCAGGTTCAGGGAGCAATTCTATCTTTGTACATGAGCACCAGCTCTAAAGTATATCTTATGTAGAAGCAATTTCTGTCTTTACATGTGAGTCAGATGTATATAGTCACCGCTTAACACATCATATACACATATGTAAATGTAGGGGAGCGTGTATATATACATATATATACATATATATATATATATAAATATATATATATATATATATATATATATATAAATATATATATATATATATATATATATATATATATATATATATATTTATATATACATATGGATTTTAGTTTAGAATTCCGTATACCTGTATTAGCACTGCTACTTGTTAGAAAGATGAACTATAGAGTAAAACAATTTTATGGTTCTAATAGTTTTGCATTACAATACTAATTATCCACCACCTTCTTATACTGTTTCTTGTACTGACTTAGTAGAACACAGGACACCATATTTTACAATATGTATTTAGTTTGTATATTGTATATAGAACATTTTAAACCTGTTTATTTAGCATATAAAATGGTAAGCGTTAAATCAATCAGCATACCGACACAGTGTGTTGATATCCAGCTCTTTTCTGTAGAACATATCTATGTAAAATATTGTGTATGCAAAGACGTTAAAAACAAGGCTATACAGCTTTCACTGGAGATTTCTTTATTTTTTTGTTAAATTCAATTAATTGCTTATTACATTCATTAGCTTTGCATAATGTGCAGAAAAAGCATGTTATCTTGACCTGATTAGTGTGTACTTGGCTCATGCCGCCAATGACCACTGCATGACTAGAATAACCTAACCTACTAGAGAGGACTCCCTAAGCAAAGACATATATTTCAGTTAGTATAACATTTCAGGTTACATACTACTTATATCCATCTGTAAGTTTAAGAGGTTAGATCTTAAAGATACACCAAAACAAATCTGACATTTTGTTTTAAGCAATGAAAAATAACCATATCATCTATTGATAATGTGCCTCGCACTATCGCTGTTTATACAATATATCCACTATAAAGCACCCACACAGTGCAGACTAAGTACAGTATTTAGACATATGACTTTAGTGCTAGATGAAAAAAATATTCTCAAATTCTTTCCTTTTAGTGCCGTGGTTACCAATTCATACCTTCAGGACCCAAGAAGTTTAGGATATCCAGGACTGAGCAAACTCAAGTTAGTCATTTTGATTAAGCCACTAAACTCGGACAGTTGTAGAATGCACTCTGTAGATTTCTGCAGAATCTATTGGATCAAATAAACTTTGTTTTTGCTTTCTTTCAAATCATTGAGATAATAGAATGCAGAAAACTGCAGAAAGCATGGCGAGTATGATTTAACTCATCCCAAACTAGCTTGTTGGATTATCCCGAGGCCTAGAGACGGATTCTAGAGATGTTGGGAAAATGAAAAGCGACGTCAACTGGAAAATTGTCCACCTTGGGATTCTGATGTTTTATACAGAAACTGAACTTTTTATCTGAAGAATATCACTGTAGACATGCTGATGACAGTTTTCTCATTATAAGTGATTTAGTTATCCATCGGCCAACTATGTCTAAGATGGCAATGAGTCAGCTTGTTCAGCTTTTCCATTACAAAGCCACAAAAAAAATCAGCAAAAGTAAAACAGTGGGGTGTAGTTTAAGAGAACAGGGAAATAAAAGAAGCAAGAAATTGAATTGCAGAAGAAAATATAGTGCAGTTGGACTAACCAGAATATATGAAGGCCATATCCAAGTGCGCCTAATGCAATGTAAAATGTGAAGATGTATTTTCGCCTGCAGAGCAAGTCAAGTCATCACAATTCTATGGTGTTCAAAATGGTCTGCACAAGCAGAGCACCACCCAAGCCGCACAGACGGCCTTCCGAGTCCATGCAGAGAGTGGTTGTTTGAGATGCTGCGATTACATTGGACTTTAGGCACTTTTCCTGTGTGATCATCACTACAAACGTCTTATGATAGCTGTAACAGGTTTGCATTTCATGTCTTAAAGTAATGCTGCCTGATGTGAGGCTCATTCAAACACAAATAGATGCAGAGTAGATGCCTTTTGAAGATATAAATGAATTATAGCCTCAGCATTCGCCTGGCATTCAGCTTTCTTCAGCCTTTGAGAGTCAAGCTTGTTTCCCACTGACTGACTCACTCAGCAAACTTTCAGAGGGAATCAAATTAACAATGAAAAAAGAACATTCCTGCCCATTTGGAGATACATTCTACTATAGGGTACTGGGCTTGAAGAATAAAGAAATCTTGTGAATTTAGATTGGGTAGATTTCTGTGTAAGCTTCTTAAATGTTACCTTATCTGTAGTTTACGGACAAAACTTTCTGTGTAAAAATGCTGTAATTTATTCGCTCGTATGCTTATAGAAATACCACTTGTTGAAGGATCCAATTGAATGCTGAAACAGCTTGTGTTCTCTCCGTGACCAGCAAATATTAGTAGAGTTGCAATTTTGATATTGTCCCCACTGTAAATTTTTTGGGAAAAAAACAATTTATTTTCAATGTGCAGAACTGCTTTACTATCATTTTGATCAGCTAAGAAACCTAAAAAAAAAAATATTCAACTATGTACCTTTTCTGTTACTCTTTTTCATATATATATATATATATAGAATTCTCCTGTGGCGCACTGAATTCAAGTTGCATGTATAAAATGGGAAATAAATGTTAATTCTAACAGGACTTGAATCCATTTGCTGTGCTATTCACTTCAGATGTCATGTTAACTTCCTAATTGTGTTTCTATGTCAGCAATAAATAAATGTTTAAAAATCATACCTAGGAGTTTGGAATATATATTGTACATCATATTTATTAAGAAAAGGGTAAATTAATGTATTGTTTTGGCATTAAAAAGGTGATATCTGAATCAGAATATATATTCTGATTAATGTATTAAATGTTGGAAAAACCTCACATTTGTAAAATATGTAGTTTAGTGGTTCCTTAACCAATTCAGTCCATGCGTTACTTTTGTGGCCTTAAAAGTATTAATGGAACCCTGAAATAACTCACATCACCCTACACTATAATATGACTCCCTAGTATCCAAAACAGTCACCAGAATATTAAATTCCATATCCAAGTCTCATGACTTTTTTTTAAGATCACCACAAAGTCTTTTAGGATACCTTCTGGAAAATCCACTGGTCACACGTTTGAGCTTCAGGAGTTCCATGGAAACACTATATAGATGTATAGTTTTAATTTGGCTTGTTGATGGTTATTTTCAATGAGATTTATAGGGCCTCATTCAATTGTGATTTGACCAATTGAATAGGGCTCTATATAAGCACATAGTATATTTTTTTACAGAAGTTTTTACTTAGTGAACTTCTATCCAAAAGCAAGGTTTTCACTAACTAAAAACTTCTGTAAAAAAATATGCCATGTGCTTATATAGAGCCCTATTCAATTGGCCAAATCATATTTGATTGAGGCCCCAAGTATGTTAAGCATCTTAAATGGGAAATAAGGGGGCATGTTTTGAGTCTCATATCCAATTTGGCTAATTGAGTAGGGCTCTATATAAGCACAGAGCATATTTTTTACCGACATTTTTAGTATGGGAACTTCTATCCTAACTCAAGGTCTTCACAAACTAAAAAATATATGCTCTTTCCTTATATAGAGCCCTATTCAATTGGCCAAATCGCAAATGAATGAGGCCCCAAGGGCCTCATTCAAATGCAATTTGGCCAATTGAATAGGGCTCTATATAAGCACAGAGCATATTTTTTTTACAGAAGTTTTTAGTTAGTGAACTTCTATCCAAAAGCAAGGTCTTCACTAACTAAAAACTTCTGTGAAAAATATGCTCTGTGCTTATATAGAGCCCTATTCAATTGGCCAAATCATATTTGATTGAGGCCCCAAGTATGTTAAGCATCTTAAATGGGAAATAAGGTGGCATGTTTTGAGCCTCATATGCATGTCACTATCCAGCAATAGTGGAAACACTGTTTATTGAGAAACTATGGCCCTCATTCAATTTCAATTTGGCCAATTGAATAGGGCTCTAAATAGGCACATAGCATATATTTTTTAAAGAAGATTTTAGTTAGTGAAAACCTTGCTTTTGGATAGATGCTTACTAACTAAAAACTTCTTTAAAAAAATATGTTATGTGCTTATTTAGCGCCCTATTCAATTGGCCAAATTGCAATTGAATGAGGGCCTATATAAGGTAATAAACAGGTCTTCTGAAGTGCCTGAGTCATATGGGTACTCAGAATGGCATTTTATTTCCTTGCTGGTTGTACCTACAACAAATAGTTAATGACAAAAAGTGTCCACCCTCAAAATAAATGTAACCTGTGCTTCAAGTGTGTATTGTTTGGTGCTAAATTATTAGGGATATTTGCCATGCAAAATGTGCCTCTAGCCAAAATATTCATGCAATAGAAAACAACTGTATATATAATAACTCATGAAAAAAGTTGATTTGATGTGGCATAAGAATAACTGGATCACTCTCTGTTGAAATATCAATTAAAGAGTTAAGATATGAGGGAGCAGCTAATTCATGGTAAAAATATCTACGTTGAATATCAATACTACAAAACTAAATTACACTTTTTTAATAACATTCCACAGCAAATGTGATTGTGTCATATTTTTCACTCAATTGTGGCCAGTTGTGTGTATATTTAATGGAAATAAATATAACCTTTCACCAGTATATTATTTTGTTTTCCAGTGTGCACAGCTCCTAATGATAGTGTAGATCGTATAATAAAAACTACTATCGTAAAAAATCTCATTAGAGCTTAGAACATCGTAGCTCAGATGACTGACTGTTAGATCATTACATTTATGACAAAGCCGTAAAGGTGAACAATGTGAAATTTTTATGTCAAACATGTATATTTTGGACAAACATGAGAAATACAAATATATCAGTTTTTGACTTTGGTTTTATTAATATTTGTTAGCGAAAACATTTTATGTACTTATATTTACAGTAAAGGAAAATTAGTAAGTAAATACAAGAATAGAATTATACCAATATAATTTGATATTAGACACAATGAGACAATAGACTCAACTCAAGGAGAGGTTATAGTGTATATTATCATTTGAATATTAAAAAAGTAAAAAAGATAATTTGAAATTATTGGAAAAAAACTGTTTGCAATTTGGGATTCTTTTTTGTTATTTGTTTATATGGTCCTATAATGTCACCTTTAAGTGTTCTTTCAAATATACACTAAAATTATTTTTTTAAATGTTTTGTATATCTTAGAAGCTGCCACATGATATTGAGAGTGTTAGCACACATCACAAAACTGTAGATACTTGGTGTAAATTTGTTAATAAGATCTAGATTTTGTTTCTCATTAAAACTTTATTTATGTGTTTCATAAGAAAATACACAAAGCCAATTTTTTTGAGAGAAATACTAAGACACAATTATAAATCTCTTCAAATTAAAGGCTCTGTTTACATATAATAACCATATGCAGTTTAGTTATATTAACTATTACATTCTGTTGTTAGAGCTACAATTGTGTTCTGTTCTCAAATAGAAGAGGACGTTTGATGTGAAAAAGTGTTCTATTGGTGAAATTCAAAAGTACAACTAATTGATGCAAATGTTCCTACTTCTTATCTATTTGCATTTCTAAAAAAAAATGTTTACTTAATTTTGAGGGCAGTTATAATGAAAATTAAAGTGTGAGAATTTTAATACAAAAAGCAGAAAGTATTTACTAATTGATGACAGCTATGACGTATTTACACAATATCCATAAATGTTAAAGGGTGTAGTAGACTCTGTTTTTCTAATTACCGTATAAACTATCATCAAATTCACTGCAGATTATACACTCTTTTTAATTAGGTATCAGACTGGTGTTATTATTAGAATCAAATAAATTCAGTAAATTGAAATCAATGTTTTCTTTATTACAGACAGTAGCAGATTTAATAAATTGAGATTTGGCCAATTCTAAAGGGCTATATATAAGCATATTTTTTTTTACAGAAGTTTTTAGTTAGTGAACTTCTATCCAAAAGCAAGACTTCCGTAAAAAAATATACACTGTGCTTATATAGAGCCCTATTCAATTGGCCAAATCGCAATTTAATAAGGTAATAGGTATTTAAAAAGACTTACAAACAAGACTAAACTAAAATAGAAAGAAAGGAACTGGGAAGAAGTGAAAGATAAGGAGAAAAAGAGTAGAGATGGTGAATAGAATAATCCATAAATTTATAGGATGCACATTCCACATTCACACTGTCCTGCCCCCATGTAGTTAGTTCTTCACATAGGGCCTCATTCAATTGCGATTTGGCCAAAAGAAAAGGGCTCTAAATAAGCCCATAGCATATTTTTTTTAAATAAGTTTTTAGGTAGTGAAGACCTTGCTTTTGGATAGATGTTTACTAACCAAAAACATCTTTAAAAAAATATGTTATGTGCTTATTTAGAGCCTTATTCAATTGGCAAAATTGCAATTGAATGAGGGCCATAGAGAGAAAATAATCTGTGATAAGCTGGACTTTTTCAGGGGGTTGGTATCCAGCTGGAGTTTGGTATTCTGCTTGAGTGCCATAGGGACTGGTTTATAGTGGAAGATTACAGTCCAGAGTGCATTGAAGAAATATTCCTCATCCATTTGAGCACTGTCCAATTGGATTTACAATCTGTTTGATTTATCTGTTTTAATGACCACTCTGCGTGTTCAACTGGAAAGTTAACTCTTTATAGGCCCGTCCTCTCAGTAGCAAAATGTTTTGCCATGGTTCTTGGATCTCCATTGTGCAATGAATGTAGTCCATGAATTTATAATTTTTGCATACATTTCCATAATCCATGATGTTATAACTAATACTATAATTAAACATATATATATGTATAAGTCTATGATGTCATAATTTCACATAAATGTCCATTAGCCCATAAAACCTATTAAAAACACTGATAAATGAATTGCTGATTAACAAAGTCGTTTACATTAATGTCCAAAGAAACAATCAATATATCATTCATGTATCTTCTGTCTGACCTAAGCATTGACCCTACAATTGCCTTTATTTTAACCCACAACTAGCACTATCCTGAATCTGACATGTCAGTACACATATAATTATCCATACAATATATTTATAACATCGGTATGTTCTGTATAAGTGACAGTAGATTGGCCATATTCTAGTCTAAGGTTAAATTGCTTATTTATTGATCTGAGACATTATCCTTAGTAAAAGTTGCTGATTAACAGAGAGCTGAATATAATTAATAATCAATAAACAGCTTTATTATATAGGCAGACCACCACCATATCACATTCAATATTCTTTTCTGATGCAAGTGAGTAACATTATTGATATATTTATTTCACAAAGCATCAAGAAATACAGATTTAGTAGCAATGGAAGAGACATTTTTCTGAAGGTCCTGACAGACATTGGCTAATAGTTGATTTATTATCTATTTTTAAAGACAAATGAGTAGAACAAGAGCTTTTTTATGGCCCTCGAGACACTGCAAAATTAAAATGTCGTCAACAATATGTATAGTTCCTATAAGGCAAGAAGCATTCTTGCAGCCAAAAATAATTTTCCAGGTCGATAGGACAATTTTTTGTTTGCATGACCACTCACAAAGTGACCTCATTTTATCCCTTTTCACCTTGGTTCTAATAATATTCTCAGCCCACAGATAAATTGCCCCAATTTTGCACAATTTAATCAAAAACTCAGTCAGACATTATTCTTCAATCTCTCTTTTGGAGCGGGAGATATCTTCTTCCTTCCAGTGGAATGACACAGAAATAACCTTAAGGTCATTACAGTATTTTTATTTTTGGCATTTAGATCTGTCCATGTTTTGTAGCCATAGTGTTTTGTGGAGCTCTCTCTCTGTCTTCATCTTAACTCTCCTCTCGATACCCTTTCACTAAAACTTTTTCTTCTATATCCTCTCACCAACATCTTCTTTCTCTGCTATCCATGATAATAAAAATGTTACAGTATATAACAATGCTGGAAATTACTTGCGTTTTTGTAACCTACAATACTGCATGAATCAAAGTAAGACTGATAATAAGGGACTTCCAATCTAGTGTTAGCCACCCCAGCATTACAAAGGTTGCAGGAGACTGTGTTATACCCCTCCTCCAATCTCTGGTTGCCCCAAATTTCCACTACCCTGTGGAATACAAAAAAAAATATTCATACCATGCTTCATTACCCATTGATTGATTCATCTTCATCAGCCTGGAATAAATACTCCAAAATCTTTTTGTTTTGTTTACTTTATTTGTATTATTGTTTTGTTCACTTTATTTGTATTATTTTTTAACATGCAATCATAATAAACTTAAATATTAAAATATCAAAAATCATAGTTTAAAAATTAGACTAAACCTTTTATCAATACACTTATGTGTGTGGAGAGCAGAATGTCATTGACAAGGGAGGTCTTGGGTGGATATGGGTGAGGAAGGAGTAGGCATATAAATGTTTGTTTGAATGTGAGGGAATAGAAAACCATACTAAATATCAGATGCCATGACACAAAAATATGTTTATAATAATACAAACGGTATATGTGCTGTTATGCATACATAAAAATATATTTCAAGTTTTCTTACAGTCTCCCTTATAATAACAATCATGAATCTGACTATTAACGTACAAATTATACATTAGACCTATGATTTCCGACATAATGCAAAGTGTATATATGGATCAAATGTTTCTTATAATTACATAATAAACATTTCACTTGGAAAAGCTAATCACCCAGTGACAAGGCACTCTGCACCATGTGATCCATATTATAATTAACACATTTTAGCAAATAACCATAAGGTTCATTGCTTTAGACAGCATTGAGACCCATGTAACTACAGCATCTTAAAGTAAATGCTTTGTAAGATCAAGATAGTGAATTTAAAGAAAGTAAAAATAAATAAATATAACCATTGGTTTCATTATATTAAACTGGGTGCATCAATATATTCTTTTATAACCAGATTTTTCATCAGTTAGGGGACCCGCATTATAAGACATAAGCACTTGCACTCACTAGTAAACTAGTAAACATTAAGGCCCTCATTTTATTATCGGCCGTAAATCGGCCGCAAAGCTGCGATTCCTTGCGGGGCTCCCGTTACCTTGCAATTCAAATATACAGCGCCGCAAGGATATCCCCTTACGGCCGGCCGCATATCTTGCAACCGGCCGTAAGCTCAGAAATCTTTAAAAGCAAAAATAAATTCAAGACGGCACTGTAAAGCTCTGTAAATGCTAGGGATCATAATGGGGGACATGAGGATTAATACCCCTCTCAAGCCGTTTAAGATCAAAGGCTTTCCTCCAGCGCGTGCGGCCGCAAGGGATAACAAGGCGCCGGCCGCAAGCCTGCCGGAGTCCCCGGCCGGAAGGGAATAGAATAGGCAAATAGCCTGCGGCCGGTCCTTGCGGCCCCGCATCTCCTACGGCCGATAATAGAATGAGGGCCTAAGAGTCTTTTGTGTTTTTCACTGTACATTTTTGAGCAATTTTAGCAGATATTCCCGTTTCATATAAATAATCACAATAATTCCAATAAAACATATACTGTGCAACACTCCCAGCATTGCAATCTTCGACTCAAAGCACGCAGCAAAATTAGAAAAAATGACAATGCTCTCAATTCTCCCATGGAAATACACACAATTTTCCTGATTTGGTTAACAAGTCTTTTTCATAACATCTTAATTAGTTTTTCTTCAACATTACCGCTACTAATGGTCATTTCTCTTCAGCTTCCAACTATAAAATGATATTTTGACATGTGCAATGATAGCAATTTTGCAAGGCAGTTTTTCCAAATTGCATATATCCAAGCCTACTCTTTTGGGAAAAATTAGTTTAAGCTCCATCTGTAGAAAAAAAATGATCACATCACGGGTTGCTCGTACAGGCATCTCACACTGAATATATTGCACAGAGCTAAATGTATTGTACTTTCATAAACCATTTTGATAGTGATGACACCTCTAACGCACACCATTTATATATTACAGCTGAATTTATAAGCAGTTACTTGTTAATAATTCTTTGACAGGTATTTTATGTAACGGCAGAAAACAACAGTTTTTTTCTAAAGAGATTTAACAATTTTTGATGTATAAATGCTTTTTTAAGCCCTAGCTTCTGCTTAAATGCAGCTCTTACTGCAAAATATATTTTTATGTGCTGTAGTTATAAATGAAATGTTTTTTTTTCCACCAAATTAATTATACAGTAGGAATAAATTTAGGTTTCTGCTCCATGGAGCAGATTTGTAATATTAGTCCCACAGAGAAATGTGTTTGGAAGTTGGGATAATTTTCTTTGCATCACATTTGAAAGTTCTTGTACTTTAGTTGTTGCATAAAATGTATAGATTTCATATGTACTAATTCCACTTGATGGAGAGGGATGTGTTGCAAAGCTTATGAATTTAAAACCCATGTGATTTCTACCATTTGTATACAGTAAATGAATTTAAGAAACTAATGCCTGGTTTGTAAATATAGTTTAAGTACAGGGTTATAATTAGTGTCAGTCTATTTTGCTGTGATAATTCCTATGTGCTACATATCTTTAGCAGGATTTTTTGAGATCTTTTATTCTCTGCAAATATTTGTATTCCCTAACAATATACAGATATTAAAAAAAGAAACAAGATGAAACAAACAGCTTGGTAAAAATTACAAATAATCAAGGTTCCGAAATAATGGTATCTTTGTAAAGTCCTTTGAATTCTCCCAAGCCCTATAACCAATCTTTAATATAAAGATATCAATGAAAATATATTATAAAATTATTCAAAATAAACAAATATATAAGAAGAAAGAGAATAAAAAGAATAGCTTAGGTTCCTTTGATTGCCGCATCTAATTTATGTTATTGTAAACAGGAATATTCATTGCTAGTGTTTTTCGCCCTATGCTTTTTAGGCAGCACATTTCAAGTGCTTTGGAAAATTGTGTCTTTATATACAGAAATGTCTATATACAGAGACGTTGCTGTTTGGAAGTGTGGGTGACACTACATTATCTGACACACTGTAACACACAAACTTTAATATATATTTGTTTGTCTGTATGTGTTTGTGTATGTAAGGATAGGGTGTAGAAAGGAGAAAATAGTAGCAAATGGGCACAGGGTGGGAGTCTAGGGCACCAACAAAAATTAACTGCACTGCTGATAATGCAATGACCACACCTAAACTCCAGCATTACTAGGAACAGTAAAAGGTTATAACGTTTTATAATATACTCAACTAATCAACGTTTGCATCCAATGGTACCCATATTTTATCATACAGTGGAAACCTACAAGTATTTTGATTTTGTAGTACACATCCTGTTTTTAGTTTAAGAGAAGGAGTGAGCAAACATTCGAGCCATGCTGCATTTTTATCCATGCACATGCAATCTGTGATGATGACCTACTACTTCTCTTGGGCTTGATAAGAACCTAGTTCAAACCTACCCAGTAGGACCACCTGGTTCATGGTATATCCCTGATTGCAAAATCAGAACCAACCCAGCATACATCCACCAAAGCGCCCAGTAGACCACAGGAACCAATATAGCCAACCAGTCAATGTTACCAACTGTACCAAGGACCCATGCAGATTGAACAGTAATAATCCCGTTAGTAAGGATTATTATATCCCTCAGGTTGAAACATACAAGTAAATTATGTAGTTCGAACTGACAACTATTTTATTGGTGAACGCAGAGCAAATGTAAACAGAACAGCTACCAATTATAATTCCCAACCCAGACAAACATAGAATTAGCCAATCGCCCTTGCCCTTGCTCTTGGCTGGGGGAGGAAGCTGTCCATAAAATTATGTCATCCCCTGATTACCCCTGCTGGCCAAGGGCCATGCTGACTGCAAGCCTTAATCATTTCTTGGTAACCAAGTACCCCCCAATTTGTGGCCCCTTCTCTGTGAGCTCCACATATTTTATTATATTCTGCTTTTCAAGCCTAAACATGAGCACAGTAAATCATATTTACTCCTAGGGAATTTGTACTTAGTAGATAATAACATTGCACCCATGCTTATCCAGGTATAGAGATTAAAGAGGGGTTAAACATTATGCCACAACTCTAGTTTTATTAAAATATTATTAATAAGATTACACGAGCACTCCACCCCCCATTGCTTTGTGACTGTCTCTAAATTGCTAGGGCTTTTGAACCTTGTTTGCCTAGGGAAAGGGGAAATTCATATGTTTGTGTTGTAAACTAGTGTACCGTCGGTCAGGAAGCCCTCACCATTTATGTGTGTGTGTGGCGGCGGGGGGGAGGGGGGGTTGTAATTTCTTTTGCAGACATGGTGTCTAATTAGCCTCTTTTATGTACTGGGCCAGCCCTCCCCCTATTACTTTTCTGAAATAAATCTACCCAAAACTAGGTAACCGCATAACTGAAGCCCTTCTTCCCTTAGGGCCCCTAGTAATACACTTTATTGAACTCCCTGGGAAAAATGCAACATTTCAATACTGCTTACCATCAATAAATTCACCCAATAATACAATAACTCTGATTAACCCCATATTGTGGTCAACTCCATGAACAGCATGGCTTACCCACACAGCATGATACACAACAATAATGTAGCTATCAAAGGACAAGTGTCCAGATTGATAATGATTGAATACCAGAAAAATAAAAAGGAAAATAGTATAGGTAAATAGCATTGATTTGAATGGTATGCCCTATTTGACAATCATTTCTTATTTCAGTTGCTCTAGACTTGCCATTGCTGGTCAGGAAACCTGTCTCAAGAAATGATGGAATTAATTACATACATGATGAACTTGATCTAGAAGAACAAAAGAAAATATTAGGCTTTCCTAATACTAGTCTTTGCTCCTCCCAAAGGTGGAAGCCCCAAATTTGAAAACGCATGTTCTAGAGTGCTGGTTCTCAACCTGTTTTATCTGGAGACCACATGTTTACCTTTCCTGTCCAAAATAGGATGCATGGTTGTCAGTAATATTGTGGTAACATTTTTTCTAACTAATAGGAATGATATTTATGAGTTCAGTATGAATTTATAGAAAAATATTCACTGTATGCAAAATAACATGTATTTATAGTAACAAAGCAAAACAACAATCTATTTATGAGGACTAGCAAAACAATTCACATTTATGGATAATCGACCAGATAAAAATAATAGCAACACATGAGATTTTATAAAGCACAAAACACCACATTTTTACCACAAACAAAAACATAAAATTTAAACCGCAATGATATAACATATTTAAAACTGCATAATCAATGTATTTAATAAAATGACCAATAATCACATATATAGTAAAATTAAGTAGCAATCAGGGTATAGAAGTTATAAGCCAAAATAGAAAAAAAACATTATGCAAATTCGAAAATTATGATGATAAAATATTGTAATATGCAGGCAATGAAATGTATCTATAGATATAATATAATTATGGTACAGTTTGTAATATAACTGATTTTCGTAAACAAAATCAATTTATCTGTTTTATACAAAAAGACACAAAGTGAATTATGGGTTGAAAATCATAGCCAGATTATGATTAACAATATCTTAAAGTTTGTATTCATTTGATAAATCAGAAACAGACAAAGTGTATATAATATGAATTTCAATTATATCACAAAATATTAGAAAATAAAACTATACTTTATCAATATAGAGGTATAACATAGGCTGCAGTCTGTTGGATTTTGTAAGCTTTTTAAATCGGATCTGTTTGTATGCCCAAACATTTTCCATGTGTTTCTTTCAAGATGACTCCAGATACCTTTTCTTTGTCTTAGTGCCTATCTATATACCCACATCTCCTACCACTAGCTACCTTCTTTTGCAGGCCACATGTATTCTCAGAGACAATAAAAGAATGAGGTCATAGCTATGCAGTGCACAATGGGATAGGAATCACAGTGAACTAACAGGAAAACACAAAATATAATAACCTGTGATACTAGAGGGCACTCTTGTTTCATAAAATGTTAACCCAAAAATGGCAGCATTCCTAAACTAACCTGTTTTAACCTGGAATTAATAAATAAAAGTAGTAATAGCATATTCTTAACAGTTTAATGCAGAGACGGACAATTGTTTTATACCAAAGAGAAGTTTTTTTAAATGGAAAAAGATACCATTCTAGACAGACTTATCCAAGAAAAAACTCTAATGTCTATTTGTCTATAGGAAATTAGGGAGTATGAATCTAATGTATAAAACGAATCTCTTAAAATTAGTTAAGAAATGTTGAAATAATGTCCATAACATAGAACAAATAACAATTGGAAGTATGTTTTAGTGAGGAAACTTGTAAAATTGTGTTTAACACACAGAAACCCCAGAGGCACATATACCTCTATATATATATATATATATATATATATATATATATATATATATATATATATATATATATATATAGGTATATATAATACATATATATATATATATATATACATATATATATATATATATATATAGGTATATATAATACATACATATATATATATATATATATATATATATATATACAAAGAATACATAAGAGTATCATATTATAATAATAAAAAAATAAATGAACACAATTTTAATAACTACAAATGTTTCAACACAGTATATAACTCTGTAGCTTATGATGACATGATAAATATGATTAAAGTATAGGGCATTAAGGTACTAAATATGTCCAATTACTTAATTACTTTTCCACATTTCATTATGTAGAACATGCAAGTGTATCTTGAAAACAAACTTGTTAAATATAGATAATTTTCCTACACAAAATCAAGAACTATTGTCGAAAGCAATGCACTCATCAACTCTTCCTTTTCGCTGTACACATACAGTATATGCACTCCTTCTTTCCCTCATATTTGCCTCTATTTTATTATTTACCTCCTTTTCAAATTGTGTCCTATTCGTCATTCTCTCTTCTTTCCTGTGCCAAATCTACTAAGGTGTGAAGTTTGGAGACATCTTGAAGAACCCCTTGAGTATCCAGATTTCAGATTTTGAAGAGTTCTCAGAGCTTCACACTACAGTAAATTTTGCCTTATTTCTGTGAACAAGACTTCAATTTTAAAAGCAGATCAAATTAAAAACTTTAAACAGATATATATATATATATATATATATATATATATATATATATATATATATCAGTGAAATTAAATATTAAGTATTTTAAGACCCCCTTAGTTTTATCTATTACTTTTTTAAAGTCATATGTTGTGCATTATAACAGAAAATCAATTACTGATATAAAAATGTATGAAAGCTACAGTTTCAGTACTTTATTCAATATCTAGAAATGAAGAAAAATATAGTCCACAAATTGATTCAGCATTAAAAAGACATGTATTGCTTCAAGCATAAGTCAGTTTGCAAAATCCTAAAAAAGTGTCTTCAAAAGGTAGTGCCATAAAAAAAAAGAGTAAAAAAGGTGCGCAATATCATGCACCTCTCACTTTGATTATAGGAAGCCGTTGAACGTCTCCTGCAACTGAAGTATCAGGATCACTTGGACAGCTGACATTCCATTCAACCCAAAAGCTTCAAATTTTCTCTTTTTATCTGCGTTATTTTGGAAGAAGGTGATCAGTTGCAGACAAGTTATTTTAAAAATTTCAACAGCAAAATGTGCGCAGTAGACAGAAGATGGAAGTCTTTTCAGTTGAAAAAAGAAATAGTTTTACACAATCTAAAAATATTGAATTATTCTTGATTTAAAATATAATTTTCATAACAATCAATATGGCCATCTAATCTGTCAGTTTCATGTCTTAAAATCTCTAGATAGATTAATGTATGTCACAGGTAGATTCCTTAATATTTTTATACCTACCATTTACACAAGAAGGTGGTTATTGTCTACCTATCTGCTACCCTTTCGATAAGTATTTTATACATTCACATCAACTTTTCTATCTTCATCTTCCAATAATGACTTATTATTTTGTAATATTCCTTTTGTTCTCAAAGATACTCAGTCTAGTCTCACCCAATAGTGTCATCCAGCCCCAAAACACCAGGCAATTATACCATAAACAGAAGAAACAGCAAACCCCAGATGTTTGTTTTGGCCTTGATTGGGCCTCGTCAGTGAGACCAAAATGATATACTACAGGATATTTCTCCCTGTGAAGGGCACAAATGAGCTAAAATAGGTTGCTCTCAGAGTGGGTTATCGTGTCCATAGGACTAACCTATTAAGGTTAGTTTTTTCTCTGATGAGCACCTCTGACTTATCTGTTTTGTTTATGCAAATTACCCTTAGAGTTTAGTCTCACAAAGAGGTATAGGGGACTACAGACACGGACCCCTTGCTCCCTGTACCTTAGGGAGTACAGCTGCGCCTCACTGATGAGGCCCAATGATGTCTGAAATGGATCTGGGGTTTGCAGTTTCTCCTGTTCAGGGTAGAATTGCCTGGTATTTCGGGACTGGATCACTCTAGTGAGTGGGACCAGACTGATATACTACATGATATTTCTCCCTGTGAAGGGCACAAGGTTGCTTTCAGAGTGGGTTAGTTCATTCTCTAATTTTGTTTTTTTACTATAATTAAACCTTTAATATATTTCAAGGTTTATATTATGTCACCACTCACCATTCAATATTATAAACTATACACATTAAATTGGTCTTATATGGTTTTGAATATGAATAAATAAACTATTTAATAAAGCAAAAAATAAACATAAAAAATAAATAAATACTGATTTTCCTTGTAGATTTGCTTCATTGTACATTGAATTAATGTAAAACATTAACTCCCAAGTCTCCTTCCGCTACTGATTCCATCATCACAATACTATTCACTGTATGTTGTGCATTGTGGATTTTGTGACCAAATTCTGTTCATCTCATTTTACATGATGCCATTGGACTGTCCTTTGATTTAGATTTTTTCATCATGCTCATCCAGTCAAACGCCTTCTAAGTTGCCTCAGGTATGGCTTGAAAATGTAAATGTCTTGTGCTCTTAAACTCAACAAAGCCATCTTAAACCAAAAATATATAACATGTTTTGAGGAAGTAATTCTAAAATATAAATTGTATTCAAAATAATACAAATACCATATAATTACTTTAGAGAACAGGTACCATATCCATATAAACAATTCAGTAAAGCATATATCATAAAAATAACTAACCGGAAAAGAATCTGTGAATGAATATATATTTGTTAATTACATTTATTTAACTCAAGAAAGAATAAAAAAAAAGTAGAAGAAAGATACACAGTTTGTTGATGGATTATACTTTTCCTATTAACTAGGTCTGTCCAAAAGATGTATCATCTGCAGAGTCAGAGAACTCAGAGGTTTTCCATTACAAATTTAAAATTGAAGTCTTTAACAGGTTTTATGTCTTTACATTTCTGAGATTTTATTTTTTGTGCAAATGCAATAGTATATACACCAAAAAATGTAATTGTCCATTACAATAGATTGATGCATCTTATATGCAAGAGCTTCTATTGCTGGCACATTTCTATATATTTGTAAAGATTTCTTTTGAAAAAAATATTGACTGCTAAATATTACCGGATTTAATGTGTGTGAGTTGCAAATGCTAGAATTAAAATCAATAAAGAGGTGTGTTCAACTTTGAGACATCTATATTGATCACAGTCAATATTTTTGTTTATGTACATATATATATCTGCAGTGTTACCACATAGCTAATTGACGAGACAAAGTGTCACAGGACAAAAACCTACATAGAAGTAAGATAAGTATTACTGTAAGATAAGGAGCTACCCAGTACTGCTTTGTGAGATTACTGAGATGTGCTGAAGTGATTATTAACAGCCAAGAGATAGATACACAGAACCGAAAAGGGTGAAGAACAGTTTGGACCCTGAAATCATTCTGCACTTATCAGGATCTAATACAAGACCCACGATCTGGGCTAGTTTAGAGAAGGGTTTGTCAAGGCTCGTAGATTGTCTAAACTGGATACAGGTAGGTTGAGACCAGTGGTGGGCAGAAAGTTCATAGGTGGTAGGGTGGCAATGTCCAGTAGAAATTCAGAAATTACATATCAGTCAGGAGCAAATACAGATACACCATGGAAATACTGTAGCAAAATGGACTGGCAACATGCTAATGCATCAGCCTCCTTTTAAACACTTAAAGGGATATGGGAGATTTTAATAGGAATATAATATACCTATGCATCTCGTTTTGTGTACTTTATTTTATTAAAAAGTTCTTTAAAGTTTTTTTTCTCCCTAAAATCTTACAAATAGTTCCAAATTGGGTTCTCCCCTCTGAAACTCATCAGGACAATTTACTTGTAAATGCGTGGGTTGCGTGTCTCATAGATACAAATCAATGTCAATATTATGCAACATGTTTCTTGAGAGGGGTCACTGATAGGCTAATTCGAAACACGGCTCTACACACTCTGTGTATTCATGAGCTTCATGACAAAAGCATGAAAACAGTATAATTTTAGGCAGAAAAAAAACAGATATTTTAAACACTTCTTAATAAAATAAAGAACATAAAAGTAAAAGGATACATAGGTATATTATATTTCTAATGTAGTCCAGAAAGCTTCTACATCCCTTTAACGAATAAAAGCTCAAAAGGTGGGAGACTTCAGTCGGGTCCAAAACTTAAATGCATGTATAAGTTTCCTGTGTTTCAAATGTTTGGTAAGAAATGCAGTGATTATTAGTAAAAAAAATATGTGTTATATAGAAAAGTTTAATATACTTATAAAGTTATAGGCAGGAAAGTAAAAAAAAAAAAACAGCTTTGCACACCCACAGGAAGTTTACATAAGCAAGTACACACAGGAAAGCAGCCAGGTACAGAGTTTGACCTCTCAAAGGAAGTACTTGCTGCAGGATGGGTGGTTGGGTGGGGTCTGAGCTAACAGCTGAACGAGAGCGCCAGGATATATATATATATATATATATATATATATATATATATATATATAGAGAGAGAGAGAGAGAGAGAGAGAGGGGGACTACATATCACAGGTTGCTTTGCAACACAGGAACCCCAGAGTTTAATACAAATGTATCAGCTAACATCTGCTTTTTCCTGATTGGCCAAAACAAATTATGAATTGTATGCTAATCTTAGCAGGGATTCTCAGGGGTGTCAACAAACAAAAGCAGAAGCTTGCAAATTGAAGGGATTTAGCAAACATCAGTGTAAATTTGTAAATGTTTATTTTAGTATTTTTTCATGCACAATTTTTTTTGCATACGCTACTGATTCTCTTCTATCAGATGCATCCATAATCCAGGAAACTTAGATATGCATTTAAGGTGGAGCCCTGACAACATATGTTATGGAGTACTTTGACTAAAAGTGGACTAGAGAATTGACTGCATGCTTGATCTGGAAGACAAAGCTGGAAACAAATAATTTGACACCACAGGTACAGAATGTATTGATATATGATTGATATGTAAGGTATTGATATGGTTCTACAGAACATTCTCCTTTCCATGATAATTAGAAGGTTAATATTATAAATAATACCAGTGTTGTGTTTATATTGCCCATTACAATCAGTCATATACAAAATGTTTTATACAAACTAGCAGGTACCTAGTTACCTACACTAATAAATAGTTATAGCACTTATTATCAACCAGATTGTTTCAGAAAATACCAACAGGACATTAATTCATATTTTAATTAATTTCTTCAAATTTAATTCATATTTGATGGTACTATACAGGAGTTCACAAAATATGGATAGCATTAGAACAAATATATTAAACCTAAACTTTAACATGTACAATACCTCCATTAAAAATGCTGACAATATATTGTACCTCACCCAAAAATAAACTTATTATAATTCTTTACATTAGTACAAGAATATATATAACTTCCTGTTGGCTTAAGACATCTCTTACTTGATCATATTTTCAAGCATTAGTAATGAAAACATGTGTAGATCAACAAATAACTTTTCAAAATATCAGAAAATATCAAAATATCAGATCAGTGTAATTACATTTTTTGTGTGAAGCATATATTTAAAAAAATATGGTAATTGTCCTTCAAGCTCTTTTATTGAAAACAACCATTAAAATATATTATACTTCTAAATCTATTATAGCATTATATCTAAAAATCTATTTTTAACAAAAACATACATGATATATGGGCTAAGATATATGGGCCAAGACATTTTATCCCTTTTAATTAATATTTTATGTGGCTCTCTTTTATCATTTTATATTCAGTAAGACTACTTTTCAGAATTTCTCATTAAATAACTAAACATTAAAATAAATAAAAACATAAATTGCATTTACCACAACGGTGATAACATGATGCTAATATGCAATTCCATAACTAATTAAAAAAGTTTATTTTTTTAACTAATTCTATTTATGTTTTGACCATTATTAATTGAAGTACTTTGTCACGATCTGCTACTTCAATTAGACTTGGTAAGAACCTGGTTCAAACCTATCCAGCAGAATAGTGCGGTCCTTTTACACCTCTGATAGCAGAAGATGGACCAAACACCAGTACCACGCCCAGGAGCTTGCTTCAAGGATATCAGGAACACCAGGATATCAGGAACACCATATAATCCCTTAGAATTAGGATTAATGCACATAATGACACTTGCACCTTGTTTTATGTAAGTCTAGACACAACTGTCATACCTTTATCAATTATCAAATTTTATACAATTTACCAGCGCACAGGCTGGCCAATCACATTAAGCCCCATCCTTAGGTACACAGAGCAATTGACATAATAGGCTGCCCCTGCTTACCGGTAAATCCTATACATCTGATAAGCTTATCCTATTGATTGTATTACCTATCACCATTTTCTGTAAACACTCAGACTTTTTATCTGCTCAAGACTTCCTGTGTTTGTTTATTTAGGTGGGACTGCATGAGTTATCACCAGATAACAATACTGTAACATAATCACAATACATACAATTTCTATGTCATTTTATCCAAAAGTAATACAAAATACATTACTTTAACAACAAAACAGGGTTACTTCTTGACAGCTCAGGCCCAAGCCGTGGTCCAAAACAGTGGTCAGGCTCCTGGGCATGACATACTTCAAAAGAGCAAATTTAATATATGAAACATCAAGATGCTATAATAATTCTTCTTAATATGAGACAAAAGCACTGTTATGTGTGGTAAGATCCATAAACTTAAAAGTCAAGTGTATAATCAATAACATTTAATGAACTTGATAGTCTGTGACAAAAAAAGACTATACATCAATAATTAATGGAAATGGCCCCACAACAACTAAGATAACAGAATGAAACGACAGAAAAACCCTGATGAATTTCACTGCACCATGGATAGGGCTTACAGAAACTGTATTCACCCTACAGACTGTTTTAATAAATCTCCTAAATATATATGGTGTATGTCTTGAGCAAAGAGAGGTAAATATAGCAGATGACTTATTGAAAATCTCAAACACTAAATAAAAGGAAAACGCAGAGTTTGCTGAAAAAGGTTAAACAATGGAATTGTGCTGATTTATTTGGTAATTAGTAATGTGATCTTTATACTTTCACATATATTTTGATGGCCAGATGTTAGCAGTCTGTTTCACAAACTCAGCAATACATATCATCAGTAGAAGCACTCTTTAACCTGTCCCTGAAGCTTATTGCAGTAAAGGGAATGGATAAGGCAAGAGAATAAGTGATCTAAAGGAGGTAGTGACATGAAAACTTTATAATATGAAAGGATCAAATACATAGGGATGTGTTTAAAGTAGACCTGCGAGTTTCTGGATTATTGGATATTTTTAAAGAACATTAAGTTGTATACACTGTACAAGTATTTTTTTTCCAAAGCAAGAACTTAAACACTTTGTTTTGGTTTGTCAAAGCTTTGTAGTGAGTCGCCATATTAGAGAAAAAAAAATACCCCTTTGTAATAGGACTTTGGACTTTGTTTGAAACAGAGATTGACAGAGGGACAAGATGAGAAGAAAAAAAATGTTGGTCCAACAATTCTTTGCCTTTGTTTTCTAGGAGCACATTCTTGACAGATATTTCTAATTCAAAAACGTTACCGTTATCCAGTGCCACTCTCTATCTCTTTTAGGTTCAACTTTCTTTATTCCACTCCATCCACTTTTGTCTTATTATTTTTCAACCCCCTTATTTTGATTCCTCCTATTCCATCTGGACCCTTTCTCTGTTCTATAATGCCCCTCTCTGTTCTATTTCTCTTCCCCTCTCTTTAACACTGTCTCATTGTCTGTCTGACTTCTCCTATTGTGTTTGAACTTCTTCAGCAGGCCAGGATCTAGGGTGGCAGGAAATCAAAGAGCTAGATACTTAAGGCAGTGGCGTAGATAGTGAATGGAGTAAATGGAGGACCCCAGCGTAAAAATAAACCCCCCACCCCCAGGGAGGAGGGGGAAACATTCTTTTTGATCCCCCGGGCCACCCTCCAGTGCCATATATATATACACACACATATATATAAATATATATATATATATATATATATATCCCCCTGTACAGCGCTCCGGAATATGTTGTCGCGATATAAATAAAGATAATAATAATAATAATATATATATATATGTTAAAAATATATATATAAATTTATATACACAAATATTATATATATATATCTTTCACAAGAAAATGTAGTTTGATATAAATATATATATATATATATATATATATATATATATATCAAACTAAATTTTCATGTAAAAATTACCCAGTACCCCTCCCAGGACCCACATCAGCACCATTCTCCCCAGCACCCCAGCCCTCCCTCAGCAGCACCATTGACCCCCAACCCCCTTAGCAGCCATATTCACCCACTAGTAACTTACCCATCATAAATGACGGTGTCATATGTTATCTTCAATTGTCTGTGCTGTCTCTCTGTGCACTCTCTCTCTGTGTGAGCCCTATCTGTGCACTCTCTCTCTCACTCTCTGTACCCTCTGTCTCTCTCTGTGCACCCTCTCGCTCTCTGTGCACCCTCTCTCTCTGTGCGTACTCTCTCTCTGCACTCTCTCTCTGTCTATGCACCCTCTCTCTCTGTGCACTCTCTCTCTGTGCTTTCTCTCTGTGCTCTCTCTGCCGTCTCACTCTCTGCTATCTCACTCTCTGCCGTCTCTCTCTCTGCACTTTCTCTCTCTGCACTTTCTCTCTCTGTATGCGGTCTCTCTCTGTGCCCTCTCTCTCTCTCTCTGTGTGCCCTCTCTTAGAATCTTGTTGTGTTTGTAATGTTTTTCCTTTGCCCCTCAGCGTCTGAATATTTTGTTTTCTTTCTGTCTCTCTTATTTAAAAGCTTCTCTTTTATATTTGTACATTTAGAGAAAGGTACACACTGAATTCTGAAATGAAGACTAAGACATTGTATATATGCTGCTTAAAAACAGATTAGATAGAACCACCTAAATAATATAAGAGGCTGAAAATTGATATCTTGTTTATTTACTGTTCCATTTGTGACAATATATGCCACTAATGCTGAACTCCTGCATCCTTTCCTGTATGTAAAGATAAAAACCACTGATATCAGATGACCTTTCCCAGTAAGAATTATGTTAGTTCCTTAAGTCATTTTTATTATGCAGCAGAAAGACATTCAGAACATCCTCTTATAATAATAATCACAAATATTTATTAAGATATCATCTTATGTATGTTGTGTTTAAAGCCAAAGTGCAGCATCATTTCTAAAATTGAATGTTTATACCTCCCAATATTTATTCCAAGTTCAGCACTCAATAGTTTACACAAGCGACAATTTAGTATTATGCTACTACGGCAATTATAATTTATTATTTTAACAATATGTACTCATAGCTAGCAGGTAAACTGCACACATATTTTATTTAAGCAAATAGATTTGTAAGAACCATGCCTTCATAATATTTAGCAGGAAGTGTATCAGCAATAAATCTCCTAAATGCCTGAAAAGATTGCATGAGGAAGCTCTAAATACGCGACCATATTTTGGAACACATCTCTTGGTAATAAGTTGCCAAGTGGCATATTCAGCATTTTCCTATCGATTGCAATATTTTATAGGGTGCCTTAACATTTACATTATTCATCAGTGGCAAAGAATATTTTCTGTTTACTAATGAATTATCCACACTAATTTGATCAATGGCTTAAGCTGATTTGGTTTTTGACTTGTTTTTCTGGTAACTCATAATCAGATTGGCTCATAGAATATGTGGCAATTGTAAGAGCGTTTTTAAGTGTGTATAAATTTAAGTTTTGGCCAATAGAATAGGGCCCCAAGCCCGCAAATTTACATCTTAGGTTGGTTTATTGTGTAAAGCGGCATTGTATAGTCGTAGTGTTATTAATGTGTTACGCTGCTCTTGAGCATTTTCCAACTTTTGTAATAGTGTATTTTGTAGGTCGTAGTGTGATGTGTAAAGTGCTACGCCGTTTGCAGTGTTTTGCGTGGTCCGGGGTCGTGTAGCCTCGTTTAACATTTTTTTCGGCGGCCATTTTTTCCTCGCTTGAGTGTCGAAAATCGTCTAAATTGAGATAAATTTGAGTTCCACCTCACTCACAGATGTCCTGGCTGTTGCCCCATGCTGTCTGTGATGTTTTTGTAATGTTTTTGGTGCATTTATTGTGTTTTTCTGTTTTTTTGTTCAGCAGATAATATCGTAAATTTTAGCGTCTTGTAATTTTTTTTTTCAAAGTCCCGCGTCTCGTATTTTAACGGCTTGCCTCACTTTGTGAGGCTAGCAAAGATGAACCCTTCGGCGCTCATCGGCTAAGTGCTACGGTTTAACGGCTCGCTTCGCAAGGCTCGCAACGATGAGAGCTTTCGGCGCTCATTGGCTAAGTCCTACGCGTTAACGGCTCGCAAGCGAGGCTCGCAAGCGATGAGCGTCTCCGGCGCTCATCGCCTATGTCATACGCACCTCGCAAAGCGTGACGACGTCTCGAAGTTTGACAACTATTATATGTGATCTGTTACAACTTGGGCAAAAAAAACAACAACTGAGTGATATTCAAAATTCTAGGTTCCCAAAATCAAGTTGTTGTTTTTTAGTTTATTCTTAAAAAGCACGAAAAACTGGCGACATTCTGTATTATCCATTTTTTTGTAAAGTGAATCATTCCTGCATTTCTATGCAAATGAGCAGCTCATGCATATTAATTAGCTGTTTTGATGTGCAAATCAAAATTACAGTTGGTCTGTCTTTGTAGAAAAAAATAAAATAAAATAAAATACCTTCAATGATATCTGGCAGTTAGACCCCTCCGCCACCCTTATCAAGCACTCTGAGCCACACATTAACAAACTGAGCTAGACATTAGCATACAAGAAATTGAAATCAATTCTAAATATTTCAGAAAATATTTACTGTATGGAAACACTGCTAGTACAATGTATAACCAGTTTTTCATGCTATTTAACATGAAATCACCTTATTGTTGGGGTAACAGACTCCCTTTAAAATAACTTATTTATTATCTTATTAACTTGACTCATTGTATATGAATTGACTGGAACACAATAAACATTAAAACTGGGTTTAATATTTTTATATTCTGTCTTGTTATCCCATAAAAAGAGACCGTACAAAGAGCTGATCAATATCATTTGCATTTCTGTCTCAGAGTCTGAATTACATGTTCAGTAGTGTTTCCACACACAGGTAGGGTTATGAACATCAATATTCTAATATCTTTTATTGAAGTATAAACTTTGTGTGACATAAAGCATTGAAATTTCTTTGAGATTCTAAGTAAGCTCTAAGGAAATGATCAATGATCAGCAATGTTTACAACCTATGAAATATACAGCTCTTCAATATTTTACTTATGTTTAATTCTCTGTGTAGATGAAAGCTAATTAATATTGATCAGTAGCCAAACAAATGCTCAAGGGAATCAGTAATGCTTCTTTAATATAATGTTATTGCAGACTAATGAAAATGATGAGGCTCAGAATATTAGGTCATTGTTATCATTGGGGGTCTTGACTTCTCATGTTCATGTAGACTTGAAGATTGTTCAGTCCCCCGACACTGCTAAGCAGTTCTGAAATGTTGAAGATAGAAAAACTCCAAGTTAATCATGTTTTGAGTCCATCTAGTGAGATCTAGAATATGCCATATCATGTTGTTTAGCCGTTCAGTCGTGTCTGACCATCCATGACCCCATGGACGGCAACATGCCAGGCACATCTTGTTTCTGGTTGTGCTTATCCTTAAGGTTTTCTTGGCAAAGATACTGAAGTGGGTTGCCAGTTTTTTTCTCCAGTGGATCACTATTTGTCTGACCTGCCCATCTTGCTATGACCTTACATGGTTTAGCTCACAGCTTCTTTGAAGTACACAAGTCCCTTCGCCACGACAAGGTAGTGATGCAGAAGTTGTCATATCATAGAAAGCTTGAAACCTAACTTAAAAAAACATTTTGCAAATTACATAAATTTACTCTACGTAATATATTAATATAAAGGTGATTTATTTGCCCTGTTAAGATAAATCTAATGCAAATTCTTATATTCTGGAAATACTGTATTTATATGAGGGCATGTGGGCAGACACCTAAATATGGGTCCTATTCTATTAGAATCCTGCAAATGCCGTATTTTTTGCTGCAGGTGTTTGTTTGTCTAAATGTTTAGATGTATTCTATTGACTCAAGACCACAATTTACCTACTTAAGCCTAGACTCATAAACCATGTCTTTTTAAGTCTGATTTCAGGGGACGTGATCATATGAGCTAACATTTAAGCAAGCCCGTAGTTTAGCTCTTTAGACACAGTAAATGAGATCGTCATTATTATGTCAGTAAAACATGGAAGTTACACGTAATCTGCAATCGGAGGCTAAGAATTAATTAGTGCCAATAAGTAATATTTGCCGATCGGGCTTGCAATCAAGCACTCTAGCAATCTATAAAATGCATTAGATCATCTGTTTTAGTCCGTGTGGTATGTATTAACCCCTTGAGTCCCGGGAACAATATTACTCAGAAATAACATTTAAAAATAATATTTTTTTCATTGCATATTTGTGGATTTGCAATTATTTCTAATATGTTTTCATGCATTCCCATGCTTTTAAAGTACAGCATTGTGTGTTTAATTGAGGCTACAGCTCTAATAAGTGTTTAAAAAAGCCCTTGTGAGCTCTGTTTAGTACTCGTAATATTTTGACAGAAATGTGATACTTTTTTCAGTTGCGGGTCAGACTTTATATGCGAGCTAACTCTACGGGTCTAATAGAATATAGATTATATGTAACTTTATTTATTTAGCGCTCATATTATTCGAGCTGTACTAAAAGCAATGGAGTTCTAAGGCCGAATCTCCTGGCCCATAGTAATAGTGGGTGGGGAATTCATAATCGGAGTAGCTAATTGAATATGTGGCAATATTAGGAGTAGTTTTAAGTGTGTATAAATGTACAAATTGGGCAATAGATTAGTCCCCATGTTATTTCTTCATAGTCATGAGATCTCAAGTCACATCATATATTCTACTTTTAGAAGAGCCTTAAGGAGCTTTGTTTACAAAAGTCCAGTTAACTTTCTACCAATTATTGGATGTCATTATGGCACTGGGCTCTGGAGCTTTCTAGCATTTGCTCTTCGGTATATTGAGGCATCTTGATATTGGTAATTATCTGTTGTAATGAAACTGGGAATATAAATAACTTTCTGCAAAATCTTTGAAAAACAGATTTGATGGCATACAAGAACCAACAGGTCCATCTAGTCTGCTCATTCTATCTAGCAAGAAAATTATGACTTATTCATCTGGGTGGCCTTATGTTTATGCCAGGCATGGTTGAATTGATTTACTGTATTTAACCCTGCAAAGTACAAAGTGCAAAGTCTGGTATCAATGAACACCACATTTAAAAATAAGTATGTTTGCAACTGAATGTTATTTAAGAAATGCAGTTAGTATTCAATATATAAGATCTTAGATTTAACTCATTACATACCATTTATTCAGCATCACTTATCCTATCCCTAACTGCCTCTACATGATAGCCACTATTGACAGGTGTTATCTCTCCTCGAGATTGAAGTTAAGGCATGCAAGCACTATCTTACTAGTTGCCTTAGTTCATCAAGAATTACAGTGCAACCAACATATTGCAACCAACATGGTCATTTTTATTTTTTTTTGGTCTTTTTTGCTCATTGAAATAATATTACATGTATATCTGTTAATATACAATACTTTATTAACTAGAATGCATTTTTTTATCAGCCATTGGACTTGTTTATATATAGCAAGTCATTCACAAACATTAAGAAGCTTTACCTTGCTACCTGTTGACAGTTATCCTTTGTAAGAGAATTAAATCTTATTTCTGCTCTGTAACTAATTCTGAGTAGTATATACCGCTCACAAATAACTAAGGAGACCGAGGCAGTACAATTAACAAGGAGATGAAGGAGTCGGTAGAAATCAATGCCAAGCCAACAACTGAACACAGATCTTAAGGAGACAAAAAACTACAGAGATAGAGAGGAAAAAAGGCTCTACAACAGAATAGCACTGAACGTCTCCAACCCGTCACTTGCATTTCCACTCGTTTTCATCATGTCTTGTCGTGGAAATCTTTCTTCATTCAGGCAGATTTTAAAAGCAATGGAAAAACCTGAAACAAACTTGTGTGATCCGAGCTTTCTTTAATTTCACATAAAAATTGAACGGTGCCATCTGGAGTCTTGGTATATTTAGACAGAAAAGATGCCAAGGAGCCTTGTTTAAAAGTTGCTAACAGATGTATGCTCTTGAAGTTCATGCTTAATTTTAAAAGTAGTCATTAAAGACAGACTCCTCCCACCTGTCATTTGCAGGCTGATATCATATTAATTGCTGCTTAACATGCAAAAGCAAATAACTTCAATATTCTGTTTAAATATTGTGTTGTAGCCAGCTATTTGGGAATTGCTATAAGGGTAGTTCTTTATAGGCATTTGTAGGCAATTCCAAGACTAAAATCATGGCACAGGCTAATGTATCCTGGCCTAGTGGGATTAACTTCATATGCAACTTTATATATTGGAGTTTTTATAATAGCTAATATCAATAGCTGATTTTTACAGAATTTATAGCTGTTTTGTGAAAAAAATATAAAAAAGCTGAAAAAACATTAACATGAACGCTTTGTAGACATTTTGCACATTTTATCATAGTCTGGTTATAATTCTGTGCAAACAAAATTGCCAGTATGTAAAATAATATATTAAGAGGCACTGTTGTTTCTTAGATGCAAGATTCTTAGATACAAAAAAATATTTTTGCAAATAAAAAGGTTCTCTGGTGGTCCAGTGGTTAGGATTTGGTGCTTTTACCACTGTGACCTGGGCTTAGTTACAGTCAGGGAACCAAGAGGTCACACCACCATGAAGCCAAGCAGGGTTGGGCCTGGTCAGTACTTTGATGGGAAACCACCTAGAATACCAGGAGCTGTATGCTGTGGCCCACTGGAGAAGGAACGGGCAACCCACTCCAGTATCTCGGCCATGGACACCAAGTGGATCAGCATGACCATGGACATAAAGTTGTTCCTGGTATGTTATGGTCCATGAGGTCATGGAGAGCTTCCACGCAACTGAATGACAAAACAACAAAATACACCTTAGGTAATACATCTAGTAGGTACTACGCAATATAGTTGGTAGCTGCAGCTCTTGGTTGCTTCCAGATGAGGTGGTGTTCCACTGCAATGACTTTGGCTTTGACGTTACCAAGAAAACACGGTAGTAGGAATATTTGAGTAATGTCTTAATGCATTTCACCCAGTACAGTACGGATTAGCTAAGGAAGGATTATCTAGTGACTGCAGTAACATTGCTTTGGTTCTAAATATCATTTAAGAAACAAAAGCACCTGTTAATGTGTCAATCAATATTCTAAATATTAAGACAATGCAAAAGATTACATTTAACACGACCTTGCTCAATGTTACCTAATTGAAGTTTTATATTAAGGTTTTCCAAAATAATGATTTCTCTGGTAGCAACATGCAAGCAGTATCAATTGGGTGGATAAAAAAAGAAAGAGCTCCTTGCTGTTTCTCAGAACAAAATATGTCTGCACTGATGCCTTCACCAACTGGAACTTTTTCAATACAGATTTCTTAATATATTTCTGCTACAATTTTTATTACTCCCTCAGGCAACAGATTCAGTTCAAAGGCCCAGCAAACTTTTTTACACTATCTTTCATTTTGTCTTCAACATTTGTAACACACAGGGTCGAGTGAAATGTTTAAGGAAATCCCTAGATGGGACAATGTCTGGAGGTAAATGAGAGATTTATAGATTTGTAGATGGCAAAATATTAATCGAAAAGGGAGACAATAAGGGCGTTTTTTTTCACAAATGTCACACTAGCAGCCCTACTAAATTCCCTCAACGTTGAAAACCATAACCTGTAACGTAGCCCGCATGACTTGTGGCAATAAAATTGGACCCACGGGACATGGAAATTTGAACTGCGCACCGCAAATCCTTTGTTCTCTCAAGCCTGTAACTGTTACGTTCCAATCACGCAATTTAAATTGCAACAAATTTACTACTGGCGTTGAAGCCTGTAACCCGCAAATGGAGCCAAAAGGCCAACGGGTACCAGAGAGCATGCGCAAGCGGGTTAAAGTCCTATCTGTAGCACTATAAATGCAAATATACACACATTAATGTACGTTTAATAACATGGAAAGTGATGTTAGGTATTAGAATTAATATCACAACATCCTCTTATTTTCGCTTTAATTTCCATGTTATATCGATCCAGGCAATCAATATATTTGAACTTGCATGTAATAGATTATAATGTTTACGGCTTTATCAAAATTGCATTATTTCTGGAATGTGGGTCAGATAGTAACTCGTAATTGAATCCCTTAAGACTTTGAAATCCCACCTCCATTTTTCAGTGACGTTTGCCATTCAGTTGCCATTGGCTCCATCTAAACGCGTAACTACGGCTTTGACTAATTGATCGTGTTCACCCATCCAATGTTCGACAACTGGTTTAAGGGTGTGAGTCTCAAGCCCGTAGCTCGTGGCATGGTCTAATTTAATAGCTCTGTAGCGCAGCCGAATTTCAAGCCTGCAGCCTTTGCTGGCTTGCCGATGCCGCTATGGGCTTCGAATTTAAAAGGGCTGTACGTCTCATGTATGTACACTCCCCTGTATTCACTAAGATTTACAATGGCTCCATTTATTGTTAAAGAAACTCTTTAGTCAAACATTTTTTATCATCCTCAATGTATTGTTCATATACATTTATATTTCACTTAATTTTACTAAACTCCTTGAGTAACAGATTCTTACCTTCTGAAGCCTCAGTTTTTCTTGCTGTTCTCTCTCATGATACCTGCTAGGTTGCAAAGGTGTGACCTAAAGCCACACCCACAAAGAAGGGGTTTCACTATCAGTGCCTCAATGTCACACTTCACTTGTTAACAGCAAGAGACACTGATGAATCCCTTCCATATGGGCATGGCTTTAGGTCACAGCTGTACAACATAACAACTATTATGAGGGAGAATAGGAATAAAAGGGGAGGCTCTAGAAGGTAAAATTGTGTTAATGTGGGGTCTTTTCAGATGTAAGTAAAGTGTAAATTTGATATGATAATTGCATTTGTGAGGATGCAATTAATTAATCTAAACATCTATATAAAACAAAAACAAAAAAAAAGTTAGTTTAAGCTTTGTTTCTAGGAGTACACTTTCATCTTATAGTTTATATACAATGTTATTGATTTTTCATACACATATACTCACCGATCATTATTCTACATTGTGTCAACATGCATAAAAATATATAATGAAATTGTTATTCACTTGCATTTACAACATTATATCATATTTTAAGCACTATACTAATAGCATATAAATAATTAATAGTCCGCCGAGCAAAAAATAAATGAATAATTCTTTGTTTAACTCATGGGCACAAATGCTGGAAACTGGCTGAAAGATACGAGACAAGGAGTAAAATTCTAATATTACGACCAAATCTCATTTGTAATCCTTAAAAATTATTTCTCACCATTTCCTCTGCATTGGCCTTGAAAAGAGCTTCCCTGGTGGGTGCTGATTGGCTTGATGGGCCAGCCCTTACATCAGGTTAATTTTGTTCTGATAAGGCAATGGTCCCTGACCCATATAGAGTACGCTAGGGAAGCAAGACACAATGTCAGGTCTCTGTGACTGGGTTATGGTGATAAGTCAAGCAGTTATACAGATTAACACAGCCGATTTTGCTGTATAATGCAAATTGCTCTGCTGGAATAGATTAGGCTCTTGATTGGGTAAATCATTGGGATTTTACTCCCCATATTGCAATAGGTACTACCATGAGCATAACACAAAAACAAATCATGATTTCACTATGAATGGAAATTATAGTATTTCATATGAGTCTCTTATGGACCCGCAAGAAAAGCTCATGGCTGGCTTAAAAGCTGGATAGTCCTTGCCGTCCTTTAGGCGGTTTGCGATCTGTGGCAAATATATATGTCACTACTCGGGGAAGGGGGTTAATTACTCAAATATGGAAGGAAAGGAATACATTTATCAAATATCTATACAAATAAATTCAATTTTTATTAAATATGATCAAAAATAAAGACAAATAGCAAACTTTAAAAGTTAAAAACTTTGACGGGGTGCTAGTCAAAGAGATAGTATTGTTAACTCATAAATCTATTAAATATGAAGTACACTGTGGTTGTAATTATAATGGGATTCTCCAGTTGCACTAATCAATCTCTAAGCATTGAGCTGTGTGAACATGTCCTGTTTTTAAATCTATGTAATACATTTTAGGACTCACTACTGTATTTGTTATACACAAAAGTATTTATTATCTCATAGAATTATTAGTGCATTTAACTGAAAATCCATTGAGAAAATGATTTTCTAAGAATACAATATTTTGATTGCAGTTACAGTTGTAGCAAAGTTATATATTCGGTTAAACAGGAGAAGAGAAAAGTGAACAATTCAGACTTTGTCTAAAGGATAGTTTTACAAAGTACCATAAGTATCAATTCTGGTAATAAAATCATAATGAGGCAAGCGTTGTCTGGAATAATATCGAAGTGTAAAGCCTGATACAATTGGGTCTTTTTATGTGTAAAACACTGGAACAAGTTGTAACCTTTTAAGCCAAATCATTCATTTTATATACACATGAGGTAGAGAAAATAATAACAGATTCAGCTGTAAACTAATATATATATATATATATATATATATATATATATATATATATCAAATAATCTGATGATGTCACAGCGCTGTTATGTTGGTTACGTATAAATTTAATAATCTGGTGATTTTTTTAGCAGATCTACATTAAACATATTTACAAATAAAGCAGATCAAAGATCAGTACTGTAGGTATATGTCAAGGTTTAGTGGGCAGATTTTTGAAAACAGACACTGTCTGCCTTGATGATCTAAATATGAATATTCTAAACAAATGAACAGCTCCCATTTTGAGAATTATTATCTCAATGTGATTATGTTATTTATGCACCAATAGTAAGTAATTGCTAAGATAGAGAGGTACAAACAAGTAGTCTGACCGTAAAACATATTTTTTATTTGTGTAAGTATTATTTTTAATTCCCCATCTCTATAGATTATTCCATGCGATTCAATTAACTACTGCCAGAGAAAGGAGTTTAAAAAAAATGCCACATGATACTAGTTGAGGTTCTAACACCCTGTCACATGTGACGTCCATCATTCCATATAAGCAATAGGCGAAATGCGTATTTGGCAGTTGAGCGGTGAGAGTCGCAATAGGCAGAGATCTTTTCTAGTGTAACTTGCAACTTGTGGTGACTTCTCTATCATGGAACTTACTTTACAAAGAAATATAAAACTTGATTCAAGATCTGTACCTATCACTATATTTTCTTAGTGCCATATATGAGACTTGTGGCTTGATCTGCCACCTTTCCAGATCTTCATCTTCCAATTCCTTCCTGGTTGGGGAACAGCCAATAGGGGAAGCACATACATTGCTGATTGGTCTGCAAGGAATCAATCAGAAGGTAGCAGGCAACATGGGGTATGCATTGCCCATTCTTGGAGGTGGGCATATGGGAGGTGGCCTATGTCGACCAATGCCCTGTTTGGATGACTGGTAGTGTTAGCAGCCAATCAGGAGATACTGTAGGTAGGAAGGGCCAGCAGTGAGGAAGTGTTCTGGCAGCCAGACTGACTGGTGCCAGTTAACATAATTAATAACAACTGAGATTGGAACATGGGTGGGAAAGAGTTACTGGTCACAGCCAGACAAGCCATGTAAATGGACAGGGGCACCTTAGAGTATCACATATCCTGTAACCATGCCACACAGTATACATGTTATTATCAAAGTATATAGTATTTTAGGATGTACTAATCCCTGTCAAGGTGATATTAAGGCACAAAGGGACATATCAGTCAAGTAGTCCATAATCACCATAACCCGGGTCAGTGTCATTATAGGTCTCAAGGGATGGTAGCAGAGGTGCAGGTATATGGGTCCGTACTCAGAAAAATAGTGGCCCCAGAGGCAGTGGTCCTGGGCCTGAGCTGCAGGGGAAAGGCACTGGGGAACCAGTATCAGAGTATACCATCATCTTAGCAGATATAGGGAAATCATCCTACCCTCTTGAGTCTCAGTGGTCCTGTTTTGGGTACTCCTCAGGACTGATGCTTGTCCCAGAGTAGAAAAGAGCTCAGGTGGAGTGTAGTCAGCAATGTCCCACCATGACTTGGGTGCTGGTGCCTATGGAAGGGGGAGGAGATGCCAGCTTCCTGTAGACTCTAGAGGGGTCTCAAACTGCCTATTATGAATGTCTTCATGGCTCTACTGTTGACAATGGCCCATGGTCCATACACGGTCTGGTAGATTAACACTGAAGCCGGGGGCACCCCAGATCCAATGATTCTTTGGACCGCTGATGCTCCCTCTTGGTTGGGAAGTGGGCTTGGATTGTTGGCCCCTGGATACGTTTGTCGGGCCTCCACTGCCACCTGCGGCTGGGTCCCTCTTCTTTCAGGCCATTGAAGTGGCCAGTGGAGCTGTTGCCACTTCCTTCCACTTTCGCTTCTTGTCAGCCAATCCGGGCTTCTTCCACTAAGGTCTCTGTTGATTGGTTGAGCTTCAACCAGTGGAAGGATAGCTCCACTCTTTTTTAAATGTCCCTCTTATAGGGTGCTTGGCCTATTGGTTGGCTTCCTGCGAGGCTTCTGTCTTATTGGTAACTGCCAAAAGTCTCTGGGCCAATCAGAGTAGTACTGACAGTACCAAACAGCACAAACGGCCAATCACACCTAGGCCTACTGTCAATGGGGATTAACATGGGGAATTTTTCCCTGCAGCGTTCCAATGTTAACGTCCTGGCCCAGCTTTTACTGTACCCCCAAAAGATTGGATCTCTTTGTGGGAGATTTGGGCAATCAGGGCCTGTTGTAAGGGGGGGTAAGTGAAGTTCCAGCCAAACACAAAAAAGCAGATTGTGACAATATCTTAGTGATGTATTTGAACCAAGCTGCTGGCTAGAAAAAAATGATTAATAAGTTTGGGTAAGAAACACAAATTAGAATAGTATCAAGCTTCTTGTCACCTCTAACCACACTGTTTATCTTAAGCTATGGAGTGATAACTGAGGATATGATTACAAAATAAACTTAAAGAGAGTAGTAAAGATATGCTATTTTAAAATATACTTACTAGTTATTTTAATTATTTTGTCTGGTACAATATGGCACCACATAAAAAAAAAAACATTTTAAATGAAGGTGACTAAGTATTTTACCATTATCAGGACTAACGTGATCAAGCCATGATTATGTGGTTAGAAAAATAAAATAAAAACTTAGTTTACTTGCCGGATGCATGCCATGAGATCTGTTTTTCCAGAATGTCTCAGTGAACAGTGCTGCTAAGGATTTTGGCTGTTAAGGATTTTGGGTAGTGACATGCAAATAAGGCTTAAAATGTGTCTCTTTTTGCCTCAGGACCACTCATTAGGGGGATTCATTTAAACATATGTAATCTCAGGCAGCCTTCAGAACAGAATAACTTTGGATTGTGCGACATTGACAGAAACCCACTCACAGACAGATTTTAAGATCATCAGAGTGAAGTAGGATTTGGCTACAGTGAAAAAAAATCTTTATTTTCCCAAGAACTGATTCCTTGCTATTCAATTGGCATCTTTTTGTGGGTTCCAATCGGCTTACGGGCTCCGGCCTCCGATTCACTGCGATGGTTCACATCACAAGTTAATGCCCCTCCAAGCCTTCACAGCCGCAAGAGTTGAGAACATTAAAATTACAAATCGCTATTCAATTGCTCTGATTCCCCCTCGCAAAGCAAGCCGTCAAGCCTGCAAATGGCAAAAGTCAAGCCACAAGTCACGGGTATCAGGGAGAACTCGCAAAGGGCTTAAAGCACTGTAAATGCACATATACATACACATATACATACACTACTGTAGTTTTATTAAAAGGGAAAGTGATGTTAGGTATCGCAAAGTGGCCAAAAATACTTTATTTCTTGTATAATTCCCATGTTATATCGGTCTAGGCAATCAATGTATTAATACATATAATGGAACTTGCATAGAATACAGTAGAATATCATATTTACGGCTTTATCAATTTTGCATTATATCTGGAATGTGGGCCTGATCCTAACTCGTAATTGAAGCCCGTAGGACTTTGAAATCAAACCTCCATTTTCCATAGATGTAATGATAACGATCTCTGTTTCCATTGGGCGTTACGACCTTCATGTTCACGCTCGCAAATGCTACATACGATGGCATGGTTTCTGAATTTCGCTATCGGCCCCTAACTTGTGGGCTCGGCCAGTTGAATAGCACCATAACTTGCAGCCTCCGAATTGAATGAAGCTCTTTATCTTCTAGCAACACTTTATTCTTTGTTAAAGAACAGTGGTCTAGCATGAGGGTGCCTCATATTATACTGCTATTGCTAGCTCACTGTTTCAGCAAGTCTGTTAATCCACCATAACAATGTTATCCATCCCAAAGAGACAGTGCACGTGATTTTCATGTTTAATCTGTTTATTTGTTCACAAATAATTAACATTAAAAAATACATGCCCAGACAGCAGCAAAACAAAGCTTCAGCCAAAAAAAAAAAAAATGTAATTAATGACAGCTACAGTACCCCTCCGCAACTCTCTCATTCTGCTGTGCTCTACTTAAATCAGAACAGACTGATATAACATGAATTAAGCAGCATGTTCACTTTTATAAAAAAACAGATTTTTAAAAAAAAAATAGATTTTCACTAAAAATGCCTTTATATTCCTTGCTTAAACAGGTGTAGATTAGTTTGATATATACTTCACAAACATGTATAGTTCTTCTTGAACTACACTGGTCCGGTAATCTGTTGTTTTAAATACCTTCAAATTTGGACACATAATTAGTCTACATTTCCAGCACAATATAATAAAGAAATTATCGAAATTTGAGCATGTGTCTTGAAATGTACTTCTTTTGTTGTTTAGTTTTTGACTTTCACTAACTTTGGGAAAAACAAAACAAAATATCTTCTTTGAGACTTTAAAAGAATCTTGAAAACATCAGGGAATATCAGAAAAAAAACTAGTGAAAATGTTGTAAGAAGGCCAAAAATGTCAGGATGTCAGGATGTAGCAAATGCACTTGGGCAGCGTTCAGCTTGGGAACAGAAAACTCCTGACAACATTAAATCATAAGTAATTCATTACAATCCTCAAGAACAAAAACACAAAGCTCTCACAACCAAAGAAAAGCAAAATGGCAATGTATAAAGAAAGCTCTATGGCTTCTAAACAGTAATATCTCAATAATAACTGTATATATATATATATATATATATATATATATATATATATATATATATATACTGTATATATATATATATTTATCTGAGTCTATAGAAAAAATCCAAAAACAGCAAATTGTAATATAGGGAATTGTGCATTATAAGTTGTGTTTATTATCAGGGCAACAATTATAGGGATAGTGATGTATTGATACTTGAAGGCCCATAAAGAGAGGGCCCTGAGGACTCCTAAATTCATAGTTAATCTTAATATGTGTATGTGACCTATCTCAATGTGAGTGTGGTGAGTTGGGTTATCTGAGATTGGTTTAAATTTCTAACGTGCTCAAACTGACATCTCCTTCTGTCATCATGGACCAGGGTTACGTAGCAAGCACTCCTTGCAAAGGACACAAGGTATGGGGTAATACAGATATTTGGAAAAGCATAAAAATATATAATAATATCATAATTAATCATTTGGGGAATGTTATTTGTATGAATTCACTTTTATGTGAATTATCTCCTTTTAAAGGGACACAGAACCTTTTTTGTTATGCATTTAAAAGAGTGTGCTCTAAACATTACCAAAGCTGTGTTTTCATTAAAATAATATTGAGTACAACCTGTTTAAACTTCATTTAAAGAAATGTGAAGAGCATACATAGGTCTGTAGATTTATAGCCTTATTAAATTGCGATTAGGCCAATTGTTAAGGTCTCTATATAAGCACAGAGCATATTTCTTTACAGGAGTTTTTAGTTAGTGAACTATCCAAAAACAAGGTCTTCACTAACTAAAAACTTCTGTAAAAAAACTATGCTATGTGCTTATATAGAGCCCTATTCAATTGGCCGAATCGTAATTTAATAAGGCTGTTAATTGGCAGACAAGTGTGGGTCCTATATCTATATTATTTCTCATTGGCTGACAGGGCAAGCCCACAGATCAGTTAAACATTTGACTCACTTTTTCTGCTTTCAGAGCTTCATTTGAAAAAAGAAAACACACAGTGCTACTTTCTCAAAAACAATCTTTCAGATGCAACTAAGAAAAAATGCTTTTGATGTTTTTGGTTTTATTTTGCATTATCCCTTTTTGTGACATGTAACATCTAAGGATGCATTTGTATTAATTGGAATGGCATTTAGACTTAACAAGTGTGGGCATTTTCTTTTTAATATCCTATTGAGATTACTATTGTTCTGCCATGATAAAGATAATTTTATGTCATAAAAGAAAATGTTTGTAGATTCTTAAAATGAATAATCATTATAAGTGGTTGATAGCTTTTGTTGATATATTATTTCAAGTTCTAGAATACATGACACACGTGTGTTATTTGCTTTCATGTCTAATTATAATAATATATACTGTATATACTCGAGTATAAGCTGAGTTTTTCAGCCCTTTTTTAATGCTGAAAAAGCCCCCCTCAGCTTATACTCTAGTCACCCTGCTCCTATTGCTCTCTCCCTCCCCTGTGTCTCCCCCCCTGTAACTCCCCCTGTGTCTCTTCCCTCCCCTCTCCCTCCCCTGTGTCTCTTTCCCCCCTCCCTTGTGTCTTTTTTTCCTCCTCCTCCCTTATCATCCTCCTCATCCTCCTCCTCATCCTCCCTCCTCAACCCCCCTCCTCATCCTCCCTTCACATCCTCAACCCCCCTCCTCAACCCCCCTCCTCATCCTCCCTCCTCATCACTTTACCCCTCTCTAATTACCTCCCCCTCTGCCTTTCCGCTCTATCACCTTCCATCAGCTTCTCCTCCGCGCGCCTTCCGGCTGTGTCGGGACCCGGCATATGCTAATGATGTGACGTCACATGCACATATAAACCCCGGCACATATAAACAGATATTATTGTTAAACCAGAAAGAGTAATTTGTTAGACATCTAGCCCCTGACCTAGCAATAGGAGTGCCCTTCGCCCCTCAGATTTTCAGGTGGGGGGAAGCCAAGCTAATTTAGCCAGATGCTTTGTCTGTGTCCTCAGATAGTCATAAAAGCTGAAATTAGTTTATTGCCCTCTGGGAGCAAATCAGGATTGGGGACCAAAAGAGATTTAACCTCCCCCTCTTAACATATGGACAGGAGAAACAAACCAGATCAGATATATCTCAGCCGAATCGATGGATGGGGGGGGGGGGGGGGGAGCTGGATCTTTTTGGTGCTTTGTAAAATATGTGTGAAAAGAATAAACTGAGTCAGTCTGTTTTCAGCACTACATTAGGGTGCATGTGTCTTTCTTGTTTATCCTAATCCTAACCAAAGGGATGGAAAAGAGGTTTTTTAATAGGCCAGTAACCTTAGGGATGTGATTTCCTGAGTTCTCCTAGGAGGTGTACTGCTGGGCGCTGTGCGATTGAACACAAAAGGCACAACCTAGAGGGAGAATCTTGGGGTGCACATGGCTCCTCACCTCTTGGTCGTTACACTTATCAAGTGTAATTATTCAAACTAGCATAATGGAAGAGTGGAACTGTAGTGGAAAACAGTCTAAAGAAAACAGCATTTATACCTATTTTAAATAAGGGAAAAGTCGATTTTTATACTTAATATTCCATTATAAATACAGCTTTTTTTTTTGTATTCTCCAATGTCAAATTCGATGTGGGATCATGAAATAAATGATGGAATGCACATAAATAAATGTGCACTATATGTGAAAGAGCTGGGATTATGCATGCTGACATCTCAAAATTACTTTGTGAAAGGGGAGAATAAAAGCAGCATGTAATGTTAATGCAAAGGTTGCAAGTTTGGCTTGACACTCAAGAAATCTGGAGCGCTTCTCAAGGACATTACACAACAGACTGCTGACAGATGTGAGATGGGTTTATAAGGGACAGCACCCAATAGGGGACTGTATTTACAGTTAATAGCTAATGCAACATTTTATTTATTAAATAACACATTTTCCCTTATTCCATCAATTCCAGAGTTTCCCATGCTAAGACATTTCATAAAAGTTTCTCTAGTATAAGTGCACCATGCATTAAATGTCATTTGAATTCCATTTTTTGATTGCAATACCACATCATCTAGAAGAGCAGTAATTGAGGCGATTTGAATAATACTGATTAATGGGCAGAACCAATTTTTCCCACTTAGATGCAATTGCAGTCTAGTTAAATGAAAGCTTATGTGAAAAATACACTGGATTATATTCACTAAGATGTATGTTTCTAGTGAAAAATAGATTTAATTCCATTACTATATTTTTTCTGCTGTTTTTGTATTTATTATGTTATTAATATAAATATAAATGATAAATAATACAAATATAAAAGATACAATTGTAAAATAGTTAAATGTTGATTTGCATTACATGACAACATTTTCAATTTTAAACAATTAAATTAACAATAATACTGTAAAACAAGCAGAACGGCCACTATGTATCTAACTGCTATTGTATCCATATGCTTATTAATTAAACAAATCTCAATCATATTACAAGCATAAACAAGTTAAGGAATTAATCTCAACCATGCAATCTTTATCACAAATATATTTCTTCCAAATCTCCATATTTCTCTAAATAGCAAATCAAATACTTTACCTTCTCTGAAAAGAGCCACGGCGAAATGCATCTGTTCGGTCATTTATGGAATTTGACAATTTCTTAATTATCAAAGTAAAATGTATTCTATAAAAAGGGAAGATTGCTACCCAATGTAGTTAAATCTTTATTATTATACTCCCCTCACTGTTTCTAAATACTGTAAATTGGTCTTTCTGCTCCAACACAGCATAAGAAATGTTCTCCATTTGGAATATTTGCCAAACTTTTTTTCTAGTCAGTTAATGCAAATGGTCTATATGTCCCTAAGTCAGGTTGTATTGAAAAGGCAACCCAATCCCAGGGTCCGAATATTCAGGCCAATTACTTAGTATAATCCAGAGGCCACCGCCAATGCCTTTTGTCTCAGTTAGACTTTCTCAAGACTCTGGTGGTATTATCCAGGAGCCCACATTAAAGTACATTTTTATTTACATTACCGCTCATCGCCACATAAAATTACATAGATGGTGTTCAACATTTATCTACAAATCACTTACATAATCTCTAAATCCAACCATGCATAAATTACAAACTACAACTAAAAACTGAAAAAATATAAACATAAAAAAAAATGATAGCAATAAAAATAAAAAATGATGGTGATTCCCTGTGTGTTTAAAAGTCTCAGGCTTATATGGAAATAAACAAACAAACCATAAATATATACTACTAGCGACTTGCCCGTCAAAAATGACAGCAATAAAATTTGAAGCCTGGCAAAGCTGTTTACCACAAAATGCGCGGCGCTCATTGCAAGCTTCTTCCCCTATCTACTTTACTTTTGGCCGCTCATTGCCATTTTTGCCTAGCCGAACCATTTCTGCTTTGCAATGATCCCCTCCTAAGTCCCCCATGCCTCAACTTCTCACCTCCCTTCACGAGGCTCAGTGCAATGTGCGCCTTTGGCGCTCATTGCAGCCTAAGTCCTGCGTGCCTTAATGGCTTGCTTTTAGAGGCTTGCAGTTGCGGCCCCATGGGCAGCAAGTGTGACGACAACTCACAGATTGACAACTATTATATGTGACTAGTGAACTGCTCATCAAAAAATGACGGGCATGAAATTGTAAGCCAGGGAATGCTGTTTTAAACATAATGAAACGTTTTTTACCGCGAGGACCTTTGGCTCTCATTGCGAGGCTATCGCTGAGCGCCTTCGGCGATCATTGCGAGGCTGTTATTTTTTATTTTTTATTATTACAGGGGCTTTTGCTGTCATTGTAAGGTCGTGGCTGATGTGCTTTTTGCACGGCTGTCCCCTGGTGCATTTTGTGTGGTATGAGCAGCGTTGGCATTGGTTGTGAGCCGCGCGGTGAATGTTTTTTTTTGTTTATTGCAATATTTATATATTTTTTACATTTTTGTGTATATGTATTTTTGTATGCCAATGAAATAATGAATACATTAATATACTTTACCTATTTCTAAGTAATATATGCAGGAAGCATTGTGCTGAAGAGCTGACAATCTGTTTTGATGTTCCTGCAGCATACAATGTAGGTTTGCACTGTTCTGCAGCTGAGGTGTAAGTGTCAGCAATGTGTGCAGTGTGTAGTGTAAATATGCTGCATGCGCGAGGGGAAGCCGTTAGGGTAGCTGAGTACTTCCGCATTGTGTAAGTTAGTGTTGTGAAATGGCGGCGAATGTGTATGTGGTACGCAGCTGTGGATGATGTTGCGTCCTTACTAAGTGTATCTTTACCTTGTACAGCTTTTTTGAAAAGCCGCATGTGCTTGGTGGTGTTTTGCGGCTTTAGGGTCGTGTAGCCTCGTTTTCGTTTTTTTTCGGGAGCCATTTTTTCTCTCGCTTAGGGGATTTTCGGGTGTCTAAACTCGGGAATTTGGATTTAAATTGAGGCATAACTTCACTTGCAGAGGTCCTGGGTGCCCCTTTTGCTGTGGGTAAGCTTTTTATGTATTTTTTTTTTGTATTTATTGTGTTTTTAATGTTTTCAGGTGTGCGCGGTTCGGCCGTTAAGGTTTAAGCATATTTTTATGCTAAGTCCGTAAATTTTCCGTTCTAAGTCCTGCTGTTCGTATTTTTTTGTGTAAGGCCGTATATAGTTATTGCGTGTTAGATCTATTTTGGTAAAGTCCCGCTTCTGTGGGTGTTTGTAACCGCGTGTGAGGCGCCGTAGAGCCTCCACCTCTGCAAATGCAGCCCCTCGCTTTGCGACGGGCCCCATTTGTGGCCTGCGATGAGCCTTTGGCTCATTGCAGTAAAGCGTGGCGACGATTCGTAGTTTGACAACTATAATATGTGATTCCCGTTGTAAATAAAAATATCACTTACTTCCCATATCACAAAAAAATTCCAACGATGATATATACTTCATGGTGAGAGTACACACATACAGCGCACACAAAGAGCAATAGAGAGAGTGCACAGACAGAGAGCAGATACAGAGAGAGCACACAGAGAGAGAGTGCACAGACAGAAAGCACACAGAGAGAGAGTGCACAGACAGAAAGCACACAGAGAGAGAGAGTGCACAGACAGAAAGCACAGAGAGAGAGAGAGTGCACAGACAGAATGCGCACAGAGAGAATGCAGAAAGCACACAGAAAGAGAGAGAGCAGAGAGAGAGAGCACACAAAGAGCTCACAGAGAAAGAGAGCACAGAGAGAAAAAGTGCAGAGAGAGAGAGCGCACCAGGAGCGAGAGAGACAGGTCAGAGAAAAAGAAATGAGAGCGAGACACACAAGATAGAGAGAGAGAGAGAGATACATGGCCCATACGTGAGGGCCGTACGTGATTGGCTCAAAATCTCTTACGAGCTTCAAAAAAATTACGAATTTTTCAAGCCTGTAACTCAGAAGCCATTGGGAGACCGCCTAAAAACGTAAATTAATGAAAAAAATAACTTACAACCTCACAAACAGCACAGGGCGAGAGGCAGGGAACCTGTAAGTGAGGTTGCAAGCTAATTTGATATTTAACTGGTTGAATTGCCCAAGCCCGCAAATGGTTTCACACCGGTAAATGCAAACAGGAGCACGGAGGAGAGAGAGGGTGGACAAAGGGAGAGGGGGGAGAGGGTGGAAAGAGACACAGGAGAGGGAGTTATGGGGAAAGAGACACAGCGGGGAGATAGGAAGGTAGAGGGTGTAAAGAGACAGAAGGGAGGGAGTGGGGTGGAAAGAGACACATGGGTGAATGGGGGGGACACAGAGGAGGGAGAAAAGAGGGAAAAACTGGGGAGGAAGAGAGTGCAAAAAGACAAGGGAGGGAGTGGGGAGAGGCTTGCAATGAGCTCAAAAGGCGCTCATTGCGGAGCTTGCGATGAGCACCGAAGGTGCTCATTGCGATTCCCGAAAGTTGCGAGTTGGCAGACACTTTCAATAAGAGGCAAAGCCACTAATTGCGGGGCTCATGATGAGCGCCAAAGGCGTTCATCTCGAGGCCCGGAAGGTAGAGGAAGGAGAGGCTCACAATGAGTGCCTTTGGCGCTCATTGCGGGGCACGAAAGTTGTGGGTTGGCGAGGCCCGCAAGTTAGAGGGGGGAGAACCTCGCATTGTGTTGCAAACAGCATTGCCAGGCTTCAAATTTTATTGGCGGGCAAGTCGCTAGTTAAATATACTCTTTTAGAGTTGACAATTAAAATAAGGCAATATGTTTTTAGATTGTAAAAAACATAGCCTCTATATTTTTACTTTTAACATACAATTTGGATTCTACTGTTTTGGTTTCTACTGATCAACTTCTTAAGGTGCAAAGAGACTTAAGTTGTAATGACGCACTGACAAATTTACAAATCAAGAGAGAAAAGAAAATGGAACTCCACAGTAAAGAATCATTACATACAAAAGTAAAAAATGTAAAGATTGTTTTCAGTTTGTTTTTATTTTAGTTATAGTATTAAAACAGAAAATATAGAAAAACTGTAAAGGGTAGTATGAGATAACTATGGAAGATGTAAGACTTTTAAATAAAAATTTAACATAAAAAAAAGAGAAAAGCAATAACAATAGGCCAAAAACAAATGGTTTTACCCACATGACTCCATAAGACAAGCAATGTGTATAGAAATCAATAAAGCTAAAATATAACCAGTGTGACAATCATGGTCTGAACCTCATTATTTAAATAGTGTATTTTGAGAAGGCTTCAGGGACTATATAAGCAACTAACTAAACATGACGTTTAAATTTTTTTTTGCTAGATTTAAAAAAAATGGAAACAACTTTTCCACGTGATTTTCCACCCATATGGTGACTTAAATGTACCTTTAATAATTCCTAAGAAATGCATTCCCTTTTTTCCAAGCAAATATGCTAATTAGCATACTAATGAGTAATTGCTGATTACTATTAGAAGTGGGAGCTGAACAGCATAAAATGCTTGAAAACATAGGGGTAGATCAGCTTTGGACATATTAGAAACTATTATTTTAAGTTTATAAATTGTGCCGGATTTGAGTCCTGATTGCTCAAATCCTACACAATAACAGGGTTTATTACTGCTAACCCCTATGAACCATGCTATCCCTGGGATTCCCCTCAATACCCGCTATCCCTTATGAATGTGGATATTCCCCAAATAAATAATTATCAGGGAGGTCCTTATGGATCCCAATGGCACCTAAATAAAACCTTTTAACATGGACTCTGTAATCCGTGAACCCTCATTGTACCCAAAATGAATAAACTAAATAAATAATACATCTAATGTTTCAGACACTATGTTATAAGTACTGTACAGTATACATCATAACCCCAGTGTTTTTTATATCATAACTAGTGACTTGCCCGTCATGACGGCAATAAGATTGTAAGGCAGGTAATGTTGTTTGTTTGCGACATTAATTTTGTTGTTGTTCCAAGACCCTTTGGCGCTCATTGCGAAACTCGCGCTGAGCGCCTTTGGAGCTCATTGCGAGGCTGTTTGTGTGCTATGAGCATCAGTGGTTTTTTTTTTTGTATGCCAATGAAATAATTAATGAAATAATAAATGAATATACTTTGCCTATTTTAAAGTAATATATGCAGGAAGCATTGTGCAGAAGAGCTGGCAATCTGTTTTGATGTTGCTGCAGCATACAATGTGTGTTTTGAGGGCTGTGGAGCTGCTGTGTAAGTGTCAATAATGTGTGCAGTGTGTAGTTTAAAAAGTGTGCGCGAAAATCCGTTAGGGTAGCTGTGTACTTCCGCATTGTGTAAGTTAGTGTTGTAAAATGGCGCCTAATGTGTGGTACGCGGCTGTGGCTGATTTGGTGTCCTTGTTCTTGGATCGCTTCAGTGTTTTTCGGAAAATCTGTATGTGTTTGGTGGTGTTTTGCATCTATGGGGTCCTGTAGCCTCATTTTCATTTTTTTCGGCGGCCATTTTTTCTCTCGCTTAGGGGATTTTCGGGTGTCTAAACTCTTGTATTTCGACTTAAATTGAGGTGTAACTTCAGTTTCCGAGGTCCTGGGTGCCCCCCTTGCTGTGGGTAAGCTTTTTATGGGTTTCTTGTGTGTATTTATTGTGTTTTTAATGTTTTCATGTGCACGGGTTTTGGGCGGTAAGGTCGTATTTTTGCAAGGTTGTAATGTTTTTATTTCTTTTTTTTTTATTTCTCGTATTTGTTTTTAGTAAGTCCGTAAATTTAGCAAGGTCCGCAGTTGCTGGCAAGGAGCGCCTTTGGAGCTCCATGCCAGCAACTGAGGCCCTCGCTGCGCGAAGGCCGCAGGCTCGCTACGCGAGCCCGCAGCGTTAGCAACAACCCGCATGCTCACAACTATATATGTGATGAGCCAGATTAAACAACTACCTTTTTATTCCTTTCATGAAGGAACCTCAGAGAGTGTTTTGTATTTTTTAACACACCAATTAGTCATCTTTAGACTGTGTAAACTTTTAATTTTATTAAATTCAGAACTCATTTCATCAATAATTATTAGAAATGAAAAATAAATGACTTCAGAACTAAACTTATCAATAAAAAATGTCTTTTGAGTTTTGAAATAATGCTATTCCCTGATTAACAGTCTTCTTTATAGAGCATTTCACAGTATATTGGCCCTTCAAATATATAATCCAACATTTTATATATCAAATCTTTTCCTGTGAATTTTCAAGACATTATTCTAATTCCAACTTACCTACAATTCAATTGTCTATTATGTAGAGTGTAAAGGTTACTATGGTTATAACTCATATTAAAAATACACAGACCAATTGGACCAGTTTAGACCAGCCTTTGATAAAGCTGCATCCTACAGATGAAACGTGCGTCAGGAGAGTGACTGACATCAGACTCTACAGTTGGTTAGATTCCTGATCAGAAAGCTGTTATTTTAACTCTTGCAAGTTATTTTGTTGCTAATAGATAATTTGCAGCAAATATTCATAGCAGAATGGTAAATAAACAATTAATTTAAATCTCTCTTCGTAAGTAATAACACCTCAACAGAAATGAATAAAAAAATAATGCTTTTTTGGATACAACTAATAGAATAAAAAGGCCAGCTCAATGATCTAGTCCATTATTTAGAATTAATATAGGTAAACAGGCCTGCCAAATAACAAGCAATCACTATATAGAATGCCTGAGGCCGAGAAATGTTGATATAACTGGAGTCTCGTTCTCCTTAGTACTAAAGCACTGTTTCAGGAAACTTATAACATATCTCAATTCAAATGATTTGGTACTGTCCCAAAGAAAGTATAGGGATCTGTTAGATTTGGGGGGCCGTCGGTCAATAATGCGCCTTCCAGTTTAGGAGGAAACTCTTGGAGAGTCATAGAAATACTGATACTATTATACCTTTTTTTACCTTTTTACAAAGAGTGACTTATATGTTGCTTTTAAATGATTTTACAAGTTTTTAAGAAAAGTGCTGCTGTCTTGTATATTAGTAAAACTTTATTATACCATCTCAACAATATTACCTGAAATTAACCCATATACCATGAAGATCCCTTCGGATCCCCATGATATGCAAAACTATGACCATGGGGTCCTCATGGACCACCATGGTACACAAAATGAACCCCTATACCACAGGACCCTAATGACACCTAATCTTAACTGCTATACCGAACTGACCTCCATGGCACCTAAGGTTAACACCTATACCATGAAGATCCTCAAGGACCGGCATGGCACCCTTCCTATCTCCAAAGGGGTCCATATTGGACCTCCCTGGACCCTAGCCCCATAGGCCCTAACACTAAATAGATACAAAAAAATACTACAAAAATACAATACAATTACACCAGTGGGGAAAATATACTTAACCAATCCTTTTGGGCGACCTCCAGTAACAAACATGGAAGTCTAGTTTCCTCACTCTTCAGCCCTGGATAAGCATGTTGATTGCAGAATCTGTCCTCTTTTTTCTTGATTGAAGTCCTTGGTCGTCATGTTCAACTAGTGGAAAAATTCACAACTCTATGAAAAAAAACTTCACCTAACCAAGCTCTCTTCACAGAAGCTCCTGTGCCAACTATTGATTTTTTGTCCATGTTTTTACCTCATATACTATTTTTTGTAGATTTCGATCATATATGTGGCAGAAGTAATTAAAATACTAGAATGTGATTGTCTGAAATATGATTGTATCGTACATAAGGTTAAGTAGATAAGGTTAAGGTGCAGTCAATAAACACGGTATAATGAAAAAAATGGGCACCGTGGAGCAAAATAAATTTATAACAATGTTTGAGTGCCCCCTTTTTCCTTTTGTCACATCCAGGGTGACTTTGGGGACTAAGGGCTACTAGGAGCCCTGGGGGCCACAGGGTGCAATAACACCACTTCTCCCCTTTTCCTAAAATCAATGCTCAAATACTTAGGTACTTGGACAATTACCAACTTTTAATATTACTTGGAATATCAAAGGAGTTGTTTTGCTGTTGCCATGTTGTCCCATGGTAGATAATGTTACTACAAATGTCTGTGTGTGACACTCATATTGTGTATTATGAGACATTTTTTACTGTCAGCCATCCTGTTTGTGATGAGTCATGTTATACTTGTGTTGTATATGTGATGTACAGTTATGGTTGTGTGGGTAAATCATGTTGTTCGGGGTGGAGGTCACAAATGGGTTAATCCTAGTTATTGTATGTTTGTATTATACACAAGACAGTGTATGTGTGTTCATTACGAAGGGCAATGTGTGTTTGTATTGTACACAGGGCAGTGTGTATTATACACAAAGCAGTTTGTGTGGCCTTAACAGGCTGGAATTATTGTATTATTGTGTAAATGTATTGATGTAAAGATGGTACCCAGGCATGTTTGGAATTGAAATGCTGCATTTTCCCCAGAGAGTTTAATGCACAGAAGTTTTCCAGTCGATATGTGTGTGTGTGTGTGTGGGGGGTTATCTTGACACTTTGTCTGTGAAGAGTGTTTACCATATTACTCTACCTGTGGTGAAGGCTTCCTGGCAGAGGAGGGCCAACTCCTAACATCAGTGTGTGACTTTTTGTGATCTACTTGCATCTGTTCTGTGATTACTCCTGAACAGTAAGTGTGTGTACTTGTGTAGTGAGCAGTAGGCAGGGGAATAGTAAGAACCTAATATAAACAGGGGAAGGTGCGAACACTTCTAGCATAAGGGCAGTACTAGTATAAGTGTAGGAGTTTAAATAAAAGGAGGGAGTGCAAAGTGGGAGAACATTGCAGTGCCTTACACATTTTTTTCCCCAACTGTAATCATGAGTCAGTCCAGTGGGAAGCTCACTCAGTGTACAACCTGTCATATGTATGCACTACTGGAAAAGATGATCCAGGGTCCATACCTTTGTGAGAGGTGTTGGAGAACTGTAGAGGATAATTGCAGCTTTTAGTGATATTGCTCCACTGGAAAGGGGGTTGGTGCTCAGGGAGCACAGTTTAGCTAGGCCCAGCATGGAGGGTGGAGCTGGGGCTAGTGAGGATGTCCAGGGAGGTAGCTGGGCTACAGTTACAAGGGGAAGCAGGGGGAACAGGAGCAGGAGGTAGACCAGTTCTGAGTTGGCAAGCACCAACAGATTTGCCAGATTGAGTGAAACTGTTGGGAATGTCCAGGAATGGCAATGCCAGATAGAGCTGTTCCCTCTAACAGCCAGGAGAAGAGTTCTAATGGAGGAGAGGGAGGGCAGAAAAGGCAGAACCACAGGCAGGTTTTGGTGGTTGGGGACTCTATTATTAGGAAGGTAGACAGGGTGATTTGTCACCCAGATCCCAGCAATCAAACAGTTTGCTGTCTACCGAGTGCTCGGGTTCGGCATGTTGTGGATCGGGTAGATAAATTATTGGGAGGGGCTGGAAATTAACCGGCAGTCTTGGTACATATTGGTACCAATGACAAAGTTAGTGGAAGATGGAGTGTCCTAAATAATGATTTTAGAGAACTAGGTAATAAGCTGTGGGAAGGACCTCCAAGGTAGTATTTTCTGAGATACTACCAGTGCCACATGCTCGCCCAGGGAAGCTGTATGGGTACAATCTCTACAGCAGGGATTTATTGCACCTTAATGATGATGGAGCTTTTGTGCTAGGGGATAGGATGGTAGAAAGGCTGGGGAAGTTTTTAAACTAGTAGGTGGGGGAGGGACAATTTCAAAGTAATGGAGTAGAAAGTGTAGAGAGTGTAAGAAACGCATTAACTAGTCATGGGGAAGGGGATGGGGGATGGGTTAGTACAGTCAATAGGGAGGTATTACTAAGTAACTCAAATACAGTGGCAGGCACTTCAAAACTACAGACTCATAACATACGATATATGCTTGCTAATGCCAAAAGCTTGCAAGGAAAAATGGGAGAGTTAGAATTATTAGCAATTAATGAGAAATGGGATTTAATAGGCATTACTGAAACATAGTGGGATGAATCTCATGAGTGGACCGTTAATATCCGGGGAATTATAGACCAGTGAGTCTCACTTTGGTAGTGGGAAAGTTTTTAGAATGGTTAATAAGGGATAATATACAAGAATATGTCTATTTGAACAAGATTATAAGTAGGAGCAAACATGGATTCATGAAGGATAGGTCATGTCAAACAAACCTAATTAGTTTCCATGAGGAGCTATGAGGAGGTTAGTAGGAACTTGGATCAGGGCAACTCAGTGGATGTAGTCTATTTGGATTTTGCAAAGGCTTTTTTTTATACAGTGCCACATGGGAGACTATTGAGCAAACTAAGGGATACAGGAATTGCCCTAAATATCTGCTCATGGATCGAGAGCTGGCTAAAAGACAGGAAGCAAAGGGTTGTTGTAAATGGAACATACTCAGATTGGACTAATGTAGTAAGTGGGGCTCCGAAGGGTGGTGATGGGACATGCTTGGACTGGGTGTGCATAAATACTGTACCACATCAATAAAGTTGGTTGCCAGTTTGGATATACATCATTTATGTGTATTATTTATTCTGGTGAAGTGATAATCCTATACATTGGGGTTATTAATGCTGCATCTAAGTGACTCGAGCTACAGTCAGTGATCCTGCTATCCTGGTTCCGGTGGTCCCTTGGTCCTGTTTGGTATGACAATCCTGGTCTCGGTTAATTCCTGTTAGCCTTGATATCAGCAAGAAACATCTCCGTCCACTGGTAGGTTCTGGGCAAGCCCAATTATAGAAAAAGGGTCATGACATTTCTTGTTTTTTTTTAAACAGAAAAAAAAGTAACTTCTTATATTGATATTTAAACAATTTTGTTATGTGTAATTAAGACATTTGCTTTTACAAACGTGTGTATTATGCTGTAACATTTTTTGTTTACATTTGATACACTCTAACATTGTCTCATTCAATATAAGATTAATTATAAAAAAATACCATTAAAAGTCAAGTTTTATTATTTATTCCCAGATGACAGTTACTCTTTATTATATTTAGTTTCTTCTCTTCTTTTGTTATTACATATATTATACAATGTGCAATACTCACCAGGTCTTATTTTGATCAATTGCAGGTTCTCTATGGTTAGTGTAAGTCTGTTGAGTGACATAAGATTGCGCTTTCCTGTATTTGAAGTACTTTATCCACTATTATACTTGTCAGCTTGTGAGTAAAGCCTGCAAGCTATTAGCGCTAACTTGCGCGGAATTGCACATAGTACACAGTGGGGGGGGGGGGGGGGGGGGGGATAGGGGGAGCACATGGGTGTGGATAGGAAGGAGTGAGGGAAGGGAAAAAGAGAGGGAGAGGATAGGAAGTGTGATGGGAAGGAATGTGGGAAGGGAGAGAGAGTGAGAGCATGAGAAGCAAGGGTAGGAAGGAGTCCGGGAAGTGAGAGAGTGGGAAGGAGTGAGGGAAGGGAGATGAAGTGAAGGGAGGGTTTGAAGCAGTGAGTGAAGGGAGAGGATGTAAAGGAGTGAGGGACGGGAGAGGAAGGGTGGAAATGAGTATGAGAAGGGAGAGAGGGAGAGGGTGGGAAGGGAGAGATGGAGAGGGTGGGAAGGAAGAGAGGGAGAGGGTGGGAAGGAGTGATAGAAGGGAGAGAGAGGGAGACAGGAGAGAGAGACAGACAGTAGACATTGAGAGAAATAGAAAGGGAGAACGAGAGAGATAGGAGATAGAGATAGTTGAGAGAGACATGATGGACAGAGAAAGACAAGAAACATAGAAAGAGAGGGAGAGAGAGAGACAGACACAGGACATAGGGAGAGAGAAAGGGAGACAGACAGGAGATAGACACACAAAAGAGATAGACACAGAAGAGAGATAGAGGAGAAAGAGAGACAGAAAGATAGGAGAAAGATAAATATACAATTATATGATATGATATGATACATTCAAATAATGATTCGTCATGGACTGTGCCCAAGCATCTGTAGTTTTTTGTTCTTTTTGCATTCAAAGTTTGAGCCCTATTCCCTTGATAATCTGAACAGAAAAAGGTCAACAAACTTTTCTTTATGCCTGGTTAACTTAAATGTTCACTTGAATTTAGAAAGACAAGTGGTTAACCCTAATTCACAAGGTGAACACTTGACTTTCCATTAAAGGCAGAAACATAACATGTAGAAACTAGTCAAACTGTGAGCTTCTAGTTTACAGAGCTTTCTAACCTACTTTGCCTTTTATTGTGTATTATTTCTAAATTGAAGTACACAATATAATTCTCATTTTCCATTATACTTAAAAACAACAATACACATTTTACAATAGTATATTAGAGTTGGCTTGGAAAACAAATCTGAAGGTTTTTTGTAGATGACTCCATTAGTACCCTCCATGTAAGTATGTTTATTGAACGGCTCAGGGCATTGTCTGTGAAGTGCCCTGTGCCATAGCAGTGGGTGGATATACAGATATGAATGGCCCACAATACTTTCACTGAATTTCCAGTGACACAGAACAAATGCAGATACAACAATGAAAGTGAGAGTAAATAACATCAAACCTGTTTCCAGATGACTAGAAAATAATACATATTTATTACTCTTAAAGTATATTTCTCATCTTAAAGAACCATAGCACGATGACAACAAAAAAAAGTTTGTTTACGAACTTTAAGTCTGACTAAGAACATCATTTGTCAGGAGAAATGTTAAAAAGACAGTTTTTAATAAAAAAAAATGTTGATCCTAATTCTAGATCCCTCTCAATGTTATGTGAGAGGGGTGTTTATATTTCTAAAGGATCAAAACTTGCATTTATTACAAGTTGCCTGCTTTTTGCCCTGTGCGGGAAAAGAGAGTTGGGGTCAAATCTACCTTCCATTTATAAAGAACAGCACACCATAAAATGCTTCACACTGTCAAAAAAGTGTTGAAACACGGCAAGATGGAATCCTCTACACAAAAATAGCATTATGAAAAAAATCAGATTTTTTTTTTATATCTGTAGCTTACAAAGGAGCTGATGCTGTTTGTTTTTTGCATACTTCCCAAAAATATATTTCTTGAAATACACAGTTCCTTTAAAGGGTAATTGTTGTCCCAATGTTTCAATTATGTGGCTGCTAAATATGTCTCTTGCAGCTGGTGCAGTAAATGCCCAACGACATCAACTCATAGACCACAGGATACCCCAATGGGCGTTTCCACATTTGACATCGGATTCTTCAGAGGGAATGAACAATGCTGGATGCCTATGCAGTATTTAAAACCTCAATGATGACGTCAAACTCTTGCCAAATCGTTAACCCCTGCTGCACCTAAATGAGAGTGACTGAATCTAACGACAGATTCTATAATACAGGGGCACTCCCCTTTATATGGGTTTCTGGAAGCTATTGTCACTTTGCTGATGATTATACATATGGAAGAAAAGTTTTTATATGGGAAAATATCTGCTTGCGTAGAGCAAATTATGTATCAATAATTTGGGGAATATAACAATGCAGCATCCTATGGGAATCGGTATTTAGGTCGTAGAATACCGTAGTAATGACACAATAGCAATAAGTTCAAACATATCATACTACAATCAGGCAATAATGCTTAGTTTTCATCATAAAAATGTTTCTGCATTGTTCCAGGTATTTAGGTTACACAATACCATAGTTTGGGAAAAATTACAGTACCATAAGTCTAAATACATTATTCCACGTTATACCAAAAATGACTTAGTATCATGCGGAAAAGAATTGTCAAGAGAACACACTAATATACATATCACATATTGATTGTTGTTGTCCAGTAATATATATATAAACACTATCACACATAATTGTTTACTCACATACTGTACCATAATAGTGCCACTTCATCACACCATGGTAATTTTTAATTTTTAGTGAACTTGCCTAATTGTATATAGCTTCAAGAATCGGATATAAAGCGGAGTGCCTCCATCACATATATAGTTGTGAGCATGCGAGTTGTTGCTAATGCTTGCGGGCTCGCGCAGCGAGGGACGCAGTTCCCCACAAATGCTGGTCCTCGCGAAGCGAGGGGCCGCATTTGCGGTGGTGGAGCATCCCAACGTCCCCGCAAATGCGGATCCTCGCGAAGCGAGGGTTCGCATTTGCGGAGGTGGAGGCTCAACGTCGGCTGAGTTAACACAAACACACCACACACACAAATTTTTAACAAAAAAAAACCAACCTCCCAGCCCAAAAAAAACCAACCAACGTAATGTCCCTGCAAATGCGGATCCTCGCGAAACGAGGGTCCACATTTGCGGAGTTGGAGGCTCCAACGTCGGCTGTGTTAACACACACACACACAACTTTTTAACAAAAAAAACCTCAAAGGCGCCTCACACCCGCTTACACACACACACACCGCGGACGAGGGCCGGCATTTGCTGGCAGCAACTGAGGCCCTCGCTTCCGCAAATGTGGGTGCTCTCGAAGCGAGGGGCCGCATTTGCAATGTGGGTCCTCGCGAAGCAATTAGGGAATGAGGCAAACTTAACGTAACAGACACCGACACGCACTAAGAATCCCACTATAACGGCCGACCCGCGCGCCACTACAAACAGTGAAAACACACCAAATACCCACAAAAACGACATAAAACGCTTACCCATAGCAAGGGGGTGCACCCAGGGCCTCTGAAAGTGAAGTTACACCTCCATTTAAGTTCAAATTCCCCAGTTCAAACAAACAAAAATCCCCTAAGCGAGATAAAAAATGGCCGCCAAAAAAAAAGGAAAACGAGACTCACCTCGGAAACCTGCATTAACCTCAGAACCAACCTTAACGTAACAAACACCCACACGCACGACAAATGGGCGGAACTGCGTGCACCTAAAAACAGTCAAAACACACCAAATACTCACAAAAACAACATAAAAAGCTTACCCATAGCAAGGGGGGGCACCCAGGACCTCTGAAAGTGAATTTACACCTCCATTCAAGTACAAATTCACGAGTTCACACACACGAAAATCCCCTAAGCGAGAGAAAAAATGGCCGCCGAAAAAAATGAAAATGATGCTCAAAGACACAGGACCCCTCAGCCACGTACAACTTACCCAAGAAGGGATCCGAGATAAGATCGGAAACCCAGATTAACCGCAGGGGATTCGTGATAAGCTCCGAGCCCTGCATTAACCCCACATTAACCATCGCAGTGTGGGTCCCGATTGCACGCGATCGGGGACCCCCGCTGCAATCGAAATTCAAAATCCCCGCGTTACAGGTCCTTAAAGGACCGTAAAGGTCTTAAAGGACCCGTTGTAAAAGATAAAAAAAATACACTGTCACCCTGTCAATCATGGGGGTCAATACAGACCCCCATAAAACCCTCATTAACCCTGTCACTCCTGGAGGTCAATAGAGACCTCCATAAGCCCTTCATTAAGCCTGTCACTCATGGGGGTCAAAACAGACCCCCATAAGCCCTTCATTAACCCTGTCACTTATGGGGGGCAATACAGACCCCCATAAGCTTCTATTTAACCCCAACAGTCCCATAAGGGTATATTAACACCATTATGGGCCTGTTACAACACTACATTAACCACATAAGTGCCATGATGGTTCTCAAGGATCATCATGACACTAAGTATTAACACTATATTGCACTAAACCCCCCCAATAAAACATTACAGATCAACTAAACACCCTCTAAACTAACCTATTAAAATCTACACTACCTACTCCCTATTAACCCCCACCACTCTAATTACAGAAAATAAAAAAGCCTAAAGTCACAAAAAAACATCTACATTACATGAAATAAAAAACTAACTCACAAAAAAAAATTAACTACATTACACAAAATAAAAAAACCAAAGTCACAAAAAAAAGGAACATTACAGAAAAAAAAAACATTACAACCCCCCACCGTCACTACAGAAAAAAAATACACACCTGAAAAGGAAATACATATAATACAAATACATACAATACAAATACATACAATTACAATACAATTACATACAATTACAATACAATACACCACTATCTAATATACATTACACAATCTATCTAAATAAATACCATAATCTAATATACATCCTATCTATATAATAATACATTCCCAATCTATCTAAATAAATACCATAAATAAATAAATACCATAATCTAATATACATCCTATCTATATAATAATACATACCCAATCTATCTAAATAAATACCATAATATAATATACATCCTATCTATATAATAATACATACCCAATCTATCTAAATAAATACCATAATATAATATACATCCTATCTATATAATAATACATCCCCAATCTATCTAAATAAATAACACAATTTAATATACAATACATCCTATGCTATCTATATAAAACCCCTAGCTAACATACAATAAATGCTATCTATATATTAACTAATCTAAATCTAAGCTAAAATAAAAAAATTAAGACCACTTACCTTTGCAGATTTCCATTGCGATCAGCCCCCTACGAAAAAAAATTACAAAAAATTAGTGCAACACGTTTACACTAATAAAATAAACATTATAGACATTCTATACATTCCAGACATTCTATACATTATATACATTCTATATATTCTAAATATTCTACTCACCTTTCCGCCATGCCCCGTCCGGCATTCTTTCAATCCTTCTCCGGCACGGCACATGTTAAAAAAAACACAACATTAATACACATACATCAATATAAAATAAACATAATCTACATTATACTTACCTACCCGCGATGTCTCCGGCCTCCTCCGGATCCTCTTCTGCCACACCCAATCAGGAGGCGCCAATGTGTGAGTCAATCAGAAAGGGATACACCCTAAAATAGCACTCTGATTGGATAATGCACCTATCAATCTTTATTTAAACCAATCACAAGGCACAGATGCTTTCAGCCAAAGATTGGTTGCACTGACAATAGCCAATCCCAATGGAATACACCCTCACGTACTGATTGGTGAAGGATTTGCGCATTCTCATTGGCTACTGTTAAAATTTCATTGTGATTGGCTGATGGCAATAAAGCTTTAGGATTGGTTCAAATAAAGATTGAAAGGTGTGTTATCCAATCAGCGTCGTATTTTGGGGTGTATAACTTTTTCATTGGTTCACAAATGGGGTCTTCTCATTGGCTGAATTTGATAGACAGCCTTTTCAGCCAATCAGAAGCCGCCATTGCCAATTTTACTCTGGAACACTCCATAGGAAGGTCATTAGTGTCGGAGACATCCGCAAGGGTGGATGTGTGTCGTTTTTTTTTGTTTGTTTTTTTTTAAAGGCGCGGATGCTTCCGTAGAAGACGAGGAGGCCGGAGACATCGCGGAAAGGTAAGTGTAATGTAGATTGTGTTTATTTTACTTTGCTTTATATTTACTAATGTAATGTTTTTTTTGACAGGAGTAAAGATGGCCGACGGAACATGGCGGACGGAACATGGAGGACGTGACATGCTGGAACGGGACATGCTGGAAAGGTGAGTATAATATTTACAATATTTAGAATATTTCGAATGTTTACAATGTTTAGAACGTTTAGAATGTTTAGGTATTTCATGTAAATGTGTTGTATTAATTTTTGGAATCTTTTTTACCGTAGGTTGCTGATCTGAAGAAACATCTCAAAGGTAAGTGGCCTTAATTATTTTATTGTAGCTTACAATTAGGGTAGCTATATATATATATAGATAGCATGTATTGTATATTACATAGATAGGGGGATGTATTATTAGATAGTATTGTATATTACATAGTGGGATGTATATTACATTATATTGTGGCATATATATTACATAGGGTTGTATTGTAGTTTATTTAATTGTATTGTATTTTATTTTATTTAATTGTGTTGTATTTTACTTTATTTAATTCTGTTGTATTTTACTTTATTTAATTCTGTTGTATTGTATTATATGTATGTATTAGATGTATTTCTTTTTCAGGTGTGTAATTTTTAAAAAAAATTTGTAGTGACGGGAGGTTGTAATGTATTTTTTTAGTTTCTGTAATGTTACTTTTTTTATTTTTGGTCACTTAGGTTTCTTTTTTTGGTTCTGTAATGTACATTTTTTATTTTTGGTGATTTTAGTTTTTATTATTTTATGTCATGTAGATTTCTACTTTTTGAGGAATTTAGTTACTTGAGGCACACAGTACACTCACATTGTGTGACAAACAGCATTTCAACACTTTCTTTTATTGACCGTCATTTTTTAGAAACGGTTCCTCAAATGTCAAATACGGATATTAAAATTAAACAACTTTCCAAACATACACATCTCATTGCCGTCATTTTTTGACGGGCAAGTCGCTAGTATTATATAATCTGTTGTCAGATTCAGTCACTCCCATTTAGGTGCAGCATTGGCGTCCAGCATTGTTCATTCCACCTGAAGAATCCAATGTCAAACGGGGAAACGCAAGTTTGGGTATTCTTTTGTTCAATGAGTTGATGATGTTGTGCACTTACTGCACCTGCTACAAGAGACAAATTTAGCAGCCACAGTGGGCACCCGCTGGCAGGCAGTTTGTTGCAATCCCTCCATTGGTTCTGACCTTCTCCTAGTATTCTAATTGGTTTCAGTTATTACATGTGTGGGTGGTAACTATTGAAGAGCTCTGGTACCACAAGGCACATACAGTGTTATGCAATTATATGTGTAACCTTAAATATGTATTTGATTCAAATTTATAAAGGGGATGGTCAGTTCATGTATTTACAAATGGTTGACCATTTACACGCACAGTATCATGTCCTCTATTCCTATATGCATTTAAGATTGTGTTACTATTGACTTTATATATTCAGAAAATGGTATGAGGCATTGCTGAGATGTATTTTATACTAAGCACTAATACTTAGTTAGTTATTACTTTTTGATACATTGTTTTACTATATACTATCAACCATTTATCTTGGATACAATTATATGTGCTCACGGTCCGTATTTGATTGATTTTTTAGAGTTTGCTCATTTTGGGCTTAATTAGGGTTTATGTCCTGTGACTGCCAGTTTTTACATCATTATCACGCTACCAATAACCATACAGTACGCTGATGTTTTGAGCCATACAAATATTATTTATTTTGGACTATGGGATTCAGTATTGAGCAACTGATTCCATAGTTAGCTTTTACTTTCCATCACACTAAAGTACACAGCATAATATATACAGGTACATACAGGTTTTTTTTTTAAAACTTCCCCACACCCAGAGCTGCTTGCACAGGCAAAGTGTACCTGCCAATAGAAACACTGCATTTGGGTATGGATTTTCCTTTCCTAGCCTTCAAGCAAGGAGCAGCACAATGCAGAGATGCACATAGTAATGTCTAGCCTCCTCCTTCTTTCCTGTACATGGTACTTCCCATCCCATGATGCCTTCCTGCACAAACTGCCAACACTTATTGATATAATGTAAATGATCACATGCCTGTGATTGGGCAAAACAAATGATGATTATTATGCTTAATTTAGCAAGGATTTCTAAAGGCGCTAGTTTTCATACACTGCCACGGTCTTCTGTGACTCCCCACAGCCCTTTGTGGGAGTGTGTAAGAGCCAATGTGCATGCTGTATCTGTAAGAACCAATATGAATCCTGTATCTGTAAGAGCCAATGTGCATCCTGCATCTGTAAGAGACAATGTGCAGCCTGTATCTGTAAGAGACAATGTGCAGCCTGTATCTGTAAGAGACAATGTGCAGCCTGACTAAGAGCCAATGTGCAGCATCTGTCTGTAAGAGCCAATGTGCAGCCTGTGCATGTAAGAGCCAATGTGCATCCTGTATCTGTAAGAACCAATGTACAGCTAGTGTCTATAAGAGCCAATGTGCAGCCTCTGTACATATATATATATATATATATATATATATATATATTTATTTTTTTATTTTTTTATTTAAATACTTTTTTGCTTGTTACAACTGAAAGATCATATTTGTTAACGTGTCCCTATGTGCTTTTTAAAGGGACATGAAATGCAAAATGTTCTATCATGTATTTAAAAGAACATGAATTATATATATTTATTTATATATGTGTGTATAAATATATGACACTGGAGTGCAGCCCAGGGGGTGGAAAAAAAATTGCCCCTCCACCCTAAGGGGGGAGCCAAAATGTTGTTTTGCACCAGGGGCCATCCGTTTCTTAGCTCTGACACTGCTGTATACTAAAGTATAAATTTCCTGTTAGTTGCAAGGAAGTATAAAAAAAGTTTATATATTTTTTCACCCAAAAACAACTTTTTCAATGTTTTCAATTTATCTTTTAGAAATGCATCAAAATAAGTGTTACATATTCTTTTAAATAAAAAAAAGTTGGTGATAGGTAGGATATTTCCTAGCATATTTCTTTGTAAGAGACATTTTTAGCTTTGAAGGAGCCATCTGTCAGACACTTAGCGCTCTTAGTAATTTGTTTCTCATGTGGCAGATAATGTCTAAGAAACCCACTGAAAGATTGATGTGAAATTTTCAAGTGAATAATTGCCAGAAAACTGATAGTTATCTTAATAAAAAGGCAAGCCAACAAATATTTATATTAATGCAAAACAACATGATTTATGAAGTATCTTAAGTTAGAGCTTAAAAAAATATTTATCTTTTGAAATACAAAAAGGGACAAAAATATTTATTATGGAACAGATGGCGAGATAAATGATGTACAACATATTAATTATATCTATTTATATTTTTACATGTATTAAATAACACTATTTATAAAACCAAACAGAATGGCTTCCACTTTAAAATTACTTTTCTTAAAGGACCACATTTATGCTGCTGTGCAGTCTGCCATTTTGCTTTCAGTAGTACAGCTTGCTGAGGTGGGTGAAGACTTTGAATGCACAGATGATTTGTATTGTTTGCCAGAAAAAAAACAAAATATAAGCCTCCAGCAAAGAAAACTGTATATAAAAGTTGCAAAATGCTATGGTTGCTTTTAATTTTTTTACTGTTATAATATAGAAAAAAAATACCACAGGGGCCATTTAATTTTGACGATTGACTTTGAATATTGAACCTACATCTGTATTTTTCTGGGAAGTTATGGTTTGTGCAGACGTCACCATGCGCTCCTATCCTGCAGTTCTATGTATTTCTATAGAGCTCTTAGGTCTAGAAGTCAGTTTGAAGAAGACGGAAGTTCTCCACGTCAGAAAGATTACTGTCCTGCTTGCATCACAATCTCATCAACACTGCCTCTGCACCGTGCTCAACATCCACTGGATGACTATGTCACCAACAATGAAGTCCTAGAACAAGCAGGAGTCACCGGCATTGAGGCCATGCTGTTGTGCTGGGCAGGACACATCTCTAGGATGGAGGGTGATCAACTTCCAAAGATTATGCTATGCGGTGAGCTCACCACTGGTAATCGTGACAGAGAAGGACCGAAGAAGAGTTACAAGGACTCGTTGAAACAGTCCCTTGATGCCTGTCACATTGACCATCATCGATGGACTGCTTTAGCTTCATACCACAAGGCCGGGAGAAGATTCATCAGGTTGTTTCTTCTTTCGAGAGAACACGTAGGACTGATCTTGAGGACAGAAGGAGTTGTAGTAAAAATCATCAATGCAGCACCCAAATCAGAGCAAGCCTTCCCATTCAACCACTGTGATCTAGTCTGCCTGTCCCGCATTGGCCTCCTCAGCCACCAGAGAGCCAGCAGATGTGGAAAACATCCCTTTTAATTCTTAGTTCGCAAAGTCAAGCCAAAAAAAATAGATGGGTTAAAACTCCCTCTCTGTTGCATCAGTTGTGAAGGTCTATACTAAAGAAAGGTTATGAAATAAACAAGTGAGTGATCCTGCTATATCACACGAAACCTGTCAAACTGAGATATCCCAAAACAGAACAACCCACCTGCACGGGTACTTTAAATGGATCTTATCAAATACAAAGTATAAGCCATATTTGCAAAAAAAGGTGCAACTGTTGAAGCACAACTTAGTTTTACTTAAGTGAATATTTGTCAAACTTCTAATAATTTACTTGTAATTTACAAAAAGAGGCCAATAAATCAAAAATGGGGTAATACTAGTTGTAAATAGTGATATGGTATGAATACATAAAAAAACTATAACAGAACAACAGCATATGATTGTCTTAGGCAGTGTAAATATTAAGTACAAAACGGAGGAGAAAAAAGTACACCTTTAATTCCCAAGACAGCCACCTCCCCCAAAGGAACATCCATATAAATATCTACAGACAAAAGTCATAACTCAAACCCATATAGTATAAAATATAACTTTTATTAAATATATAAACATAAAATATTAAAATATGCTGTACGTCTCCCAGATAGCACAAAGTAGTGTCATATATCAACCTCTCTTGTATACAAGATAATATATATAAGGCTAAGTGTGCTTAATACAAGGTCCAAATACCTATAATAAATATATTCAATATGCAGAGTTATAAATAAAGCACACAAAATAATCAATAGGCTATCCCAACCAATTTCATTAAAGAGTAGGAAGTATGCAACCAGTAGGTGATGAAAATAATGTACCACTGTGGCCCTATTTACATACGAATAGTGGATTAGGCAGATAAGGGCCCACTATTTACCCACTAATCTGCCTATGAAAAGCTAATCTATACTCCCTATCTGGGACTATTCACACCACTGGTGCACTTACCTACTCTCCAATGAATAATAGGTGAATACCATAGCCAGAGGTACAAACACTACAGTGCAGATCGGTTACTGTCTAAGGAGTGACGTCATCATCGGGAGACACGCAGCTCGGATCCGCGCCAGCTTCCACAGGGATCATAAGAACTGAAGAGGGCGCTTTGGTTTATATAGCGTGAGTAGGACGGTTCAATAAGATCTCTCATCTGTATGTTGTTTGCAATCAGCTGTCTTGTGACCAGGGCTATGGAAACAAAAGGAAGTTAGAACTAAAGGTGGAAATGCTTAAATAAGCGCTTAAGGTGGATATATAAGACTGAAATAGACCAAAATAGACAAAATAAAGTGTCCTCAAACACAATCTTAAATTAGACACAAATAAAGTCTACATAAATAAAGATACAATTGTATCAGATATAATGTAATATTAACAAAATATCACAAAAGATATTTGGTATAATAGTACTTGTCCCAATTGTATATGGCAGTATTAAATATATCTAGGAGACATGGGTTTCAAAACAAGGGGATAGATCAGCGGTTCAATAAATTCCTCCATAAATAAAAGGGAAATAACTTGTAATGGTCAAAGTTGAAAATGCTTAATGAAACGCTTAAGATGGATATATAAGGTTAGATAAATAAAGTGTCCTAAAAACAACCCTAAATTACTCACATATGGAATCTGCATATATAAAGATACAATTGCATCAGATACAAAATGATGTTGCTACAATAGCGCTAAAGATATTTAAGTGTAGTTATATACAGCGGTAATTGATATATCAAAGAAACATGGATTTCCAAAGCAGGGGGATAAATCAGGGGCTCAGATGAGTCCTCAGTGAAAAAGGGGGGAGATAACTTGTCATGATCAGCTACATTGATTATAAATAACATCTCTAACAGTTCCACTTCATCCAATATAGGATTGAATAGAATCTTGTTGCAACACGTAAGTAAGATCAAACAATATTATTATAGTCACTTAGATAGACTACTGACATACATACAGCCTTTACAAAAATATGCTGAAGTAGTTATGTTCATTGAGTACACCTGGGACTACAGTGTTAAGTAAAGCTATCCATTTGCTTTCTGCCTTGAGTAGTTCTAATTCAAGATTACCTTTTCTTATCCCCAAACTAATTTTTTCCAATACCCAACATTTAAGTATGGGTTTTGAGTGGTGTTTTTCAAAAAAATGTTTCGCTACTGAAGTAAGAGTCTTACCTTTAGCAACATCAGTAATACTGTTACGTATATTGCAAAGATGTTCGCCAAGCCTTTTTCTAAGCTCTCTACTAGTAATACCAACATATTTCTGTTGGCAAGGACATTGCAAACAATACATAACTGCAGAAGTACCGCAATTGAAAAAACCTTTTAAGTATCTCATTTTTCCAGTTCTATCAGTAATGCTGTTGATTTTGCACATAAAAGGACAACATTTGCAATGTCCACATCCAAAAGTGCCATCTGGCAAAGGTCTAATATTTTTCTTCTTTTTACAGAAGTGAATCTGAACAAGGATATCACGGATGTTTTTATAATCTGAATCCAAATCTATTTCAGCCATGATAGAAAATGATATGAATGATTCTTATAAGGAATATCATTCATAACATTTTCTATCATGGCTGAAATAGATTTGGATTCAGATTATAAAATCAGAACTAGTAAACGTTTCGAAGGTGCTAATAAAGCGTTTGATAAATGTACATCAGATACAATTAATGGCGATTGGCAATTGGGTCTCAAGAACTTAGAAGGGCTATTGAGAAAACAACTTAATTCTTTTTGGAATAAAGTAATCATGAAAAATATTTAGCTAAACACCTTATCCCGAGAGGACTAAGAGTTAAGATTTTTCCATCCTTTACTTTCCATCTTGAGTCTTATAAAGAAAAATGGGAATCAGCCCTTACAAGTTGTTCTGAGACACTAATAGCCATACTGGCAGATTATGAACAAGAGATTTTGGTGGAATTAGATAAAGAAATCAACTCACTTAACAAAACTTTAAAACAATTTGAATCCCTGGAGGATTTTAAAAAAACTTATAAACGAATACAACATGATCTTGATAAAAGAGAACATGAGATCTTATCTCTTAAAAAGCATAAGTATAATCGAGATCTATTAGATTTTGAAAATGGCAATGTGTTCCATTGGACACATAGAAATAATAGTAGGAGGAAATTGCGACCTCGTGTAGACCCTGGTAGACGATATTATAACTCAGATACTGAGTTAGATTCCTCAATTACAGATGAGGAAGATATGAGAACCAATTCTGGTAATCATCAAAGTAGAAGACAGGTCTCTTTTTTAGACCAGGGTCAGCCTTTTATGACGGAGAGGAACCGGACCTCGTTCCAAGAGAACAACTGGGAATCGACCAGGAATCTCAGAGATAGCAAACAATGGGGATACAAGGGGGCAGTCAATCCGCAGAAGGAAACCTGGACGAAAGGGGTCAGGAGGTAAAGGAAGATATGATGCAAATTCTGAATTTATCATCTAAGAAACTTACTAACCCACAAGTAAACGTTTTGAAAAAAGGATTGTCCTTTTCACCTAGCAACAACTACCAATTTTTTGATGTATTCAAAGATCTTAATTTGTTTGCACGCAAATTGATTCTAAAGAAAAAAATTTCTGATAGAACTTCAAATACAGAATTACCTCTGCCATTGGTAACAACACCGGAGACCAATATGACCAATGATAAGATCAAAGTCAAATCTCGTTTTAATCCACCTCTTTCCAGCTGCTCTGCAGTGGAAGTATATGTCAAGGCTGTGACCCAAGATATCATCAAGTTACAACCTATTAAAATCAGTAATTTGAGCCGTGATGAAAATCAAGCGTTAAAAGAGTTGAAAGAATGGACTGATGTCATCATCAAACCGTCAGATAAAGGTGGTAACATTGTTATCTGGCCAACAGAAATGTATATTCAAGAGGCATTAAGACAACTTAGTGATAAGGCTTGTTATGAACGCCTATTAGGTGATCCAACAACTGACTTTGTGGTAAGCTATAACAATATCATTGATGAAGCTAAAAATGATCTTATCATTAATGATAAAGAGTATACATTCTTGCTATCTGACAAACCCAGAATAGCTACTCTTTATCTATTACCTAAGGTTCACAAAAATGATAAGATTCCTCCCAGGAGACCAATTATTTCGGGCAATGGTAGTCTATGTGAGAATGGTAGCAAATGTATTGATTTGCAACTCCGTCCGCATGTATTGAGTCTGTCCTCATATGTGAGAGATACTATGGACGTCCTGAAACGACTCAATGACATTAATGTGAATCATGAAACACTATTAGTGACCTGTGATGTAGAGAGCCTGTACACTTCAATTCAACATGAAGCAGGATGCCAGGCAGTGCAATATTTTCTCACCATGGCTACAAATGCTGATCAGAATATAAACACCTTTGTTCTAAGATTGCTAAAATACACGCTTACTCACAATTATTTTGTGTTCAATGATGTTTTTTATTTACAGAAAAGAGGCACAGCAATGGGGTCTTCATGCGCACCCACCTATGCTAACATCTATCTAGGGTGGTGGGAACGAGAACGGGTATTTATTGATGATATTTCTGAATTTACTGATCATGTTACCATCTGGCTGAGATATATCGACGATATTTTGATCATTTGGGATGGTACACAGGAATGTCTAGATATATTCATTAACAAACTAAATACAAATGATCTTAATTTGAAACTTACTCATGCCTATGATGAAAAACGTATTGATTTTTTGGATATTACGATCAGTAAAGATGAAGAAGGCAGGATTATCACTGACCTTTATCGGAAACCAACCTCTACGAATAGCACTTTACATCATTCTAGCTCACATTTCTCTCCGACGCTTCGTGCCATACCTGTAGGGGAATTTCTGCGTGTAAGACGTAACTGCTCAAATACTGAACTGTTCAAAGTTAGAGCAGATGAGTTGAGGAATCGATTGAAAAATAGAGGGTATAGCAATTCCTCTATAAAAAAAGCCTATCATAGAGCTCTTCACACCGAAAGAGACAATTTATTGTCTCCCAGGTTGAGAACCAATACAAAAGAGACGGTTAGATTTATTTCAACTTTTAATGAGGATTGGCGCAAAATAGAGGATATCTTGAATAGACATATTAATGTCTTAAAACTGGATACCCACATAGCAACTCTGATTGGAGCTAAAATTGACACAGGATGGAGACGATCTAAAAACATCCGTGATATCCTTGTTCAGAGTCACTTCTGTAAAAAGAAGAAAAATATTAGACCTTTGCCAGATGGCACTTTTGGATGTGGACATTGCAAATGTTGTCCTTTTATGTGCAAAATCAACAGCATTACTGATAGAACTGGAAAAATGAGATACTTAAAAGGTTTTTTCAATTGCGGTACTTCTGCAGTTATGTATTGTTTGCAATGTCCTTGCCAACAGAAATATGTTGGTATTACTAGTAGAGAGCTTAGAAAAAGGCTTGGCGAACATCTTTGCAATATACGTAACAGTATTACTGATGTTGCTAAAGGTAAGACTCTTACTTCAGTAGCGAAACATTTTTTTGAAAAACACCACTCAAAACCCATACTTAAATGTTGGGTATTGGAAAAAATTAGTTTGGGGACAAGAAAAGGTAATCTTGAATTAGAACTACTCAAGGCAGAAAGCAAATTGATAGCTTTACTTAACACTGTAGTCCCAGGTGGACTCAATGAATATAACAACTTCAGCATATTTTTGTAAAGGCTGTATGTATGTCAGTAGTCTATCTAAGTGACTATAATAATATTGTTTGATCTTACTTGTTGCAACAAGATTCTATTCAATCCTATATTGGATCAAGTGGAACTGTTAGAGATGTTATTTATAATCAATGTAGCTGATCATGACAAGTTATCTCCCCCCTTTTTCACTGAGGACTCATCTGAGCCCCTGATTTATCCCCCTGCTTTGGAAATCCATGTTTCTTTGATATATCAATTACTGCTGTATATAACTACACTTAAATATCTTTAGCGCTATTGTAGCAACATCATTTTGTATCTGATGCAATTGTATCTTTATATATGCAGATTCCATATGTGAGTAATTTAGGGTTGTTTTTAGGACACTTTATTTATCTAACCTTATATATCCATCTTAAGCGTTTCATTAAGCATTTTCAACTTTGACCATTACAAGTTATTTCCCTTTTATTTATGGAGGAATTTATTGAACCGCTGATCTATCCCCTTGTTTTGAAACCCATGTCTCCTAGATATATTTAATACTGCCATATACAATTGGGACAAGTAATATTATACCAAATATCTTTTGTGATATTTTGTTAATATTACATTATATCTGATACAATTGTATCTTTATTTATGTAGACTTTATTTGTATCTAATTTAAGATTGTGTTTGAGGACACTTTATTTTGTCTATTTTGGTCTATTTCAGTCTTATATATCCACCTTAAGCGCTTATTTAAGCATTTCCACCTTTAGTTCTAACTTCCTTTTGTTTCCATAGCCCTGGTCACAAGACAGCTGATTGCAAACAACATACAGATGAGAGATCTTATTGAACCGTCCTACTCACGCTATATAAACCAAAGCGCCCTCTTCAGTTTTTATGATCCCTGTGGATGCCGGGCGAAACGAGCGCGTCGGATCCGAGCTGCGTGTCTCCCGATAATGACGTCACTCCTTAGAGAGTAACCGATCTGCACTGTAGTGTTTGTACCTCTGGCTATGGTATTCACCTATTATTCATTGGAGAGTAGGTAAGTGCACCAGTGGTGTGAATAGTCCCAGATAGGGAGTATAGATTAGCTTTTCATAGGCAGATTAGTGGGTAAATAGTGGGCCCTTATCTGCCTAATCCACTATTCGTATGTAAATAGGGCCACAGTGGTACATTATTTTCATCACCTACTGTTTGCATACTTCCTACTCTTTAATGAAATTGGTTGGGATAGCCTATTGATTATTTTGTGTGCTTTATTTATAACTCTGCATATTGAATATATTTATTATAGGTATTTGGACCTTGTATTAAGCACACTTAGCCTTATATATATTATCTTGTATACAAGAGAGGTTGATATATGACACTACTTTGTGCTATCTGGGAGACGTACAGCATATTTTAATATTTTATGTTTATATATTTAATAAAAGATATATTTTATACTATATGGGTTTGAGTTATGACTTTTGTCTATAGATATTTATATGGATGTTCCTTTGGGGGAGGTGGCTGTCTTGGGAATTAAAGGTGTACTTTTTTCTCCTCCTTTTTGTACTTAATAATTTACTTGTGCCTTGTTGAAAGGAATAGCATTTCCTTGGTGGGGAGAACATGGGGGAGCTCCGAATAAGCATCTCTATAGAGAAATATGGTGGCATTCTATTGACTCTGCCAGTTCTTTGAAGTGGAAGATAATAGTGTCAGTGTTTAATCACTTTACCTTTAAAATGAAATAATGTATCCTCTGCACACCCCTTGCAATTTGGGGTAGAAAAAACAAAACTCTCACCACTGTGGAATTGGCAATTAGCTAATAGTACCAGTAATGATATACAGTTGTGCTCAAAAGTTTGCATACCCTGGCATAAATTGTGAAATGTTGGCAATTATTTTGAAAATATGACTGATCATGCAAAAAAAAAAGTATTTTATTGAAGGGTAGTGATCATATGAAGCCAATTATTATCACATAGTTGTTTGGCTCTTTTTTTAAATCATAATGATAACACAAATAACCCAAATGGCCCTGATTAAAAGCTTACCCTTAGTTCTTAATACTGTGTATTGCCCCCTTTAGCATCAATGGGGGCAATACACAGTATTAAGAGTAAAGGGAAAGAACTGTCCTTCTGTATATAGCGAAGAGAATTAGGGTCCTGTCTGAAAAAGGGGAACAACTTTTTTCAAATGAAAGATGTCATACCTCATTTTCTGCAGTAGTAACAATAATAATAATTTATCCCTATTAGATAATATACATTAAGGTTTTAATGTATTATCAAATTACTCTTCTTATATTCTCTGACTAACAGCATAATTAATTTAAAAAAAATGTTATACAGCTAGTTTTTAATAAAAAAAATGTTTATGCCTTTGTGGGACCCTAAGGGAATCCATGAAACACTGGAAGAAGATGTGTGTATGATAGATATGAACATTTATGGAGAGCTTTGGTTGCATTGAATGATGCAAGGGTCTGCTTCTGGGCCAAGGAGGAGGAGGGGTGTGGTGTCAAGTTCAATCTTAGTCTACTATTAAACAAGAACTCTGGATATCTACCTCTTCCCTCCTCCTGCACTCCTCCATACTCTGATAACTACAAACACACACTCTCACGATTCAACTCTCAGGATGTGATATAACAAACACCAAATGGATTCCCGTACTCATAATAATACTTTTCGAAAATTCTGATTTTGCCAAAAATATTTTAAGCCCATAAATTACAAAGGTGTTGATATTGTTAGCTTGAACTGCAGTGGTCTTTTAAAAAGTAGAGGCTCATGTTTTTAATGAGTGGCTCCATATCTTTTCAGCTTGATAGGTGTTATCTTGTTAGAGTTTTACTTGCTAGCTTTTTGTTTTACAAGTAGCAAAAATGACTATAGATAATTAGGAGAATTGTCATGGAGTGCAAAAGAGTGATTTGTTCATTGTGAAGAGATCAAATAGACTTTGTATTGTTGAAGAGAGACATACAAGAGCACCTGGCCATCTTTTTCCCACTGCTTGCTAAGCCCTAAGCACACCAAATTCAATATTTATCTATTGTTTATCACATTTATCAAGATCACAAGAGCAAGGAGCTTGACCTAAGTACAGTATATGTGACTAGTGCGTTCATCTAAAAGTAAAATACACCCATTTCCCAAATACATGACAGACCCCAGTATGGGATAAAAGAGGCCACAGCCTTTATTTGCATGACAATCAACAAAGAAAACAGAGGGGAAGGCTCACAACCACCAAGGGAGCCCAACCGTCTGAATTCTCCAGGAACCCCGTACCCAGGAGACCTCAATTAAAAAACAGGTGTAAACCACCACCAAAATATCCTCCAACCATAACGAGAGCGATCACCCCCGCCACCGGCTAGACCTGCCAAGGCCTGTAGAATACACTCCCTGAGCGCAAAGGTAAAAACTCTAAGACCCACCTCATAAAGGGTCTAATAACCCTCCAAACGTCTACCAAAAGAAGATATCATTTTTTTAACTTAACTCTTCTCTTCTCAAGCTTAACTGGATCAAGGGTCGCCTTCAAATGTAATCGAAGGGGCAATGCCCAACCAGATTGTAACAAGCCAGGGGAACAGAATGGTTAATTGCCTAAGATCAGTTTTTACAGCTTTAATAAGTTCTTTCATGGGCACCAACCCCAAATCATTCTACCCCAAATTAATAAGCACCCCCGCTGGGAGGCCCAACTACCCCAGCATAACCGACTATGTTTTGGACCTTCTAATAAAAATGAATATGTAATTTTCTTGAAAAATCACATCACTGACTTTGATGCCGCCACTAATTCTGCAAACCGAAAGGCACCAAAAAAGGCTAACACAAAAGCTGTCCTGAAAACCTTGACTTCATACTCAGAAACACAGATGAACTGCAAAGAACCAAATATTCCCTCTAACAATGTTTAAAAAAATGGTCTGCTCTAGTCCTCCATTTTCTTACCCATACCCTTTTGTAAGCCCTTTCATACGTACCTGACTATGAAAGAGTTAGTAACATCAGCCTCCCCATTCAGTTTAAAATAAAAGGCTAGTGCTGATTGCATTTTTGACAGGGCAGTAAATGAAATACCCAGCGAATGCTTGTACAAAGTAAAAAACAATAGTGCCTGAGTGGTATTACCTTGTGGCTCTTGCTGTTTTCCGTCGCTAAAGAAAAGGATCCATTCTTTCCAAATTCTGAAAATGAATTGCAGATGAGCACATCTATGTTTGGGCCACTAGATTCCAAAGCTCCTGGGGTAATGGCGTTCGCTTACCATCTGCTTCCAGTGCAGCTTCTCGGTACCTATTAAGTTATGATCCCCCGGGATGTGTACAGCTCTGCAATAAATATTAAACTCCAAGCATTTTAAAAATAATTTTCTTATTAAATTAACCACCAGAAGAGAAAGGCCGAAGTTAGGTTGATAGCTTGAACAGTGGAATACCACATGATGGTTGTGCAGGCTATCCCACCATAGATACAAGGACACCATAATTGGAAAAAGTTCAAGAAAAGCAAGGATTTTTAGAATGCTGACATGCCAGTGACCCCTAAAGCAGGCCCCAAAACCTCCTGAACCAGCCACGTCCATAAAATGGTCTAGCTCTGAATTCTGTACCGGATCATGCATAATGACAGACTGACCATTGAAATGGGAACAAAACAATAGCCAAATTCGAAGAACTACCTTGAGTTCATCGAGGAATCTCAAAACTTGTGTAGGGCCTTCCATCTTTTCCACCACTAGAGAGACATGAAAATCAGAAAATTCTTTGAGAAGCGCAGCAGAATCACCGGAACCAGGAGGACAGCGGAATAGAAAGTCAACCAAATAATGAACCTGTAGCGGAACCCATCACTGTTTTACCCTGTTTTATGATTATTATGGTTAAAATATGATCCTACTATATGTATGTTGGTTGATGCTCTGCAGAATATTGTCCCAGACATTTGCAGCTACTTGGCATGGGAGATAATCCTGTTACAACGACTCCGCATAAGATAAAGGAAGTCTATTGTATACAGTGTTCTCATTCTCAGATAAGAACAAAGAAGTGTAATTGAATCAATGTCTGATTGTATCAAAGTTGCCAGGGAGGTGTGACCCACCTATTGTTCTCTTTATGTGTATTGTGCGGCCATATATGGGCATGTGTATTGCCTGTGGGAAGAGATGGGTATAAATATTTCTGCAGAACAAAATAAAGTCAGTATTCATTTGACTCCCAAATTGTGTGTCGTCCAATATGGGAGGTCGGGGATGGTGAAACTGTAGTGTCTCGTGGGTATTTTATCGTATACCAGCGGAGATTTTGGACTGCGTGTTCCTGCTCCGTTACATTTGTTGGCAAGTGGTGGAATTGTTCCCACGGTCAGAAGGACAGCTACAGGAGACACCATTCCGTGGAGTACAAATTGAGGGCAACGCTAGTATCCGTACAGCGCCCCTGGCTACAGCAGGATGGAACCGGCTAGTTTTTGGACAGCGTTCCATGATGAGGATGAGAAGGAGGCCGCAGACTACAGGGAGACAGACAGAATGGAACTCTGGTATGATGCCCTGCAAGATGCCCAATGGCGGCGAGGTGAGAGTCTCCCCAGTGATGAGCAGCGGCTACAGAAGCGTGTGGCGATGCGGATGTATCTATTGGGAGAGTAGCCCCTGGATGAGTGGGTGACAAGACTAGAGACCCTGGTACGGCGAGAGATCTGGCTAGACAACGCATACCAGGCCCTCTGGTGGCATACCATTCGACTTACCCCCTGGACATCCGAACACGACTTACCGGAGGGGGATGATTATGATGGCCCGGGTTTATTATGGGATGCCTTGGAGGACGACATTGATCTTGGCAGCACGGAGGGGTCTAGGTTTTGGGACATTTACGACTACCGGATGGGCATGTATGTCTGGGATGACGAAGGCGAGGTGAGCAAAGACATGACCCACCTGGTAACGAGAGAGTGGGAGCTGGAGCAGGACTACCAACACCTGCTCAGCTTCGTGCAGCCCCAACCTACTCGACAAGCAGAACCAGACTTCATTGACTGGTCCTGGGATGACCTCCAGATGGCAGGTAGAGATGGGACCGAGGTCTCTCTACCGGCCCTCCAGGGGGCAGAAGGTGTCGTCCTTTCCCCCCAGCGGCAGTGTGAACCCCAGGGGGCAGAAGGTGTCGTCCTTCCCCCTCAGCGGCAGTGTGAACCCCAGGGGGCAGAAGGTGCCGTCCTTTCCCCCCAGCGGCAGTGTGAACCCCAGGGGGCAGAAGGTGTCGTCCTTCCCCCTCAGCGGCAGTGTGAACCCCAGGGGGCAGAAGGTGTCGTCCTTTCCCCCCAGCGGCAGTGTGTACCCCAGGGAGCAGAAGGTGTCGACCTTCCTCCACAGCGTCAGTGGGTACTCCAGGGGGCCAAAGGTGTCGTCCTTCCCCCCCAGTGGCAGTGTGAAACACAGGGGGCAGAAGGTGTCATCCTTCCCCCCCAGCGACAGTTTACCCTAACCAGGGGAGACACCAATCTCCCAGACGGCGCAGATGGGACCGTGGTCTCTGCGCCCACAGCTTGTCCAGATCCCCAACTACCGTCACTGGGACAACCGGAGGAGGGGGTAAGTACAAACTCCCCTCCCCAGCTAACTTCTAATGTGGCCCCAGGGTTAACAGAGGAAATGTTAACCCCCACTGACCCCCACGTTTCCCTGGCTATTGAGCCGCAATATGTCCCAAGTACCCCAGCGGAAGAGCTGACAGCGGGGCAGAGTGCAGTCGGCCTCTGCCCTCCCTTTGTCCCTGGTACAGAGCAGGAGGTCCTGCAGGTTATACCAGCAGAAGAGCTGGCATCAGGGCAGAGTGCCGCTGGCCTCTGCCCCTCAAGTCCCCTCAGCGTGTTGCACCATCACCCCAGCAAAATATCCAGGTGCCTGGTTAGACTTCCCCCCAAAGGGGAGATGTGTGACGAAGTGCCCTTCGCCACTTTGGCTTGGAGAGGACTGTTTGCCAGCCTCCTGCCCTGCGACTATGGCCCTGGGACATATTGCCCTTTAAACACAGTATTCGGCCATACCAGAGTGTATGTCACTCATTCTGGCCCTTTACATACAGGGGGGTAATTCTGTACTTGCCCTGTGTGAACCATGATACCCCAGATAACTGTGCCATGTTGCCCATTCATATAATGAAAGACTATGGGAAAGACTTTAGCTACATGGCAATTGAACTGTGTGAAGAGGATCTGAGCGCTATTCGGTGGTTTTGTGCGCTCAGATCCCAGCTATCTGGGGATATGGGAAATGTGAGTAAATGTGAATTGCAGTAATGCTGATGGGTTGTCAAACTAGAGAATTGACCAACAAATACTTTTGTCCGGACATCCCCAGGCCGATCCGTTGGGATCAGACCGTGTATGCCGGCATATGGTCACGGGGGAGGTGTGTAGCGGAACCCATCACTGTTTTACCCTGTTTTATGATTATTATGGTTAAAATATGATCCTACTATATGTATGTTGGTTGATGCTCTGCAGAATATTGTCCCAGACATTTGCAGCTACTTGGCATGGGAGATAATCCTGTTACAACGACTCCGCATAAGATAAAGGAAGTCTATTGTATACAGTGTTCTCATTCTCAGATAAGAACAAAGAAGTGTAATTGAATCAATGTCTGATTGTATCAAAGTTGCCAGGGAGGTGTGACCCACCTATTGTTCTCTTTATGTGTATTGTGCGGCCATATATGGGCATGTGTATTGCCTGTGGGAAGAGATGGGTATAAATATTTCTGCAGAACAAAATAAAGTCAGTATTCATTTGACTCCCAAATTGTGTGTCGTCCAATATGGGAGGTCGGGGATGGTGAAACTGTAGTGTCTCGTGGGTATTTTATCGTATACCAGCGGAGATTTTGGACTGCGTGTTCCTGCTCCGTTACAGAACCAATGGAGACAAACCGGACCGATGAATAGTAACCCAATGCAAAAAGGAGCTACATTTTTCAAAATAAGAACAGGGAATGGAGCAACCCATTGGCAATAACAGATCAACAAAATACTGTCCATCAACGTGACAACCCAGCAAAAATTGAGAAGCTGGATTCACTGGTATTAAACATAAAGCAGACTCAATGTCGACCTTGTGTGCCTTTTTACTAACCTAACCACCTGGAAAAATGAAGAATAGGATACCGCTGACATTTTTTTTATTAATACCATCATTAACTGCCAAACTTGTTGGATACGAAAGATGATGAAATCTGCCCTGCTCCTTCTTAGGGACCAAACCCAAAGGGGAAACCCTTAGGATAGAAAATGGTAATTCATGAAAGGGGCCCTGCATCCTACCCATTCTTACCTCCCCTAGCAATTTTTCACGGATGAGAGAAGGATTTTCCCTTGCAGAGTTCAGATTAGGATGGCAACTAGAAAATTTGGACACCGAAGATGGGATAACAAAACAGTTCGAGAACCCAGCAGCAGCAGCTTAACCTCAGTAGGCCGCAATTTAGTGTACACCCACAGCCACATCTTTTCTACCTTTACTTCGGTCCTCCCCTTTTGCAGGTGGACCTTCAGGTTTTTGGGACTTAGACTTTTTGAAGCAGCGAAAAAGAGGATAATGCAAGACACATTCTGAACATTCATGCTTGTATTTACACGTGGCTCCCCATTTACAGGAGTGCTTATTAAATGCAAAGAAGCAGCCCTTCTTACCCAACCGCGAAGGCCCAGACTTGACAGGGACCAATGCATAAGAACGCAATGGAGTGACAATCTTTAACAAGCTGCCCATATTCCGATCATCCCATTGTATATCAGGTGTAAACGACATTGTTTGCCAAAACTTGACGTCATAACGTCACCACGCCAAGCCTCCGTAGGTCCTATGGATCCTGTTGATCCTATATAGGTAGCAAAACAATGCTGAGCAGCACTCAGTGTGTGTTTTACCTATAATGCTTGCCAAAATGATGTAGGCTTGCAGTCAATTACTAAATGTTTTTGGTATCTCACTTGAGGGGCCTGCCTTTGATGTCTTGGTTGTAGCCGTCTGTCGCTGTGGTAGAGAATTCACATACTCAAAAGCGTTGTTCCGATCCTTCGATGGTGGTCTCCTTGATTGTCTGAAAGTAGATAGATATGCCTCCCATCCCTGTCCCGCCTGTGTAACTGCATCATCTTCTCTAGATCCCCCACACCTATGAGAGACAGTAAACCTTGTTCTGTTCTCTGGTGAAATTGAGCATGGTCTATTTCTAGTATAGGAGGTCCGCTGCCCATGCAACGAGACCGTGAACCCCTCTCATCTAGGTGACCTGGATATCAAGCCATGACATCCCCTAGAATCATGCCGGCTCCTACCTCGGGAATAAGAGGGCAGTGGGCTCCTCCTGTGATGTGCATGATCCTCATGCTGCCTTCCTATCATAGAATGACTCTCACGCCAAGCCTTGGCAATGGGCTGCGCCTATCACACAAGGAAGGCCGTACCACATGTGTCCTGCATGATGCATTCTCCCTTGAGCTGGAAGGCAGCAAACTTTGTTTTTAGCTACGGATGTTATCCCGTCCTTTCCACCGCGGCTCCAATACAAATGACAGCAGATGCCAGACACCTGGCAGTGAGACCTGCAAAGCATAGTGAACAAGTAAGTGGGTTACCCCATCGGAGTGGTGCAAGAGACTTCTGCCCCCCTAAGCACTCTAATATAAATCTGCTGGGGGGGGGGGTGCAAAATATATATATATATGTGCCATCTGTCTTTATATATTCCAATATTTATTTATTTTGTATTTTTTAAAGCACATTCATCAATTAGCCGCAGGTGGATGAATTAACAAACCTGCCAAAACCATTGCCCACCTAATGCCTAAGGCCCCCCCCCTCATGAAGATACATATAGCAAATCATGCTAACAAAAAAAAACTTTCCTATTGAATCAGATGTTGTTGTACAAGGAGGGGGAACTGAATTATAGCCCATCAACAAACAATATGCATCTTAATTAATTCTCCCCCTTTCCCTGACTACTTGGGTATGTTGCCCCTTTTGCTCTGCCCTGAAGCCATTGTGAATATTCCCCTATTCTCCTTGGCCCCCTGCCTAGCCATGGGGACGTTCTTCAGTACCTGGCACCTTCCTTGCCAGCAGCATCCACTCACTGGCACCCTTGCAGTGGTGTGACCTGATCTTCTTGCGATTATCCCTACTCATTGGTCATTCAGCAGCATGTCCTTGTTGGGCCTCAGAATGGCAGCGATTCCCAGGGCTACCAGGGCTCTCAGCAGTGGCCCTTCTCCTCACCTTGTTTCTCCTCAACGGCACTTGGTCTCCCTTCATCTTCCACAGCCGCAGGGGAGTTCAAGGGGCTTCCATCTTCCTCCTCTATCAGGTGTGCCCAGCGCAGCTCCCAAGGGGTTGAAAGTTGCATTCTCTTACAATCCTTCGCAGCCAGCAGCAGATCCATGTCCTGCATCAGCTCCAGCAGTTCCTCCAGATGAGGGCAAGGTGCCCCATAGGTAAGTAGTCAAAGATGATTGCCCAGGGAGAAATATTGATGCTAGGGGTGTCAAAGCCACAGATGCAGCACCAGAAGGGGTCATGACTTGCTTCCTTTTCACTTTTTCTTAAAGGAAGGGCAGTTTTTGTTAAGGCTTTTCTTGCCCTTGATGGACTGGAGCTGCCTTTCCTCCTTCTTAGTGCCATGGAAGGGCTAAGCCTGTGGTCTGGATTGCTTAACTGGGTGTCCAATTTTGCTATCACCCACTGAACCAGCATCCGGGGTCAGAGGCTGTAGCACACCTTGCTCCTTTAGTTGGCTAATCAATGATGCCATGTTGAGTGATGACTTGGTGGTGTTAGGTGTAAACTCACATGTGCTACTCTTCAGAGTGACCAGTATAGGCGGGAAAATTTAGTTTTATTCCCTGATAACTCCTCCCAAGAAATTAAATCCTTCAATTACTTCCTTGTCTTGGTCCTGTCACAAGCCCCCTCCCCCATGCTGTCTCCAGGTGCTGCCTTTCCATAATGCTTGGCTGACCTCTTCATGTAATTGTAAATACCTCTGAATGTATAGTTCCTAGAAGTACTCTTAGAAATACCCTTTCATATATTCAACTACCCAATCTCCTTTATAGTTCTGTAAATCCACTTACTGTTACATGGATTGTAAGCTCTTTGAGGCAGGAACATACCACCCAAAGTAATATAGGGATATACTGTATATGGAACTAAACAAATGTTACATCCAAAAAACATTTGTTAGTTTATATGTTTAGCTGATTTTAGTTTAGGTTTATTTTGGATTGATTTGCTGTGATTCATTATTTTCTTAATTTATGTATTTTGTTTATTAATTGTTATTGTTGGTTAGTGAAATTTTTAAACTACGTTTTTATGTTAAAAAAATATTATATAGAAAATGTAAAACACTTTCTTAAGCGATTGAAATAAAATATATGATACACAAAAATAAATCCAAAAAATACTAAGCTTCAATTTATACTTATATACAAAAAAGAAATACAATTGAGGAAATAAAACAGTACAGAACTATTGACCCAAATTATTCTATATCAAAGTTTTATCTTATATTGTTTATCTCAGTACTACTTGCCAAAAATAATCATCACAACAAAAATAACACATCTGATCTGTTTGGATAAACTGAAAATGGAAGTTTTCCTTTTAATTGACAAGTCTGAGGGTGTGAAATAAAAAACATGCTTTGGGTGCAGACGGAGAAGCCATAAGTTTTGCATAGTAAATAGTATCCACACAGACGTACGCATATCTGAAATAATGCTGGATTAAATATGTTATAGACTAAAGAAGGGGCATCAGGAAATCGAGTTCAGCCAAGGACCCCTGTCTATTTTCAATCAACTGAAATAAGAATATAAAATATTCGTTGATTGAATCAAATCAGCATTTCAATCTTAATGAGGCTCATTATTGACAAAGAAAATGTATACATTCTTCAACCTTACTTCCTAGTTCAATATCTCCAGGGCAGCCATCCTTGTTTTGTTCACAGCCGAAGATAAAATGCATGATGAATTAGAACATTTTTAATGAATTTTTAATGTTTTCAAATCACTCTCTGTCAAAGTTAGACCATAAAATCATAAAGAGAAAAAGAAACAGTTGAAGTAAAGGATCTATAGTAGAAAAATAATTGGTAGCCCATCTGGCAAAGGCTTTTAAATGTCTGATTTGTCTTCATCAAGAAGTGTCCTTTTGGTCTTAAATGAATTCTGATGCTGGTACAGAAGACTGGAATGTACAAACAAGTTCATTAAAATTGCAGGAGCCTTTAGCACGTTGATAACAGCTTGCCCGAAGGTTAACATTTATTGTTCCGTGCTACTGACATCATGCTTTTATAGAGCATATTTATATGCTAAATTGCCTATTATGTTAAGCTGCATGTTCCCATTTAGCAACATCAGGAATACGATTTGCCTATAACTGTTTAGATTTTATTAGAGCTATGCCAGGCATTCTAATAGCACGAACATCCAACAGGGTGAATTTCACTTCTTCCCTTCTACTACAGACTTGACTTTCAGATTAGATATTATTAAGTGAAATTAACTGTATTCGATGCATCTGTGCATAAAAACATATTATAATTGGAACTGCCAATAGAATGAACCACAATTACACCAATATTAGTTGTGGAAAGAGGATACTTTGTGCTGATATTCGTGGTGCAAAGCAGTGACAGGCAACCTGTTTAACTCGAAGGGCTTCATATGTGGTGCCTGCATCCTTAAAAGGTGCTATACACCTTTTTTATCCAACACAAAATGGTAACATTGGAAAGGAATTCTTTGGTAGTAGAGGTATATACAATGAAGAGAAGTATTTAGGAGGATAGGCCCCCATACCATGTTACATTGAGCTGTGTTATTTGTATACCGTAAATTTGCAAATCTTGCCAAGTCAAAATGTGCCATGCTGATAGACTCATACCCAAAAAGACTGAGTGCTGTAATAAAATCAAAAGGTGCTTCAACAAAGTATTATTTTAAGGGTGTGCATAATTATGCAACCATTTATTTTATTTTTATATTTTTTCTAGATTTCAGTTTGTTTTTCAGTTGAGTTGTACAGTTTATAGGTCACATTAAAGGTGGAAAAAGTTCTGAAATGATTTATCTATGTCTCATTTTTTTACTGCACAGAAACCTGACATTTTAACAGGGGTGTGTAGACTTTTTATATCCACTGTATAAATATATATATGTTTTTATTTATATATTTTTTTTTACCATTAATAGATGTGACAATTGTATTTATAGATTCAATAAATAAAAATGTGTTTATTTTGTGTATATATATTTATATATATATACACAATGCATTAGAGCATTTGTTCCTAGCCCACGTGGTTTCCTGACATGTATTAACCTCTTGAGTACTGGGTTCTGTGTTACCCTGGTTGTTGTATAATGAAACAGACATAATACAATATCATATTTTTTAATTACACATATGTTGACATTGGACTGTTAAGAGTCAAATAATGTTGAAATTCATAATTTTTATTTGTTTATTGTTGCTATACTGGCTCTTTAACTGCTGCTGCGGCACTCAGCAATGGTTTTAAAACCATTTGTGAGTGGTCTTTAGTACACGTAATATTTCTTCCAGTTTTTTGCAGTTATGGCTTTGCCCTGGTTTGCGAGTGATCTGCAAAAAATTTATTAGTGTAGGGTTTTGGTGTAAAAGTCTAATGTAGTTACCGGGACGAGTGATTAACATACCTAGTGGGATTTACTTTGGCTTTAAATATGTTGTAAACTGTGATACTGAGGATTAACATAGGGGTCATAGTTGGGTATTATTTGAAATGGTATTTGTATTAAAGAGCAAAGCCTTTGTGGTCACATTTGCATGTCCCTGCAAAGGTTCCCAGAGTGCAGTGTAATAACTATATTTCTTGGAATTCTGAGCAGGACACAAGTTCTTTTACTTGTTTTAGATGTTCAAAGGTGAGCATAAATGTGCTATTTATTTACTTTACTACTATACGCGGGAGGGTTTCTGTTGCTCTTTTGCCCACCATAAAATAAATGATTGTTGTGGTAAACTACCTACTCACAAAATCTACTTCACAAGCTAGGAACTAGCCCCACACTGATGAGAGGCAGTAACATCAAAACAGTGCTGTCTGCTTGTAGGAATCCTGGCTTGTTCTTAATCCATACTGGGCTTTGCTTAAAGCTGTGCAATATTTCTTTTAAACCGTGTGAAAACATTTTGCAAATTATTAAGTCAAATTCTTCATAAGTGCATAATGTAAATATAATATATATATATATATATATATATATAAAATATTATAAATATAATATATTATTATGACAGTTCAGTGGTCCTTTAAAATCATACAACTAGCTCTGCTCTCAGTATTATCAACTACCATATCCATTGTGTTTTCATGGCATGTTTGTGTCTCTTTAAAAAACCTTTAAGCAAAACGTAGCTGTCTTTGAATCTATCATTCATCTGTAGTAAAAAAAAACACCAACTGTGAGTAACCTTAGATTTTTGGGCAAAGATTTACAGAACATACAATCTCATTTTAACTTCAGTGGCATGAAAAGCTTTGTCTGTGGGGATGCAGCAGGGAGCTTCAATATATATGAGACAGATCAATATTGATGGACAGGGATTATATTGGTCAAAGTGACTTTCCCATCCCGAGCGGCTCATACTATACCATAATATACTGCAAATAAAATGAAATCTGTATTTGCTTCATGATACCGAAACTGCACAGGACTATAAAGTTTAAATCTCAAGAAACCATCTTTTTCTGCAAATATTCCATTAATTCAAATGTTCACAGAAAGTGCAAGATGGACTGGTTTGTAAAACTAATGTAGAAAACAAAGATAAAAGATACTGCATACTTTATTTGGTTTTAAAAATGAGATATGTTCAAGAAAAAAGGTTCCTTTCTTCCTAGCAGTGTGGCTCATTCCCTAACCCTATTGACTCAAATGAATAAGAGGAAGTCTCTAGTAGAGACCGGAGCATGGTTCACTCCTTTATGGTAACCACAAAGAGACGCTTCAATTAACAAAATATCCCAGCTAGCATGGTGGATAGATAAAAAATTGACTATCGCCGCTGACATATTAAGCGTAAATCAGCTTTGGCCCCCCTTGACTTTTAGCGAACAGAACCACCCAACCTAACTCTAATCAATTCAAATCTTTCCAACATACAAAAAATTAACAAATCGGCCAGCAAAACACCATTTGAAAAATGTTGCATATATAACTCAATGGTGATAAAATAATTTCCATCATCTACAATTACCTGTTAGACCAAGCCACACCATCTAAGCTTCACCACCAGTCCTCATGGGAAACAGAACTTAACATCACCTTAGATAACTTGCAATGGAGTAAAATCTATAAAAATGCAACTACTCCCTCAACATAATCTTGAGAGAGAATTCCTACAAAACCATCATGAGGTGGTACCTGACCCCTGCTAGACTAAAGCTCTCATATCCTTCTCTAGATGGCAACTGTTTTAGAGGTTGTAATTCCAACAGTACACAAAGGTACTTACTATGGGACTGCCGAAAATAGCCCACATGTGATCAGAAACCTATGACACCCTACAGAAGCAATGGGGACACAGAATACCTAAAAAAACAGAGGAAGATTTATTAGGTCTCCCTATCACAGGCCTTTTTAAAGAGGCTCAACTTCTCTCAAACCAAATCTTTTTAGCATTCAGGAACACTTGCTAAAACATGGAAGACGTCCATCCCTGTGTTTGGGAAAGTACTGAAAAAACGTAAATACATACTGTCACAATCTGCTTCTTCAAGGGGGCTTAATATGAACCTAGTTCAAACCTACCCCAGCAGAATCATGTAGTTCCTGTTCTCTGTGGCACACAAGATGGCTTCTGAAGAGGACCAGGCACAAAAGGTACAGGCAGAATATACTGCATACAGGTTACTAGTGGCCCATGGCAAGACCACTACCCAAGTCAGGATACAACACAGAGAAATAGTCTCACACTGTGTATATGTGAAAACTATCTCTCAACCTTTATTGAATGATCAAAACAACATATGTATACTCTCCAATACCACACCCTTGTGTACATTTGTGTATGTTTGATGTCAGCCTATCTGGCTTGCAACCTTGGGCTATCAAAGCTCTTGAGATCAAATTCACCAGATATCTATAGCTGGCTAGTGAAAAAACCTTTATGTTAAACTCAAGTGTTTGCTTAGGACTACTTGAAGTACATAAATCTGTCTTGACCCAAGATCAGTATGTGTGAGTGTGCAATGATCTGCAGCTAACTTCTATGCAGAGCATTTTTACCAATTCCACATATGTTGTATATAACATTTTCCTCTTATAATATATTATAACTAGGATACATAATAACCATGTACAGGCAACATATAACACACACAATAACACATAATCCCAATGCAACAATGTCATGCTCCCTTGGCCATATTCATAATTACTGGCAATATGAGTCCTTAAACAATTAAATCATGACAATTTCTCCCCCTTTCCTTTCTAGTATAGCATGGGAAGTTTATTCTGTCAGATAACTTTCCATCTATACAGGTGGTTACTGGTCCTCTTGATGTGACAGTCCATCCATGTGATAGCCTCAGTGTCCCTTTGGGTACCCTGCCTCCCCCTGTCAAGGGCAAATACTCACTCCTTCCCAGTGGCCTAGTGACCTTCCCAAGCCCCTGTGAAGACATTTTAAGACAACTGCCATGGAGTACCCTTCAAGGTAGTCCAGGGGAAACAGTACATCCCAGCTAGTAAGTCCAGCATAAACTTGGGAGGATCCTTACCCAGAAAATCCATCTCCTTCCAGGCTAGGGAGACCTCCTGTCTTGCTGATTCTGGATCAGTACTCAGTCCCATGGGTAAAATTGAGGGGTACAAGGTTCCCTTTGCCAAGCCTGAGCTTTCTTCTGAATAAACTGGGATGCTGGAGTTGCAACCAAGGCTAGTTACATTCTCTGATGTCCTCCATGTTTGATTAATCGGCAGTTCTGACACAAGCCGTTGTGGTTCAGTAGCCAACCCCTCTCCCAACAAGCCTGGCCAGTGGCCCTTCCTTTCCATGGTTACAGGTACACAATCAGTGTCTATGGGCAGATACAGGGGAGTGAATGTAGGGAGACCAGGAAACAAACCACAATCTGGGGTACCCTCTGGCTCTTTGGTCCCTGGATCCTCAGGTGGAACCTCCAGACTTTCTCCTTCTGAGACTGCCTGGTGTGTAGTTACAGGCAGCCCTTGAGAAGCAGTTGCTACTGCCTCTTGTTCAGGCCGAAGAGCCGGGCTACTTTCTATTTCTGCTCCAGGGTCTGTGGCTGGCTCCTGGACAATGATCATCCAAGGAACCTCTCCAATATTTTCCCAGTCAATTGGTAGGTCCCAGTGCTCATTAGGTTCTTCTCTTACTTTATGTGCAGGGTAATTTTTTCCCCAGTACTTCCCCTGGGCCTGGCACTGCTGTGGTTTGGCCCTGTCCCCATGCCTCTAACTGGGTGAGACTCAGACCCCTAAAGATAGGGACCAGTTCTTCCTCTTCCCAATCAACCCCATGGATGAAGGCATCCTTGTTATTTTGTGAATCCCTGGTATCAAAAATCTCCCCAATGTCCATACCTTTATTTTCTGACCCAGCCTTGGCAACACTTAGCTGGGTCCCTGTAGTACCTGTTAGGTTGTTCTGTTCCATGCCTGACTGGCATGAGCCCTCCCATCTGGGTGGCCAAAATGCTTCATCCAGTAAGTCTTTATAACCCACCTCCAGCTGTAGCTCCTGCTGGATCAGAGGCCAAAGTAGGTTAGCTGTCTGAGAGTCTGTCTCCAGTCCCAGCATGTGACAGCGTTTGGCAAACAGACACAGCTGTCTTTTCTCTGTCCCCAAGCCACAGTCCGGATCCCCATGTACTATGTCCCAAAGTGCCTCTTTCAGTTCCAATGAAAAATGATGAGGTATCCCAACAGGTCCTATCCAATAAGCATATTGCTCTTTCAGGGCGACCTCCTCACATACTAATTCTTCCAGCCATTCCATTAGCTCATGATCTGGCCATAGTACCAGGAGTGCCATCCATTTATTTAGAAGGCCCATTCCTCTATAGTCCTTTCCAATCACCAGAACATTCTCTGTCTCTACTGGGGATAAGCATTTCCCCTCCACAGGAGCTGAGATAGGTCATTGCTTACCCTTCTCCACTTCGTCTGTACCTCCTGTATGATCTGTATCCGGAGTTCCCTCTGCTGATCCTTGGTTGAACCTGCAGGCATTATCTCCATCCATCTTTGTTACCATCTGGACACTTCCTCCTCCTCTGCTGCAGACATCTCTTCATAAGCTGCCTTCCTTCTGTGTTTTCTACAGAGATCACACCACTGCCAGCCAATGTCACAATCTGCTTCTTCAAGGGGGCTGGATATGAACCTAGTCTAAACCTACCCCAGCAGAATCATGTAGTCCCTGTTCTCTGTGGCAGAAAATATGGCTTCTGAAGATGTACAGGCAGAGAATACTGCATACAGGTTAAAAGTGGCCCATGAAAAGACCACTCCCCAAGTCAGGATACAACACACAGAAATAGTCTCACACTGTGGATATGTGAACACTATCTCTCAACCTTTATTGAATGAACAAAACAACATATTTATACCCTCCAATACCACACCCTTGTGTACATTTTGTTTGTGTGATGTCAGCCCATCTGGCTTGCAACCTTGGGCTATCAAAGCTCTTGAGATCAAATTCACCAGATATAAATAGCTGGCTAGTGAAAAAACCTTTATGTTAAACTCAAGTGTTTGCTTAGGACTACTTGAAGTACATACATCTGTCTTGACCCAAGGTCTGTATGTGTGAGTGTGCAATGATCTCATTTTTACCAATTCCACATATGTTCTATATAACATTTTCCCTCTTACAATATATTATAACTAGGATACATAATAACCATGTAAAGGCAACATATAACCACACAATAACACATAAATGCTCCCTTGGCCATATTCATAATTGCTGGCAATATGAGTCCTTAAATAATTAAATCATGACACATACATTCAATGAGCTTGATCTCTGCCAAACTAGATGACAACTATAAAAAGTGGGCCTCCTGTTGGGACGTCTGGGATCTAAGAATTAAATGGTAGCATAAAAAAAAGTAATACATATACAGACCTCTTAACGATATTATGTTAAGCTTCCTCCCATCCCATCTTCCCCCACTCTCTTTTGCTTTCTTTCTCTTTTCTATCTTTCTTTTTTCTTTTCTTTTAATTTGTCCTGGCATAATATGACATATGTAATTGTAATTTATGCAACAAAACTCAAAATAAATTTGGGGAAAGCAGGCACAAGCCTTATCTGATGTCATTTGAATGCAATATATGTTGTTCTTGTACTTTACATCTAACTCTGTTATAACTTTTTTTCCCATTAATTAAAATGATAGAAAAAAATAATCTTGTGTTTGTGAAGCATGCAACAAACTAACAACGTTAATGGGTCTGTTTGCTTTATGCATTAAACATTTTTAGAGGAAATCTTAGGGGCCTATGTAAACCTCTGCAAAAGCAGAGTGCTGTAGCAGCATGATAAATCCTACCTAGCTATGTTAATCCCCGTTCCTGAAACAATGCAAGAGAACTGCTATGAATGAACTTAACAAAAAAGTCAAAAAGCAAGGCAAAAATCTCCACTGATTTTTGCAATGACAATAAATTTTGAGTTACGCCCTTAAACGCTGACAGCCAAACACTTTGCTAATAAGATTTTACGGATCACTCGCAAATCAGGGCACTGTTGTAACTGCAAAAAGCAGAAGAAAAATGTATGTATACTAAAGACCACTCGCAAATAGTTTTCAAACCCTTGCTGAGTCTCCCGGAAGCATTTAAAGTGACAGTATTGCAAAAACGCCTTATAAAATGATGAAATTTCAACATTCAACACTTAACAATCTGATATTAGCATATGTGTAATAAAAACAAATATGATACTGTATGTTTGTATTAAGCCCATTTTATGATACAAAATTCAGGGTAACAAACAACCCAATTCTCCAGGGGTTAATACATGTCACAAAACCACATCGCCTTGGAACAAACACTCAAACGTATTGTCTATAAATATATCATATTTTAGCACAAAATAAACACATATTTATTTATTGAAGTTATAAATGCAATTGTCACATCTTTCTAATATCAAAATATATGACATATATAGTTCTCAGCAGAGCGGGCTTGCAACGTTAAAACTGCAGGCTCATGATGCGAGCCTGCTGCAACCGCTCCTTACACTGGGGGAGATGAGCACCATAGGCGCTCATCCCTACAACCCTGTCCGACTTAGGAAGGGAGCGCTCACTGCGCTGGTGGAGATGAGCGCAATAGGCACTCATCTCTACGACCCCGCACGCATTAAGAATTATACCTATGACCCGCGGGACTACACAATAAAAGAAAACTCAAATACACAATTCACAGTGTGAGACCCGTAGCACTTTGAAAAAAGCGCCCAAAAAAATTACGCCCGACCCGCGGGACTACAGAACAACACAAAACTCAAATACACAAGTCATAGTGCGAGAGCCGTAGCACTTTGAAAAAAATCGCCTGAAAAAATTAGAGCTTGTAAGACTTTGAAAAGGAACCCGCCACTTAGAGAAAATAACATACGACCCGCAAAAAATTTGAACTTAACAGACAAACACATTCAAAAACACGAAAAACATAACAAATAAAATAAAAAAAAACATCCGAAAAACATCACACACAGCACGGGGGTCAGAGAGGACGTCTGGGAGTGAGGTTGCACGCAAATTTAAGTCGAATTTGCAGAGTTTCGCCACTTGAAAATCGCCTAAGTGAGAGAAAAAAAGGTCCGCCGAAAAAACAAAAACGAGGCTACACGAACCATAAACACGCAAAACACCGCCAGGCACATACAACTTTTAACAAGGAACATATGAGGTACAAAATACACTATTAGGGAGGACGCAAAATGCTTTAGACCTGCGTAACACATACACACTTGCCGCCATTTTACAACACTAACTTGAAACTAATAACATTACCAATCTAAAACACTGCATCACACAACTAAATAAACGGTTTGCCCTCGCGCACGCAGCCTATTTACACTGCACACTTGCGACATTGCTGACACTTTCTCCTCAGATCACCAACAGTCCAAATGTATATTTTTCAGCCATTGTTAGCTCTTCAGCATATTGATTCCTGGATATATTCATTACAAATAGGTAAAGTATATTAATTTATTATTTCATTAATTAATTATTATAAACAAATATATTTATATAAACAAAAACAAAGCACAGGAGATACTTGCTTTGCCAAAGGCGCTCAGCGCGGAGATCACAATGAATGGCCAGAGGAGAAAAAGTACACAAGGGGAGAGGCTCCCAATGATGTCGCTTAGCGAGAGGCTCGCAATGAGCGCCGAAGGTACTCAGAGGACTAAAAGCCTTACATTGTGTGGCAAACACCATTACCTGCCTTACAATTTTATTGCCGTCATTTTTTGACGGCAAGTCGCTAATTAATATATAAAAATAATTACTTTATATATATATATATCTATAATGTTTACTTGCCGCAGCAGTTATGGCACTTCCCACTCATTATAACATTCATGGCGTTCACATTTCACATTGGCTCCTAGAGCCATGACTCATCTGTAAATATTGGTTTGGCTGCTCCCTACACAGAAATCTGTTGCGTTTCTGGCAGGATTTACGGCTGTGCTGTAATCTGGGGAATCAAAAGATTTACATTAAGGGTAGAAGTTAGGGGGAAAAATCTCCCACAGTCGATTTATGGCAGTGCCCTAACTTAGAGCACTTGATTTATATGGAGGCTTTAGTTTGTGAAACTGTACATTGTTCCATCTTGTATGACTTCAACACTCTGATTATTTGAAGCCTGAAGTTTCTGCTTATGTTCTTATGTTACCTATTAGGGTGAGAGGGTGTGGGGGAGGAGAGAACATGGAGATAAATAGAGATGAGTTAATAATTTGGCAATAAAATTGTTATAACACTGAAAAAAAAAAAGACATTTACATTTTTTGCATAGCTTGATACTACAATTTGTGGGAGAACGGGTAGGTATCAAAATCTAAAATATCAAATTGAATATCTTAACTATACTTTTCCATAATAAACTTGTCTTTTAAAGGGCTATTAAATAATTACCATTAAATACCTAACAAGAATTAATGTTTTATTTATTACTTGTGTTAAAGTCTAAAATATTTACATTACACATGGTCTATGTAGCATGAAGGAGGATAATGTGATAGCTGCAAACCAAGGGCACAGGAAAAAGTAATAGGAATGTAAACTAAAAAGCCAAACAAACAAATGTAGTCTAGTTTGACTGTAGTTAACCTTCTAGATAATGCCAATCAGTGCCCATTACATGAAGATTGTTAATTATATTATTACTAGCGACTTGCCCGTCAAAAAATGACGCAATAAGATTGTAAGGCAGATAATGTTGTTTGGGTGCAAAATTAATTTTGTTGGTGTTTTAAGATAGTTCGGCTCTCATTGCGAGGCTCTTGGTTGTTGGTGTGGTATGAGCAGCGTTGGTGTTTTTTTTTGTTATGGCAATGAATAATTAATAAAATAAGAAATAATATACTTTACCTATTTAAAGTAATATATACAGGAAGCATTGTGTTGAAGAGCTGGCAATCTGTTTTCATGTTGCTGCAGCATTAGTGGTGTGGAGCTGCTGTGTAAGCGTGCTGAATGTGTGCAGTGTACTAGTGTGCGTGCGCAAGGCAAAACCGTTAGTGTAGCTGTGTACTTCCGGATTGTATAAGTTATTGTTCTAAAATGGCGCCTAATGTGTGGTATGCGGCTGTGGCTGATTTAGAGTCGTTCGTTTAGGATTTCGTCCGACTTTTTCACAATATTCGTAGCTGTTTGGTAGTGTTTTGCATGTTTAGGGGCCTTTAGCCTCGTTTTTGTTTTGTTCGGCGGCCATTTTTTCTCTTGCTTAGGTAATTTTCAGGTGTCTAAACTACAAAATTTTGAGTTAAATGGAGGTGTAACTTCACTTGCAGAGGTCCTGGGTGCCCCCCCTTGCTGTGAGTAACCATTTTATGTGTTTGTTGTGTGTATTTATTGTGTTTGTAATGTTTTTGGGGTTGCCGTGTTGCGTCTTTGTTTTCGGATCTCGTATGTCTTTTTTGGGAAATCCGTAGGTGTTTGGTGGTGTTTTGCGTCTTTAGACTGCTGTAGCCTCGATTTTGTTTTTTTCGGCGGCCATTTTTTCTCTCGCTTGGGGGATTTTTGAGTGTCTAAACTCTTTTATTTGTAGTTAAATTGAGGTGTAACTTCAGTTTTCGAGGTCCTGGGTGCCCCACTTGCTGTAGGTAAGCTTTTTATGTATTTGTTGTGTGTATTTATTGTGTTTTCCATGTTTTCATGTGCACGGGTTTCGGCGATTTTTGCGAGGTCATAATGGGTTGTAATGTGTCTCGTATTTTGCTTTCGTAACTACGTAAATGTGGCGAGGTCCGCAGTTGCTGGCAAGGAGTGCCTTCGGCGCAAGCGTTAGCAACTGCTCGCATGCTCACAACTATATATGTGACAGTTAAACAAATCCAGATATAAAAAATAAGGTAGGCATATTTCAGGAAAATTCTAGGGAACCAGCCCATAACCTGACTCATTGTGCTCACAGTTTTGCTTACATTAGTTCCTCAGTCAGCTTATTTTATTGTTTCTTTATCAATTACCACAATTTGTACATTATGTACAACAAAATTCAACACAAGGCTATTAATAAAATACTATAGTGTTGTTGTAATCAAGGGTCTCATGAAGTTCCCCACTAGAATGAAACAAACAGGGCTTTTGTAACATAATGCCTTATAGATCAAAACAAGCCCATTGGAAAAATATCCCGTCAATTATCTTCTGCTTCATGATGGAAGAGATTGTGGTCCACCATAATAGAAAAGTACCAGTGGAGAGAGTGGAACTTTTTGCTATTGGACAGGCTGAGTTTTCTTTAGAGCCTGCTTATCTTTGCTTCTTTGGACACATTTAACTTGATAATACATTATGTCTATCATAAATACTACATTTTGAGGATGTTATTCCTAAATTAGCCTGGGACAATATGCAAGCTATTTAATTCCAAGTCAGTAATTACATGTAACCCGACATTTTAGCTGTGGGTTACTAATTTTTACATATATAGAAGTATGTAATTGACTCAAGCCTGCAATTACATGCTCACAACCCCAACATGCAAACCATGAACCCGTACGTAGCATTCCAGGGCATGATCATGATCAATTAAGCAGTGAGACCGTCATCATGACGTCAATAAAACATGGAGATTAAACTACAGTCAATTAGTGTTAAGAAGTCTGATATGCCATCGAACACGCGATCCAGAAATGAAGAAAATCAATAAAAATCAATAAATCAACTGTTCTAGTCCATGTGGGTTCCATGATATGTATTAACTCCTTGATTCCCAAAATCAATTAAACATGGAAATAAAACCTTTATATATTTTTTTTATTGCAGACTGTGAGCTTGATACTGTTGTGCAATGAATTCTAATGCCTTTCATTGCTTTCCCAGTATTTTTAAGTACAGTAGTGTGTGTTTTTTTGCTTTTGCACTTGCAGGTCCTATCTAGTACTCGTATAATTTTTTGATCCATTTGCCATTTATGGGTTTGAAGGCAATTGCGGGCTTGTTGAATTGTTGTAATTGAATATGGATTTTGCATCTTTAGCACTGATAACATTTACAGGCTTTAAAAATCAAAGGAGGAGATAGGACAGAGTTACGTTTTTGGCAATTGCAGTGATTTTGAGCCTGTAATTCGCAAATGGAATGCAAGTAGCTAGAAATAGCCAATTACATATCAGTGATTTGCATAATTAAATAGGGGCCTAGATGAGCAATACACATTTACCCTGTACCATGAAAACTTAAAACTGAGAACTGACGAGACCCATAAAGGCCGAAACGCGCCTGGGGTTTGCTGTTTCTCCTGTTCAGGGTAGAATTGCCTGGTATTTCGGGGCTGGGTCACTCTTTTGAGTGAGACCAGACTGATATACTACAGGATATTTCTCCCTGTGAAGGGCACAAGTGGCTAAAAGAGGTTGCTCTCAGAGTGGGTTATCATGGACATAAAACTAACCTATTAAGGTTGATTCGTTCTCTGATGGGCACCTCTGACTTATTTTTTTATTTATTTTTTGTTACCATGAAAACTTGCCTCTAAAAACTACAATCTCACACTGCCTGTTTTTTAGCCCTTGTCTAGAACCTCTTTTTCTCAGAAGAAGTGTTTTAATTAAATTGTGGTTTTGGTTGTATATGTTAAATTCCAAGAGCAAGACAATGAGTGACCACATCGAATTTTCTGAATTGTTACAAATCTCCTATCTGGTTTGAATACTACCAACTGACTTTCAATTGTTACTAACTGTGAGTGGTTGCAAATGCGCTAGTACAAATGAAGGTACACTTTTCATACTTAGATTTTTTTTTTTTATTAATTGGATTATTGTAAGCCTTCTCATTGGTTGTTGCATATGCGTATGAGCCTGTGAGTCAATGTTCTCTGAAAACCCTTATGCTACAATCATGACAATGGACCCAATGACTCAGCAGCTAATTGCTAAATAATGGCAATGATCTCACATTAACATTAAATCCACTGTCTTGAATGTAGTTGCCTGATCAAAAAAATGACTAGGTATGCTAGTCATGTGACTGCAGCCAATGCAATGAACCCATGTCTCCGTGGATTAATTAGTAATTAATTGCAATGATCTCTCATTTAACAAAATTGTTCCATCTCTGTTTGTGGCTGAAAGCTCAAATTGGTGGTGAACTGTACAAAAATTATTTAAAAAATACCATTAAATTGATAAAGCATTTGTTCTTACCTATGGTGTTAAAGTATAACATAGTTGGGGCCTTAACTATGTCACTTTAATTATATGTTGTATTTAGCTCTGCTGTTTATTCTCGATGTTTTCCTGCATCTTGATATATGAATGTGACAAGCAACTCCATTGATGTGAAAGGAAAGGAGATAATAGGTTGTTTACTTAACCAGAAAGAAAAATACAAACCAAGATATAAGGGTTTCTCTGTAAAGAAGGCCATTAATTGTACTGTCGGAAAATCTGAACCAGTGCAAAATATGGTAATGTAGTTTTTAAATATCACTCATTAATGATATTATTGAAGTCAAAGTCAAAACGGACTAGCTTTCCACAGTAAAAACCCGGTGAGATACTAAATCTAAGCATTGACATGTGTCCAAGGAATACCAATACAAGACAACCCCCAAAATGTTATCAAGCTATGAATACATTGATTGCAATAATGTTTCACAGCGTTCCCTTGAAATACTCTTTAAGTTTTAAATTCAATATTAATTCATTTAAGGAATGTATTATCATTGTCCCTATAGTATATAAAGGTGTACACAGAAAAAAGAGGCAGTTGAAATGTGATCACTTGAGTATAGCATTTGCTCTAAACATATTGAACATCATTATGTACTACAGAAGATATAAACATATATACTCAAGAGATTCTTAAAGAATAGCTGTATCAACTAATGAAAGTCTAGCCAAAGGGTAGCCAGTGTGCCATACATTTCTTTAGGCTTCAGTAACTCAATTGTTATACTTTATATTATAAAATAACACAAAGACAGAGAAAAATATACATATTTGACTTTCTTATATTCATTATTTCTGTTAATAAACATGTAATTTCTGATGTTCCTACATTGACTTGCTTTGAAGTAATATACGGAAATATGATATTTATATGTAAGATTCTCACTTTGATTTTGCTCAAATCATCAATACGTTCTGCTATACAACTAAAACTCATATCCTTATAAACTGATAATGAAAACACTGCAGACTAATACACTGTGAGGAACTCTTAGAGTTCAACCATGAGACTGAGTTATGAAGTATGACATTTTCAAGAGATTTTTAATCATTTAATGAGTTAAATGCTATAGAATTTACAGTCCACTGAACTATCAGCCACATTAAATTCCCCCAATGTGTAAATCCGTAACCCGTAACATAGCCCACAAGACTTGCGGCTATTAAATTGGCCCTGTAAAGCAACCCTCAAAAAAGGCTACGAGAAGTGTAAATTTGAACTGCGCACCTGCAAATCCTTTGTTCTCTCAAGCCCGTAACTGCTACCTTCCAATTTCGATATTAAATTGCAACAAATCCACTGGCGTTCAACCCCGTAACACAATACTGTACTAATAATGAAAGGAAAAGTGATGTTAGGTATTAGATTTAATAGCACAATTTTCCCAAGCTCGCAAATCTGCAAAATAAAATACATTATTTTCGGTTTAATTTCTGTGTTATATCGATCCCAGCAATCAATGTGTTAATAAATATAATGGAACTCAGACTTAGACTTGAATATCATATTTACTGATTTATTAATATTGTATTATTTCTGGAATGTGGGTCCAATCGTAACCCGTAATTGAAACCCATAAGGCTTTGAGATCTAACCTCCATTTTTCAGTGACGTAATGATGACTATCTCATTTGCCATTGGCTCTCTCTAAACCCGGGTTTATCTAATTGAGCATGTTCATGGCCGCATATCCAACTGGCGCAAGAATGGTGGAATTTAATAGCTCTGTAACGCAGACGAATGTCAAGCCTGCAGCCTTTGAGGGTGTGCCGATGTCGCTACGGGCTTCAAATTTAATGTGGCTGTATGTCTCCATTGCAAAAAGTCCTTAAGAGTTAATTTTCAATAGTTTAAAGGAGGTTAGCATTTGCTACAGATATATTTTAAAATAAATACATTGTCTAATTGTCTGAGGGTGAGCTCAACTGGAAAGTTAAATGATAAAGAAATGAACATAAAAATGTATCACAATTCTCTAATATGCTGAATAAAATGTGAGAGTTATTGAAGCTTGATACAGTTGACCACCATCTTCTTATCCAGATTTTCCACTTTCTGGGAGTCTGTCACACTGCTCTTTCATGGCTCACATAATAAATCAAAGATCAATCATTTAGTGCCTCCTTCTCTGGCACCTCTTCTTTGCCTCGGCCTCTGATTGTTGTTGTACCCCAGGGCTCAGTATTAGACCCCCTCCTTTTCTCCCTCTATACTTCCTCCCTCAGTTCCATACTAAAATATGTTGGATTGCAGTATCATCTATATCCATATAACACTCTAATCTACCTCTCAGCACCATATCTATACCCCTCTATTCTAGAAATAATTCTATAAATAGAAAGATATACCCTTTCATTTATTTTTTATTATTTGTGTAGCTGAGAATTTACAAGCTGAGACTATTCAATAGTATTTATCCAGGGGAACAATCATTCTAAGATAAATATTCCGAGTTAAATGTTGAATTATTGTGCAATATATATTGGTACTGAGACACCAAGCCCTTACTAAGAAGTATAAAAATATATTTTGCACTATGTCAGAAAAAGCTCTTGAAAGTGAAGTTAGACAAATTTGCAATTCTCTAACATACAAAAAAATATAAAAAGAAAACTAACAAGTCTTGAGAGAGGCAGTTAGGTTTGGAGTAAGTTCATGGTCAATAAAATCCTTCTGACATCTCTGTTATTATTTTCAAAGATATGAAGTCGATCCTGACTGATCAAAGCGCACTCACAAGGTTTTAAAATTAAAGTCTTTGCATAACCAGCTTGTGTATGTATCAGATTATTATATCTGTCATGCCCAGATTCTAACCACTTGAAATGAATAGGCAACAATTAAGTATTACTGTAGATACTCGAGTATAACGCTAGTTTTTTAAGTTCCCATTTTAACCAATAATCGGAGGATTGCAATATATTCAAGACGCAGCTGTTCTAAATTATGGTAAACTGGTTCCCTGCAGTCCTTATTGTTGAATGAAGTTTATAGTCTTCCCACCGATGCAAAAACAAATGGCTCCTCACTGTCATATCTTTATTAGAGTGCATCCTGCTGCTGCAGCCAGAGCATTGGGGGCTGCATTTACCATTGCGGCCATTGTGTTGTGAGTCCTGCAGTGACAGGAGCGGGTTTGAATAGGAGTGTAGGTCTCAAGCATATAGTACATATTATATATGTATATAAACATGACATTAATCATAATATTCTGTTGCATTTACTTGTTATATTGAATATTAAAGCAATTATGCACCATTTGGGGAGCTTTTGGTACAGGATTCAGCACATATTTTTTCAACTCAGAAATTTGAACCCCTTAATGTTATATTTGCGTCTTGTACTTTTTCCCCATTCACATACCATATTTTGGGTGGCGCTAAATTTGAATATCTACAGTAGATGCATTCTAAAGTATGTTGAGACATTGTATTTATGCATATTCTCTTTCAGAAAACCATCTAATTACTTTTAGAATCTCAGTTCTGAACACCAATATTGATGGAGAGATTCAAATTATAAATTATAAATGTAAAATGTAATTAGAACACTGAATGCTTCAAGACTTATTTCTTATACATCTGACTCACTCCACTGGTCCAAGTGTACAAAAATGTGTGATTCATGTGTCTTGGTACTAATATGTATTAAAGTAAACAAAACATATTACAGTCCTCTGTATATCATTAAAATAATCACATTGAACTGTAATCTCATAACAACATGAGCTGGCTGTTTTAATTTTACATAACCCATTACTAAAATTCATATTCAAGGATATGTATCAATATTTAATATTAAACTTACTTTCAACATTAACATATAAGCCCCAGTTGAGCTGCTTGTCTCCATCTTTTTAACGTCATTAAGACATGGGTCGGACTGGGAAACAGGTCTAAAAGGCTTTAAGAACAATCATATTGCATACAGATTATCTTGAGAAATTAATTGATGAGCTGACTTATGTATGGTCTTATTGTCAATGGAAAGCATGTCTAGCTCTTGTTGTTGGGGAATTACAGCGGTAGTTTAAATCTTGCCTCCAGTTTTTTGTCTCCTGAATTAAGTTATCTGTGTGTGGTGGTAAAAGCAATGCACCCCCAGGTTATCATGTATCAAGCACTCTGAGCTGCTATCTAGCATAGTGAGCTACACATTATCATGAAGCTGCACAAGCAAGGCCATATTACCCATTAGGCCAAATAGGCAGTCGCCTAGGGGCGCTTCCCTGTGAGGGGCGCCACTTTAGAAAAAGAATGGTTCCTGCTTTTAAAAAATCTAAATGCAGCAGTTCATAGACTGACTACTAGGGGGTAACCACCTAGACCAAGAGAGTTACAACAGGAAAAGGAACTTACACGTACAGAAAAGGCAAAAATGGGTCAATGCATACCTTGCATACTCACGAGCAGGGGCTCCTCCACTTCACTGCCTAGGGGCTCCAAAAAGGTAGATATGGCCCTGTGCACAAGCAATGTTAAATATCACAGAAACGGTTTAGAAAAAAAAATGCTAGTATAATGTTTAGCCCTTTTTTAGTTATCTTTAAAATTAAACCAAGTTTTTGTTGACGGTGACCCTTTATATTTAAAAAAATGAAATGAATGGCTCATCATTTGTACCAAAAATGTTGCATTTAGGTTAAGGAGCATCACAAGGTGACTCGCTGGTTAACAACTGCTACACCATTTCATATCCAAAGGGATAAACAATAGGAACATTTGAAAATGGTTTACAGACACTGGCTAAATTCTGTGACATATGGGTTCAAATTCAACTCATAAAACATTTAACAACAGCCCAAGCAAAATAAAGACAGAGGCAGAGAAAAGCAAATAAAGAACAATACTGTGAGGGACTGAAATTTTAATCAAGTCAAAACAGTGAGATGTACTCTATAGTAAAGAGCTTTATTTGTTTTTTTAATCCCAGTAATAAAATAATAATGAAGTTCTTGCAAATGTTAATTCTGCTTGAGAATGCATTAATATGCATAGATGGTTTGGGATCACTCTTCACAGTTGGTAATGAGCTAAGTGAGTTGATAGACATGTTCAGGTGACATCTGTTTGCTCTAAAATGCAGACTCATTTTTACAGTCACTTTTGATAAAGTGCTGTTAACAAAACATACAATTTTACTAAAAATAAATTCTTTACCAAAGATGTGTTGAAAGGGAATCTTTCAACTTGATTCTGTTTCTGAAAATGGGTCTCACATGTAAGCTTGCATTATTCATATAAAATATTACAATATACAGATGATCTGTGAGGTTACACTACCGATAATAATAAGTGTTTTATTTAATTTATTTTATAAGGGGGTGCATTGAATAAATATGTGTAATTTTGTAAAATATGTCTGCTTCTTAGGCAGTGCAACTCATTATTATTATTATTGATACTAGTAATTTGCCTGTCATAAATTACAGTATCATAACAATTTATCTTGAATTGTATATGCTGTCTCACTCTGTCCCGTCTCTCTCTGTTCTGTCTGTCTCGCTATTCTGTCTCTCTTTCTCTCTGTCATGTCTGCCTCTCTCTGTACTGTCTCTCTTTCTAACTGTCCTGTCTCTCTCTCTGTCCTGTCTCTCTTTATGTCCTGTCACTCTCCCTCTCCTGTCTCTCTCTATGTCCTATGTCCTTGTCTTTCTCTCTGTCCCATCTCTCTCTCTCTCTCTGTCCTGTCTCTCTCTCTATATATCTTTGTGTCCTGCCTCTGTCACTCTCTCTCTGTCCTGTCTATATCTATGTACTCTCTCTCTCTCTCTCTGTCCTGTCTCACTATCTCTGTCCTGTGTCTTCTGTGGTGCTACCCGGCAGTTATGGCAGAGGTTAAGGAAAAAATTATACTTCTGCACATGTGCGCTTCTCCTGCGATGCCACGAGTCTACTAACAATGTTGCACAAAACACCCTGCAGGCAAGACAGAAGCGAAGTCACCATATGAGCTCTACAGGAAATAAAAAAGCATATAAAAAGTACTTTCCTTTATTAAATTGGTGCTAAATGAAATAGGTAATGTGAGTTTGTACTTTGTCATTTTAGACTGATTCTAACCTATCTTGGTTTTGTCAGAATACATAATGAGCTATGCCGGCCAGTGGCACCAATTTGAACCAGGTGTGCCTGTTGTGAAGCTTACAGTTCTAATATTAGCTCTATAATAGATATATTGTTCCTTTTTAATAGTAATATCTATTTTAGTTAAAATATAAACCAAAAATATATTTACATTTAAATATAATATTTATATAATTATAAATATATCTACAGTATCTCACAAAAGTGAGTACACCCCTCACATTTTTGTAAATACTTTATTATATATTTTCATGTGACAAGCATGACCTAAACCCTATTGAGCACAAACGGAAGGTGGGGGAGCGCAAGGTCTCTAATATCCACCAGCTCTGTGATGTCATCATGGAGGAGTGGAGGAGGACTCCAGTGGCAACATGTGAAGTTCTGGTGAACTCCAGGCCCATGAGGGTTAAGGCAGTGCCGGAAAATAATGGTGGCCACACAAAATATTGATACTTTGGGCCCAATTTGGACATTTCCACTTAAGGGTGTACTCACTTTTGTTGCTAACAGTTTAGACATTAATGGCTGTGTGTTGAGTTATTTTGAGGGGACAGCAAATTTACACTGTTATACAGGCTGTACACCTTTACATTGTAGCAGAGTGTCATTTCTTTAGTGTTGTCACATGAAAAGATATAATAAAATATTTACAAAAATGTGAGGGGTGTACTCACTTTTGTGAGATACTGTATGTATATATATATATATATATATATATATATCTCAATACAAAATGTTGCAGTTTCTGTGGGTCGCTCACTATTTGTACCTGTAAAGCATGGATAACCCCTTGTTACCTTTTCCTTCTACCTAACATATTAATGCTTGTTGCTTGCAGGTAGTCTAACAAGGCAAAATGCCTGTTGAATATTCATGAGTACCTCTGTCCCAATATGCAGATGAAGCTGCCGCTCTGTGCTTCCTATAGTGGTTCGCTCCTTGATACCTGCTATCCAGAAATGTAGACTAGAAGCTGTCAGATGTCACCACACAGCCAGCAAACCTCAGGGACTGCTAAAACTTCGGTGTTAGTGGGACTATCGTATGTCTGGGCTGAATTTAAAGTTTTAAATCTGGGAACCAGATTTATTGTTTCGAGCACCTGTCAACAATAGATTTATTAGAATTGTTATGGATGAGAAAAAAACAAATACTATGTAAATAAACTTATAAATAATATATCGTTCTTATTTAAGATTCAGAATTGTTCCTAATGTGCAAATATATATACTTAAATACAAATACACATATATACGCATACTTTAATACCTATATATTATTTGCTATATATATATATATATATATATATATATATATATATATATATGTTGTTGTTGTTCAGTCATGTCCGACTCTCGGGGATCATATGGACACAGCACGCCAGGCACATCTGTCTGTGTTTCTGGTTTGAATTATTATTTATATTAACTATTTATTTCATAGCAGTTTCTATATTGGTTTTCCCATGCAAGATGACATTTCAATAATAAATACTCAGGGGGGTCTTCTATACCATTAAATAAAGGGGACCCTCATTTTATAATTGATACCTGCTGGCATGTTTAAAGTTGAATTAATCCTTAAATTTTTTTAAATTATTTTAATTAAGTGGCTCTCTAAGGAGCACATTTTTATTGTGTGATGCAGTATTTGCATGAGCAAACTTAATGGTTGGGGAAAATTGACCAAAGGAATTCAAACATACATAAGATGTTCATAAGGCTATGTTGAGAATTAATTGATATTAAAAATTTACAGTGAAGAATCTCTGTATATGTTTAGCAAAATTCAATTTTATTTCCTAGAATAATGTATTACAGATTATACCCATGTGCACATAAAAAGTTACTACATAAATCTGAGTGTCAAGACCATTATTTTGGATGCTCCACTAGATGCGTCATATTGTCATTCCGATCAGCTTACAAGGCAATTATCTCATTATGCACCATTTAATCAAAATCAAAACAGACTGAAGAATAAAAATGTGCGATAATAACAGGGATCAGATGTGACCTTCAGTGCACATGGAGGCAGACTCTTTAATAAAGACATTGTGGGCCACAAAAACTCAATGTCTTTCAGAATCTGGTAACCCCAAACCATTGTATGGAAACCATAGGAATTAATGACATGTTAGTAATGGAAGGAAATTGTTACTTGCTTTGTTATTAATTCTTTAACCTGAAAAAATACGTTAGACTCCATGATTCAAAAGCTTTTGTGTTCATGACAGTTGATAATATGAATGAGGTAGGAACCAAGGTATCTAAAACATGTGTAATTAGGTAGCATTTTAAAAAGGTGCATATTCATTAACTTCCAATTAGTATTAAGTCAGGGAGTCTGGCATTGTTAAATGGGTAATTAAAGGTATTAATGAAATGCCACAAAGAATAATGAATTCCAGGGAAATGCTGTTTGCACAACAGTACTAATATTAGCACGTTAACTGCTTTGATTCACGGTGTGAGAGTCATATTGTCCCAGCTACAAATTCTTTAAAATCCTATTTCTAGATAATTAAAAAAAAACAAAAAAAACTTCACTGTCATGCTTACTGCTTATTTATACTTCTAACATCTCTTGAGGTTAATTTAGGAAATTTAGTTTGTGTTCCTTGGAGATGTACTTAATCATTTGCACTTTGCATGGTAGACCAAATTTGCTCTGATGAGATTTCAATTATGTTAGAATAAGACATTATCATTCTGTATCTTTACAATCAGTGTGTCAGGGCTATTCATCATATCATCAAGTTTGTATTCATTTGATTTGTGCAACACCTGATTTGGTTGCAGGTATGTGGCACTTAGAGTAATTCTATTTCTTTTATGGGGTTCCCTGGTGGTCCAGTGGTTAGGATCTGGTGCTTTCACCACTGCGACCTGGGTTTGATTCCAGTCAGGGAATCAAGAGGTCACACCACCCAGAAGCCATGAGGAGCTAGGCCAGGAGCTATATGCTGTGGGTCACAAACTGGTAACCCATTCCAGTATATCTGCCATGAATATCAAGTGGATCAGCGTGGTGTGTTGCAGTCCATGAGGTCACTGTGAGTCGGGCATGACTTAGCAACATAAACACATACATTTCTTTCACATCAAGAAATATACTATACTGAAGGGTGATCCCTGAAAAAGTGCTCCAGGTCCAATGGGCAGTAGAATAGTTATAAGCACTTCCTTGTCAATGACACTAGAGGCAATGGATCTGATCAGGTTGCAGACAGAGAAAGAACCTGAATCATGGAACAAGCAACAAGACAAAGAGTTGGTCATTTGGACTAGCACACTGGAATAGGCTAAACAGTATCTGAGTATCATGTAGATAGATCCAATTAGAGACTCAGTTTAATTTTGAAGATAGATACATGTCCCGCTCAATCAGCCATCTTTGTAGAGGCAGAGGAGATAGACAGCACAGAGTGACACCTACTGATGGGTTGAGTGAACTGCACAAATTCGTACCCTCACTCATCCTGTCTGGTTGTATTTATATTGTTTTAAGTTGCATCATCTATGGATTCTGAATTTCAAAGTTTTGGGCTTTGAAAATTAAGATAATGGTATATATCCATTAGTTGCACTGGCTGGGATGAGATATGTCAGGGATTGATGTAAATCATCTCAATCCTTCCACTGGCCTGTGTGGAAATAAAGGGGTGGTATAACTAGTGATCTATCTATCTATCTATCTATCTATCTATCTATCTATCTATCTATCTATCTATCTATCGATCTAACTATCTAACTATCTATCGATCTATCTAGTTATCGATCTATCTAGCCATATATATATATATATATATATATATATATATATATATGTCACTTGAAGACTATGCACTCTTCAAACATGTAAGTAAGAATCACTTGAACTGTTTTCAGTAAACAATGAACTCATTGCAATGAAATGAGTTATTTATTTTGTATCTCTATTTTTACAATTGTCAAAAAAGTCAGATAGGAAACTGTACGTAAGTTTTTAAAGCTGACAACCACATCTCAACATGAAATATGCAGTCAACATGCTTCTAGCATTTCATGTAGCCCAAATTAGAGCTTTGATACATCTGCAATTACAGTAGATCTGTCTGGCTTTATCAAGCGTAACGTTTGTTTGATGACTTCAACAGCAGTATTATAAGAAAGGCTTGGGAAGGAAACTGTCAGAGATGTGTCACGCTGAAACATAGGTTGCAACAAGAGGTGACAAGACGGGGGAATGAAGTCTTCCATCGATCCGCAAAACAGATGACGCAAAGGACAACTGACATAGAGATCTCTCGCACTGTCTCATAAATATGACTAATTATTTTAGTCTGTGGGAAAGAGATGTCCAGAGGATCTGGTGTCTATCTAATACTAACTCCCAATGAAGGTTGCAATGCAATGTAATAAATAAGAAATAAGTATACAATGTCTGAGATGGTGATTTTTCTTCAGTCAATATCTGTCTATTGCAGGAACTGGACTGAAACTAACAGCTCATTTTGCACAGGCCACTGAACAGCCATCAGAACCTGCATATATTTGTCACAGCATATTCTGCTTTTTCTGATGTTGTATAGCAGGTAATAAAGAGAGATAGATATTAACCTCCAAGAATCCACAGAGATTTCACCCTCATCCTATAAAATTGTGTAATGCATGACAGGTTCTTAGAATTCATATTGAATCAGAAAATACATAGTAAGCCAACTCTGAAACATGCAGTCCCATATATTTGAGCAACCAAAAGCTTAATCATTTTGCAAGGCAATCAAATATCAACCAGAAGACAGCTCCGCGACTTCACTTTTTCAATCTTCAGCTCATTCGAGACACTTGTAAAGTGCATGCTTCACTGTCACCTGCGTACAAAAAAAAAAGCTTTCAGAATTGAAGTAAAAAAATTAAACCACAACATTTAAAATGTAACTGGTAATATCATAGACTGTTAAAAGATTTTTTATCCTTTTAAGAAATGAGTACATTGAAATATTCAGGGAGTAGGGACAGAAATAGATTAAAAAGCTCTGATGCAATCTATCTTACTTAGAATTGGGTTTACCTCTGACGTGTTATCAGTTGATAAAAAAAATATCTGTCTTTTAAATGTTTCAGTTGATCAACAAACAACTGTAGAAATCAATCAAATGGTAAATAAAAGATAACTTTTATCATACAAAAAAATAAAGCAGGTGAAATAACATTTTTGTCAGTTTATTTCTAATATTTGATCTATTGAAATTACTTTTTAAGTTATCAAGGATTTAAAAGTAAAAATGGCACTGCTGTCTTAGAAATGTAAATCTATTCAATTTGGCTGGGAGGAAAACAAATAAATATAGAAACATTGCTTTAACAGAAGAAAAGATCATCGGTCCACCTAACCTTTCAAGATGCTATGAAATCTCAAACTATAATTTATTAATTCCAAATAGCTTGATGTCTATAGTGAGAATCATTACATTTTTTTACTATTATCTCCTTAGTCCAGAGATATTTTCTAAGAGTATGATTACTAGAATGATTACCGTAAATTTTTTAGGGTATGTTTTAAATATTCGCCTATAGTGGTGCCTTGATGGTAGCCAACTGGCAAGAACTCTACCCACTTTCCATGTGGTTATGCATAATAATGGTTATGAATTGTACAAGTCTGCTACTTATTAAAAATGTGCATGGTATCATTTCCAAATTAAAAACATTTAAACATTTTATCTAGTAGTTATAATCACTTATTATAGGTTCACTGTGGTATATTGAAATTATGCTATTTTGGAGAACTACACTTAAAAATAGAGAAAATGTTTTGTTTTTTTTGTTGTGTAGTCATTCGATTGCGTCTGACTCTGTGACCCTATATACCGCAGTAGGTCTAGCACATCTGTAAGCCACTGACCCTCCAAGCTCCATCAAACTCATGTTCTTTGCTTGAATCTCCTTAACTGTCCATCTCTGCCTCTGCCACTCCCTTCTTCGTGTGCCTTCAATCTTTCCCAGCATTGGAGTCTTCTCAAGGGATACTGTACCTGTCTTCACATGATATAGACACGATTTTTGAACTTTAGCCTCATAATCATACCTTCCAGTGAACAGTGGGGCTTGATTTCCTGTAGTATGGACCCTATAGTATAGATTGATTGGGTATCCTTGAAGTCCAAGGAACTGTAGGCAGTTTTCTCAAACACCCACATTTCAACGGTGTTGATTCTATTGCACTCATCCTTGTTTATGGTACAGCTCTCCCATCCATATGTTACTACGACCATAGTTCTAACTATACAGACCTTTGTTGATAGTGTAATGTCTTTACTTTTTTATAGTGTGTCCAGACATACCATAGCTTTCCTCCCCAGAACCAAACATCTTTTAATTTCATGGATGCAGAGAATTTAGCTCTCCGGGAAATAAAATCTGCCACTTCCTCCACTTCTTCCCCATCTATGTTCCAGGTACTAAGATTGCTGTTTGCCATGATCTTCATCTTTATTAATGTTGAGCAGCAGGTCAGCTTTTGTAGTCTCTTCTTTCACCCTCATTAGTAGGTCATTTAGTTCCTCCTTGCTTTCAGCCATCAGAGTAGTATCATCCGTGTATCTGAGGTTGTTGATATTTCTCCCATTAATATTAATTCCGACATTGCATTCTTCCAGTCTAGCATTACACATGATGTATTCCACGTATAAGTTGAATAAATAAGCCGACAATGCACAACCTTGTCGCACTCCTTTCCCGATCTTGAACCACTTTTTGTTTTTCATTTTTGGTTCTGCCTGTGGCTTCTTATTCCACATACAGATTCTCCAGGAGGCAGATGAGATGATCTAGTATCCCCATCTTTTTAAGAACTTGTCACATTTTGTTGTGATCCACACAGCAAAATGCTTTAGAAGAATCCATGAAGCCGATGTAAATGTTTTTTTTCTGGAACTTTCTTGCTTTCTCTATTATCCAAGGGACATTCATAATATGATCTCTTTTGCCTCAAGCTCAGCGAAACCGTGCTTACACATATGTTATTTCTCAACCCATATGTTATTGGAGACAAGCTTGTGGGATCTTTAGCATTACCTTGTACCCAATTGTTCCATAATTGGAGCACTCTTTGGCACTGGGTTTGAGACACAATCTATAATCCTTGTTGAGTTTTCAAAATGTGTTGGCATAAAACAAGCAACCTTTTCACAGCGTCACCTTTTAGAATTTAGAACAGTTTAGCTGGGATTCCTTCAGCTTCTGCAACCTTTTTATCGGCAAGGCACCCTAGGGCCCATCTGTTTTCCCTCTGCAAGATGTCTGGCTCCAGCTCATTGGGCAAACTATTAATGTTATCAATGCTATTAAGATCCTTCCTAAATTTCTGCCACCTCTTCTTTATCTGAACTGCTTCTATTAAATCCCTACCATTTTTGTCTCTTATCACTCCCACTTTAACATGAAAGGTTTCCTTGAGATCCACAATTTTCTTGAAGAGATGTCTTCTTTTATCTCTTTGCAATCCTTATTAAAGAATGCCTCCTTGTCTCTTCTTGCTATCATGATTTTTGATCACAGTTGAAGATCTGGTAGTTGTATGATATGCAATGTCCCATTCCACTTTTTTTTGCGTTTACTAATTCCCAGGATATCAATGTTCTCAGTTATCAATAATTTTTATCATGTTAGTCGAATATTAGTTCTAACATCCTAGGTCCCTATGCTGATTTATTCTTTGCAGCAGCAGACTGTTCCACTCCAGACACATCTGCAGCAGTGCGTCTTTTCCACTTTGGTCCAAACCCCTAATTCGATCTGGTGTTAATTGTGCTCCCCCTTTCCTCTTCCCCAGTAATGTGGTAGACACCTTCTGACCCAGAAGGGATCATCTTCTGTTGCCATATCATTATGTATCTGGTTACTTTTATTGAGAAGGTTATCTTGGTAAAGATACTGTAGAGGGTTGTCAGTTGCTTCTCCAGTGGGCCGCTATTTGACGTCTCTGCTCCAACCTGCACATCTTGGGTGACCCTACATGGTATACCTCATAGCTTCATTGATGTTCACAACACAAGCCCCTTCACCACAACAAGATAGTGGTCCAGTAGGGGAAATGTTTTTGGAATGACTAAAATAACACAGTACCTTGTGTACTACATTATATGTACATTTATACTGCTCTGATGTGGAATCTGCCATATTGGTTTCTGATGATCAGAGGTCTAATGCAAAGTTTATTAGCTTACAAGAACATGTATAGACAGAAGCTAGTATAGGAACTTAAAGATTTCAATAATGCATATATAAGTGAAAAATGTAAAGGCTGTATTTATTTAATATTTAATCAGTTTGTCTATTAAAAACTTTAGTTATTCAAAGCATCCATATAGAAAAGGCCACAACAGTCTTTTAAATGAAGATCAAGTGAGCTGCATATTGTGCAGACATACAGGTACATTTAGTTGTTAATGGAACTTTCTGTATAGAGCACTAAAACCTGAAACCAAATAAAATACATTTATCATGTAGTGCCAGGGGCCCAGCAGTGAATTGAAAATCAATTGGAGGCAGGTCATCCAATGCTGAAAGGGTTAAGCAGTGACAGTGTATCAGTTGCTAAGTGTTACTGCTATGTTTGGCATTTGTCGTTCCTATGGTGAGATTAATCAAGTCGCCAGAGTTTTTACACAGCCTACAATTCATCCGTCTATTCCGCATAATTTAAGAAAGGCAATCAGCAGATGTTGTGTGTGCGCAGTTTATGTGGTAGATAAAATCCAGATAACATAACATACATTATATATCTTGCAATTGGTTGATTTTGCATATTTCCATTTATTCTATGTATGCATTCCATATTTCCACAGATGCAACAGACATATTTAAAAATTTTCAAACACAAAGAGAACATGTCCACCCCTATATGAAAATGTCTATTATAACAGAGTCAAAATGTATGACGTTATAGACATGAGTTTACCCACATTTTTTAATTACATTTTCATTGCAAACAATAGCTCTGATAGATCCCTTTATTGTATTCGCCAACATCAATGTATTCAAATGAGGTCCATAACGCTCTCACTAAATTTCCACCCACATGTTTCACTTTCTAGTATTAAGTGCACATATGAGACAATCAACAAGAAAAATAATTCCATCTTGAGAAAAAAATGAATGAATATGTTTATAATCACATATTATAATTGTCCAACTACGATTCGTCGTCACGCTGTGTTGTGTGGTGCGTACGACTTGCGATGAGCACTGCAGGCGCTCATTGCCGGCGAGCCTCTCATAGCGAGGCGAGCCGTTAACTCATAGCACTTAGGCAATGAGGCAATGAGCGCCGCAGGCGCTCATTGCTGGCGAGCCTCGCGTAGCGAGGCGAGCCGTTAAACACGTCACACGCATGACTTAGAAAAAAAAACCTCCTCGGAACCAACCTTAACGTAACAAACACCAACACGCACTAAGAATCCGACTATACTGTAACAAACACCAACACGCACTAAGAATCCGACTATAGCGGCCGACCCGCGCGCAACTAAAAACAGTGAAAACACAACAAATACTCACACAAACTACATAAAAAGCTTACCCATAGCAAGGGGGGGCACACAGGACCCCTGAAAGTGAAGTTACACCTCCATTTAAGTCCAAATTCCCGAGTTCAGACACACGAAAATCCGCTAAGCGAGAGAAAAAATGGCCGCCAAAAAAAATGAAAATGAGGCTCACAGCCCAGCCACGTATAAATTAGCCAAGAAGGGATCCGAGGTAAGCTCGGAAACCTGCATTAACCCCAGGGGATCTGAGATAAGCTCGGAGCCCTGCATTAACCCCACATTAACCATTGCAGTGAGGGTCCTGATTGCACGCGATCGGGGTCCCCCGCTGCAATCAAAATTCAAAATTCCTGCGTTACAGGTCCTTAAAGGACCCTAAAGGTCCTTAAAGGACCTGTTGTAAAAGAAAAAAAATATACACTGTCACCCTGTCAATCATGGGGGTCAATACAGACCCCCATAAAACCCTCATTAACCCTGTCGATCATGGGGGTCAATATAGACCCCCATAAGCCCTTCATTAACCCTGTCACTCATGGGGGTCAATACAGACCCCCATAAACCCATCATTAACCCTGTCACTCATGGGGGTCAATAGAGACCCCCATAAGCCCTTAATTAAGCCTGTCACTCATGGGGGTCAATACAGACCCCCATAAGCCCTTCATTAACCCTGTCACTCATGGGGGTCAATACAGACCCCCATAAGCCTCTATTTAACCGCATCAGTCCCATAAGGGTATATTAACACCATTATGGGCCTGTTATAACACTACATTAACCACATAAGTGCCATGATGGTCCTCAAGGACCATCATGACACTAAGTATAAACACTATACTGCACTATACCACTCCCAATAAAACATTAAATATCAACTAAATACCCTCTACACTAACCTATTAACATCTACACTACCTACCCCCTATTAACCCCCACCACTCTAATTACAGAAAATAAAAAAGCCTAAAGTCACACAAAAAAAAAATCTACATTACATGAAATAATAAACTAACTCACAAAAAATAAATAAACTACATTACACAAAATAAAAAAACCTAAGTCACACACCTGAAAAGGAAATACATATAATACAAATACATACAATACAAATACATACAATACAAATACATACAATTACAATACAATTACATACAATTACAATACAATACACAACTATCTAATATATATTACACAATCTATCTAAATAAATAGCATAATCTAATATACATCCTATCTATATAATAATACATTCCCAATCTATCTAAATAAATACCATAATCTAATATACATCCTATCTATATCATAATACATTCTCAATCTATCTAAATAAATAACACAATTTAATATGCAATACATCCTATGCTATCTATATAAAACCCCTAGCTAACATACAATAAATGCTATCTATATATTAACTAATCTAAGTCTAAGCTAAAATAAAAAAATTAAGACCACTTACCTTTACAGATGTCCATTGCGATCAGCCACCTACGAAAACAAAATTTAAAAAATTAGTGCACCACGTTTACAGTTATAAAATAAACATTCAAGACATTCTATACATTCTATACATTCTACACATTCTAAATATTCTACTCACCTTTCCAGCATGTCCCGTCCGGCATTCTTTAAATCCTTCTCCGGCGCGGCACCTGTTAAAAAAAACACAACATTAATACACATGCATCAAAATAAAATAAACATAATCTACATTATGCTTACCTCCCCGTGATGTCTCCGGCCTCCTCCGTATCCTCTTCTACCACGCCCTGTAAAAAAAAAAATATATATATATATTTACATCCGCACTTCCGGACATCCCCGACGCTAATGAGGCTCCAGGAGAATTTTCCGGAAGAAAATAAGCAATGGAGCCTTCTGATTGGTTGAAAACGCTGTCTATCAAATTCACCCAATCAGGAGCCGCCAATGTGTGAGTCAATCAGAAAGGGATACACCCTAAAATCCCACTCTGATTGGATAATGCACCTATCAATCTTTATTTAAACCAATCACAAGGCGCAGATGCCTTCAGCCAATCACAATGGAATACACCCCCACAGGGTGATTGGTTGGAGCCTCTGCGCATTCTGATTGGTCGCACTGACAATAGCCAATCACAATGGAATACACCCTCACGTACTGATTGGTGAAGGATTTGCGCATTCTTATTGGCTACTGTTAAAATCAATCAATATAACAGCCAATGGGAAGGCGCAGATGTCTTCACCAATCAGTACGTGGGGGTATATTCCATTGTGTTTGGCTGATGGCAATAAAGCCTTAGGATTGGTTCAAATAAAGATTGAAAGGTGTGTTATCCAATCAGCATTGTATTTTGGGGTGTATACTTTTTTCATTGGATCACAAATGGGGTCTTCTCATTGGCTGAATTTGATAGACAGCCTTTTCATCCAATCAGAAGCCGCCATTGCGAATTTTAGTCTGGAACACTCCATAGGAAGGGCAGATGTGTGTTTTTTTTTTGTTTTTTTTTAAAGGCGCGGATGCTTCCGGAGAAGACGAGGAGGCCGGAGACATCGCGGAAAGGAAAGTATAATGTAGATTGTGTTTATTTAACTTTGCTTTATGTTTACTAATGTAATGTTTTTTTTTACAGGAGTACCGCTGGAAAAGACGCAAAGATGGCCGACGGAACATGGCGGACGGAACATGGAGGACGGACATGCTGGAAGGGGCATGCTGGAAAGGTGAGTATAATATTTAGAATATTTAGAATGTTTTGAATGTTTAGAATGTTTAGGTATTTCATGTAAACGTGTTGTATTAATTTTTGGAATCTTTTTTACCCTAGGTTGCTGATCTGAAGAAACATCTCAAACGTAAGTGGTCTTAATTATTTTATTGTAGCTTACAATTAGGGTAGCTATTTATATATATATATATATATATATATATATATATATATATATATATATATATATATATATATAGATAGCATGTATTGTATATTAGATAGGGGGATGTATTATTAGATAGTATTGTATATTACATAGTGGGATGTATATTACATTATATAGTGGCATGTATAGTAGATAGTGGCATTTATATTACATAGTGGCATGTACAGTAGATAGTGGCATGTATATTAGATAGTGGCATGTATATTACATAGGGTTGTATTGTATTTTATTTAATTGTATTGTATTTTATTTTATTTAATTGTGTTGTATTGTATTATATGTATGTATTATATGTATTTCCTTTTCAGGTGTGTAATTTAAAAAAAAAAATTGTAGTGACAGGAGATTGTAATGTATTTTTTTATTTTCTGTAATGTTCCTTTTTTTTTTTTTATGGTCACTTAGGTTTCTTTTTTTGGTTCTGTAATGTACATTTTTTATTTTTGGTGATATTAGTTTTTCTTATTTTATGTCATGTAGATATCTGCTTTTTGAGGAATTTAGTTACTTGAGGCACACAGTTCACTCACATTGTGTGACAAACAGCATTTCAACACTTTCTTTTATTGACCGTTATTTTTTGACGGGCAAGTCGCTAGTCACATATTATAATTGTCAAACTGTTATTTCTTCGTCACGCTTGCGACGAATCGCAGTTTGACAATGATCCGATCGCCTTTGGCAGCAGCGCTTGCACAGAGCGAAACGTGAGCCGCCCGTGTGCACAGAGCGCGGCGTGAGCCGCGCATGCACACAGAGCGCGGCATGAGCCGCGCATGCTCAATGCGCGGCACATAAGGAGAGAAGAGAGGGAAAGGGAAGAGACACAGAGGGAGAGTGGGGAAGAGGCACAGAGGGAGAATGGGGAAGAGGCACAGAGGGAGAGTGGGGAAGAGGCACAGAGGGGGGAGGAGACATGTGGGAGATGGGGGAAGAGACACAGGAGGGGAGTGGGGGAAAGAGACACAGGGGAAGTGGAAAGAGACATGGGAGGGAGGAAGGGGGAACAGACAAAGGGGGAAGGGGGAAAGAGACACAGGCCAGGGGGAAACAGGCACAGAGAGAGAGGGGGGAAGAGGCACAGAGGCAGAGGGGGGAAGAAGCACATAGGGAGAGGGGGAAGAGACACAGAGGGAGAGGGGGAAGAGACACATAGGAGGCAGAGATACAGAGGGTGAGGGGGTACGAGACACAGAGGGAAAGGGGTGAAGAGGTACAGAGAGAGGGGGGAAAGAGGCACAGAGGGGGGAGACACAGAGGAAGGGGTGGAGAGACACAGGGGGAGAGACACAGAGAGAGGCGGGGGAAGAGGCACAGAGGGAGAGGGGTGGAAGACACAGAGTGGGGAGAGACACAGAGGGTGAGGTGGGAAGAGACACAGAGGGAGAGGGGGGAAGAGAGAGAAAGGGAGAAAGAGGCACAGATAGAGGGTCCGGGAAGAGACACAGGGAAGGGAGAGGAGGGGGGAGGGAGAGGAGGGGGGTGAGAGACACAGGTGAGTGAGAGGAGGGGGAAGAGACACAGGGGAGTGAGAGGAGGGGGAAGAGACACAGGGGAGAGAGTGCAGGGGGGAAGATGCTCAAGGGAGGGAAATGGAGACACCAGGAAGGGGGGAAAGAGACACAGACCAGGGGGGGACAGACACAGGGGAGGGAGTGGGAGACACAGGGGGGGAAAGAGATGCATGGGAGGGAGAAGGGGGTAAGAGACACAGGAGGGAAAGGGAAACAGGGGATGGGTTTAGAGACACGGGAGGGAGGTAAAAACACAAGGGGGCAGGAGATACAATGGAGGGAGAGGAGGTGGAAGGAGACACAAGGGAGGGAGAGGAGAGGGGAAATAAGACACGAGGGAGGAAGTAGACAGGGGGAGAGACTCGCAATGAGCTCCAAAGGGGCTCATTGCAAGGCCTGTGATGAGTGCCAAAGGCACTCATTGCAAGGCCAGTAAAGTAGAGGGGGAGAGGCTCCCATTGTGTGGCAAACAGCATTGCCAGGCTTCACTTTTTATTGCCGTCATTTTTGACGGGCAAGTCGCTAGTTTAATTATATTTGATAGACCTTGGGTGGTTTCTATGTTAATAGAAGCTGAAAGGTTGAACTATTTATAACTCAACTCTATTGAAATATGAATTATGCTGTGTTTGAAAATATAATTCAGTAATAACAATGCAGGATTTTTTTTTATTGGTTCTCCAAGCAGATAGCAAGGATTCAGGAGATGTTGAATGTCAACTGCATTTCAGTGGATGCAGAGCAAATCATTTTGTGATAGTGATCATGCCTAGTGTTTTACAATAACACACCATTCATATGTTCCTAAAATATACATAATAATATACCCCATAACATGCTCTGTGGTTACTGCAAAACTGAGTTTAGTGAATACTGTGTATGGTTGTAAATGTAGGTGTAGCATCCATTATAACCCATTGCTGTGTGTTTGTGAATCTCCCCCACATGTTGTTTAAAATTAAATTAAGCACATTTATCAAAAGATATGCTTGAATGTATTTAGGTTTTACGCAGTTCTAGGCTCTCACCTGGTCAAGCACAAGATGGATATATTTTCAGCCCGAGGTTACCCCTGTGATAATGGTTTGCCCTTGTTTTTAAGGCTCTAGAGACTCTCATCCACAGAGAATACCCCTTGTGTGTTTTTGACATTGCTATACTAGTCATATCCATGTTAAACATGCCTGATATTGGTATATATTTTTGTGTGTAGTTTTGTAATTAATATACTGCGATCCAACTATTGTTTGCAAGGACAGGTGTAAGAGGCCCCTTTGCGAAATTAACAAAATGGGATTGTTTAGCATTGAAGACCTCAGTCTGAATAAGTAGGTTAATTGGCCTATCTATGTTAAGTACATTGACATTCAATTGAGCCGTTCGGGAGATCCGGGCTTGCAAGTGGAGGTCGCAAGTTATTATGCTATTCAATTGGCTTTGGTTTGCAGGCTCTGATCGAGTTAAGGGGCTCCGAGCTGCGATTTTTTTCGATTTATAAAATCGCAAGTTACTTCCCTCCAAGCCTTTGATCTTTCACGGCTGCAAGAGTCCCGAACGCTAAAATCGCAAGTTGCTATTCAATTGCTCTGGTTCCCCCTCGCTAACCACTCCGTCGAGTCCACAAATGGCAAATATCTAAAGTTAATGCAACTAAGGAGGTCTCGCAAAAGGCTTAATGACAAATCGGAGCACTTTGAAAGCAAATAAAAAAGCAATACTGTACTTTTATTAAGAGTGAAAGTGATGTTAGGTCTTAGAATTAATAGCACAACGTTCTCCAATACTTTATTTCATGCTCAATTCTCGTGTTATATTGATCACGGCAATCAATGTGAAGTCCTACGGGCTTCAAACTCCAAGCCCGTAGGACTTTGAAATCCAAACTCCATTGTTTTCAAAGTCCTATGGGCTTGGAGGTTAAAGCCTGTATGACTTTGAAAATGGAGGTTGGATTTTTGGCTTGCTCCCGTAACATGCAGCAGGCCCGCAAACTTAAGTCTTACATTACATGGCCCAGGTTAAACAAGAACCTACTAGAAATGAAGCTGTCTTAGATTTAGTCATCACAAATAATATTGATATTGTATCAAATGTTGAAATAGGGCACAACACAGTCTCATTTGAGATTGAAGTAAAAAACAAAACTGTAAGGGGCCAACAAAAACTCTTGATTTTAAAAGGGCAGATTTTAACAGTCTAAGGGCAGCAAAACAAAGTATAGACTGGGACAGAGAACTTACAGGTAAAAATACTGAACATAAACAGACAACATTTAAATCCTTACTAAATATACATACACATCGGCATATACCGCGTGGGAATAAAAGTAAAAGGAGTAAATCACATCCAATGTGGCTTAACAATGATTTAAAGATCAACATACGGAGTAGAAAACAAGCATTTAAATTATACAAACAAGAGGGGACAGAGACTGCTTTATGTGAGTACAAGGAAATCAACAGGGCTTGCAAAAGGGCTATTAGACTGGCTAAAATAGAAAATGAAAAATAAGTTGCAAAAGATAAAAAGACTAACCCTAAAATATTGTTTAAATATGTTAATGGAAAGAAGCCTCACTTCTGTAGTGGGAAAGCTTTTAGAAGGGTTAATAAGGGATAATATACAAGAATATGTCTATTGAACAAGATTATAAGTAGGAATCATCATGGATTTTCTGAGGGATAGGTTAGTAGGATCAAGGCAACTCAGTGGATGTAGTCTTTTTGGATTTTGCAAAGGCTTTTGATACAGTGCCACATGGGAGAGTATTGTTCAAACTAAGGGATACAGGAATTGCAGTAAATATCTGCTCATGGATTGAGAGCTGGCTAAAAGACAGGAAGCAAAGGGTTGTTGTAAATGGAACATACTCCAATTGGACTAATGTGGGAAGTGGGTTCAGGGTTCCTCAGGGTTCAGTATTAGGTCCTCTCCTTTTTAACATATTTATTAATGACTTAGAAGTAGGATTGGAAAGTAGTGTCTCCATTTTTGCTGATGATACTAAGTTGTGCAAGGTAATTAAATCAGATAATGATGTATTTTCCCTCCAAAGGGATTTACATAAAATAGAGGAATGGGCATCTAAATGGCAGATGAGATTTAATATGAATAAATGTAAAGTTATGCATCTGGGAAGGAAAAATAGCCATGCAATTTATAATCTTAATGGAGCAAATATAGGGGTATCAGATATTGGGAGTACTTGTGGACAACCACCTAGGTAACAGTGCTCAAAGCCAAGCAGCAGCTGCAAAGGGAAATCAAATATTAGCATGTATTAAGAAGGGTCTAGAAGCAAGGAAAGCAAATATAATTCTGCCACTATACAAATCCCTAGTACGCCCTCATTTGGAATATGGAGTACAATTTTGGGCACCACTTCATAACGAGGACATTTTAGAGCTGGAAAAGGAACAGAGAAGGGCTACAAAACTAATAAGTGGAAGAGGCTAAGTTATGAAGATAGGCTAACCAAATTAAGCTTATTTTCTCTTGAGGTTAGAAGTAAAAAAGTTTCCACCTTAAAGAAAGAAAAGGGTTCTTCACAGTAAGGGTGGTTAATCTGTGGAATTCTTTACCAAAGGAGGTGGTAATCAAAAGGACATTCAGGGTTATCATGGATAATTAGAGATAGAGTACTGATCCAGGGAGGAATCCGATTGCTAGTGTCTGGGGTCAGGAAGGAATATTTTTTTTTTCTCTTTGAGACGATTGGCTAAGTTTCACTTGTTTTTTTTTTCAGTTTGCCTTCCTGTGGATTCAATTAATTAACAACTAATACGCATATTACAGATCAGAGGAGATTTTAAAGGTTTGAACTTGATGGACTGATGGAGTCTTTTATCAACCTCAATTACTATGTAACTATGTAACTTATAGGTAACTTATGATGCCTCAATTGAATGAGGCTCATTCTCTTTTTTAACTCTGCATCCACACTAATTAAATTACCAGGACATTTCTGTTCTCCCGTGAATATAAGTCCCTGTCTGGTTCAATAAAGTGCATTACCCCTTTTGAAAATGTACAAACGTATCAGTTTTATTTCTGAGAGGTGGGAAATAACTTTTTAATCACGTTGCTCCAGTCCAGTTACCAGAAAATCCAGCATCTCTGCTCCAAAACTGCATTCCTGCTCTCCACAGATTGCTTGTTTTGGACACTATTTGAAGGACCAATGTACAATGAAAACAAAAATAAAGACTACTGCAGTTCAAGAAAAACTTTTTTGGAAAAATCTGAAGACTCTGTTTATGAATACATGAATCCATTTGTGATTATTATATAACATCCAGAGAGCTGGATTAAAGCTTTGTGTGTTTGTATTTATCAATGGAGGGAGGAGCGGAGGAGGAGGAGGCAACATGCATAAGTCCAGAGCCTTTGATAATAGGATGAGTGAAATTGACACCCAATTGACACTGACTCAGAAATAGACACCTTGCATCATGTAATGCAATAATAGCTATACAAGAAATGTAAACGTCCCTCTCATACACAAAAGTATTATGAATCCCTCCAGGGTCCATCAGTTGCATCAACTTTAATTGTTTCTAATTAAAACTAGTTGTATGACTTTCTCCCTGATAAATTTTGTGTTTAGTCAGACTTCAAGTTTTCAAACATATACTTTTTTACATTGTGCAATGGGTCCAGCAGCAGGGCTTAATTAAACAGGGAAATGTCATATAGCTAGTTTTTAATTGTACAAAATATAAATTTTGATGCCAACCATTGAAGCATCCGTTTGCTGGAAGTTGTAAGTCTTAGAGGGGTGTTTCTATTTCTGGAGAGCAAAGCCTTTATTTATTGATGCAAGCAATTTTTTGACCAATTATTTAACAAAGCTTACTCACCATCCCCCCCCCCCCCCCCCACAATAAAACAAAAACACACACACTTAGGACTCGGCTCTCAGGAAGTTATGTAGCAAAAGTTCTTGCATTTTTCTTTTACTGGAAGATACCTGTCATCTGAACTTCACTAGATCAATACTGTACAACAACTGCATTTGAAAGAAACTATTATATCAGCTCCTCGCTTATGTTTACATTTCATATCCTGCTTCTAAATGCTCTGTATCCCATTTCATACACTGTATGTATATAGCATATAAGTAGTGATGTCGCGAACATAACATTTTCGGTTCGCGAACAGAGAACGCGAACAGCCGCAAATGTTTGCGAACCGGCGAACATCGGCGAACCGCCATAGACTTCAATGGGAAGGCGAATTTTAAAACCCACAGGGACTCTTTCTGGCCACAATAGTGATGGGAAAGTTGTTTCAAGGGGTCTAACAACTGGACTGTGGCATGCCGGAGGGGGATCCATGGCAAAACTCCCACGGAAAATTACATAGTTGATACAGAGTCTGGTTTTAAGCCATAAAGGGCATAAATTACCTAACATTCCTAAATTGTTTGGAATAACGTGCTTTAAAATATCAGGTATGATGTTGTATCGATCAGGTAGTGTAAGGGTTACACCCGCTTCACAGTGACAGACCAAACTCCCCGTTTAACGCACCGCAAACAACCGCAAACAGTCCATTTGCACAACCGCAATCTCCCCATTTGCACAAGGTTGGATACCAAGCTAGCCATGTCCCGTTCCATGTCCTCACTGATGTCATTGAAGGTCTCTTCCTCCACCCATCCACGTACAACACCAAGGGTCCCCGAAAGGTGACAACAAGCCCCCTGGGACGCCTGCTGTGTTTGGTCTTCCACCTCCTCAAAGCCACCTCCCTCCTCTGACTCCTCTTCTTCAGACTCCTCTCACTGCATTGCCTCTCTCTGGATTATTATAAGGTGTGTTAAGTAGTACTACTCTTATCAGTTTAAAACCTGTTACAGCACATATCAGGGGGCGTGTATAAGGCATGGATTTTTAGAACCGGGAGATGGAAAAAGATGCTTTGTTGGTCGTATCACTTCAATTTTGGGGCACTTTGAGACATTAGCTTCTTACGCTCAAACATGTCCTTTAAAGGCACCTGACTTTGGGCAAATGAGCAGGAACTGCTCAAGGCGAGAGACGCAGTGGCGGATGGTTGAGAGGGGGCAAGGAGGACAGCAGTGGTTGATGTGGCTGACGATGCTGGACCAGGAGGAGGATGGCGGCTTTGAGTTTGTGTGCTGCGTGTACTCATGTGTTGGTCTGTAGTCACCCAAACATTAGGTCTCATTCTGTAGAGGATAAGGGAACCAGGCTACTCTAGACCTCATTCATCATTACAGGTTTTGACAGATTGGTACTATGCGTCCAAGCTACTGTGACAACAGATATGAGTGGCACTGTGCACTTGCAGAAGTTGGCAGAGTAGACGTTGTAGGTCTGACACACAAGCTTGCAGACAACTAACTGCTATGCAATCTATTACAGTAGAAAAAATGTTTTTTGTTTTAAATGTACACTACTGTTACACCAGATATGAGTGGTGTGTTAAGTAGTACTACTCCTATCAGTTTAATCCCTGTTATGTGCCTTTTTTTTGGGTTTGGTTGTTGAAGTGCAGCACCAGAGGCCAGAAAAATTAGGCATGTACACATGCCTGAAAAATTAGGTATTGTTGATCTTGCAGCGAGCAGAGAAGAAGGTAGGCCTGATTCAACACCCCAGCCCGCATACCCACACTCAGAGTTTGAGGGGGGGACCTGAGAAGGCCACGGGTCGGAGATATAAAGGGGGGCCATCCCAAATAAGCACACAAGCGGGGACAAAGGTAGTGAAGGGGACATAGAGGCCCATGGACTGACGGTCGCCATCTTGGCTGGAAAAGGGCCCAGCAATTAAGCCAAACTGACCCAGCACAGGCAGCTACTTGAGTCAAACGCTGTACAATTACACCTTAATAAAGCTGAAACATGCAGCAGCAGGGATTCTAAACGGCCACACGGGGACAAGGAGGCTAACAGCCCCCACAGTCTCTGCACCACTCTTTTTAACAGATAACCCAATGAGCTAACCAGGGACCTTGCCCACATAAAAAAACAGAATTTTATTGGAGGAATTATTAGTGTCTTTACCCCCCAAGAGAGGACATAATATACGGTATCTTTAGACTACCTGATGGCCAAACCTCCTTTAGCCCCAATGCTATCCAAGAAACATTTCAAAACTTTATCTGACAGGGTGTCTATAGAGGGACATTAGTACTGACCTTTATCTGACTGGGTGTCTATAGAGGGACATTAGTAATGACCTTTATATGACTGGGGGTCTATAGAGGGACATTAGTACTGACCTTTATCTGACTGGGTGTCTATAGAGGGACATTAGTACTGACCTTTATCTGACTGGGTGTCCATAGAGGGACATTAGTACTGACCTTTATCTGACTGGGTGTCTATAGAGTGACATTAGTACTGACCTTTATCTGACTGGGGGTCTATAGAGTGACATTAGTACTGACCTTTATATGACTGGGGGTCTATAGAGGGACATTAGTACTGACCTTTATCTGACTGGGTGTCTATAGAGGGACATTAGTACTGACCTTTATCTGACTAGGTGTCTATAGAGGGACATTAGTAATGACCTTTATATGACTGGGGGTCTATAGAGGGACATTAGTACTGACCTTTATCTGACTGGGTGTCTATAGAGGGACATTAGTAATGACCTTTATCTGACTGGGTGTCTATAGAGGGACATTAGTACTGACCTTTATCTGACTGGGTGTCTATAGAGGGACATTAGTAATGACCTTTATCTGACTGGGGGTCTATAGAGGGACATTAGTACTGACCTTTATCTGTCTGGGGGTCTATAGGTGACATTAGTCCTGACCTCCTGCTGCAGTATTATTACTCCCAGTACTCCCAGGCTTGCTACTATTAGATATAATAACCTCAGTTTCGTTTCCTTATCTGTTGGTAACATCAAAATATGATTATTAAATATTTCCTATTTGTTTGCTTTTCTCCCAAAGTGAACCCCTTTGTGTGTGTCCCACAGATGTGGCGTTTCCGCTCTGCGTATGTTGGATTTGCACCGCTCAAAATGTATGAAAAGAGATCCCCCCCCCCCCGCTTGAAGCCCATTAATGACATCATCAGTAAATTGTATGTAACAGATTCCAGTGTTTAGGGTTTATGACCTAATACTGCGATCATATCATTTATGACAAAAATCCGTATTTGTCGTATTATTCAGACGCGCGTGCATCTTTGTGTTACATTTCCTGATACTTTTATTATCTTGATCTTTATATATTTACTAGCGACTTGCCCGTCAAAAAATGGCGGCAATAAGATTGTAAGGCAGGTAATGGTTTGGACGAGACATTCATTTTGTTGGCGGTCGGATATCCTTCGGCGCTCATTGCGAGGCTGTTGGTTGTATTTTTTTTCTGATACGCGCTTTTGCTGTTATTCTTTGGTCGGCGGTGATGTGTTTTTTGCGCTTATTGCAAGGCTTTGTGTGCTATGAGCAGCGTTGGCGCTCGTTGTGAGGCGCGCAGTGAATGGCTTTTATGTTTAATGTGATAATGTTTTTTTTGTTTATATGTATTTTTGTATGCTAATGAAATAATTACTAAATGAATATACTTTACCTATTTGTAAGTAATATATGCAGGAAGCATTGTGCTGAAGAGCTGACAATCTGTTTTCATGTTCCTGCAGCATACAATGTAGGTTTTCAGTGCTGTGGAGCTGCTGTGTAAGTGTCAGCAATGTGTGCAGTGTGTAGTGTAAATAGGCTGCGTGCGCGAGTGGAAGCCGTTAGGGTAGCTGGGTACTTCCGCATTGTGTAAGTTAGTGTTGTAAAATGGCGGGGAATGTGGATGTGGTAAGCGGGTGCGGATTATTTAGCGTCCTTGTTAATAGTGTATTTTTACCTCGTACGGCTTTTTAGGAAAATCTTTTTTAGTTAGCTCTTCAGGTTATTGATCACTGGATATATTAATTACAAATAGGTAAAGTATTTTAGTAATTAATTAATTCATTATTATTAAAAAAAATATATATAAAAAAAATACGCTTAATAGCATATTTTACACTGCGGTTACTTTACATACATTAACGCTTCGCACTTCCTAATACATTTGTTCATTCACAATAGTTATTATCGTGCATTCATTTAATAAGTATTATTAGTAATGGAAAATAAAAATGTAGACTTTACACTACACTAAAATGTTTTATTTTTTACTCTGCAGTTATATATCTGGATTACTGCTCATTGGCTGCCAGCGATAGCACTCTCAAAGCAGTTACAAATCTAAATCACTTTATTATGCTCTGAGACCTGAATAAATTTTTTAATTTACACTGCACAAAAAAAATTATATATTTAACACTGTACTTATATATCTGTCTTTGCGATGAGCGCCGAAGATTGATCGTTGCAAAGCACGAAACATGAAGGACACGAGGGAAGAGGCTCACAATGAGCGCCGAAGGTCCTCAGAGTACAAAAAGCATCACATTGTGTGGCAAACAGCATTGCCATGGCTTCAAACTTTTTTATTTATTATTATTGCCCCGTCATTTGTGCCAGGCAAGTCGCTAGTGATATAATATAACATAATGCAATACAATATTATACAGTACACATGGGTGTTGGAACTGGGGGGCGGGAGATAAGGGGTACCCCCCCCCCCCCAGATTTCTTATCGTGTGTATGTATGCGTATAGAAGCTAACAGGGGAGGGGAGAGGGGGAGGAAACACAGGGGAGAGGGAGAGGAAGACACAGGAGAGGGGAGAGGGGGAGGAAGACACAGTGGAGAGGGGGAGGAAGACACAGGGCAGAGGGGGGAAGAGAAACAGGGTAAGGGAGAAGTGAGGGGAAGAGACACATGGGAGGGAGGAGAGACACAGGAGAGAGTGGGGGGTAGAGACACAGGGGAGAGGGGGGAAGAGACTAATTAGAGGGAGTGGTGAGGAGACACCGGGGAGAGGAAAGGGGGTAAAGACACAGAGGAGGGGGGAAGAAACACAGGGGAAGGGAGAGGGGGTAGAGACACAGGGGAGAGGGGGTAGAGACACAGGGGAGAGGGAAGGGGGGAAAGACACAGGGGAGGGGGGAAAGAAACACGGGAAGGGAGAGGGGGTAGAGACACAGGGGAGGGGGGAGTGACACAGGGAAGAGGGGGGGAGAGAGACACATGGGAGGGAGTGGGGGGGAGACACAGGGGAGAGGGGGGGGAGAGAGACACATGGGAGGGAGTGGGGGGGAGACACAGGGGAGGTCTTCTGCTTTATTATTATTCTTATTATTATTACTATATAATGTGTAGATGTACCGGCTTGGCATGCTCTTGTGCATTATTATTATTATTATTATTATTATTATTACTATATAATGTGTAGATCTACCGGCTGGGCATGCTCTTCTATATTATTATTATTATTATTATTATTATTATTATTATTATTATTATTATTACTATATAATGTGTAGATGTACCGGCTGGGCATGCTCTTGAGCATTATTATTATTATTATTGTTATTATTATTATTAGTAGTAGTATATAATGTGTAGATGTACCGGCTTGGCATGCTCTTCTACATTATTATTATTATTATTATTATTACTATATAATGTGTAGATGTACCGGCTGGGCATGCTCTTGTGCATTATTATTATTATTAGTAGTAGTATTTTACTACTACTAATAATATTAATGCACAAGAGCATGCCCAGCTGTTACATCTACACATTATATAGTAATAATAATAATAATAATAATAATAATAATAATACATGCCCAGCTGGTACATCTACACATTATATAGTAGTAATAATAATAATAATAATAATGAACAAGATTCCTTCAGCACTGCACTGGACACTGAATAAACTTGCCTAGCTATGGTTTTCCCTATTGATGCAGTATCACCTACACTCTACCTCCTCTCAGTAAGACTGCAAGTTAGTTATGATTCCAAAATGGCTGCTGTCCATGAGGTAGAAGGGTGTGGAAGGGAGTGTATGCTGCTGATTGGCTGGAATGTGTCTGCTGACTGTGACATGCAGGGTCAAAGTTTGCTCAATGATAAAGTATTGGGGGCAGGTCGAATATCGCATATGTTCGCAGTTCGCCGCGAACGCGAACATGCTATGTTCGCCGGGAACAGTCCGCCGGCGAACAATTCGCGACATCTCTACATATAAGCTACTATACCAGTCATAGGCAACTCAGTCTTTCCAAGACTGCCAACAGTCCATAATTTCAGTACCTCTTTGCTTGAGCCCAGGTGGATAAATCAGAATAAATGAAACTGAGTAACTCACTTGGACTCAGGTAGTCAATATACAAGCAGAGATATAATGAAATCCTGGGCTGAGAAATGCTAATATTAAGCTTTTTAAAATATTTTATGTTGCGTAATTGAATAGCTCCAAATTGTGTTAGTGCAATTTTTTCCTAATCTACAACAGTCCTTTTACAATATAAATTAACAGACTTATTAAATTGCAATTTGGCAAATTCTAAAGGGCTCTATATAAGCACAGTGCAATTTTTTTTACAGAAGTTTTTAGTCAGTGAACTTTTATTCAAAAGCAAGGTCTTCACTAACTAAAAACTTCTGTAAATAAAATATGCTGTGTGCTTAAATAGAGCCTTTTTAAATTTACCGAATAGCAATTTACTTGTCATAAATGATGGTATAATATTAGATGTGTCTCTCCACCCCCTCCCTCCCCTGTGTATCTTTCCCGCCCTCTCCCCCGTGTCTCTTTCCCTCCCTCTCCCTCCCCTTTGTCTCTTCCACCCATCTCCCTCCCCTGTGTCTCTCCCCTCCCTCCCCTGTGTCTCTTCACCCCTCTCCCTTTCCTGTTTCTCTTCCCCCTCTCCATCCCCTGTGTCTCTTTCCCTCCTTCTCCCTCCTCTGTGTCTCTTTCCCCTTTCACCCTCTCTGTCCCTTTCTCCCTCTTTGTACATTTCCCCCTCTCTTCCCCCCCCCCCCCCCCCCCCCCGTTCCTTGCACGGCTGGTGTGGCACTTAGCGCAAGCGCAACTCATCATACGCTGTGCGCATGCATGACTGGTGCAGCGCTTTTCACAGTGCGGCATGTACGGAAACCCTACCATAGTTTTCATAGTGAGCATGCTCTCCCACTGGAGCGTTACGCACTTATGGAAACTATATTAATGATATTAGTCACAAAAAAAGCAAGTGAATAAAAACATATTTGAAACCAATAAAGTGCAATACAAAATGTAAAATAGTTCCCTGGTGGTCCAGTGGGTAGAATTCAGTGCTTTTACCACTGCGACCGGGGTTTGATTCGAAGTCAGGGAACCAAGAGGTCACACCACCCTGAAGCTGACAGCTGGTCAGTACTTGGATGGGAGACCACCTAGGAATTCCAGGAGCTGGAACTGACAACCTACTCAAGTATCTTTTTCATGAATATCAAGTGGATCAGCATGACCATGGACATAAAGATGTCCTTGTGTGTTATGGTCCATGAGGTCACGGAGAGTTGGAAACGATTGAACATCAAACAAATAATATTAAGAACATATTATACATATAAAATCCTAAAAAAAATCTCCAAATACACTGCATAATATTTTGTAAAGCATTTTAGTATTCTGACAGCTTTGTCTGAAAGTATATATGACATTAGACACTCATTGCAGGTATTGTCCTATTTTACGACTATGTCACATTTTCATGTAATAGACATGGCCCACTTCATATTAATTTCATGGAAAGTTACATATTGAAAATTGTTTCTTTTATTAAGCTATGATACCTCTCCTTCAATATTACTGATTACTGATTTCCAATCTCACATCATGCTGGGGGATCTTAGGTTCACTCCATAAAGCATATTGTACTGATTTCCATTGCAAATTTTCCCTCACACACCAGCGGGATATTCTTATTACATTTTCCAGTGATGGAACTTTCCCTCATTCCAATGTATTTCTGCATTAGTGTGAATAGAAGAGACAGACAATGATACACATAAAACACTTATCCCTCAGCAGACAATTGCATTGTAAATTAGTTATTGATTCCTTCACAAAAGGTCACTCTTAATGAAGTCATTTTACAGTAAACATTGTAAGAGGTATTTGTAATATTTCATTGGGCATGTTGAATTGATACAGACTTTTATAAACTGGAAGACAAAAAACATGTTCAAGAATAAAACACAGGCACTTAATTGTTGATTTCTTTTTTCTAAGGATCTAGAAGATGGAAAATGATAACAAAGACATTAAAGAATGCAGAGCTTTGCAATTAAATGACATCAAAAATTATAATGCTTCTTGATATGAACTTATTGTGACCCGCACCGGTTTATACAGGCAATGCAATTTTTCAATGAATTACTATTTGGCCTAGAGTAAATGGACTGGAAACCATTCATAGGAGGGCAGCTATAATGGTTCATGGTGTAAAGCAGGCTTGTCCAACATTATGTTTGGAGGATGGATCAGGTCACATTTTTAATCTACATTGTCTCAGCATTGGTAAATAAATAAAAATGACTGACCCACCTAGACTGAGAAGTAAAATGAAAATCTAGCCCATGAGGACTAAGGTTGGATGAACCTCGGAAGAGCAAAACTTATTGAACTTAATATATATAGCTTAGAGGAGAGATGGGTGACACCTGGACTTCAAGTTTATTTATAAACAGGATTTGAAGTTGTTCCATAGAAGATTTAGGAGACTTTAGAAAATTGATGCTTTCAAGAAATCATTTAAGAAGTGCAGCATTTAGTCCCATGAAAGCTCAACTTGACCATTTAGGAGTTTTTTTTAAAATGCAGTATGTTTGTTTGCAGCAGCTTCTAATATTGGATAAACTTAAAACCTGCACTGTTAGCACTTCTTCAAGATTATAATTTCACACCCATAAAAGGTACCTCTCCACTGCTTATAATGGGTTTTGTCTTCTGGGTTTCCCGTGTGAATATTCCTTTGCTGCCAATATTTGACTTGGATCAGTTTTACGGGAGATGGCAACACATTTTCTCATTTAGCTTTCTCAAATGAAGACCAAAATAAGTGATTTCTGGTTATTAACTCCACAGCTCAGAAATTGTGTGTACTACGTCTAGCTGCATAGAAGAACTGTCTAGTATAAGACATTAGAAATGGTGGCAGATATGTTGAAATGTCTTCCAGTAAAAGTTGTAAGGTTATGGAAGAAAGCCTGGGATATGCATAGGATTGATTTAGCCAAAGCATTTTCAATATATATGGGAATTGGCTGAAATTAGTGGCCTTCTTCACACCTTGTGCCCTTATAAAAATTGCATCAGACCTTGATAGGAATGGACATACAACAGACTGGATTAGTGAAAATGGGACTCAAGGTACAGATGTTTTTCACTGTACCTCTTTCTCTTCAATAAACTGTGTCCTCCAGTGCTTCATTAATCTATCACTTGTTGTTTAGTCATTCAGTTGTGTCTGACTCCCCATGACCCTATGGACTGCAGCATGACAGACACATATTGTGTCTGGTAGTGCTTATCCATAAGGTTTTCTTGGCAAAGATACTGGAATGGATTACAATTTGTCGGATCTCTCTGCTATGACCTGCCCATCCTAGGTGACCAAACATATTATAGCACACAGCTTCATTGAAGTACACAAGCCCCATCACCATTACAAGGTAGCGATCCAGAAGAGGAATATATCACTACCTGATAGGTTTCTATTGACATTAAGATTTGGTTGTAGATATATATTTATGTATATAAACCCAGTACCAAATATCTCTTTACTCTATTCACTAAAACAAAGTGATAGCCAACTCATTTTATATTGCAATGGCTAGGAAAAATGACATTTCACACAATAAATATGCTTTAAATCTGAAGCAGAGACTTTTTTAGTTAGATTGTGTCTTTCAGCTCTTGTTCCCATGTGGATTAGGGTAAAATCAATAACCCGGAAATTATTGTACTGCACACTGTGTATCCCTAGTTGTTACAGATTAGTGCTTTGGTTTTCTTATAGTGTAAAGCTCTTCTTAAAGCGCTCTTTGGTATTAGTGATAGAATCTTATTCATTCTATAATGTCTCATATTTTGACACATATCATGTAGTAAATATTTTAATGTAACTGTTGTAATTTGTATATAATATACAAAGCCGTTCTTAGCTCAAAAAGTGCCACAAGCAGAACCCCATGATTATTTGCATATTATACATGTTTCATAAATGTAGAGGTCCATATAACTCCCCCCTTATGTCTAGCTTCCCAGGCGACTGCCTAAGATGCCTAAGACAAAGACTGTCCCTGGCTATGTACATTTAGTGGGTTAAATCACTCAATTGCTACAGTTAAAGAAGTCAGATCCTTGCATAAATGTCTTGTAATTATGTTTTTTTTATGTAATATAAAATCCCCTATCAAAACTGCTTTAATATTTGGCATTCCAACTAAATGAAGAAAAGTTACCAAACTTCATTGCAAGATTACCAGAGATTTGTACATTCACTCTTTTGCTTATAAATTACGTCAAAAGTTTTCCTTCCAAATAGGGTTTTGTGATACATTCAGTAAAATGTACATATCACACAAAGTTGAATTATTCCTAGGTGACTAATTTTAATCATTAAACTGTTTTGTCTAGTGTTTCCAAAAATGTAGAATCATAGAATAATTGTATACTTGCAATATATGTTTTGTGTTCTTCAGAATCTTTTAAGCTTTGTTTACCGGTTCAAAAATAATAAGGTTAAAATTCCTCTTTATTTGGGTTTCAGGGAACTGGTAGCTCAATCCTACAGGAAACATTCGAGATGCATACAATTGTTGACAGGAGAGTCATTTGGTGTTAAAGTGTAAGAAAGTGTTCTTTAGCAATACCATTTTTAAATAAAGTTGGCTTTGGGAGAAATTCTAGCTGTGTTTGTTGTACTGAAATAGCCTATTATGTACTTGTAAAAGTGCTCGTTTTAGGGAAGCACAACAAGGTGGAAACCATTCTCTGCATTGACTTGTTTGGTAAATGCTTCCAGTGTCTTTAAAACATGTTTCTACTGAACACAATCCCCCAATGAGTCCTTCCATTATAATAAGGACAGACACACTTATTTTACTGGACATCTGAGACTCATGATATGAACAAGCAAATCCAACTCGGATATCTTTAGCTACAAATAAGATGAACTGTCTCATCTGGGTCCTTTGAAAAAATAACAGGGAATTAGTCATTTAGGACAGGAAATCATTTTGATATTTTTTTCATCACACACTTACAAATATATGTGTATTTTTCTGATTGTGTATATTAAGTAATTTCAAAAATTTGACAAAACTGCAATGCACAAATATGTGTTGTCATCAATACACTTAGCAGGAAAGATAATTGAATGTTGCTAATGATTTAAAAGAAATAGAATATATATAGAGGTACTAGGTGTGTTGCTAATAATTATATAGTTGGAATGTAAGATTAAAAAAAGAGCTTTTGGGCTGAGGTTGAGTGCCCTTATTGTTGTAAGACATATAATTAAGCTCCCTGCATTTAGGGTCAGTAGGCAGAAGCAACAGGTTCCCTGGTGATCCAGCGGTTTGGATTTGGTGCTTTCACTGCTGCAACCTGGGTTCAATTCCAGTCAGGGAACAAAGAGATCACATTACCCTGAAACCGTGCAGGGTTGGGTCTGGTCGGTACTTGGATGGGAGACCACCTAGGAATACCAGTATGTTGTGGCCCACTGGAGAAGGAACTGGCAACTCACTCCAGTATCTCTGCCAGAATACCAATTGGATCAGTATGGTGTGTTGCAGTCCATGAGGTCATGAAGAGTCAGGCAGCCAGCAAGCAGATGAAAAGTTATAATTTGTCAAAGCAATCTGGGCTCAGTAAATAGAGGATGACTTAGATCAGAGCACAGGGTCATGTATGAGAAGACAGGAATATAAAGGTAACCCAAGCCCACCTTAAAGGAACACTGGCCAGAGAGGGTGATAAGTGTGATGACAAACATAATCTTATCCAGTTATCATGTTCACTCACCCAAATCCCTCCCTCCACTGATAACTATAAACACACATCGCCATGATCGATCCAGCTCTCAGGGTGTGAAGTAACAAGCACAAAATGGATTACTTTTCTCATAAACAATGCCATCAAAAATTCATATTTTCCCCAAAAACTGTTTTAACTCCACGGTTTACACAGCTACTAATATTGTTAGTTTGGTACACAATTGACAAGTGTCTTTTTTCTTGAACTGTAGGGGTCCTTCAATTCTTAGCAAATAAAGAAGAAGACCATGGGCCCTATTTTATTAGAAGCACACACATGCCTCAAACTAAATAAATCAGGCTGCGGGTGTATTCTATTGACTCAAGCTCGCAAATTCTGACCTCAAGGTTGAAATTGTAAAACCTGTCTTTTAAGTCGGATTTCCGGGAGTTTGATGACTTGATCTGACATTATTTAAGCAAGCCCATAATTTACTTCTTAGACACAGCCAATAGTAAATGAGACCGTCATTATGACGTGAGTAAAACATGGAAGTTACACATAATCTGCAACCAGAGGCTAATAATTAATTAATACCAATAAGTAATATTCTCTGATCAGGCTCGCAATCAATAAATCACATTAGATCATCTGTTTTAGTCCATGTGAGTTTCATATTTATTAACCCATTGAGTCCCATGATTATTTACTCAGAAATAACAGTTAAAACATTTTTTTTTAAATTGCATATTTGTTGGTTTGAGACTGTTGTGGAATTAATTATAATGTCTTTCCATGCCTTTCCGTGCTTTGAAAGTACAGTATTGTGTGTTCAATTGCTGTTACAGCTATAATAAGTGTTTGAAAAAGCCCTTGCAAGTCCCATTAAGTACAAGTAATATTGTTGGCTTTATTTGCAAGCTATCAGCCTTATTAAATTGCGATTTGTCCAATTGAATAGGACTCTATATAAGCACAGAGCATATTTTTTTACAGAAGTTTTTAGTTAGTGAACTTCTATCCAAAAGCAAGGTCTTCACTAACTAAAAACTTCTGTAAAAAAATATGCTCTGTGCTTATATAGAGCCCTTTAGAATTGGCCGAATTGCAATTTAATAAGGCTGTAGATCTACAAGTCTAATAGAATATTGATTTAGTGTGACTTTAATTATTTAAAGCTCGTAATATTCTAGTTGTGCTAAAACCAATGGAGTTCTAAGCTGAAATTTGTGGGTTTAGCTAGCCTGTAGTGATTGTGGGTGGGTAACTCATAATCAGATTGTGAGTAGCTAAACAAATCTGTGGCAATTTTAAGAGCAGTTTTAAGTGTGTAAAATTTTACAAATTAACCAATTAAATAGGGCCCCATCTTATTAGTGGTTTGTTTAGCTTGATACACAGAATGAACCTTATATATGTCCCTCACTATTACAGAAACATGGACCCGCTATGGGCCCGATTCAATTGCCCAATTCGTACATTTATATACACTTAAAATCACTCTTAATATTGCTACACATTCAGCAAATATTACTTGTTGGCACTAATGAATTCTTAAGTCAATAGAATGCATATAAACATTTATAAAAAATATAAAAAACACCCAAAGCCAAATTTATGAGTTCAAGGCATTTGCAAGTAGCTAATAGAATATGGCCCGATATGTATAGGGAGACCATGACCAGGGGGAGATAGAGTCTTTGATTTCATGCAGCAGAACTTAATCTAAACTTTGCTCTAACATGTTTATACCATTTTATCAACACAGTGTAAACTGAGAAATTACATTTTAACATTATATAGATTGGCAGTTTTTAAAATGATTTAAACATTATCTGGAGTGCAGCCAAAATAACTAAAAGCAAAGACACAGAACATTCTGTTCTTATCCATATAAATTAATTCCATGAGGACCTTAGAATATATTTTGGACTATCTGTCTTGGTACACAAAAAACACTCAAGAATATTCAGTAATGAGCAATATTTTTGAGTTTGATAAAACTGAACTCAAAAAGAATAAGAAAATAACTTGGAGTACTTTATTTCTCTTGTTTGCTAATTAGAAATCAATCAAAAAATAAAGAAAATAATGGCAACTGATTTAAAATCAAGTGCCCAAAGTAAAACTGAGGGTTCTTTGAAAAATATATATGACTAATTTATTTATATGTAAATGGATTAATAATAATAAAATGGAAGGAGTCCATACTTAAACCAATCAATGGCTATTGTTGTTAATATTCAAAGCCCTAAACCAAGTTGGAGGATAACATTAGATGGATTTTAATAATACAGATCTGACTAGCAATTGTAATGTGAAAGAATCTGGAATTCACTTGAGAAACAATTCAATTGATGAATATAGTTCTTCAGCTGGCTTCAGCTAAAAATGCCCATTATGCATTACTGTATTTCGTTCCCCAGTCATACATTTTTAAATGTCTCACTTTCTATGCAAGATCTTCATCTTAGACAAATTGTGGCTTATAAATCTATTCAGGAACATGATTTCTATGGGAGTCTCATGACAGTTGTTATAAATTATTCTGCCCAAATCTGTAAATTCGGGAAACAGGTTAGGTACATGATATTTTTATCTTGTAAGAAGTAATGGAGCAGCAGTTAACACAGGCGAGTTATCATAATGGTATTTCTTCCTTGGGGTTATCTAATGTCACTTTTTAAAGAGAAAAAGTACAGTCAATCTTTAGTCTTTGGGTGGCCTAATACATAGGGCATCTATACACAGTGCAGTAAGCTGACAAGAGTAATGCTTCAGGAGCTCTCTGTGCATAGCAAAATGGTAGTTGGGACTTAAAGTGAAAATCCAGATGTAGAATATGATAACAGCTATAGGTTATAACAATTTAATCAAATTAATTTAAAAAAAAAATATTTTCCTATACAATCAAGTTTATCCTGTAATAAGAATAATTGTTGATCATGGGAGATCATTGCCAGTAATAGCTAATTACCCCCAGAGCTTTGTTTCATTCGTTTTCAGTGTGCATATATGTAAAAAAGAAGATAAGGCATGCTCATACCCCACATTGCAATTTATCTATTTACTATTTGTGACTAAGTATGAACTGTTTTTTGTACATGGTTTCCTTTGAAGATTATAGATTCAGAGCATGAGGAGTAGTAATTAGTTATCATCAATGACTTCCTTTGAGTCTGTCCTCATGAGTGGGTCAGAAAGGCTAATTGAGAGGTAAACATTGCAGATTTGAATATAAGTTTACCTTAAGAAAATACATTTACAAACAAGGATGTAATAAAGTATTTGTAATTACCTATAGTTTTAATACATACTATATTTGGAACCTCTACAAATTGCGTTCTAAAGCTGACTATTTGGACAACACAGACCCCTGTTCTGAATGTGAGTGCTAGTAAAATGCATTTAATTCATCTGAGATCCATACCCTTAGTGTACAATTATTTTTATTTTCTTCCTGCAGAGTAATACAAATTGATATCTGTCACACCAGCCCTTTTTTCCTAAAGTACATTATTGTTTTAGCTATTCTTCAGTCTATTTGACTTGAACATGCATATAGTAGGCTCAGTTGCTCTAACGTACTTCTTTGTAAGCTTTGTACTTGTATGTAATTGATATGATAATTTGTCACAAAGTGGGTTTATTTGTTTCTTTGCTGTCAGATATAAGCTACTATAGTGGTATATGTCTACACTATTGAGCCCCAACCTACAATATTGAAGCAAAAAGCGTTACAAATTAGCATTTTAGCAGGGACGGAGGAACTGGATGGATGGGGGAGACAAATCTTCCCCCCAGATTAAATGAATAGAGGACACACAAAATAGCAAAATTAAAATGACCAGATTTGGTCTTGTGTGCTCTAGTGCTATGGAGCAGTATGGTTTTCCCATTAAAGCTTTGACCCATACTTTATGTTCTACATAGTAAGTTGTCATATATATATATATATATATATATATATATATATATATATATATATAGAGGATAGATATAGATAGATAGATATAGATATATATATAATTTAAATATTTAAATATATATATATATTTATTTATATTGAGGAGGGCCAGGGGCAATGAGAATTTAAACAGAGAAATAAAAAAAAGGGGCACTGCGGCAATGGAGCCCCCCAGAGCAAAGCCTCGATGCAGTGCATCAGATTCACCCCTGCTTCCTGTCCTAGGAGTAGAGCTGAATTATACCCCCAGATTTTTTTGGGTCACCTACGCCCATGCATTTTAGAGTGCCGCATGAGCACATTGGAGCAATTGGTGCAATCAAGTACTGTATTTCTAAAGAATAATTTACTGTAGAGCAAAATTAAAATTTGAATTGGTACTTACTTATGGAATTTATCTTTGTATCAGATCACTTTGCATGTAAGAAAGGAAACTATATCAATAAGTGGCAAGGTTATTCTTTTCTGTTATTTGTAATGCGCCAATATATTCCGTAGTGCCATACAAGGGCTGAGTTCAACAAAAAACACAATATTAAAAACTTAAAAACCAAAAATTAGGAATTACAAAAATTAAGGGCCCTGTCTTTGAGCTTAAAATCTTAAGTGCATGGGTGGATAATATTGGGAGGTTGGGAGGATGTTTCCATTTAGAGTGGAAAGAGTGGAAAGGTATCCATGCCTTAGTGCTGCAGCGGTGTGTCAGACTGCATGCTGATAGGAGTGAGAGAGTGAAGTTACAAAAAGCAAGGGGTGATGAGGTATATGAGGAGAGTAAAGAGTTAATTAAATATTATGTGTCTGTAGCAGCTGTGGGAAATGCAGGCTCTAGTGTGATATATGACCTATAAAAGAGCAAGAATTATAGGTGGGTGGGAAAGTGGTTCAAGGTCAGAATGCAGGAGAAGTTAGGTATGAGATGTTACTGGGTCCTAGGGCTGAAGGAAAAAGGAATTTGTTAAGGCAGTTAAACCATTTTCGGAGCAAGACAAAGGGAGGAGGGTGAGAGGAGGGGGCAGCCTGGTGCAACATGGCTAAATAAAAAGAGACAGAATGGATATTCTTAAATAAGTAGGGGAGAAGTCAACTACGTTTAAGAGACAGGAAAAAAAAGTGGATGAGACAGTCTAATTGTAGCAGTGAAATCATTGTAGCAGCAGATGTGGTCACCTTAGAGAAGAAGAAAGTGGTCCTGGGTCAAAATACAGGAGAAGTTAGGTATGAGGTGTGACTATCTCCTAGTACTTAGAGAAGCAGTAAGTGGTTTCAGGTCAGAATGCGTAAGAAGTTATGTATGACATATGGCTGCCTCCAAGGACCAGTCATCCTAATATCATCTTGTAGCACTAGCTAATGCTCAGTAACCTATAAGTGATGATGTTGCAAAATTATGATGTATTTAGGACAGGAGTACACACACTGAGTGGTTGTCCCCCGTGGAGGTGGGACTTGCGGGTTTAACAGAACCCTTAAATAATTGTAAAAATGGAGGAGTACAAGTCATTCTCTGCAGTACTAAGGAAATGTGTAGATGTAAGAAGGACAAAGTGCCAAATGGGAATTATGGACTGCAGAAAGAAGAGCTTAAGAATAGGGCTTTAGTTTAGGGTAGATTACGAAGTGTTGAGGACGAGGCACAAATGGCCCCTGCAAATTTCATGGAGATTTGAGGTCCGGAAAAAAAATGTTTGCTTACTTACAGCCTTATTAAATTGCAATTTGGCAAATTCTAAGGGGCTCTATATAAGCACAGAGCATATTTTTTTTACAGAAATTTTTAGTTAGTGAACCTCTATTCAAAAGCAAGGTCTTCACTAACTAAAAAGTTCTGTAAAAAAAAATATGCCATGTGCTTATATAGAGCCCTTTAGAATTTGCCGAATTGCAATTTAATAATGCTGTTACATATATTAAGAAAAAGCAGCAACCAGGCATGAGGAACAAATAAAAATAAGGTAATAAGTTGCTTAAATAAAAATGGCTTGATTTATTGTGAAAAGATGACTACCAGATAAGGTAAGGCTTGATTGGGAGAGGCTTTGGGAAGCCTAATGAGATTTTGTGGGCTGTCTGTTGGTTTTGTCCTAAGTAGTGGTTGGCTAAAAAGGGCTTTAGATGTGTGGTCTAGAAAATAATCAATGAAGATTATTTATGGTGTACTAAATATTGTCTTATGAAACAAAGTGCTGATCTATATCCAAATCTACTAACTGAGTTTCTGAATGTTTTATCATTTTATTATGATAAAAGGCAAGGCACCAAAGCAGTGCTGATCTATAGATTTGTATTAGGCAGCTTCCTTTATTTTATATTAAGTTATGGATATGCATTAAAGGTAACGAATAGCAACAAAGTTTACCATTTCAGGAATGTAATACACCCATACATTTGAATGGGAACTAGACTTTTTTGAAGAAACAAACGATAATAATAAATTATTATTATATGTATTGTCGTTTGTATTGAGCCAACTTATTCCGTAGCACCGTACATGCGTTGTGATCAAGGCAAAACAATATTAACACATTACAGAAATGGAGGGCTTAGAATCCAGTGTCCATAGTGCTTTTCTTCAAAGCACCTGTCAATATTGAAAACTCGCAAACTTACAATACCCAAATTATTAGTAGAAAGGAAATGCAAAATCAAGATAGATTTTTTTTAAGCTTTTTTTCACAGCATGTAAAGATCATCTTCTTCCCTTGTACTAAAAATTTGAAATCTGACATAATTGATTAGCAAAAATGAATGCTATCACTGCTTCCTACCAAATGAAAATGCAATCCATAAAATAGGCCATTCAATTTTGTATTGAAATATATTTATTGTTATCAACTAAAGGTGTAAAATCTTAACTGCACTAATTCATTTTATTACAATTTTTTTTTTAATGTTTTAGGGGATTTTTGTTAATACACAGTATATTTTACAGTCAATACAAATTCAATTATTCTAACATAACTCATGAATATATTTCCCTACAATGCGGCACTATTTCTATTCAGTTGCTCAAATAAGAGAAGAAACTTGGCATTCTTCAATTAAATTCTTCTGATTATTTAGTCAAGCCTTCCTGATCTCTGTTCATTTCAGAAAAGAGGCATTGTTTCCAGACATAAAGCATAGCCCAAGCCCAGCTAGGATCGTATTTGATTTTTATACAATTAGTATAATCAGTGATTGACTTATGCCATATCACATAATAGGGATGAGAAACATTTATATATTTTGATCAATCTCTTCTTAATTTCATACCTTGGATTTTATTTTAATTATGTAAACTCAATGTGTGCATTGAAATTACAGAAAAGTGGTCAGTGATAAATAAATACATTGTAAAAATGAACGTATTTCTTAATTGTATTCATAATAACAATATAATTAGTACTAATAGACAGGGAGGAACTGGGAAAAATGGAACATTATTTTTAGCATTATTAAATCAGTCTGATATGGTAATCTAATGAAATACTTTGCTTCAAATTATTGTGTAGTAAATATTATATAATCTGGAGAAAAGTCCTGTTTTGCAACCAATGACCATGATAATAGAAATATTTTCAAAATTCCCCAAAATGTAACAAATATAAACTATAAAAACATTATTTCCTTGTAATTTTTTCAAATATTTTCTCAATATGTATTCATACATGACTTGTGTACCTCGGTTTTCCGTCCAAACAATAAGTTAAGTTAATGACTAATTATTGAAAGTGGTATTTAGCAAATGCCACATATTTTATTAAATAATAAAATATTGCAAGTCAGGATTGTTATGAAAACTATAATCATCTAAGTACAAACATCTGATTATGGATTATGGATTGACTTGTGTGGAAACATCAACCCATCTGGTATTCAGGTAATGGCTAGCTGTAAAGGACATAACTCTATGGTTGTGCTTCTCCCTGGGAACTTAGATATTGGAGTGTGGAATAACTGGTAGGAGGCATTTAATAATTCATGCACTGCCAGATAATATAGCACTCCAACTCAAGCACTGGCACATGGCATATTGCTACTTGTAGGTGACATGTGGCAAATTAGATAAGCTTAACCAACATAAAGAACCTGGGGAACATGATCCAGGGAACACTAAAAGGGGCACTGGAAAAGATGTCTGTGATGATACAGTCCCTTTAATTCTTAAGGTAAGCCAGAGGAGTTGTAGGAAGATGCTTGCAGTATAGCTGGTCATTCTGAGATTGCTTGGTGCATGGGGCTGGGGGACTCTGAAATAAAATGACCTTTTTAAGTGATTAATAGTGAATTAAAATAGAAACAATTAAGGCAAACATTCGGAAGAGCATTGTTGTTTTTACTGATTATCTAAATATTATACTTTGAACATACATTTGGACGTTTCTTTAAATATACTATGTTTAATCGTATTAACTAATGGAATTTTAATTTGCTTACATATTTCACCCATCAGGTTATAATTCAAGTAAAGTATTAGGCTGTGTAAGTTTTAAGACCACAGAAGTTATACATTTTGAAAGTTACAAAAGTGAATATACTGCTTATGGGCCTCATTCAAATGTGATTTGGCAAATTGAATAGGGCTCTATATTAGCACAGAGCATATTTGTTTTACAGAAGTTTTTAGTTAGTGAACTTCTATCCAAAAGCAAGGTCTTCACTAACTAAAAACTTCTGTAAAAAATATATGCTATGTGCTTATATAGTGCCCTATTCAATTGGCCAGATTGCAATTGAATGAGGCTCTATGTTTTCAACAAGAGGGTATCAAAATATCTGTCTCAGATCAATACAGATCTTTGCTTCATGCTCACCATGTTCAAGTTCCACTTCAAAGGGATGAGTTGGCTCTGTGCTAACATCAAGAAAATCCGGGAACATCCTCACAGTCAAATATTAGTCAATGGAACATTAGTGAAGAAAAAATAAGTACAAAAAACAATAATGCTATGGTAGAGCAATGAGAACATGGAACCAGATATGTATATTCAGAAAGTAATAACAAGATGCCACATCTTATTTGAAAAATATGAGCACTTGGTTATAGAGTTATAAACCAGTTTCCTCAAAATATATTAATTTTATAATATTGGAGCCATATATAAGATTTTACAGTCTTCATTCTTGTCTTGGTGATACATGTTCTTGCAAAAGAGCTCAGGCAACATTTGTCCCGGAGCTATTCATTTAAAAAAAATGAGTGATTTTGTGTGAATAAAGTATCCTGTTAGTGAGGATTGTGCCTCTCTATATCTCTTTTCTTCTCAGATCATTTGAAAGTGGTACACATACCTACTTGAATGCAGGATGCATTCCTTATCTTTACCTTGGCTCTGTTTATCAAACGGCACAAATGCACATTGTATATTGTTGAATACACTTCAACATGTCTGTAGAGCTAAGCATTGAAATCAACACATTTATGATTAAGACATATGAATTCATCAATAGTGAATGTGTTTGTATCAAGTGTCCTATTGTCTGTCACAATGAACGGCATATATTATATAGTTATTTATTTTTTTAAATATAGCTAATCTGCTGATAATTTTTTATATAAGGTGTATTACATAATAGAAATAATATACAAAAATATAATATAATAACTATAATACATACTATATATTGAATTATTACACTATTAGGAAAGTATTATTATTATTATTGTTATTAGTATTATTACAATGAATATTACAAAATAAATGATTATTTGTACCATTATTTTCTCATTATTTCTTGCATATACGCTTTGCTCTATTTCATTACCTCAACTTAACAAAATAAATAGTGCAAATGTGTTCAGTTATATTACTGTTGCCACCTATTATGCTGTTGAATTGGTTACACGTATAACTACGCTAGCTATTGGATGCAAGTATAACATATCATATTTTCTAATGTTATAATTGTCTATTTCAAAGAAAATGTGAGCTATACCATGTAGGGCACCCAAGATGGACAGATTATAGTAGAGACGTCAGACAAAATGTGGTCCCATGGAGAAGAAACTGGCAACCCACTCCAGTATCTTTGCAAAGAAAACCTTATGGATAAGCACAACTAGAAACAATATGTACCAGGCGTGCTGCGATCCCTAGAGTCACAAACAGTTGGATACAACTGAATGACTAAATAACAAAACATGCCAGCTTTTTGGGCGTAGACAATTTATATCCATTTAATCATATTTATGCTTTTCAAGTTAAAATGTCAAGCCTGTTTATAGATACCTGTTGTGTATGCTAGAGGTCCACATGTTTTAATTTTATATCACTGTGGTGTGTTTATAGTTGGTGTTTATACATTTTCAGATAATGTGCACATTTCTCCCCATTCCAGTTGAAGGCCAAAGTCTATTAGACCTACAGTAAGCACATTGAGGAAATCCCAGAAGACAAGAAGTGGTGCCACCAACAGGCAGGACTGCTTCCTGTGTGCTCCAGGAGCTGAAGAATGACAGAAACCACTTTGGGACCCAGGAGAACTATCATGTTATGATGAACAATAGGTATGTATGAATGTCAGCAGAAAAAGGAATGATTATAAATGATTGATTGTTTTGCTACACTATTGGAGATTGTGGGCTTCTCTTCCCCTTCTTTATGTCTTCTCCTATGAGCTGCTGTTTGAAAAGTACTTCAAGCATTGGACAAAGCATCTTGTGAAAGGAACAAGAAGGAGAATAAGAATGGAAACCCCCATTGTGGATTAAGTGAGGAGAATTTATGGTGTCTGAAAAAAAATATTTGCATGAAAAAAATCCAAAGTAAACAGTTAAACCTTTAGCCTGAAGTTTGCTGAATTTCTTGCATTTGCAAACAGTTTTCTCTCAATGTTGACACCCCCCGTAATTCCCAGGTATAATTAGAATAACTAATACAATGTTTCTTTTTGGCCTGGGGATTTTGCAGACATGCTCAGTTAGCACCTGTAGTCTGCACTACTGTGGGAAGTCACATGGTTTCAGACACTTTCCTTTCCTTTTATCCAATCAGCATGCGCATGTGCTGCATATTGGATATCTCACTAAAAATCGTGCATGCAAATCATCACCCGCAGCACATTTTTTTTCTTTTCTACAAAAAATGTTTGCATTTTTTCATGCAAACATTTTTTGCTAGGTGGGTTATGATGCATTCTGCAGGAAGCATTCATAACCCACCTCACTTTCATATACCTTTAATTTATTTGGTAAACTAGCTACTACCTTAGATGTGGTGTTTGTTATGTTTTATCTTTTGAGATTAAAAAGGAAACAATATTGATATATTATTTCACAGAGTGAAACTGGAAGGACATTTTTTAATTGAGTGGTTTATCTGGCAAGAAAAAATAATTTCTGTATTAATTATTTATTTGTTTGTAGGACTTGTATATTCATAAGTGCATTAGTAAGACGTTTTTAATGTTATTTAACAAGTTGGTAGGCTTATTTGAACAGATGAGTTTTTAGACTCTGTTTCAAACTGTAAAAAGATACTAGAGAGTCTGACAGATTGGGGTAATTAAATGCATAGGGTAGTAGCATCATAAGAAAAGGAGACAGAAGTGTGAGGAGGTGATGACTGTGAACAGGAACGTTCTCCATGGGCAGAGTGGAGGGGGAGTTTAAGGGAGTATCTGGAAATTATATGTTGGAGGCTGAAGTGTTGTTAAGAGCTTTGAATGTGAATGTCAGGGTTTTGAACTTAATCCTGGTTAAAATGGGAAGTTCTTGACGTTATTCAGTGTTAACGTTGGAGTTCTTAAGTGTTATTAACACTGGGCAAGATCCAGTTTTCATTATCTAGCAATTAAGAGTGATAGGCATTATGTGCTACTGCAGTACTCAATATGGGAAGGTATTGTCAGAGTGGAGTAGCAGATAAGCCATGGCTGGTGAGATATATGCACCTATTCTATAAGCATAGGCTACACTGAAAACTGTTATGCATATGAGTTTCCAAAACCAATTCCAAATGTTCAGAGTTACAAGATAATAGGAAATTAGATAAAAATGAGGTGAAATACTTGTAACATGACTGATGAGGGTTTCCAAGATCAAATGCACATTTGAGATTTTCACATAAAAACTAACAAATCTTATGCATTTATACAATTTCCCTCAGTAATTTCACATTCAAACTTAATATATTATTATAGACGCTGCACATAACAGATTGCTGAGGGATTCTGAGATCAAAGCTTATGAGTTTTTCAAATGCTTCTTCAATTGTATACATAGACAATTCAAGCAATGCATGTACCTCTTGAGGGTTTTCTTCTAAATAAGCCATTGATATAGCAGTCCCTTGCTTATCTGTCACATTGTCATTGGATGTACAAGGTTCCTGTCTTCTACTAAGCAACACACTCACATTTTGCAGGTATTTCTTACATTACATATGACATTTTACGAATTAAAATACAGGAAAGGAAATTCATACATTATTATTATCCTTGAGGGAAATCTGCCAGTTTCTGTCTCACATAGCCAATTTGGCAACAGACAGTTTTAGCCACCCCTTTCCCATTGTGCAGATTGAACCCTCTGTATTCAGTCACCTACCACCTCAGGAAGTTGATCTACAGAAACTAAAGTGGTAGATTCTATCGCACCATAATTGCATAGAACAGAGTTCCCCAACCCCCGGGCCGCAGACCAGCTGGGCCGTGTGGTATCACCAAAGGAAGGGGAGCAGGGGCGGATCTATCACCGTTGTAAATGGTGCATTGCACCTGGGCCCTTGATCCTTGAGGGGTGCAATGCTGTCTCCACCCAGGGCCCCCAGCAGCCCCCCCAGCAGCCCCCTCCTCTTACTTGTTCACTGTGGTCCCTGGTCCGGTTGTCTCATTAGTCACAGGCAGGGCCTGATCCACCTTTTTGGATCACCTACGCAGTGAAGTGGAAGGAGCCCCTGCGAGTGAGTACACAAGGTATGCACAGACCTGTTATTTTCTGAATATGAAGCACTGGCAGGGGAAGGATATCCAACCTGGGACTAATGAGACAACCGGACCAGGGACCACAGTGAACAAGTAAAAGGAGGAGGCTGCTCCCACGCCTGCAAGCTATGTTATAGTATTTGGATACATTTTGGCAATTAAGTGGTTTCCAATTAAAGTTAGTTATGTATATTTATGTATATTAGATAATAGATATTGAGAGTTTGAGAGAAGTCCTTAAGATGTAATACTCCTTGTAATTCATAAAGAGCCACATTAAATTCCAAGCAAGTAACTCCAACGCAAAGCTTGTAACGGCTGCGTGCTTGAAATTTGGTCGAGTTACGGTGCTATTAAATTAGAAAGGCAGCGAGCTAGGAGCTGGAGACGCAAAACTGTAAACCATTTGTCGGATGTCGGATTTGCAGGCTCAAAAGTAATCAATTAAGCAAGCCCGTAGTTATGGGTTTAGATGGAGCCAATGTAAACAGAGATCATCAGCATTGCGTCACATGAAAATGGAGGATGGATTTTAAACTCTTATGGGGTTCAATTACGAGCTATGCGCGAACCCACAATCCAGTCAAAATGCAATATTAATAAAGCTCCAAATATGATATTCTATCACAGGTGAGTTACAGTATATGTAACTCATTGATTGTCTGCATCGAAATAACACAAAAAATATATGAAGTATTTTTCTGAGCCGATTTGCGGGCTTGAGAATGTTGGGCTATTAATTCTAAGACCTAACATCACTTTCACTTTTAATAAATGTACAGTAGTGTGTTTTTATTTGCATTTTTATTTGCATCTTGAGCCCACGTTGGCTTTGGGCTCCATTTGCGTGTTACAGGCTTACTCGCGAGTGACTTTGTTGCAATTTAATAGCGAAATTGAACATATAGAGGTTATGGGCATGACAGATCAAAGGAAGTTCAACGTTGCTCAACACGTAGGTTTTTCTCGGCCTTGCTGCATGTTAACCCTGCAAGTCGTCTGCGTCCTGCGTTACAGGGCTAATTTAATAGCAAAAAGGCCTGCGATCTATGTTACGGGCTATGTTTTAACACGTAGCTCAAATTTAAAGTTGTTATTATGTATCCCTCTAGTTTGGAAATTAAAGGCGTGGGAGTGTATTAAGAGGAATGTAACCTTTAGGAATTAGATTGTATATTCTAGAATATATTAAAGCTGTTTGGGTAGTAGTAGTACGTATGAGAAATATATATATACTAGCGACCTGCCCGTCAAAAATGACGGATTTAAAATTTGAAGCCTGGCAATGCTGTTTGCCACACAATGCCTCCTCTGAGTTTTTACTAAATTTATAAACTGACCTTTCTATTGTTTAATTACACTAATAACAGCTAAAAACAATGTTTCAAGGCTGTTTACATAAAAAAAGTCTCTCCTGCCTACTGCCTGTTTCATGAGTTAAACAGACAGCTGAGTTTTGTGGTGAAGACAGTGATTGATAGTAGTTTTTCCCTGCACTCAGCAACAATTAACTTATAACTGACCTTTTTAGGTGATTCCAGCAATACAGATGGATTTGGAAAGGGTTAACCTATTTTTTTATTTAGCTCACTACACAGAGCTGTAGTGGTGGGTCTGACTGGGGGCACCCAGTGACACATTTAAACACAGCTTTGGTTTAATACCTCAGTAAAAAGTAAACATATTTCAAGAATTCAAGAAGTGTTTCTACAAGCTTTTACGAGATCTATACTGTGATGTAGAGATGTCGCGGACAGTTCGCCCGCGGACTATTCGCAGGGATTTTGGCATGTTCGCGTTCGCAGCGGACGGCGAACACATGCGCTTTTCGGTTCGCCCCCTATACTTTATCATTGAGGAAACTTTGACCCTGCACCTCACAGTCAGCAGACACATTCCAGCCAATCAGCAGCATACACTCCCTTCCAGGGCCTTCCATATGAAGGACAGCATCCATTTTAGAATCATTCTGAAGCTGCATTCGTTGTGAGAGGACAGATAGTGTAGCTGCTGGAGACTTAATAGGGAAATAGATAGCCAGTCTTTGTATTTAGCTTCCACTACAGACCTGAAGGACTCATCTGATATCTGCTGCAAGGACAGCAACCCAAAAAGCCCTTTTTAGGTCTAGAACATCATTTATTTTATTTTATAATTTGTTTCTGTGTAATCTAATTGCATATGCCTGCCTGCCAGCGTGTGTGTGTGACAGGCTAACACCTAACAGCTTATATTGTGTTCAGTGAAATAAAACAACACTTTTTTGACTGTAATAGATTGAATAGCAATTGCCTGCCTACAGGCGTGTGTGTGAAGCCTATTGCATCTACTCTGCCAACTTTTGACAGTGCACAGTGACACTCATATCTGGTGCAACCGTAGTATACAGTGACATAAAACAACACTTTTTTCACTGTAATAGATTGAATAGCAAATGCCTGCCTACAGGCGTGTGTGTGAGGCCTACAGCGCCTACTCTGCCAACTTTTGCCAGTGCACAGTGACACTCATATCTGGAGGCACCTTAGATTGCTGTGCCCCAAATTTGTGCTTATTTTCACTACTCATACCTGGTGGTGTAACATACATTGAAAACAACCATTTTTTTCCTGTAATCTAATTTCAGTTGCCTGCCTGTGTCAGGCTCACAGCTTATATTGTGCTCAGTGACATAAAACAACACTTTTTGACTGTAATAGATTGAATAGCAATTGCCTGCCTACAGGCGTGTGTGTGAAGCCTATTGCATCTACTCTGCCAACTTTTGCCAGTGCACAGTGACACTCATATCTGGTGCAACCTAGTGTACAGTGACATAAAACAACACTTTTTTTGACTGTAATCGATTGAATATCAGTTGCCTGCCTACAGGCGTGTGTGTGAGGCCTATTGCATCTACTCTGCCAACTTTTGCCAGTGCACAGTGACACTCATATCTGGTGCAACCGTATTGTACAGTGACATAAAACAACACTTTTTTGACTGTAATCGATTGAATATCAGTTGCCTGCCTACAGGCGTGTGTGTGAGGCCTATTGCATCTACTCTGCCAACTTTTGCCAGTGCACAGTGACACTCATATCTGGTGCAACCGTATTGTACAGTGACATAAAACAACACTTTTTTGACTGTAATCGATTGAATATCAGTTGCCTGCCTACAGGCGTGTGTGTGAAGCCTATTGCATCTACTCTGCCATCTTTTGCCAGTGCACAGTGACACTCATATCTAGTGCAACCGTAGTGTACAGTGACATAAAACAACACTTTTTTGACTGTAATCGATTGAATATCAGTTGCCTGCCTACAGGCATGTGTGTGAGGCCTACAGCGCCTACTCTGCCAACTTTTGCCAGTGCACAGTGACACGCATATCTGGTGGCACCTTAGATTGCAGTGCCCCAAATTTGTGCTTATTTTCACTACTCATACCTGGTGGTGTAACATACATTGAAAACAACCATTTTTTTCCTGTAATCTAATTTCAGTTGCCTGCCTGTGTCAGGCTCACAGCTTATATTGTGCTCAGTGACATAAAACAACACTTTTTTTGACTGTAATAGATTGAATAGCAATTGTCTGCCTACAGGCGTGTGTGTGAAGCCTATTGCATCTACTCTTACAACTTTTGCCAGGGCACAGTGACACTCATATCTGGTGGCACCTTAGATTGCACGCGCAGTGCCCCAAATTTGAAGTAGGAGGTCCGACCAAGCATCTTTTTCCATCTCCCTGTTCCAAAAATCAATGCCATATACACGTCCCCTAATAGTGGACGTAACAGGGATTAAACCGATAGGAATAGTACTACTTAACAGTACACACCTTATAATAACGCAGACAGAGGCAACGCAGAGAGAGTAGTCTGAAAAAGAGGAGTCAGAGGAGGAAGGTGGCTTTGAGGAGGTGGAAGACCAAACACAGCAGGCGTCCCAGGGGGCTTGTTGTCACCTTTCGGGGACCCTTGGTGGCTGGGTGGAGGAAGAGACCTTCAATGACATCAGTGAGGACAAGGAACGGGACATGGCTAGCTTGGTATCCAACCTTGTGCAAATGGGGACTGTTTGCGGTTGTTTGCGGTGCATTAAACGGGGAGATTGGTCTGTTACTGTGAAGCGGGTGTAACCCTTACACTACCTGATCCATACAACATCATACCTGATGTTTTAAAGCATGTTATTCCAAACAATTTAGGAATGTTAGGTGATTTATGCCCTTTATGGCTTAAAACCAGACTCTGCATCAACTATGTAATTTTCCGTGGGAGTTTTGCCATGGATCCCCCTCTGGCATGCCACAGTCCAGGTGTTAGTCCCCTTGAAACAACTTTCCCATCACTATTGTGGCCAGAAAGAGTCCCTGTGGGTTTTGAAATTTGCCTGCCCATTGAAGCCTATGGCGGTTCGCCGGGTTCGCCCGTTCGCGAACATTTGATGGAAGTTTGCGTCCGCTGTTCGCAAACCGAAAATGTGATGTTCGCGACATCACTACTGTGATGTGGTCCAAATTGCGCTGAATCAAGTGGCCAATTAATGTTGAGGTAACACCACTTCTAATGGCTTGCTTGGGAAGGCTCTCTCATCCAGCAAGCTCAGGTCAAGAAATATTTAAGAGGCTTTGTTTATCTTAACTATCTTTTTATTCATGACTAGATAACCATACTAACCCAGCTTTTCCATTCAGTCACCACATAAAAAGGCTAATATTCTGACATTATAGTTGTTTCCTTACTTTCTCTCAGTCTTCTGTATCAGTATAATAATAATAATAATAATAATAATAATAATAATAATAATAACAATATTAATAAGTTATTTTAAAACAACTTGAAGTCCTGTCTATAATATATATATATATATATATATATATATATATATATATATATATATATATAAATCACTGGCTTGTAGAAACAAAAATAACAGTCAAACTAAAATCCACTCTTTGAATCATAATTGTTCTTTAATGTGTGAAATAGTTAAGAAAAACAGTATTTAGATTTTGTGCTGCCTTAGGCCATTCAGGGGGAGACAGTTGGAGCTAGTATTAAGATATTCAGTTTATATAACAGTATTTTTTAATTTACTTTCTCAACTAATAGTCGTCACAGAACATGAAGAGGGATGTGTGAGAGAGGGAAAACCAATAAAAATATATTTTCTCTTTTAGTGTGGAAATCGAGAGAGTACAGTATAAAGTATACTGAGCATAAAGTCTATATGATTTTCATAAAGAGAACAAAAGCTGTTGTTTTTGGAAGACATCCAAACTACCACACGATAGAAAATATTTCTTGTGGTCAGTGGCAGAACTAGAGAATGGAGGACAACGGTGCAAAAAAAGTTTTGCCCCACCCGATTCGCCCCTCTCTCATCTTCCTTGATAAACATCCCCAGCGTGTTGAAATGATCCAAACTGCCACCATTTGGAGCTTTAGTAGAAATACTCTTTTTTAAACATACACAGGCCGATTTCTGGCCAGGTTTGTGTGCGCCCAAGGAGACTTGGAGAGGCAAAAAATTTTTTACACAGCACTAGGCTCCAATACAATGCAAAAAAACATCCAGAAGGTATTGCATACATAAAATGAAAACATAAACACATTATGGAATGACTTTACAGTATGAATTTATTGGACAATACTTCAAAAGCCTTAACCTACACCAACATAAAATCATCTAATGGAACAGGAGAAATGTGTGACAGGAATCACAACAATATATTAAAGACGGTAGACAGAGAAGAGTTGACCATCTTAAAAAAGGAGAGATGAGAACAGAAAAAATTGATGACAACTTAAGAAACTAATATAGATGAGTGTGGCCAAAGATAAGGTGTCTAATATACAGCAGTGCAGAGAAAGTAGAAATGTCAATCCATTAAAGAGCAGCGTTGACAGAGAGAGGAGGTTACAGTGTAATAGAGAGTATGGCAGAGAGATATATTATTTAGCAATACAGTATGGTCGAATATAGACAAGGAGTAAAAATAGCAATCCAAAGTACAGTATTGTAGAAAAGGAGGAAAAATAGAAGCCTAATGTAGAGGAATGAAGAGAAAGAGATAACACAGAAATCTAATATAGAGGAATATAGATATAGAGGTAAAAGCATTCCAAGGTAGATGATTGTAGAGAAGGAGGTAAAATAGCAATGTAATGTAATGTAATAGAATAACAATCTGATGCCGAGGTATAAGCACATAAAATATGTTGCAGTCTTACGATGAGAAAAGTATATACATATTACTATTTTTACTCACTATGCATACAGAGCCAACATTTTCTATACAAGGGTACAGTAAAGTTGAGTGGCTGCAAATTACAAAGTTAAAAGGTTATAAAAATACAAAAATAATATAAAATGGCAACAGACAATTTGGTGCAATAGAGTGAGGCCTCTACTCAGGAGAGCTTACAATCTAGATTAAAGATGACTGCAATTGAACATAGATACAATGTTATGTATATAGACATGGATTAAACATTAAAATATGCCTTAGAGGATGCGATCAAATCCACAAAGGCACACGGGGCCCCAGGGCCAGATGGCTATTCCAACCTCTACTACAAACATATGAGCGATCTACTTAGCCCCACCTTACATAAGCTATTTAACAGCTTCTTAGCTGGTGAAAAAATTAAACCGGAATTCTTAGAAGCTAAAATAATACTGATTCCTAAACCGGGGAAAGACCCATCCCAATGTGCTAGCTATAGACCAATATCTCTGATCAACACAGATTTAAAAATATACACCAAAATCTTAGCGTCAAGACTAGCGAATCTGTTAACTGAAGTGGTACATCCAGACCAAGTAGGGTTCATTAAGGGGAGAGAAGCGCCAGACAATACCAGAAAAATTGTTGACCTTATTGACATAACCAAAAGTAATGAAGGCCGCGCTATGTTGTTGGTGCTTGATGCCGAGAAGGCATTTGATAGGTTAGATTGGACATTTATGAACGCCACACTGAACAAATTCGGAATTCCGGAAGGTTTTCTGCGAAGCATCGCGACATTATACTCGGAACCAACCGCACAAGTTACATACCAAGGGCACAATTCACTAAAATTCAACATCACAAGGGGGACAAGACAGGGGTGCCCTCTATCACCATTGCTGTTCGCCCTCAGTATAGAGCCCCTAGCAATTGCCATTCGTCAGCACACTGACATATCGGGTATACGGGTCGGCCCGACAGATCATAAAATTAGCCTTTTTGCCGATGATATCCTACTAACAATATCAAACCCCCTGGTTAGTCTACCTAATCTATTCAAACTTTTGTCTCAATTTGGCCCACTGTCAGGATTCAAAATTAACACAAGTAAAAGCATAGCCCTTAATATATCACTTCCTCCCACCATGGAAAAACTACTAGCCAATAACTTCCCAATAAAATGGGCCCCGAATTCTATCAACTACCTAGGCGTACAAATTACAAAATCAACTAAGACCCTATATGAAGCAAACTACCCAACCCTCTTTAAACAATTAACTAGGGACCTGCACAGGTGGTCAGAACTAAAGATTTCGTGGTTAGGAAAGCTACATGCTGTCAAAATGAACGTACTCCCCAAACTGCTCTACCTTTTTCGGACCTTACCTATCTCGATTTTAGCGATAGACTTGAAAAAAATACAGAAATTACTAATGAGTTTTCTGTGGAACAATAAAAAACCTAGAATAAACAGAGAAACAACTACTGCGACTAAGAAGGATGGTGGGCTCGGATTTCCAGACATTTCCAGGTACTTTAAAGCTGCTAGATTAGCACAACTAGTTAAGTGGTATGTCAGGGACTCCCCCCCGGTATGGGTTCAATTAGAAAAACACATACTAGGGTCCAATGATTTAATCATGCGTCAGTTACTATGGCTCTCAACCCAGCAGGGCTTCAAGTTACCCCAATCAATTCCATCAAGTGTGAGGCATTCAATTTCCCTATGGAAAGATATAAATAAGAGGAACAGACTGCTGGGCCAGGAGTCAGGGCTCAGCCCTCTATGGCCACTTTCAACTAACCCCAAAATAAACTCTAATGCTCAATACAGATGGTGGATTGATAATAATTGCTCAATTGCGGCAGATTTACCGGTTGTTAATCAAAAATGGTCCACCACCGCATTCCTAGAAGACAAACCCCTTCCTCCGGGGGAATGGCTTAACCTAATCGCTATAAACCAAAGATTAAATCACATCACTAAGAATAAAGGAGGGCAAAATATATCCTTATTCGAAAAATGTTGCATTAAATTCCCGGGAGGGAAAGGAAACATCTCCACAATATATAACCATTTAAGCGATTTAGTCACTCCCCCTAAATTACACTATGAATCAGCATGGGAAGCTGACCTCAACATAAATTTAGACAGAGACCAATGGAATAGTATTCGGAAACAAGCCAAAAACACATCACTTAACGTAATTATGAAAGAAAACTCCTATAAAGTTATTATGAGGTGGTACCTAACCCCAGTAAGAATGCACATAGGGAACCAGACAATTAGTGACATATGCGAAAGGGGCTGCAACCAAAAAGGGACTCTAATCCATAAATTATGGGAATGCCCTATGATTAGACACACATGGGTGGACACCTACAAAACCCTGGAGAAACTATGGGGTCAATGCTATCCCATGAGACCAGAAGAGGCCATCCTAGGATTACCGGTAGAAGGGATGTCCAACTCAGAACAATTCCTAACTAACCAAATTTTCCTAGCAGTTAGGATAGTAGTAGCCGCCCATTGGAAATCACCCACCCCAACATTTGAAGTAGTCTTAAACAAAATTGAGTTCGTTCGATCCATGAGCGTTTTGTCCGCAGAGGTTGACCATAACTACAAGCGCTGGGCCTCCTGCTGGGCCGCCTGGGAGACAAGACGCGGCAGATGAATAGGGTGAGTGACACTTCTCCCTACAAAGGAGCTATTAGGGGATCCATAGTAGTAGTGGTCTTAATTTACCCAACATCATTAGCCCACACAGTAACCTAAACACAGAATAATCTTTCTATTAGATGCTACCAACCAAGCTCAAAACAACAGTTGGTCAGGAATCCAAGTTCATCATATTTTTCCCATAGTTATGGGACTTCATTAAATATAGTTTTCTCGTTAGCCTTAAGTTATTTAAAAGCTAGTATCAGCTATTATAATACCAGAAAAACGGAAAAGGGAGAGGAGTTTTGGACAGGCAGAGGTCACACTGGAAACCAAATATGTGAAATACGTTTATTGTTAATTCCTATTTATCACTTCTAATGTTTTTGGTGTACTATGTTATATGTCTGACCTGTCTAATAAAAATCAATTAAAAAAAAAATCAATTAAAAAAAAAAAAAATATGCCTTAGAGGAGGAGGGAGAGAGCAATAGATGGATGGATGGATAGATAGATAGATAGATAGATAGATAGATAGATAGATAGATAGATAGATAGATAGATAGATAGATAGATAGACGGATAGATGGATAGATAGATAGATAGATAGATAGATAGATAGATAGATAGATAGATAGATAGATAGATAGATAGATAGATAGATAGATAGAAAGATGGATAGATAGATAGATGGATAGATGGATGGATAGATGGATGGATAGATGGATGGATGGATGGATAGATAGATAGATAGATAGATAGATAGATAGATAGATAGATAGATAGATAGATAGATAGATAGATAGACAGACAGATAGTGCAATTGATTACCTGGTCAACATTTTAGTACCTTCACAGAGGGGAGAAGGTAGGGGCACCTGCGGGGGCAAATGGAGAGTCTTAATTTAATAAGGAAGGGGAGAGATTCTTTGAAGTTGTGACATCTTGGAGAGAATTGGACACCTTAAGGTAGGGCTTTCCAAGGAAATGGGGCAGAGAGGGAGCAGGTTTGCAAACCTAAGTACATGCAAGTGATGATAGAAGAAGAGAGTTTTCCATCACAGGACGAATGAATGGCTGTTTGAAAATTATGCAGAAACAAGAGAAAAAAGATATAGGAAGGACTAATGTTGCTAAGAGTACCAGTGTTAAATATTTCCTAACACCAGAAGCTAAGACATGCTCTGAAACATTGCAGTGTCTACATTGCCAAATGTTGTTTCTTATAGCCCTATGTGATGAAGAAGTTGATGGGAGAACCAAACCGTATCCAGTGACCTCTTAGTTTGTGCTTAGATTGTGTTTTGCCTTGGCCTTGACTAATGGTTTACTAATTGCATCTGATTGTTCAGTTACAGTAGTTTCAAGGAAATTGGAGACAATTAATTCCTACATTGCTTTGCAAAGAAGTAGAAATGTTCTATATTATAAAAAATATTGCTTAATAAAATAACAAAACTGTTTATTCATATTTTCAGGAAAGTATAATCCATGTTTCACATTTATAACCTTCCTGCTGCTATCAGATGCTATATTTACGACACAGTCTTAACTTGCACATTTGCTCGGCTAAAGTTCAATCATCTCTGAATCTTATTTTGCCAAGGCTGTGTTTTCTTTTTCAGATGGCAATGTTCAGATTAAACCAGCATTAAAGAATTTTAATTGATGCCTTAGGATACGATTGTACAGCAGTTTATCAAAGCCTCTCTTATTGATTCTGATATAATTCATTTCTTTGTGGATATTTCTGATTTGTTCATTTATTGTTTTTTATATTTGGTACAGGCATAGACATAATCTTTTTGATAAAACGGCAGATAAAAAGAACTGAAAACCATTCTGTTCTTCTCTTTTTATTCTTTGGTTACAAAAGCTGTTTATTTCTGTTTTTTTATCTAGTTGGATTAGAAATTATATGAATTGATTTTAACTGGATCAAAATATCACAGTAATTTCCATTTATATATCATCATGATGAGACACATGCAGCTGCTTTCAATTTATATTCATATAATTTTTATTATGTCTTATGATGCTTTCATAATGTTATACTTCACAATTCACCACCTACTCTATTATGTTGGACTGTTTTGCATTACAGGACCCATATTCCACAGCAGCCAGGATCAACAGACAATATTACTTTCCTCTGTTAGTATTGTTTCATTATAACCATAAGTAACAGCTTTATACATGTAAAAACAAGAAATAATTCAAGGAATAGCAATATGCAAATGTGTGTATATTAAAACAACATGGAACTTATATTATAAGTATATTTGTCTGGTATTCTCTACATTAGAAAATGACAGATGGCTAAAAATGACGAAAGGTGTGCCAATTTCAGAACTCATTATTCATTTAAATATCTTCATAAAATTATAAAAAATACAAAAATTTATGTGTGTGTGAGGCCTATTGCATCTACTCTGCCAACTTTTGCCAGTGCACAGTGACACTCAAATCTGGTGCAACCGTATTGTACAGTGACATAAAACAACACTTTTTTGACTGTAATAGAATGAATAGCAATTGCCTGCCTACAGGCGTGTGTGAAGCCTATTGCATCTACTCTGCCAACTTTTGCCAGTGCACAGTGACACTCATATCTGGTGGCACCTTAGATTGCACTCGCAGTGCCCCAAATTTGAAGTGGGAGGACCGATCAAGCATCTTTTTCCATCTCCCGCTTCCAAAAATCCATGCCATATACACGTCCCCTGATAGTGGACGTAACAGGGATTTAACCGATAGGAATAGTACTACTTAACAGTACACACCTTATAATAACGCAGACAGAGGCAATGCGTATAATCTTCCATGCTGTGCAGTGGAAGCCCCCAGACTTTGACCTGTGTATAATATTCCATGCTGTGCAGTGGAAGCCCCCAGACTCTGACTTGTGTATAATATTCCATGCTGGGCAGTGAAGCCCCCAGACTCTGACCTGTGTATAATATTCCATGCTGGACAGTGGAAGCCCCCAGACTCTGACCTGTGTATAATCTTCCATGATGGGCAGTGGAAGCCCCCAGACTCTGACCTGTGTATAATATTCCATGCTGGGCAGTGGAAGCCCCCAGACTTTGACCTGTGTATAATCTTCCATGCTGGGCAGTGGAAGCCCCCATACTCTGACCTGTGTATAATCTTCCATGCTAAGCAGTGGAAGCCCCCAGACTCTGACCTGTGTATAATCTTCCATGCTGGGCAGTGGAAGCCCCCAAACTCTGACCTGTGTATAATCTTCCATGCTAAGCAGTGGAAGCCCCCAGACTGTGACCTGTGTATAATCTTCCATGCTGGGCAGTGGAAGCCCCCAAACTCTGACCTGTGTATAATATTCCATGCTGGGCAGTGGAAGCCCCCAGACTCTGGGAGTCTGAAGAAGAGGAGTCAGAGGAGGAAGGTGGCTTTGAGGAGGTGGAAGACCAAACAGAGTAGGCATCCCAGGGGGCTTGTTGTCACCTTTCGGGGACCCTTGGTGGCTGGGTGGAGGAAGAGACCTTCAATGACATCAGTGAGGACAAGGAATGGCCCATTGCGGTTGTTAAAAGGGACTGTTTGCGGTTGTTTGCGGTGCATTAAACGGGGAGATTGGTCTCTTACTGTGAAGCGGGTGTAACCCTTACACTACATGATCGATAAAACATCATACCTGATGTTTTAAAGCATGTTATTCCAAACAATTTAGGAATGTTAGGTGATTTATGACCTTTATGGCTTAAAACCAGACTCTGCATCAACTATGTAATTTTCCGTGGGAGTTTTGCCATGGATCCCCCTCCGGCATGTCACCGTCCAGGTGTTAGTCCCCTTGAAACAACTTTCCCATCACGATTGTGGCCAGAAAGAATCCCTGTGTGTTTTGAAATTCGCCTGCCCATTGAAGTCTATGGCGGTTCGCCGATGTTCACCCATTCGCGATCATTTGATGAAGTTCACGTTCGCTGTTCACGAACCCAAAATTTGATGTTCGCGACATCACTACTCTGGATATATTTTTATGTAAGCTTTTCTTTTTCACATCTATAGAGAGAAACTATATATGAATGCGGGTCCCCACCATACAACATTCAAATGTCTATTTACAGAAGTATTATTTATGCTTTTACACAAGATAAGCCTTTTTGTAAATCATTTTTATATTGCACCTTCAATCAGGTTTTCTTTTTTTATTATTATTGCACCCTAAAAGGAAGCACTGCTAAAGATACTTTATTTATCCTTGAGGTTTTATTATTTACTACTTCTGTGCTTCCTATACATTTGTTATAATATATCATACACTATAGGCTGTATATAAATATCTAGTAACTAGACATCCATGTCTCTTATGAGTATATGACATAATACAATTTTGGTTGCTGTGTTTACGGTTCCTTTAGTGTTATTTCCAAGTTATAACGTTTCCTTATATCATTAGTTCCCAAGCTCCATGCATATGAGTATGTGATTCGATATAATGTAACACAATTCTTGCCTCTCTACAGTTGTAATCGTATCACTATCGCCATAATGTTTATTACTTTCTCTGTGCTGCAGGACGCAGCTAACTTCCTAGACTCTTTCTAGTGCAGACTTCAGCGTCTGATGTCAGACCCAGAAGTCCCTAGTTGCCCTAACGCACGTTTCTACTCCCTGACGGTGTCTTTTTCAAAGAGGAGGGCATCAAGAAACAACACCATCAGTTCAAATTAAAATATGACATTTCTGGAGCTCAGAACAGATTATTTCAATTTACATTGATCCATATGGCAAATGCTACCTCGAAACTCAACATTTTTAGAACTCAACCTGCCATCCGGAACGTATTACAGTTGAGTTCCAAGGTACCACTGTATAGTATATGTACACAACTTTCATAATACATTGATTTCTGATACGTCACATCCAGTTAAGAGGATAACCAAATAGTAAATAATGTACCTACTGGATGGTAAGTACTGATACAGGTAGCGCTGGCATAAACTCCACCATTAAAGGAATAAAAAGAGAGTACAGTGCAAGCAGTCCTTCTCTCCTCTGAGATCTACTAAGGTAGGAGGAGATACTGCAAACAGTCTTACTTCAGAGTGAAGAAAAGATGATGGTATCAATGTCCTACAGGGTTCAGATGGTCCACACAATGTTGTGTTTGCAGCTCCCTTGTCGAGCACTGTCCACATCATGCTCTTACGCGTATATACAAATGGAAAAACAATGGGTAGAGTAGAGAAGCGTACCACCTACTAGTGCAATGTAAAATACTTAATGCACAATGTTAGAGAAAGAGATATAAAGGACCAGACTCACATTTTCCAACCTCACAATATGAGGTATGTGAAGCGAATCCAACCAGATCCCCTTCACAGATCTCCACAGGTATCCATTTTGCTCTTCTCTTGCTGGTAGATCTCCCTTGAGAGCAACTAGGTCTTGTATCCCAGTAGATGTTTGAAATCAGTGAAGTTATTTAAATATGGGATGTAGATCTTATTTCCCCATTGATAAAAAAAATCTCTAAGTAGTGTGACAAACCACTTCTTTTACAGGTAGGATTGTCACCGATCTTGCAGTAACCACAGCCTTCTAGGGTATACAAAGTCCAGGACACCTTCAGCTCAGTTTTCCTTTTTTTATTCAGTTTGAAAGCAGGTACTTTAAATAATAACAAAACAAACAAAATCCCTTGCTCTTACTTGAGCTCTTCCTAGACAGTACTTGCTATCTGCAATTGGGTGGCTTTCCCACTTACCAATTTCCCAAACAAAAGCAATGTCTTTGCAATAAGCGCAGCCTCTCCTAGCTGTCTTTTCCTCTCCCCCTTGGAGCAGGCTGCTCTCTTCTTTTAAAGGCCTGTCTGCTAATTGAGTAGCTACAGGTGAGTGCCAATTAGCTAACTCTTAACAACCAGATCCAAGCTGTGGTCTGTTATACAGCAACTAGTGCTGTTGGAGCATTGGCCCCCCCTGCTCTCCAAATACTCCGCCCCAGGGACCCATACCATGTTTTGCAGAGCATCAGCTATGCATATTGCAAACTGTAACATCTCTCCCTGGGGCATTTAACTGAGAAATCCTCTGGTTGCTGTCTAGCAAATCAGGTCTGATGTATCTCCCATCAACCACTATTCCACCTTTATGCTCACATATCCTCCCCCCCAGCTCATACCCAAGGGTTTGAGCGACCATGGAAATCAGGGAGTGTACCCTCGAAAGCCCATCAGCATTACCTTGTTGCAGACCAGCCCTGTGTTCCACAGTGAAATTAAAAGATTGCAAACTCAAAAACCATCTGGTTACTCTGGAGTTACTTTCCCGGTTCTGATACATCCACGTCAGAGGAGCATGGTCCGTTATCAATCGAAACCTTCTGCCTAGTAGGTAGTATTTAAGAGAGTCTAATGCCCACTTAATAGCAAGACACTCTTTTTCAACAATAGAGTAGTTCTTCTCATGTGGGTTTAACTTTCTGCTCAAAAAGAAAACAGGGTGTTCTTCACCCTGGTATTCCTGTGAAAGAACAGCCCCCAAGCCCACATCAGAAGCATCTGTCTGAACTATAAAATCCCTGGAAAAATCTGGGGTCACTAAGACAGGATGGCTACAGATAGCTTCCTTCAGACTCTTAAAAGCCTTTTCTGCCTCAGGGCACCATTTAACTATGACTGGGGATTTTGCTTTAATAAGGTCTGTCAGGGGTGCAGCAATGGTAGCAAAATCTGGAATGAACCGCCTATAATATCCAATTAAACCCAAAAATGCCTTTACTTGTTTCTTTGTAAGGGGCTGTGGCCATTTTTGTATGGCTTCTACTTTGGCTTCCTGTGGTTTAACCAAACCCCTCCCAATAGAATAACCTAAGTACTTAGCTTCCTCTAAACCAATCGTACACTTGGAAGGATTGGCAGTTAAGCCTGCTGAGCGGATAGCATCAAGTACCGCTTGAACTTTAGGGAGGTGGGATTCCCAGTCTGCACTGTGGATGACGACATCATCCAAGTATGCTGCAGCATAACGAACATGAGGTTTAAGAATTCTGTCCATCATTCGTTGGAATGTGGCAGGTGCCCCATGTAACCCAAATGGCAATACAGTGTACTGAAACAGGCCACTGGGTGTTGAAAAGGCTGTCTTTTCTTTGGCTCTTTCAGTGAGCGGGACCTGCCAGTAACCCTTTGTTAAATCCAAGGTTGTTAGATAACGAGCTTTGCCCAGTCTTTCTATTAACTCATCAACTCTTGGCATTGGGTAAGCATCAAATTTTGAGAGGGCGTTTAACTTGCGGTAGTCATTGCAGAACCTCCATGTGCCATCAGGTTTTGGCACCAATACAATAGGACTACTCCAGTTACTCTGGGATTCTTCAATGACTCCAAGTTTTAACATGCTCTCAACCTCTAAGTTTATAACCTCCCTCCGGGCCTCAGGAATTCTATAGGGTTTGAGGTTAACTCTTTTCCCTGGTTCGGTTATTATGTCATGTTTAATCACTTTAGTCTTTCCTGGAACTATCGAGAAAACATCCCTATTTCTTCTGATGAAATCTCTGACCTCTTGCTTTTGATGGACAGACAGAGTCTTAGATACGTTCACATCTGGCTCTACTATAGGAGGTTCTGAAGGTTTTAAAGCAACCAGGACCTCCCTGTCCTTCCATGGCTTTAACAGATTTATATGATACAACTGTTCAGGCTTTCTTCTTCCTGGTTGTCTGACTTTATAATTGACATCACTCACTTTCTCTATTATTTCATAGGGTCCATGCCAAGTCGCAAGGAACTTATTCTCCACAGTAGGGACCAGAACCAATACCCTGTCTCCCGGTTGGAACACTCTGACTCTAGCATTACGGTTATAGCTGTTTTTCTGAGCCTGCTGGACTTCCAGCATGTGTTCCCTGACAATAGGCATGATGGTGGCCATTCTATCCTGCATTTGAGCTATATGCTCAATTACACTCCTGTGAGGAGTAGTCTCCTGTTCCCAGGTCTCCTTAGCAATATCCAATATTCCCCTGGGATGTCTTCCATATAATAATTCAAAAGGAGAGAAGCCCGTGGAGGCCTGTGGAACTTCCCTAATGGAAAACAGTAGATATGGCAATAAAAAATCCCAATTTCTTCCATCTGCATCAATTACCTTGCGTAGCATACTCTTAAGGGTTTTGTTGAACCTCTCTACTAAACCATCAGTCTGTGGGTGATATACTGAGGTCTTAAGATGTTTAACCTGCAAGAGCCTGCACAACTCTTTTGTGACTCTGGACATGAACGGGGTCCCCTGGTCTGTCAGTATTTCTTTAGGGATACCCACCCTACTGAACATCAACATAAGTTCCTTAGCTATTAGCTTTGCAGAGGTATTACGCAAGGGAATGGCCTCAGGATAGCGAGTTGCATAGTCCAAGATGACTAATATATATTGGTGTCCCCTAGCGGACTTTACCAGTGGCCCCACTAAGTCCATAGCGATCCTTTCAAAAGGCACGTCAATTATGGGTAAGGGTACAAGTGGACTACGAAAAGTCTTGAAAGGAGCCCTGTACTGGCACTCAGGACATGAGGAGCAATAGTTTGTAATAGCAGCAAACACTCCAGGCCAGTAAAACCGTCTAAGGACTCTCTCTCTAGTTTTTCCGACTCCCAAGTGTCCCCCTAATATGTGGCTGTGAGCCAACTTTAGCACTATATTCTGGTAAGTCTGAGGAACCAACAGCTGCCTAATGATGTCTGAATCCTTTTTTTCTACACGGTAAATTAGGTCATTTTGTACTTCAAAATAGGGGAACGGCAGTGCTCCTCCTGGCTGATTAACAACCCCGTTTACAACTTTAATATCATTTCTAGCTGTCACTAAAGTGGGATCTTCCCACTGAGCGCTTTTAAAGTTACCTGGACTAATTCCAATATCAATTAAGTCCTTATCCTTGTCTGCATTATTAGTAGGCTCCTCACTAGTTTGAGCTGGGTTATCTCCTATTAATACTGGTTTAGGGCAGTATTTTTTCTTTTTCCTTATTTTTCCGTCACAGTGGTCAAAACCCAAGTCAATATCGGAAAAAGGGAACACATTATCCTCGACAGACTGACTCATTTCTGATAAATTTTGATCTGTCTTTTGTAAAGCTGCCCATAATTTTAGAAAATGAGGAAAGTCTCTACCGATCACTACCTCATGGGCTAATCTAGGTACTACACCCACTCGGTACTTTAAATTCCCATACTGGGTTCCAATATTTACTTCCGCAGTGGGGTATTCCTTTTTATCACCATGAACACAGATAATGCCTATTTTCTGTCCATGATCAGGTTTTACACAAGGTATTATAGACTCTGCTACCAACGTAACCATACTACCTGAATCAAGTAATGCTTTAGACATTTTTCCATTCACAGTTACACAGCATTTATGAGCGTTATTATCATAGTCATTGTTAACAATACCATAACAACTGAGCAAAAATGAACGTGTTCCCTCATTTTTGCCCATATTGCATTCCATAGGTTCATCCTTAAATGGACAGTCTTTGGCCATATGACCATCCTCTTTGCACTTGAAACATTTGACAGTACAGTCTGACCACCAATTAGTTCCGTTCCCAGGCCTATTAGACCTGGATGCCCCCCTTAAACCTTGAACAGTCTTACCCGGTCTTGCAGAATCTTGGGGCTTAGGATTGCGAGGGTTTGCCTGTGAAGTAGGACATAGCAGTTCTCCTGCAGCCGCATATCTTTCCACCAAGGCAATCAGTTGGTCAGCTGTATGGGGGTCACTTTGGCTGACCCAGCGACGCAGGGAAGCTGGTAAACCACGCAAAAACCGGTCCATTACTAAGGTTTCCACAATGTGGCTAGCTGAATGGATTTCAGGTTGTAACCATTTCCGTGCAAGGTGTATGAGGTCAAACATTTGGGAACGTGCGGCTTTGTCTGAAGAATATGACCATGAGTGGAACCTTTGGGCACGTACTGCAGAGGTTACACCCAGTCGTGCCAAGATTTCAGCTTTCAATTTGCTGTAGATACTTGCATCGGCTGGTTCTAGGTCATAATATGCCTTCTGCGGCTCTCCACTTAGGAACGGTGCCAGTATGCTTGCCCACTCACCAGCCGGCCATCCGTCCCTCTCAGCAGTGCGCTCAAATGCCAGAAGGTACGCCTCAACATCATCTGATGCGGTCATTTTCTGAAGATAGTGGCTCGCCCGAATCACCTTTGGCCCCTGGTATCTTCCATCAGGGTCTCCATTCAGTTTTCCAGAGATCGCTTGGATTACCTGTTGTAGTCCCTGGGTGACTTTTTGCTGCTCCTCACGGGCTACTTTAAACATCTCCGCTTGTGTCACAACAAGCTGTTTCACCAAGGACTCAGTGCCCTCCATTTGTGTTTTGGCCAGGACTTTAGCACACTCTGCCTGGGCCAGCACCAGTTGCTGCAGGGCTGCACTGTTTTCTGCAGCTCTCCTGTTAGTCTCCTGTTGCACAGAGGAGGATTGGATCAGAGCCTTGATAACATCCTCCATGTTGAGCTTTAAATGACTTCTACCCTCAGGCTTACGTGGATGCCCGCATTCTCCACCATATGTGACAAACCACTTCTTTTACAGGTAGGATTGTCACCGATCTTGCAGTAACCACAGCCTTCTAGGGTATACAAAGTCCAGGACACCTTCAGCTCAGTTTTCCTTTTTTTATTCAGTTTGAAAGCAGGTACTTTAAATAATAACAAAACAAACAAAATCCCTTGCTCTTACTTGAGCTCTTCCTAGACAGTACTTGCTATCTGCAATTGGGTGGCTTTCCCACTTACCAATTTCCCAAACAAAAGCAATGTCTTTGCAATAAGCGCAGCCTCTCCTAGCTGTCTTTTCCTCTCCCCCTTGGAGCAGGCTGCTCTCTTCTTTTAAAGGCCTGTCTGCTAATTGAGTAGCTACAGGTGAGTGCCAATTAGCTAACTCTTAACAACCAGATCCAAGCTGTGGTCTGTTATACAGCAACTAGTGCTGTTGGAGCATTGGCCCCCCCTGCTCTCCAAATACTCCGCCCCAGGGACCCATACCATGTTTTGCAGAGCATCAGCTATGCATATTGCAAACTGTAACATCTCTCCCTGGGGCATTTAACTGAGAAATCCTCTGGTTGCTGTCTAGCAAATCAGGTCTGATGTATCTCCCATCAACCACTATTCCACCTTTATGCTCACAGTAGGTGGAACTCCAAACGTATGGCTCTTCAGTTTGACAAGGACACGCCAGTACCAAAGCTGGTTAGAATAAATGTGTTGCTTTAATTAAAACAGAAAGCAATTCCGCCACTAAAATACAGTAAGGTCCTGATCAATTAGTCAAACCCGTAGTTACGGGTTCAGATAGAACCAATGGTAAAAACGATCATCATCCTTACGTCACAAAAAAATGGAGGTTAGATTTTAATCCCTTACAGGTTTCAATTACGAGTTACGATCGGACCCGCATTCCAGAAATAATGCAATATTAATAAATCCATAAATATGATATTCAAGTCCATGCAAGTTCCATTATATGTATTAACACATTGATTGCTGGGATCAATAAAACACAAAATTAAACATTAAAAAAAGTTTTTTATATTGCAGATTTTCAAGCTTAAGAATGCTGTGTCTTAATACCTAACATCACTTTCACTTTAATTCTAAGTACTGTAGTGTGGTAATGAAGGGTCCATTTGTGGGTTAGGTGTTTGAATGCCAGTGGATTCATAGCAATTCAATAGCGATTTGCGAACGTAACAGTTACGGGCTTGACAGATCATGTAACCCGCAGATCATTTGTGGGTAGCTTTACGAGGCCAATTTAATAGCCGTAAGTCTTGCGGGCTATGTTACGGGCTACAGGTTTTAACTTTGGTGAAATTTAATAGGGCTGCTAGTGGTGCACAGTTAATTTTGACAAGTAGTTGTCCCCCTCTGACCTTCACTTTCATTGTTTCCAAAAAATCATTGTCTCCTAGAGTAATGCCCAGTGCTTCCCTATTCCTTGTACTTACCCCCTTTGTTTTTTTCCTGACAGTATAGATGCAAAATTCATAATAAATTTATTTCAAGATGATTGCGGCATTATCTAGTTGAAATCTCTAACATCCTCATACGGTCAAGAAACCAAGTGTATTCAGTATAACTTAGTTTGACCATTTTTAAGTCTGACTGAAATAACACCTTTAATACATAAGACACTGAATCATGTGGTCTTCATCCAGGGCCCTATTGCCGAAAACATCAACAAGGCCCTTGCCTTGGATGGCAAAAAAATCAAGGGGTGACAGGAAGGAGTTCCCTCACTTTCCTGTCTTATCCCACTTTTAAGTTGTTTTTCATAATGTTGCTCAATGGCCCCTATTGTATTTTGTTAGTTGCCCTGTTTCTAACTCTTCCTTAGTACTCTCTCTGTCACTTTCTTTTTATTGCCTTGTCCCCTTTCTCTTTTTCATTCCTTTTATTTTTGTTCACCGTACTGACCAATGTTTTATTAATAATCTACCCCTCTCCCCTACCTCCTCCCTCTGTTAACCCTCTCCCTACCTCCTACCGTCTAGCATTTAAAATCACACAGTGATGATATTGTATAAATGAACATATAGCAGTGTATATATAATCTCTGGGACATATATATTATAGCATTTTAACATTTCAACAAAATATGATTGTTAGCCTATATTACAAAGTACAGTAGACTCTCAGTTATCCGGCACCCATGGTGATTGGTAGATTCCGGATAAATGTTGTTTCTGGTTGCTTGAGAGTTACTATTAAAAGATGCTTAGATTAGCTGCATATAGGCTGCTCTGCTAAGTATATTTGTCAGTGAGGGCTGTTCTAGCAGAAGCAGCTTTTACTGCTCACTTACACACAGGTACGTCCTGCTGGAGGGTGCAGTGCTGACCCCGGGGAATGTAACCCCAACACTGCATTGGCTCAGTCACTCATGCCTGGCTGCTTCCAGGTAACATTGAATTGCAAAGATGTACAATGGATGAAATCTAGGTGCCTGTAAGCATTTTGTGGCACGACAACCTGGCTCCTGGCAATTGTTAAGCCCTGTAAATTTTCATTTTTGTTTAATGTACAGTACTCAATTTGTATTGAGCACCATCCATCTTTCCCTCAACTCTGACCAGTTTCCCAATCCCGGCTGCTGAAAAACATCCCCACAGCATGATGCTACCACCACCATGTTTCACTGTGGGATGGTGATCTTTGGGTGATGTGATGAGTTCGGTTTGCTCCAGACATAGCGTTTTCTTTGATGGCTGAAAAATAAAATTTTAGTCTCATCAGACCAGAGCACCTTCCTCCATACATTTTAGGAGTCTCCCACATGCCTTTTCGCAAACTCAAAGCGTGCCATTTAGTTTTTTGCTGAAAGTAATGTCTTTCTTCTGGCCACTCTGCCATAAAGCTCAACTCTATGGAGCGTACGGCTTATTGTCGTCCTATGTACAGATACTCCAGTCTCTCCTGTGGAACTCTGCAGCTCCTCCAGGGTTACCTTAGGTCTCTGTGCTGCCTCTCTGATTAATGTCCTTCTTGCCCGGTTTGTGAGTTTTGGTGGGCGGCCGTCTCTTGCCAGGTTTGCTATTGTCCCATGTTCTTTCCATTTGGTTATGATAGATTTGATGGTGCTCCTGGGGATCATCAAAGATTTGGATATTTTTTATAACCTTTACTTGTACTTCTCAACAACATTGTCCCTTACTTGTTTGGAGAGTTCCTGGGTCTTCATGGCAGTGTTTGGTTAGTGGTGCCTCTTGCTTAGGTGTTGCAGCCTCTGGGGCCTTTCAAAAAAGGTGTTACTGTTTATATGTAATGACAGATCATGTGACACTTAGATTGCACACAGGTGGACATCATTTCACTAATTATGTGACTTATGAAGGTAATTGGTTGCACCAGAGCTTTTTATGGGCTTCATAACAAAGGGGGTGAATACATACGCACATGCCAATTTTCTGTTTTTTATTTCTAAAAAATTGTTTTATGTATATATTTTTTTCATTTCACTTCACCAACTTAGACTATTGTGTTCTGATCCATCACATAAAATTCAGATTAACAAAACATTGAACTTAAGGCTGTAATGTAACAAAATAGGTAAACAGTCAAGGGGGGTGAATACTTTTGCAAGGCACTGTATATCACTCAGTGTGCCATTAGGTTAGGGTACCAATGAAATGAACAATACCAAAAGACATTCGACCCACAGGTGACCTCTGGAAAATATGTAGTTGCTGATGCCCCCATAGGTAGCCCCTTGGACTCTCCTGTAGAATTGGTTGCTGGATTTCTGGGCCATGGGTTGGAGGTTCCCATGCAGTCAACTGTTTATCGGCAAATTCTACGATTGAAGAATGTTTACAGTAACCGCCAGTCCTAGGTTCCTGATACTACATAGCAAGCCAGCTGACATATTGTCCCTTTAATCAGGCCCACACAACTTTGCTGCAATCAGCGCCGAAGGCAAGGACTTTGCTTCAATGAGCGCCTTTTAGCAAGGCACACATGACTTTGATGCAATGGGAGCCAAAGGGTCCCCTCGAAGGGTCATCTGTCCCGTCAGATCTGTCTGAGGACGCTCCACTGATGAAGGATGGAAAGAGATTGAAAGCGCATATGGCGATGCCCGCGATCGGCACCGAAAGCCATAGGAGTTTGGCGCTGATCGCGAGGCACGCAAGACTTTTAAAAAAATTACGGCTTTAAGGCCGATATTTTTGCAACTACCTAACTCAGAAGACTGCCAAAAAACGCCAAATAATTTATTGACGGCAAGTCGCTAGTTGTATATAATTACTATGATATACAGAATATAACTTCTTCACATGTCTTAGTTCATCAATATATTATTGTTAACCTATAATGTATAGTGGTAGAACATACCTAGAAATATGTCAGTGCCTATGAAGTGTTGTTTCAGGATATGAAGACATACCGTACTGTGTCTGCATGGGCAATCTAATTCTCCAATTTCTCCTTACTTGCCTGAAGTGAGTTATTTAATGTACTGTATGTAGTTTTTAGCTCTGTAACCTTCACTCCTCATTGATCAGTAGGTTACTGGAATTTATTGGCGCTCACTTTCCCCTTTAGCTATCATGAGCAGATGTCACTATCTCTTCTTATACCTTACATCAAAATAAGCCTGGGTTTTATGTACAATACTGTTGTGATTACATTATAGGCAATCAATACCTGCCTTAAAGTATACTGATTATATTTATAAATATATATCTTTATTTGGATATATATCTTTATTTGGTCATCTAAAAGTGAGGATTTGTCTCTGAAATACAAAATAATGTTCTTTTTACCCAAACACTATTCTGTTTCACAGCATCTAAACTATGTATCATAGAGAATAAGAAAGGAACTGATATCATACAGAATATTGAACTAACAGTTTCTCCGACTTTGCCTAAGGCGCAAAATATTTACTTCCATTTGCACTTCTTTCATGTGGTCTTTAATTAATCCCCCTCTTTTGGGAGTCATATTGTGTGCAGTTTTATGGTTGATTTGTTTTGTGCCTGAAACAATATTCCACTAAAAAAACTGCAATCCCAGCTCACTGATTAAGCCAACGTTCAATGCCAAATCTAAATAAACTCCCCTAAATAAATAAACACATTTCTTCAACAAAAAGAAAAAATGATTATATGGAAAGTAAATGGTCATTTTGTGGGTTTCTGCAAATAAGGAAGTATAAAAAACTTTAAAAAATTAAATATATGGTAAATATCTTTACATAACCACCAATAGTTTAGTTTCTAGGTATATAATATGTTTATTATACTGTACATGTTGATTTGCAAAAATCTTGAAAAAGTTATACAATTAGGAAATGCCACAAAGTGTTTAATGGAACCACAATAGTAATATATTTAAAATGTACTGCTTGATAATATAATTTTTTTAGAAGTGTATATAAATAATACAATCTAATATCTTATTTTTCTGCTGCTGTATATTCTACAACTTTGACCTTTGTTGATCAACTTCAGTAGGTGGGAGCATGGGTGTAGGAGCCCAAAAAAATCTGGGGGGGTTAATTCAACTCTACCCCAGGACAGGAAGCAGGGTTGGTTCTACCACTCCGCTCGGGGGGGGGGGGGGGGGGGGGGCTGTGCATTGATGCAGTGCCCGTCAAAAACTTAATTTTTTAATTTTTTTTAATTTCTTTGTTTAAATTCTCAATGCCTGTGCCCCGCCAATATAATTAAAAATTATATATATATATATATATATATATATATATATATTGTATACATATATATATATATATATATATATATATAAAGAAATATGTGTGCCCCTGCCCAGGCTCCAAGAATAAAGAATGGAGTGTAATAACAGGTCAAATTATGGGTCAAAGCTTTCATGGGAAAGGCTGTTGTTGCATGGTTAAGTTTAATTTTACATTTTTTGTGTCCCCTAATCATTTAATCTCGAAAGGGATTTGTCCCCCCCCCCGGCCTACGCCTCTGGGTGGGAGGACTCTTTGATCACATAGTATGCTTTTATTTGTACAATGAGGATGTGTCCTGTACTACTTAGATCTAATGAAACACACCCTTCTGAGAAGAAACAGACAGAATCTGATGACAAAAGAAAATGGATGATGGATACAAATAGAAATGCTGTTTTTATTTTATTTTGTAAACACATTTAGTACAATATCAGGTGTTGTTACCTAGAAGGCCATATAAAAAATACTGCCACAGTGGTCCTTCATCCACTTAAGGTATATCCACTTAATAAATTATATTTTGTTGAAGTTCTAAATTGGGACAACACCCAAATGATAACTAAAAAAGGGATAGTTTATATATATATATATATATATATATATATATATATATATTATAAACAATAGACTGGAACAATGAAACTGTTTAGTGTTTATGTAAAACAAAGTGAGAATGTATATATGCTATAGTAAAAGGCTGGACTACCCCAAGCGTTACATTAGACTCGAGGCCCCAAATGAATTTCCTCGCTGTATTCAATATGGTACTAAGCGGGAAAGCACATTAATGATGCAGTGATTTTCAATCTCTGGAAAATATGCTTCTTACCATTGTTTTTCACCACATTAAATAGAGGCCTCTGAGACAATGTAAAGTGGGAATGAGCTTGGAGCAGTTGATTTAGTGAGAGGTCTCAGAGCAGTTAGAAGGAAGGGTCTATTGCCAAGTAAGCAAATACAGCACTTACCAACTCATATAACTTCTAAGTATTAACACGTTTTTTGTTAATAAAAAGTGTGTCAAAAGCATCCATGACAAGGTAGATATTATTTAGATGGGAAATAACTAATTTACCAAATGCAAATCTTGATAGTGAGTTTGGCTATTAATACATAATGAAAAAAAAAAAGAAGAAGAAGCATATGTCTTATATAGCTATTTTCTCATATTTGGATTCACAAATCTACATCACAATTGTAATGCTTTTTACTTTATTATATGTTATCCAAGTGTACTAATAAGCTAAAATGTGTTTTCTTTACCATTACCACATCTATGTATGCATCCCCCATACTGTGCCTTGCATTCCTCAATCTCTACCTTTTTATTTTTTGCTATGTGTACCTCCCTTTTGCCTGCCCCACTCTTCACTCTCTCTCTCTCTTCTCTCTGGCTCTCACATCAATGCCTTTTGATCACCATCTTGAATCACACCTAAACCTTTAGATTGTAAGTTTGCGAGTTTTCAATCTTGTGTCAGTGCCTTAGAAACAAGCACTATGTACATTTAATTTTATTCTCAAAAACAGGGCCCTCCATTCTTTATAAGGTGTTAAGTTTGTTTTTTTGCCATGTACTAAATCCCTGTACAGCGCTAAGGAATATGTTGGTACAATATTAATAAAGATAATAATAATAATAATAATAATAATAATAGAAGCCATTTAAAATGAAATATGGTCTGAGTAGCAAGAATATCTGAGAGTACTTCTGTGCCCTCTATATTATGAGTCCAATACACCAGTACCCCTAGACCCCCTGCCTTATAATATCATCAACTGGAAGCAGGTGCAACAGAGTAAACCGTGAACAATCAGTCAAAACACTGTCACAAATATGCAACTTTCTGGGATTTGTGACTGATGATATTGTCACAAGTCATAAAAGTTATTATTGGTCAAAATACCTACAAATGTTGAATTTGCAAGAAAGCACTGGAGATACGAGGAGCATGGAGTTACAAAGAGTCTTAATTTATTAGAGGAAAGGAATGGTTAAATAAGGGCTGATCTTACCACCTACGTATCATTTTGCCTTTTTTACTGACCCCCTAAATGCACCTACCTTGTACAGAGAAGTTGCAATGTGCACCCATAATTATTTTTACAAGGGGCTACATTTACCAGCTCTGCCATTGACTATATCCTCATACTACAGTAGTAGCATAGTTGTAGATGGATGCAGATACTGTGTTGAATTACAAATAAAATATATTCATTTTGGCACTTTACAAAAGCATATAACAAGTCAATTGCATATCAGTACAAGTATAATTGAATGAAGGTTTCATAACACTGAGTAGAAATCTCTGCCTGTATCTCTACTCATCTACAAAGCTCATCATTTACAATAAAATAATGCTGTAAATCGTAACATTGTGACTAGCCTGGATCATAGGCCACCTCATCCATCATTGCTATTAATACACTTCATTGCACATGCATTTGTGGCAAGAGAGAAACTAAGAATGTTTGAAGTGGAACAATATTTTCACAGAGATAATTGAGACAAAAATATAATTGCAAGTAGCTAAAAATAGTCCAATTAAGTGAAAGCTTAATAAAGTTAGATTTTTGTAAATGTATTTGTGATTAGATAGAACTGAGATTAATATTTGAATGGGAAAATATTTTTATAGAAATAATGTATGGAAATATAATTAAATTCAAGTAGCTATGTATGGGTCAAGTTTACTTTTTATTTACAAAACATCACAGTGGCTGTGTTGTGCATTCCTGTATTCAAAATGCATTATTTTCAATGGAATATTGCCTTCACAAACCTGCATACCACATCACAGCCCCTGTGATAGTTTAGTAAATATCCCTCCTCACAGCAGCCCCTGTGATAGCTTAGTAAATACCCCTCTTTGCCAGAACAATGGACAGATTACCCATTAGGGCAACTAGGCAGCTGCCTAGGGGTGCTTACATGTGAGGGGCACCACTTTTTTTTTAAATGGTTCCTGGTTTCAAAAAAAGGAAATGCTGCAGTTCATAGACTGGACACTAGGGGGTAACCACCTAGAACAAGAGAGTTACAACAGTGAAAGGAACTCACATGCACAAAAAATGGGTCCGTGCATACCTTGCTGACTCACTCGTGGGGGCTCCTCCACTTCACTGCCTAGGGGCTCCAAAAGGTAGATGTGGCCCTGACCACAGCCTCCGTGATAGCTTAGTAAATATCACTCCCTATCACAGCCTCTGTAAATAATCCGGTGTTTGAACAGATTTGGGTTATGACTGGAAAAAAAAGCCTGAATTGACAAAGTCTCCCCATACAGAAATAGTATACTAATCCTGCCAGAAGTTTACACAGATTCTATATAAACTAAAACTCCATTAGAGTCTGAGGATAGTGGTTTGGATACTGCATTTATCATATTGATTAAAAACTTGGATAAGTAGCATAAAAAAACTGTAGTTAATAACCCCACTTTCAATATATTTTAATAGAACATATTTATAACATTTATAAAAATGGATAGAATATGATTAAGTAGTAACTTGTCCATCATAAATGACGGTCTCATATAATGTCTTCAATTGTCTGTGCTGTCTTTCTCTGCACTCTCTCTCTCTGTGCTCTCTCTCACATTCTCTGTGCTGTATCTCTCCGCTCTCTTTCCCTCTCTGTGCGCTCTTCCTCGATGCACGCTCTCCCTCTCTGTGCACTCTATATCTCTGTTCTGTCTCTCTCTGTGCTTCCACTCTCACTATCCCTGTGCTGTCTCTCTCTGTTCTGTCTCTCTTCTCTCTCTGCGCACTCTCCCTCCCTGTGCACTACCCCTCTCTACACACTCTCTCTCTGTGCTCTCTCTCTATGTGCCCTCTCTTTCTCTGTGTCCTCTCTTTCTCTGAGCACTCTCTCTCTATGTGCATGAGCACGTCACTGGTCACCATTGCGCCAATACGGCAGCAACAGCATGCATGCGTGCTTCCTGCAGGCCATTGAGCGGCCATGCGCGCATCCGAAGTTTACTGACAATTTCTGGCGCCTGCGCAGTAAGCATAGCGCAGACGTTACAGTCAATTCTCAAATATTATAGTTGATAGGCTCCAAAGAAAAGAAAATGTGAGGATATGAATTCCATTTTTTATGGACACCTTTTACCATGTTGGGTAGATATACCAATAAAAGGACACTGCAATCCAGTGCTTATGCTGTTTGAAAAGGTAGACTTTATAGAAGGTAAAATGTTTTATATAAAACCTACATTTATTCTTCCCTGTACTGTGGACTGACATTGTACTGTTTTAGCTGCTCAGTTTTATGAATAGAGAGAGGCCTTATATAATGATTCTATTTCCCTCAAATAAAGCAGTTTGATAATGTAGATTCTCTCAAATATAGAATCAGATAAACAGAAAGTGACTTATTACAAGATAATTGCAAATAATAATAAATAAACTGCTCTATTTTTTTATTTTTTTTAGATTTCAAGAATTTTTTTGTAAATATGAGATTAACATATCCCTTAAAATAAATTAGTTCTGAAAATTGTTTGATTAACTTAGTATTTTTATCTCACAAAATGCATACTCAAGGTTATAAATAACTTGAATGAGATAAAAAAAAAACTGTTTTGTGATGGATCTCCTAAAAATATCATACATTAATTACTGTTTAATTGCATATTTCTCTCTCAAACAAAACATGTCAAACGCTTCAATTTTTATTGAATTCAAATATTTGTGTATAAAATTGTTATATTATACATGAACAATTATGTTGGTTGTAGTCTCAGAAGTTGAGTAATTAATTCTGTCAGCAAAACATAAAATTAATACAAATAAGCTGACACCTCAATTTAAATTTGAGTCCACTGTACATTAAAGATGCAACTATTTTTTTTTAACGTTATTAGTACTGTCATGTGATAAATGTAATGTAAGAAAAACAGAAGTACAAATAAGATTCAGAGATAAAGTGTTTCCTTTAATCTATCATATGGTATGTGGGGAGAGATAATTAACTCTCCACAAATCCAATTTCAAAACATACATGCAAAATACAGCACCTTAAAAATTACCATAAATGACAAATAAGGATTTAATACCAACATTGTTTCGATATCTATACCTCAACATGTGTAATTCAATCATGAAATGCAATAGAAGCTCAAGTTTTATTAAACCACCCAGAAGCTATTTTTCTTCCATGTGTATTGGGACTTAACGCTCTAAACATGTATCCCCATGGAAATTGCTACTTGGGCGATGCTCATTAAGGGGGGGACTATGACTATCTATTTATATTTTTTCTAATCAACATTATGAAAGTTAGGTGATATTTTGTGGAAATGCATTTTTAAGTCACTTTAAGGCATATTCCATCACATATATAAGGTATCTCCGCCGAGGTATCCTCCTTGCTTCAATGTAAGACTCTTTGATACATAGATAGCCTTTATCTGTCATTAAAATAATTAATGCAAACTAATGGAAATATATGCCTAATTATTTATACATCCATCTAGGGTGATTTATTTGATATTTAATACATGCAAATTTTAATGTAAATATAATACAAAATAAATAATGATTGTTCTTTAATTATAGTTTATTATCTGTGTATGGTACATAAATTATACAATAAAAATGTAACTAAATTATTGTCACATATTATATTTAATAATTTCAGATATAGATATCTGACTAAATGAGAATAACTAAAAAACTAAATTTGGATTTAGCACAAAAATAGGTTTTTTTTTAAGCTTTTAAATAAAAAATTAAGATTTTTTTTTTTTCAAAATAATTTTAAATCCTTGTTTATTAGTATACACACATTTCTTCCCTAAATGCAAATGTTTGCTTACTTTAAATTCATAAATAATTAAACAAAACATGGACATAATGACCAGAAGTACTTAGGTGTTAAATATCTATAAAATATTTGCCTATCACAATCTTTATTGATGCACATCCCATCTTTTCTAACATATTACCTATTTTTTTGTGTATTTAAGACAAAACTCAAATGTCAATGATAGGTTGTATATATTTTTAGTATATTAGTCATTTATAGTTGCTTTTTGGAACTGAGTATAAATTAGTTGAGCACTTTTTTCCTTTTATTCATTTACTGCATACATTGAATATACAAGTCTGATGTAGAGTTAATAATTGTACAATGTAAAATAATATAGAACAGCATTAATTATAAACAAATGTCTGTAAAGTTATGTGTAATAGAATACAGATTCATAATAGTGTAATCGGGTTTCAGTTTTTGGAAAATGATTATTTTAAAATTGTAATAGGTTAAGGGTTATTAATTGCAAATAATGTTTAGCGTTCAACCAATGAAATTGATATAAATCAACCATAAACAACATGTCATTAAAAACTCAAGCAAATAAATGGAAATGCAAATGAAGAATATTGTTGTATTTAAAATTTGTTGTAGAAAATAATATGTAGCTGAGTACTGAAATATTTATAGAATAGAAAATGGTTATATTTTTCACGTAATGCTCAAATTATTCTGTCTTTTTTAACTGAATAAAGTCATGCATGTTGTATATACTGCATTTTAGCAATATATATATATTTTTTTAAATGCACACTAAAAAGTACATTTAATTAAGGTAAATATATTTCCTCAAGCCAAGTGGTTTATTCGTCAAGAGGAAACCTTGGAGGACCCTGTTGAACAACACTTTTAAATGCCCTGAACACAAAAAGCCCTTTTAACCAGAAGCTACTCTAAATTGCATTGTACTGTATTAACCAGGACTGTTACAATGATCTATTACATGTTTGTTAATTACATGTTAGTAATAAGTTACTGTACCCTGACAAATTGTTATGTGTGGGGGTTAACCATGTAACTACTTTACTATCTCACCCAGAATATTCTGTTATACACCATGGCATCGGATATGTGATGTGTGAGATCATTGTTACCATAATGTTAAATCATGAATCATACCGTATGTTGTTATTGCTCCATCTCACTGCTCAAGATTGTGCCCACTATTTGAACTAGTCTGAACATGTTTCCATTGAATCCCGTTCTATTGTTTTCCTCAAGAGGTAGCTACCAGCAAGTTGGCCACCAAAGTAGCAAATGGCTCAGCTTACACTCCAGAGTGGGAGAAGGTATGTTCTTCCCCTTTGGGACAGATTTCATCTGAGTAGTTCATGATAATTCAATCAGTGTACCTGTGTCTCTGATTGGTGTTTATACAGTTAGGCAGGAAAGTCAAACATGGTCACTCCCCTGTTCATTGTGTCATGAGCTGTTACCCATTGCTTTATTGTGCGTACAACCTGTGTGTTTCCTTTAATAAATCAGTTCTAGTTTGGACTTACATACATATTGTGTGAGTGTCATTCTTGGGCAAAGACTTCATGAGCTAAATCACTTTTTGGTACTGTGATACCACTACCTGGGTTCTATTTTAAAGGGACCTACATCTGCTCTCGCTGTTCCTGCTACTGCCATATCCTGATGCTGGTATACTGTAAGGTTCTAGGCTTAAAGGGACCTGCACCTGTTCCTTCTCCTGTGTTCCTGGTTTTCGGATTTGGTTTCTGACCAGGAGGAGCGACTGGGCACTGAGATTGCCAGAACCCTGACAATCTAGGAGTGTTCCTGTAAGCTGTAGACACAAAGGTTTTGGGGTGCACCTGGCCCCTGGTTCAGGACAGACAACATTGCAACTTATCTGAAAAATTGGAATGTAGATAACACACAGTTACAGTTGCAATGACCAATGATGCTAGCTGTACTTTTTCCAATTATTCCTTGACTGCTTTGGAGTATGTATAAGTAATTCTAATATTTCACCTTTCTTTTTGAACTAGGGACATTTGCAGGATAGATTTATGTTTAAGAACCATAAAGAGCTGTTCTAAAACTTTATAGAAACAATTATACTAAAACAATCAATAAACAAAGTTCCAATAGAGCTAAATTACTTGTTAATTTTGTATGTTGAAAAGCAATGTAAGGAATCAATAAAAGCTTGAAATAGTGGTTTGGCCAAGCCAAAGACACCAACCACTATCTGGCAAACTAAACTCCCTTCTCTGCTTCACTAACACTATCCCTTGACCTAACAACCTCATACTATAACAGTATATTAGCTACCAACCTTGAACAGGCCACACCTACTCTGATAGCAAGTCCCTCATGTATCTATGTACTCGCACTACCATCAACACAGAGGTAGAAGCACAAGAGAACAAATTGCCAATGTTCAATGAATAGTGAAAAAACATTTACTTCTGCTTCATGGACTATTGTAAAGCCTTTGACTATGTGTCTCACAACAAAATGTGGCAAGTTCTTAAAGAGATGGGAGTACCAGATAATCTCATGCGCCTCCTGTGGAATCTGTATGTGGACCAAGAGGCCACGGTCAGAATCAAACATAGGACAACAGACAGGTTCAAAATCGGAAAAGATGTGCGACAAGGTTGTATATTGTCACCTTATTTATTCAATTTATACACAGAGTACATCATTCCTAAGGCCGGACTGGATAAATCCAAACCCGGAATCAATATTGCTGGAAGAAATATTAACAACCTCAGATATGCTGATGATACTACTTTGATGGCTGGAAGTGACGAGGAACTAAAGGGCCTTTTGATGAGTAAAAGAAGAGAGTGCAAAAGTCGGCCTGCTTCTCAACGTTGAAAAGTTCCAGACAAAAAATGGGAAAGACGTTTAGTCAGTGACAGATTTTGTTTTGCTGGGATCCAAGGTCTGCAGCCATGAAATTAAAAGACACTTGCTTCTGGGGAGGAGAGCTATGGCAAGCTTGGACAAGCTAGTCAAAAGTAAAGATATTACACTATCAAAAGTTAGAAATATGGTATTTCCAGTAGAAACATTTGGATGTGAGAGCTGGACCTTAAAGAAGGCTGATAGCCATAGAATTGACACCTTTAAACTATAGTGTTGGAGAAAACTGCTTAGTGTCCCTTGAATTGCAAAAAGATCCAATAAATCAGTACTTCAGGAAATCGAGACAAACTGTTCACTGGAAGCTGTGATCATGAGCCTGAAGCTTAAATATTTTGGTCGTATCATGACAAGATAGGATTTCCTAGAGAATACTCTGATGCTGGGAAAGATTGAAAGTACATGAAGAAGGGGACAACAGAGAAGGATACGGATAGATTAGGTCATTGAAGACATGAACATGACCTTGATGGAGCTCAGAGGGGCAGTGACTGACAGATGTACCTGGCATGATGCAATCCATAGGGTCACAGACAGTTTGACATGTCTGAATGTCTAAACAACAACAATATAATATTTATTATTATTTTTTATTTTTTTTGTAAAAGGCTGGGATTGCTAATCAGATAGTGAGCAGGCACAAAGCGTGGCAGGTGTACAAGGGAAGATGGTAGAGCTGTAAAGCTCTGAGCACCCTGGTTCTGGCATCACTCTCTCACATAATGCAGTGCTGTTAGTGGACACAGAGGACCCTGCTCTCAAGGACTGGATCCAGCTAGTGTCCCAGTAGTATTTGAATTATCTGGATTGTTGTGTGGGATTTGGGAAGTCCTAATTCCAGGTCCCCTGGAGCTGTGAAGAGGAGCTGAAAGCATGTTGGGCCCAGTTAGACTGGAGCTCTCGGGCACATTTATTCTGGGACATGCCCACACACACACTGCTCTCGGACATCCGCCGTACATCACCTCCCCCACCAAGCCTGCAGTGCTGAGGGGCTGCAGACTGCACTGTTCCCCCCCGCCCCCCCACAGAGGAGGCCCCCTGCACCAGCGGTACCTCTGCCATTGCTCCTTGCAATTGAATGAACCTTAAGCAGTTTTCTCCACAATTCAAAGGTGTTAATTCTATGGAGCTCAGCCTTCTTTATGGTCTGGCTATGTTACTACGGGGAATACCATAGTTCTAACTATACATACCTTTGTTAATAGCTCTAATTGCTTGTCCAGACTTATCATAGCTTTCCTCCCCAGAGCCAAAAGTATTTTCATTTCAGGGCTGCAGTCACCATCTGCACCACCTTGGAACCCAGAAAAATAAAATCTGTTACTGCCTCCACTACTTCTATTGCCAGGAACAAGATAGTTTTATAATAGGAGCACTTTTTGCCATTGCCTTTTTGTTATCCAGGTGCAGACTGACCTTTTCCTATCCACTGGCCACTGTTGAGCTTTCCAAACTTATTGGCATAAGGCAAGCCACACTTTCACAGCATTATCATATCATGCAGCCTTGTTATCAGCAAGACTTCCTAGGGCCCACCTCACCTCACCCTCCAAGATGTCTGGCTCCAGCTTATTGGACAAACTATTAGGACTATCAATGTTGTTTAGATCCTACTTTTATAGATATTTGCCCCTCTTCTATATCTGATCTGCTTCTGTTAACTCTCTTCCATTTTTTTTTTCACGCCAACTTTGGCATGACAGATTCTCATGAGATCCCAGATTTTCTTGTGACTTTCCCATTTTGTTTTCTTATTCTCTATCTTTACATCCCTCGTTATAGAATGTCCCATTGTCTCTAGCTACAATAAAATGGAAATATGCATTCAAATTAACAAATATTTTCCTATCTCCATTACCTTTTACTTTAATTCTTTCCTGGGCTACTTTCAAAGCCTTATCAGACATGATGCCTTCTTAGTTTTCTTCCTTTCTGGGAAATTCTTTGTTGATGGCTTCTGGACAATGTTGTAAACGTCTGTCTAAAGTTCTTACATTCTTCTGTCTTCCATGTCTAGTGCCTTAAATGTATTCTTTACCTAATACTCCACTACATATTTGTAGGTGATATTATTTTTTTCATACTTTCTTGGTCTGATGACTTTCCCTCTTTTCCTCAATTTAGTTCTGAACTTTACAATAAGATGCTCATGGTCTGATCCACAGTCACCTCCAGGTCTTGTTCTTGTTGACTGTATAGAACTCCTCCATTATTATATACAAAATATACAGTCAATCTGATTAATATATTGTCCATGTGATGTCTATGTGTATAGTTGTCTTGGAGGCTTTTGGAAGAAGGTGTTTAGTATGACCATAGAATTATCTTGAATTCTACTAATCTCTGACCTACTTCATTTAGTACTCCAAGGCAAAAATAGCCAGATATCCCAGGTATCTTTTGTTTACTTACTTTAGTATTGCAATCTCCTATGATGAGAGTAACATATTTTCCTAATATTTTATATAGGAGGTGTTGAATATCCACACAGAATTGGACAACATCACCCTCTACAGCATATACTTTAATTACTGTAATGTTAAATAGCCTGCCTTGTATTCAAATTAAAATCATTTTGTCATTTATTGTGTTGTAAATGAGTGCTGTTTTTGCTACCCTTTGATTAATTATGAGAGCTACTCCATTTCTTCATTTCTTCTGGTTGTTGTCTGATATTCAATATCCCATTCCAGTTAATTTAAGTTCACTAATTCCTAGGACACTAATGCTTAATCCTGTCATCTCATGTTTGACCCCTTCCTGGTGGCTTTGCTTCATAGATGTAACATTCCTGGTTCCTATGCTAAATTGTTCTTTTCAGCAGTGGACTTTCTTTTCCCTTCCAGACACATCTGCATCAGAGCGTCCTCCCGACTTTGACCCAACTACTTCATTAGATCTGGTACTACTCGTAGTCGCCCTCTGCATTTCCCAATAATGTGGTAAACTTTCTGACCTGAGGGCCTCATCTTCCAGTGCCATATTGTAATGACTCTGGTTGTTCAGCCACAAACTCAAAACGCTCAACATCTTCCTTACTGTGGAGAACTAAGTCATCACGACCAGCCGGTAGGTTGCTTGCCTGGAAGGGATACTGGATAAAAAATAACTAATAGTACATAACTGTTCCTCTTGAGGTAAGGAGAACTTGAGATTAAAATATATTTTAAATATATACCTACAACAGGGTTAAATTGCAAAATGTTTGCAAATGTTAGTTTCTTTTTTGCTTATGTACAGTATTTAGAGTTCAAGATTCTGACTGTTGAAGGTTTAGTATTCAAGTCATTCTCTCCACTAAACAAGACAAATTATTTTATTGATTTCTAGGTCCATAATGTGATAGTTTAATTGAGTCAGCATTGCAGTGGCATCTCCAAATTTACCAATTATAATCAAGCTTGTGGGTTAAAATTATTAAACCTAATTAACCCCAGAGCTTAATTGTTCCAAACAGTCCTGAAATTTGAAATACACTGACAAATTAATCACAAAAAAAATAATCTTTCCTATATCAACTCTTAATCTAATGACAATCAGATATGAGAATTGTGGCTCTTGGAAAGAAAAAAAACATAAAATTAATTTTCAGGATGTATTACTGCAATCATAACTTTGCTTAAGTCCTAAAAAATAACATTAAAGCATTCTCATAGCCGTAGGATTAGATTTATGCATGCCTTTTCATCCACGTTCTGCCAGTTAGTAGAAAGGAAATTGCATTGATTCACTAATCACTTTGAGAACTGAAATGAACTGAGACATTCCCCACCGCCTATCAAAATGAAATAGTGTTGCCTCTCAATGCAATGTAACAAGAATGCATGTCAAAATGTGTTAAAACTTCAGGGGGTACAGAGTCAAATGGGAGTATCCAACTGGGCATGAATTCTAGCAAGGCTGAGAAACAATAGAAGTATTCCCTTAACTGTTTAAAATAGAAGGAACAATTTATAAATGCAACATATAGATCGATATATAGTTATATAGATATATATATATATATATATATATATATAGATAGATAGATAGATAGATAGATAGATAGATAGATAGATAGATAGATAGATAGATAAAAAATGCGACTGTTGAATTAAAAAAAAATTCAGATGGTGTCTTAATAGTTTTCTTTAGATGTAAATGTGCTTTATCGTGATGAAGCATCACATTTAAACAGCAAGTTCAATGACTAGTATATATTTTAGTTATTTTTATTTGCATTTGTATAGTATTACATTTGCAAAGTTATAAACGCATAGTAATGAGGTGGATAAAGCAGAAAAGTTTGAAAGGAAAGAGTATAAAGGGAAATTTAGGTTCGTTTTAATAGGCCAGGCACTGGTTTCATATAAAAGGAGTGTCAAGTCGTACTTAAGGGTCAATGTTCAGGCATAATTGAAAGCTGATTAGGTCTATGTCCTAGCTGTGGAAAAGATGAACCTTCCTGGGGATGCATAGGAGGAGCAGATTCATGGATGGTTTAGTGAATAATGGGAATAGGTTATAGTGAAGGAAGGCAAGGCATGAATAATACAGGATAGGGATGAGGACTATGAGGCTTTCAATGGATTTGAACCTTAGAGAGTGAAACTGAACCTAGGAGCCCATTAGTTTGCCAAAGTAAAATGGAGCACTGCCAATTAGGAATTTACAGACAAGGTGCCTCATTCAACTGCAGGCCTGTAACTCGCTCGCAGACAGCCGCATGTCTGCGATCGAGTTGCGTGCTTCCATTGATCTCCGTTTGCGAGGCTATTCAATTTCTCCAGGTCGCGAGTTGCGATCCTAAAGCCAGTTCCGTAAACCATGCACTGGTTCGGAGCAGTTGTGGGCTGGAACCTCACTGAGCCCGTAACCACCCCACCCAATGGCCAAATTGGCCATTAGAAAATGAGACTGTCATAAATACGGCAGTAAATCATGGTGGTTATGTGTCAATCAATTAGGTTCGGGGGTCCGATATGTGATCGGACTTGCACAACTTGTGAAAATGAAGAACTATGAAAATGAATGCCAATACTGTACTAGTCCATATGGGTGGCCTGCAATTTTAGCCCTGCAAAAGTGACACATCAAAGGCTTCTGGATGGTGTAAGTTATTAGTTGTACTGCCAACATTTTTTCAAGCTCGTAACTCGTAACCCAATCCGAGCACGCAAAAAGACGCCAATTGAATAGCAAATTTGACTGGGACTTCCACTTGCGAGCTCGGATCTGAAAATCGCAGCAATTGAATGAGGCTCAAGGTTATCAACATAGTATAGGAGAAGGAGAGGTATGAGGCACATTGAAAATTATATGGGTGGAGGCAATTGTTGAGGTGAGAAACCAAGATACAAAGGTAAATTGTAGGGATTGAAACAGAAATGTGTTTGTGAAAAACAAGAATTGGGGTTAGGCATGGTCTTTTGTCAATGTATGTATTTTCATTAAATATACAATACTATTTCTAGAGGTTATTTATTCTGATTAAATCATAAAATGTGAAAAATAGTAATGCACATTTTTTTTTAGTGCTAAAAAGGTGACACCAATGTTGGAGAGTGTTTTTCTCTTTATTTATTGCAAAAATGTATAAATGTTTCACCTTATTGATTTTCTGTGACAATGTTAAATAGTGACATGTAGTGGCATCCTATGTCTTGTTTTTATGGTATTGCTGCAATGACAAACTCTTTTATTATTGCACATGTACAACACTTCATAAACCCTCCAGTGCAGTAATTACACAGGGAACTCTCACCATTGGAATCATCTCTCTCTAAATGATAACACAACCTTTTTTCCTCTGTAATTGAAGAAACTGACTGAACTGACCCTAAACTGTTATTGTTTTTATTTAAAAAATCAATACTTTTTATTGACTTTTAAGAGACTAGAGTAGTTGTGTCAGAACTGATATTAAATGTAATACTGTAAGTAGAATTTCAGCAATTATTATGATACAATAATCTGTTTATGGTAAGAATTATGAAAGGTTTAATTAAGTGGGCAAATTAATGACTGAATAAACGTGAATAAGTCAAATTAATGCATTTTTTTCAATATATAAATATTATGAAAGTGCTTCCGTCAAATACCAGAAAATGTTTAATAGTGGATATAGAAAGGGCACTGGTCTAAACAGACATAAAATATTCAAAAATGTAAATAAGATTATTTTAAACATGGGGGGAGAAGAGCTGAGATATCATGAGAACTGCTGGTTTTCCTTGTTGGAAACAACAGAGAAAAATAACATGAAATGCCCATGAGATGCTTAGTAAATTCAGTTTCCTAAAATGCAATACTGTATGTTATCTTAAAGGCATATCTAAGTGAGCTGGATTATGAGTGCATCTGATAAAGGAGAATCAGTAGTGTTAGCAAACATTATTTTTTTGCATGAAAAAATACCAAAATAAATATTTAAACACTTACCTTTAAGTTAGCAAAATATCTTTTATTTTCTGACATTTAAAAAACAGGGTTAATTCCCTTTCCAAATTCAGGCTAAACAAGCATTCTTTTAAAAAATAGTTTTAGCAAATCAGGAGGAAGCAGAGGCTGAAACATTTTGGGTTGCTGTTTGTGTTGTAAAGCAGCCTGGGAAATGTAGTCAGATTCATATGAAAATAAAAAAAGGACTTTTTTAACATGTGCCAATCTCTGAAGCACATTTACAGTAGATTATACCTGCAGTTGTCTGTTCCCTGTATCACTGCTGCTGGTGTTTTGATTTCCCAAAAGGAGACAGACAGAGAGAAATAAGCTGTGACCCCCAGCAACCATGTGACTGGCAGTACCTCCTCTGGAAATCACAACCTGTACCCAGACCTGTACCTACTCTTATGTAAGCTTCCTAAGTATGTGCACATCCACATAGCAGTATCTAGCATATAAATATGTAAGTACATTCAACTTTTCAATATAATACATATTTTTCTACTACTACCAGTGGCTGTTTTTTAGGAAACACTTGAAACCCAGGAAACTTCTATATACCTTTAAGGTGATGACTTAAACCGCCAATTACTAAAAAGGACATGCTACCTTAATTTCAAAAAATCTGTTTTCAGTGCAATTTTTAGTAGTGTCTGAAATTTACACACCACCATTCTGTTAACTTAATCAGAGTAAGTTATAAAAAAAATACTATTAATATTAATAAAGAAATATACTATTAAATAACATACTCAATTACATTAACACAAGAATAATAACTTACAAAATAAATATAATTTAGTTTTTTTCATGCTGAAACATATTTAAATTGATATTCTTAACAATACACCATTTCTACATGTTAGAAATATGGTTTACATAATTATATTCATACTTCTATTCCAAAAGCTAAGCATTTTTTTCACATGTAAAAATACCCTCAGAGAAGCGGCGACTCACCGCTAATGTGAGCTAGGGGATGATCTGGACATTATGCTTATTTTTGCCTTGACAAGGGCTATGTATCATATGAGAACATTTTTATTGATGGATTTCAAGTTAAACTAACACCAGCTATGCAATCAATCTATGTAGTATCTTAAGTTGTAAATTTATGAGCTAAGTCAATGGAACAATGTCACTATAAAAAAATACTTCAAGAAATTGAAATGCTGATATGACCAGGCTATTTATGGAAAGAAAGTTGATGATAAAGCATAATATAGGTTTGCTTATATAAGTTTGTGCTAGATTTGTTAGTTTGATATATATATATATATATATATATATATATATATATATATATATATATATATTTATTTATATATATATATATGGTCCCTAACATTTAAGCAACACAATAAATAAATTGCCATGACAAAAAATCTATTTTGTATCTCTCATTTTCATTTAATTAATTTGTATATTTCAAGGACAGAAAATGTAGATTTTTTTTCAATAATTCTCTTGATATTGGTATATTTATAGTTTGCTTTGCTGTACTGCATGACAGAGAACTACTGTTCACATAATGCTCTGTTATTACATTTCTGTTATTATTTATTTTTGAATTTGTTTTTGTTTAGTAGTTCAGTCATGTCAGACTCTCCGTGACCCTATGGACATCAGAAAGCCAGGCACATCTCTCAGCTACTGCCTTTCTGAGCTCCACCAAACACATGTTCATTGGTTCAGTGACTGCATCTATGCATCTACCCATTTCCGCCTCTGTCATGCACTTCTTTGTGTGCCTTCACTCTTCCCCAGCATTACAGTCTTCTCTAGGAAAGACTGCCTTCTAATGACATGTCCAAAATATTTAAGCTGTAAACTCATCCCTTCCAGTGAAAAGCTTGGCTTGATTTGCTGTACTATGGATTCATTGGATCTTCTTGCAATCCAAGGGAATCTAAGCACTTTTATCCAACACCACAATTCAAAGGAGTTAATTCTCCTGCTCTCAGCTAACTTTATGGTCCAGTTCTCACATCTATATGCTACTATGGGGAATACCATTGTTCTAACTGCGGACCTTTGTTATTAGTGAAATATCTTTACTTTTTAATAGCTTATCCAGACTTACTATAGCTTACCTCCCCAGAAGTAAATTTATTTTAATTTCATGGCTGAAGTCACAATCTGAAGAGCTGGAAAAATAAAATCTGACACTGCATAAACTTCTTCCCCATTTCTTTGCCATCTTTTTAACACTGAGCAGTAGGGGCTAGCTTCTTTCATAATCATCATCAATAAGCCCATTAGTTCCTACTTATTTTTTGCCATCAGTGTAGTATCATCCACGTTTCAGAGGTTGTTAATATTTCTTTCAGAAATATTAATTCTAGCATTACGTTCTTCCAGGCCAACCTTGTCACACTCCTTTCCCAATCTTGAACCATTTAGTTGTTCCATGTTCATTTCTGACTGTGGCTTCTTGCTCCACTTATAGACTCCACAGGAGGTGGATGAGATAGTACCCCCATATCTTTAAGAACTGTTCACATTCTGTTGTGATCAAAAAAAATCTGTGAATTTAGCATAGTCCATGAAGCAGAAGTAAATGTGTTTCTGGAACTCTCTTGCTTTCTCTATTATCAAATGGATGTTTGCAATTTGATCTCTTGTGCTTCTGCATAACCTGGCTTGCACACTTTGGCACTGCATTTTTTGGATTGGGATATAGACTGACTTTTTCCAGTCTACTGGCTATTGATGACATTTCCAAATTTGTTGGCATAATGCAAGCCGCAACTCACAGCGTCATATTGTAGGATTTTGAAAAGTTCAGCTGAGACTCCATCAAAGCCTCCTGGAACCCATCTTACTTCAGTCTCCAAGACGTCTGGCTCCAGTTCAGTGGACAAACTATTAAGATTATCAATGCTGTTAAGGTCCTTCATGTATAAATCCTCAGGGTATTCCTGCCGCCACAGCTTCTTTATGTTATCTGCTTCTAGTAAAGCCCTACCGTATTTGTGTTTGAGCATGCCCTCATTGGCCAATCTCCTTGAAGAGATCTATTGACTTTCCCATTCTGTTATCTTCTTATATCTCTTTACATTGCTCATTATAGAATGTTTCTTGTATCTGCTAGCTGAAGCTAAACAAAACTTATCCTATCTCTTATGTACCTGGCTTGCTGCGATCCATAGGTTCACAGAGAGTCGGACACAACTGAACAACGACACAACAGCAAAAATGTGTGTATATATAGAGAGATATTGATATATAGACTCATGTATAATGTTAGTTAAACATGTTAAAGAGCAGCTTAATGTTTTCACAAAACACAAAAAATACACACACTTGTAAATATATATTTATAAAAAAGAAAAACACATAACATGCCCCAGTGCCCTGTTTTTTGAGTGGTGCTCTGCATGAGTCAGAAAATGTTAAATGGAGAGTATGGCCAACACATATAAATATATGAATGTGAAGTAATTCATAATAAAATGTGTCAGTGCTTCTATTTCCTTCATGGACGAGCCAAGCCTGGGTTAGTGGCAGTGATTAAAAGTGACAGAAATGAAGGGTATAAAATATATTTAAAAATGTATTCATGTATGAAATTCTATTAAAATAAGTGAATGAGTAAAATTTCATGTTTTTAATGTTGTAGCAGTCCATTTGTTTGAAAGGGTGGTTGTCCATTTGCTCTAATGCACCAGCCGCCCGGTATTCTTCCATCTATTCTGCTGGTTAAAGGGACTCACCCCAAAATTTGTTTTTAGGTTATTCTAAAGAGCATGAAAAACTGGTATACATTGTATTACACATTTGTTTCTAAAACAAATAATTACTGAGAAATTAAGTGTTATTGTAGTGCATGTGTATGCAAATTAGCAGCTGACAAATACTAAATAGCTGTTTTTTTGTGTGCGAATTAGAATGAGTCTGCTTGTCTTTCTCTACGATAGACAAAACAATGACCTCCAATATTGTCATTGAGTTAGATCCCCTCTTTAATCAAGTACTCTGAAACACAAATTAGCATAATGAGTCCCAAAAAGAATGCTGTATCCTTCAGGAATGATTTGTTCAAGATAAAAAAAAAGGCTAATTCAATATATTGCTAATCTTTATAAGCCTATTATATGAAACTAGGTTCCTGTTGGGATGGTGCAGTCTTTAATACACAAGGTTGTTAGCAGAACAAAGAGGGTGCGTGGGGGAGTTTTTAGAGATGAGAGCAGAGATGCAATGGGGCTTTGTAATTTAGGGTCATGATTTAAAATGTTATTCTAAGGGTTATGGGAAGGCAGTGGAGTGATTGACAGTGAGGTGTAGCAGATACTAAACATTGAGTATGGTAGATGAGCCTAACGGAGGAGTTCATTATAGATTGGAGCGGAGACGGACAGGTGATGGAGAGGCTGGCAAGGAGCGAGTTGCAGAAGGAAGTTGAGGTGGGATATCATAAGAGAATGTATTACAATTGTAATTGTGACTTGTGTAAGGTAGTGATGGATTTTGGAGATGTTTTTCAGATGGAAGAGATTGTATATGAGGAATGTAGTCGAGGGCAGGGTCCAATAGAACCCCAAGACAGCGGGCTGTGAGGTGGGGGTAATGATGGCATTGTCAACAGTGAGAGATATCTGAGAGAGCAGGGTCCAATAGAACCCCAAGACAGCGGGGCTTTGAGGTGGGGGTAATGATGGCATTGTCGACAGTGAGAGATATCTGAGGAATGGAAACTGTAGTAGAGGGTGGGAAGATTTGGAGCTCAGTCTTTGACAGGTTGAGTTTAAATTGATAGGCAGACATCCAAGAGGAAATACTTGAGAGGCAGTTGGACACTTGTGCTAGAAGAGAGGGCGAAAGATCGGGTGCAGAGAGGTAGATTTGGGTGTCGTCTGCGTAGGAATGGTACTGAAATCCAAAGGATTTTATTAGGGTGCTAAGCATGTTTAGATGGAGAAGAGGAGGGTGACATAGACAGAACCTTGGGGTACGCCAACAGACAGAGGGTGAGGTGAAGTGGTGTCAGAGAAGGAGACACTAAATGTTTGATCATGTAGGTAAGATGAGAACCAAGAGAGAGCAGTGTCACAGATGCCAAAGGAGTGGAGAATGTGGATTAGTAAGTGGTGATCAACTGTGTCCAAGGCAGTAGAGAGATCCAGAAGAATTAGAATAGAGAAGTGACCCTTTGACTTGGTGGTGAGCAGGTCATTAGTGGCTTTAGTGAGAGCAGTCTCCGTGGAGTGTTAGGGCCAGAAGCCAGATTGGAAGGTGTCAAGAAGAGAATTGGAAGAAATTAATTGGATAAGGCGGTTGTAGACAAGTTGCTCAAGCAGTTTTGAAGCCAGGGGAAGTAGAGAGATAGGGTGATAGTTACTAGCAAAAGCTGGATCAAATAAGGGTTTCTTAGGAATGGGTGAAATTATGGCATTTTTTAAAGTGTTAGGAAACTTGCCAGTGTTTATGGGATGGTTGAAAAGATGTGTGAAAGCTGGAATGAGTGTAGCAGAGAGTGGAGGGATTGTGATGGAATAGGATCCAGAAGCAGGTAGTAAGACGGGAGCTTGAAAGTAGACTGGAGACTTCATCCGCTGTTATAGGATCAAAATAGGTCATAGTGGCTATTGGATTGGGTAACGGTGAAGGCTGGGTGTTGTCAGTTAGTTCAGTTAGTGGAGAGGAGGGAGTGTGTGAGTCATGGTGAGTGGATAATTCATTGCGAATGTCTTCAATTTTATTCTTTTAAAATGGTTGGCAAGCTCTTCAGCTGTGACAGGGAGGGGTGGGAAGTGGTGGTGGGTGGAAGAGCTGAGGGTTGAATGTGTTGTTGAAGGACAGAGATGTTATTAATTAAGTGAAATAGTGTTGTTTGGCATGGTTGAGTGCACAGGAGTAGTAGCGCAAAATAAACGTTTCGTGGAGAAAGTGCATAACCGTTTAGCACTGCAGAGCACCTGTGGATGTATTGTGTTTGTGTAGTGTGCTGAGATTGTGGTTGAGAGCGAGGGGGTGCATGAGTGCGGTTGTGGGGGCAAGAATGTTGAGGATGGATGTGAGAGTCGAGGTGTACTGTAAGGTGGCAGGGCAGCTGAGGTCAGAGAGGGGGCTGAGAAGGAAATGTAGGACAGCGTAAAGGTGTTGTTGACCAAGCACTTGCAGGTTTCTCTGGGTAATGGTATCCGGCCTAGAAGAAGAGCCGTGAGAGAAGTGTATGGTGAGTTTTCAGGTTAGGAGGTAGTGGTCTGTTAGAGAGAGTGGGCAGATGACAGGTTTGGAGGTTGCACAGAGATTATTTAAAAAATTAGGCCAAGGGAGTGACCAACACTATGAGTTGGGGAATTTGTTCGCTGTGAGAGGCAGAGGGAAGAGATGAGTGAAAGAAGTTTGGTGGCTGCCAGGTGGGAGTGTCAATGACAATGTTGAAATTGCCAAGGACGAGTAAAGGAAATTTGGAGGAGAGAAAATGAGGCAACCAGGTGGCGAAATAATTGAGAAATTGTGTATATAATACAACAGTTGTGAAGCAGCCCAGCTTCTGCCCAATTCTTGTGTTCTAGATCAAACATACTAACAATTTTTCTTTTTCTATTTAGTTTCCTTTTTTGTGAAACATAAATGCTATTAGGCATTGCATTCTGCTACCTGAGATCCCTCATGCAAAAATGTGTTATACACTATTCACAAAATCTAAGAACATAATAAAAGATGCACATTGTTTAGAAAATTTGCCTTCTGCATGAAACTACTTGATGTTTTGTCATGTTCACATTAATCACACATGTGTTATATTAATTCAGCTTATCAGACTCTAGGCTACATTGATTGCAATTGTGCCCTGTAGTATGCATTTATCATAAATGACAACATGCCATGGGGTTCTATTTGTGCTTTCTGCTGACTATATCAATAATTATTTATTGTACAGCAGTCCAAAGTTTTATTTCTTTATTTTTTTGTTCTCACTATCTTTTTCAAACTTTAGTCATATAGATATTGCTTAGTATTTATCATTCCACATGATAATTTTTTATGAAGATGTATTTTATTTTTAAACAATTAAAGGTAATGTGTCACTTACAACAGGTATACATATCATGGTTACTAGTGGTCTATCAGCCCTATTAAATTCCCTCAAAGTGTAAAACCGTAGCCCGTAATGTAGCCCGAAAGACTTAAGGCTATTAAATTGGCCCCGTAAAGCAACGTGCTAACGTCTTGCGGGCTAAGGGCGAAAAAACCCTACGTAAGTGTCGAAATTTGAACTCCCCGGCCGCAAATCCTTTGTTCTGTCAAGCCCGCAACTGTTATGTTCGAAAACCGATATTAAATCGCTACAAATACACTGGCGTTCAACCCAGTAACCGGCAAATGGAGCCAAAAATCCAAATGGTACTAGAGAGGACCCACAAGGGGGTTAAAGCCCTATGCGTAGCATTGTAAATGCAAATATCAACACACTACTGTACTCATAATAAAGGGTAAAGTGGTATTAAAATTAATAGCACAACATTCTCAAGCTCTCAAATCTGCAATATAAAATACTGTACTTTATTTTCTGTTTAATTTCTGTGTTATATTAATCCCTGCAATCATTGTCTTAATACATATAATGGATCTCGCATGGACTTGAATATCATATTTACTGATTTATCAATATAGCATTATTTCTGGAATGCAGGTCCCATCGAAACCGGTAATTAAAAATTGTAAGGCTTTGAAATCTAACCTTCATTTTTCAGTGACATAATGATGACGATCTCTTTTACTGTTGGCTCCGTCTAAACCCGTAACTATGGGTTTGACTAATTGATCATGTTCACGGCCGCACATGCAACGTGCACAAGAATGGTTTATGTGCTTGCGTCTACGGCCCGTACCTCACGGCATGGTTCAATTTAATAGCTCTGTAACACAGCCAAATTTCAAGCCCACAGCCTTTGCAGGCGTGACAATGCCGCTACGGGCTTCACATTTAATAGGGCTGTAAGTTGATGCTTTGGATCTGTTATACATCCTTTATGGAGCTATTCTGGTAATGAAAGCAGTTCTTATCAAGATTTAAGTTTGGGTAGCTTTTTATAAAACTCCCTTGTATAAATTGCAAGTGTACTTTGCCAGCCTTTGTGGAAGGTATCCCGGATTAACTACTATCTACTTTTCTTAAACACAAATATTGTTAATGTATGCACATGCCAATGGTAAAGTAAATAAGTATCTACTGCAAAAGGAACTGATACCAAAAATTGTACCATTTTAGAAATGCTACCATGTACAAGTGCCTTTATAGATTCATATATCAGCATAGCATATTACTTTATGAAAACATGTATTTCTAAAAAATAATTGTTAAAGGATCACTGCAAAGGTAAACCACACAAAAGTTGGTTTTCTATGAAAATTTAGTTGTAATAACCTGATTTATTTGTTATTTATTACAGTTCATGAGTCTTTCTAAGTTTTTGCTACCTTAAAGAAAAATACAAATCCATTTTTCTGTCAACCCTATATTATCAGGAGATTTGCTCAGGCTTCAGAATAATACATAAAATTAGCAGTAATTCAGGGTTTATGGAAGACAATTTGCTTTTCCCTACCAAATGTTAGTAGATTGACAGAATAGATTGCACAAATTGTTAAAGGTTTAAGGACAGAAAGAAGAAAGGGCTATCAGGATCAGAACTGAATAAGGATCAGAACAGAATAAGCAAACAATGACAAGCAATACAAGATACACAGGTTCATATAGTCTTCACGCAAAACCAGTCTTGTGTCACACAAAGCCAACTTGGTCCAATGAGGCCAAAAGTCCAGAATTTCTTGATCTCTCTGCTTGTGCGTTCTCTGTGATTCAGCACACATGGGTTAGTCAGTTCATTCATTCTGCGTCACCTGAGCTCAGCTAGAAATATATAAAAAATGTGGATGGCTGGCAGCCCTTATGCCTAAAGTGGCAATTGATGAACAATGTGATCTGCATTCATCTCATCTTTTAATTTCCTTTCCTCGCTATTTATAAAGTATGATAGAAATTATGGGACTTCAGATGCCTTTTAAGTAGTGTACATGTTTTCTAAAATTGAACAAACAAGAAAATCTCACATTTAATGCAATTTGTGAGTCCTTAATGTCATGATCAGCAGTGAAAATGCTACAGCAGACATAATGTACTGGAACATTAAATGAACAAATATTTTACTGCAGATAATACTCATTGTGTATGATATAATCGAGTAGTAATTGCTACATATTTCTTCATTGAGGAGTTTGTTCCACTATCTAGAATGTCAAGAGTGAAACTCACATTCATTAATCATTCTTGCAAACTGGACTACCCCATGAGTGACATTTTAATGTTAAAACTATATTATATTTGATATGGAATGAAAGCTAATTAAGAAAGGCTTCCTGTAAGCTATTTAAGTCTTACCTCCCAATGGAATAATGAAACATTTAGGAAAATAATGAATTACTTCTCACTGCTCAGTCTTTACTGCTAGTTTTTAAACCAGTAATATATTCTGTTCTGGGTAAAATAACATATCCCAGAGGAACAATTCCTCTACCCCAAATTAGATTGGTTTTTACATACACAATTATTAACCATGAAAATGAAAGTTATTGGACTGTGTGCCCGCTAGGAATAGTTTGATGCAGAATGGCGTTATGAAAGATATTCAGATTTATAGCGCACCTGCATTGTAGTGTGCACAACGTAATACTGTTCAGCTGTGGCTCATTTAAGTTGTAGACCATTCATTCCATAATTATATTATTGGGTGCAAGACAAGTGTTTTTAAATAAATATTCTGCTCATGGCCATTATCAATGTCATCTGATGACAGAGACACTTCAATGCCCATTAATCTGCTTAAATGTAATCAAAACTTAATTATTTAGTTGCATCATTGAATACAATGTTACTTAATAATATGTTTTAAAGAATAATAAAATGAAAACAAAAACCTTAATAGCAGTTAAAGGAACACATAACTTCAAAAACTATTAAAGGACCACTGTAACATCCTAGCAGGCGATTGTTGTTTTCATTATGCATTGGTCATTAATAACGTTCATATTCGTTAATTTAACAAAGCAATATTGAAAAGCTTACTTTAAGAGATCAGACTCAGCTGCTATTGGTCTCCGACCACTTTTACGGTCAATCAGGATAGGTGGTTTTATGTTGGATTTTCAAGCACAAGGGGTTAGGGCAGACTGTGGCTGTAGGACCACTGGCAGCTGGATCAAGGCCGGTGCCTGATAGCATTTGGGATGTTCAGGGATGTGCAGCACAGAATTGGGCATGAGACAAACAATGCATTCAGGAAACCAAACACAAAGTCAAGGAGAAGAGAGAGTAGAATAATCAAAGTCCAAGCTAATTGGGGGATCAGAAAAACCAAGCTACAGCACTGCACAGTAGGGGCCTCAAAAAATTTACCCCACCTCCTCCAATATCAGCTGCTCACATCAGAGCTATCCCTGTGACTACTTCTAAATCTTGGTCACAGGTGGTCTCTGCTAGCCCCAGCAATGTCAATACTGGGGCTGATGGGCAGGTAACCACGAGGCATGGGGTTACTTGTCAGGGACCCATAGTATAGAGATCTGTCTGCAGGCTGCATCAAAACTTGAGAGCCCTTCTAATTTAGTAGCAGCCAACCATATGTATGGAAAAGCATTAATGTTTACATGCAGACTGGCTGCAGCCCACACTTTAATACAGGAATGCATCACAGTCGGGGATCTCTATGCACCAGTTAAACCCCTGGAAGGGCTGGGCACAAGGGTAGTTCTATCAAATGTGCCCCCTTCCTACCAGTCTTCCTTCTTGGTCCCCACCTGCAAGCCCTAGGGGAAATAAAGTCACCATTACTAAAATACTCCTAGGGTGCAGAGAGAGGGCACTAAGACATGCCCTCTTTTTTAAAAAGGCAGGTGCCGCTGTGCCGGCCTAGAGGCAATGAAGATATAAAGGGGTCTTTTGGGATTCCATATGAGGCAGTGCTTTACAGAATATTTTATATCACTAAGAGATACAGTGCTTCCTATGCTAACAGGTGGGGCACGCTCACAGGAGCTGTCCTAAGGCATTTAATAAACATTCTACATCAGCTGTAGTACCTGGCATCTCTCGCAGTACAGCACCCAATCCCATTGAGCTCAACACAGCAGGGTCTCAAAGGTCACAGCCCCCCAAAGAGCTCAGGCAGGGAGGCCCTTCCACAACCCACCACCGTGACCTCCAGGCCTCCTTCTTTCCTATAAAAGTAATCCATGCCTGCATCTCACCCAAGACTGCTGACACAGGGAAGAAGAGGAAGAATGCCACCAACCCTCCAATAGCTGTTTCCCCAGCAGCCCATCTGGCCTTCAACATAAACACATCAGCTAGTGTGGGGGAGCTGGGTAAGCAGATGGATAAAAAAACCTGCTGGTGTAGCAGCTAGTAACAGCTCATCTTCCAGTGTGACGCCCCTAGGAAGAGGAGCAAAAAAACAACATTGAGGTGACTGAGGATTGGAAGATTCTCCACATTGGAACACTTGCCTCCAAAAGCAAAAAGAGGAGTGAGACCTCTCCTCTCATCAGGTGTCATTGTCTGGCCCAGCAATCAGGCTCATGCACACACCTCTCCTCACAGACATTAAGGGGGATAATATGGATAAGGGTCTGGAGGAAAATCAAGAGGGTATCTCCAGTCAGGGGCAGATAATAAACATTAGGCTTTGCCTCTGACTAGGTGGTCGTGTCACTGAGGTGTTGAACTTCTGACACACCAGCCAGTCTTTCACTCTAGTACCATTCTCCAGTGACAGTACTGATGCTTTGACAAATACCGGGCTGCGTAACTGTTGGAGGGGGGAAATATAGGCTTGATCTCTACTTAGGGTTCTACTGTACCCCATGCTGTTTTTCATTGCTCACATACAGTCACTAACTAAATCTTTTCTTCTTCATCTAAAAAACATCTCCAGAATTTGTCACTTTCTTACACAAGACACAACTAAAATCCTTATACACTCTCTCATCATCTCTTGACTGGACTACTGCAACTCAATTCTTGCTGGCCTACCCATCACCCAACTATCTCCACTTCAATCCATTATGAATGCCTCTGCTAGGCTCATCTTCCGTACACAACGTTCAGTGTCGGCATCACCGCTCTGTCAATCTCTCCACTGGCTTCCCATAGCCTACAGAATAACATTTAAAATCATGACCCTAACTTTCAAAGCCCTCAACAATAGCGCACCCCAATACATTTCTGGTCTCATCTTCTTTCCACAACTCTTGTCACCTCCTCCCACTCTCACCTTCAGGACTTTTCTCGTGCTGCCCCTATTCTCTGGAACTCCTTGCCTCGCTCCACCAGATTATCCTCCTGCCTCAAAATATTAAAAACCTCTCTAAAAACACATCTCTTTAAAGAAGCGTATCACCTTCCACCCCAACACACTCTCACCTCTCTCTCCCTCCTTTTCCGCACACAATACCTTTAGGTTGTAAGTCTGTGAGTTTTAATCCCACGAGGTGCTTTGCGGAAAGCACTACAGACACTATGAATTTGAGGTTCAAAGACAGGGCTCTCCTTGCCTTGCTATGTTTTAATTTGTATGTATCTTTGTTTTGAACTTATCTTATGTACAGCTCTACAGGAATATGTTGGCGCCTTATAAATAAACGATAATAATAATAATAATCTCCATTCAGGACACTGTAGATAATACGTTGAGGGGGATGTGTCACCAGGGGAGGTGGATATGCAGGAGGGTGATAACTAGGCTCACTTATTAGGTCCATGGGGAAGCGTGCTAGTGCCAAACCTCCTCAGACTTCCAGCAAACTAAACATTGGTGAGCTGATAACTTTCCAGGAGCTCTCTGAAACCCTCCATCTTATGTCCTGTGAGAAATCTCCAGGACTGGATAGGCTAACTGTAGAGTTTTTCCAATTCTTCTGGGAGAATCTAGTACCTGATTTCCATCTGGGTTTTAGGGAAGACCTAGAGACTGGAGGGATGCCCTATCATGTCGCAGGGCAGTTGTTGCCCTGCTGCCCCAAAAAAGGGGATCTCTGCACAGACTATAAGATCATAGCTAAAGTCATGCTCCGGCTATAGTATGTGCTGGCTGAATTGGCTCATCCTGACCAGTTCTATCCAATACCAGGGCGTACTATATATGATAGCTTATTTCTGGTCCAGGATCCCCTGCATTTTGCCCGCAGGATGGGTCTTTCACTCACTTTCCTCTCCCTAGATCAAGAGAAGGCATTTGACAGGGTTTTGGCCCACCATTTGTGGGCTAAATAAAAATGCTGAATCCAGAATGTTTACTTAACGTCAATTGATCCCTAACAGCATCTTTGGTATTTGGACAAAGAGTACATCAAGGATGTCCCTTGTCTGACATCTGTATGCACTGGCCATTGAGCCTTTCCTTTGTCTTTTGAGGAGAAGTCTCACAGGGCTATTGTTGAAGGTGCCAAACATTTGGATTGTCCTTTTAGCCTATGCTCATGATGTGCCCCTAGTGGCACATTTTGAGCTGGCAAGATAGTGCTAGGTGGTTTATTCAGCTGCCTCCTCTGCTCAGGTTAACTGGTTCAAATGACTAGGCCTTTTAGAGAGTTCTCTACAGGTGGACTCTTAGCCTCCAACATTCTGCAACATATCATGTGAGGCAGATGTCATTAAATATTTGGGGGTCTACTTGTCGGCTGCATACTCTTCCCAGGTAATTGGAAGGAGTTAGGTGATCAGGTTCCTCACTCGACTAGAACAAAGGAGGGGTCTGTCAAAAATGCTTTCCCTTAAGGATCGGACTCTGGTATTAAATTAGCTGGTGGCCACTCAGTTATGGCACTGGCTGATGTGCCTAAGTGACCCCGGAGTCTATCCAAAGGAGCTTGCTGGATTTTCTCTGAATGGGAAGGCATTATGTCTCTGTGGGTGTAGCATGTCTTTATCTGGTGGAGGGTGGACAGGGAGTGGTATGTGTGCCCTCACACACCTTCCGCCCTTAGTACCTATAGAGATACCTATACGCAAATCCCTCTCCGCAGTACCGTGCACTGGCACCTAGTTCTTATCACCAATTGCGCAAAATGGTGTATGACCAGCAACTATTTCTTATCAAAATGTACAAGGAAGTACTTCATGACCTAAATATGTATAGCTTAGAGCAGAGGTACTCAAGTTCGGTCCTGGAGGGAAACACACAAGTCTGGGTTTGATGATATCCCTGCTGTGCACAGGGGAGTCAATCACTTCTTCAGTTATTCTGTTTGACTCACTGGTGCACAGGAGGATATTTACAAATCCAGACTTGTGTGTTTCCCTCCAGGACCAAACTTGAGTATCCCTGGCTTAGAGAGTGTTGTGATACAAACCTACAAATATATAATTATTTATATTAATAATTTCCATCAAATATATAGAGTCAGTGGTGGTCACGTTTGCGATGTTGGTCATGCAATGTTAAATAATTGCAGCCCTCACAAAGCGAGGGACGCAGTTGCTGGGCTGCAATGAGCGCCAAAGGCGCTCATTGCAGGCCTTGCTATGAGCGAAGCTGACGCTCATCGCAAGGCACGTAGGACTTCGGCTGCAATGAGCGCCTTTTATTCCTTACATAAAATAAGGTACAGTATGTCCTCACAAACCTCTATACTTTCCATATACTTGTATGTGCCCTTGTTATATTTACTTTCATTATATATTCATTTTCATTATACCATATATTATATTATATATTATACCATATATTTTTTATTCTAAAAATCAATAAAAACTTTGAAAAATAAGTTGCTTGCCCTTTCCTCAAGTGTATATAGGGTGTTCAAAAACAATTACTGTACTTGTTATTTATATGCACTGCAGACTTTAGATTGAGATTTGTCAATAAATAAAAAATAGCTAGGTCTTAACAGAGTGCTTCATAATTTGAATATGAGTCACTTACAGTCTAAATGCAGTTCAAAAGTGAAGATATGTGGATGGTCACAATGAAAATGGCCAGAATTCAACAAACTAGAAAATTGCAAAATGCTTCTATAAATTAAAGAAACAATAATTCAGGACATACAGTACTCAAAAAGAAAGTACATACAATGTGATCCATGTATAAAATGGGGTAGCATTATCATTAATATTATTATTATTATTATTTATGTTTATTTTTAGACATTCCTTAGGGCTAGAAGTACAATAAACCATCACATATAATAGTTGTCAAAGTACGAATCGTCGTCACGCTTTGCGAACTTGCGTAGGTCGTCACGCTTTGCAAGCTTTGCGGAAGGTGGATGCTCTAACATCGGCTGCAATGAGCCTCGCAATGAGCGCCGAAGGTCCTCACGCTAAAAAATGGATAAAACAACATTACCTGCCTTACGATTTCATGCCCAAAATATTTTGACGGGCAATCGCTAGTGGATAGATATTTACATATATTAGAAGGCAGATAAAACAAGACAGCACATTTATACATACACAGTGTTACATGAGTGTTACATTATTTCACATAATTAGAATACAAACATAGAAACTTCAAGGATCATTGCAGTTCAAGAAAAAAGACACATGTTTGTCTTAATTTGCAATCTAGACCTACAGTTCTAATAGAATGTCGATTTTGCGTTATTTAGTAATGTTTGAGTTGTGCAAAAATCAATGGAGGTGTAACCCCAATGTTGCATCTTTGGCTGACCCGTACTAATTGTGGGCGGGTAACTTGTAAGTAGCTAATAGAATGTGTAGCAATTTTAAGAATGATTTTAAGTGTGTATAAATTTAGGATCTGGGCAATAGAATAGGGTTAAATATTAGAAGCTAAGTACAGCATTGAAATACATTTTTTGGGGAAAATCTGAATTTTTTAAGACTGAGTACATTACTTCCACAGAGCTAAATCATGCGCTTGTGGGTGTGGGTGTGTGGGTGTGTGTGTGTGTGTGTGGGGGGGGGGGGGGTGAAGAAGGTGAAACCATGAGCCTTTTGTTAAGATAATTGGATAAGATTGAAATTGACAACCATAACTCTCAAGAAATGTAAATGCCCTCTCACAAACACAACTTGCGACAGTTATTCATCCAGGATATAGTAGAGGCATCACATTTTTTTCAAATGAAATTATTAGCTGTATGACCTTTTCCTGCTTAATTGTGCTCTTAGACTCAAAGTTGTCAAACATATATTTTTTTTAATTCTGCAGTTGTCCGTCATGGCATTATCCTTAAGTATTTTATGGTTATATGTATGAGATTCCTTAGAGGGTTAAATAACAATGAGTATCCATAGCTTTAGCCATAACATAGCCGTTTGCTTGAAAAATAAGAACATCATAACTGTAACTTTGTGTATAGTTCCATCTAATAAATCTATATTGCCCAATACTTGACAAAGATAGAAGATGCCTCTAGAAAGCTAGTCTCCTAATGTTATTAGTTCAGTAAGAAAATAGCATAGTATTCAATATTAATCAACTGTTTTGCATCTTCAGGGGCAGGATCTACCAGAGGATGGCTTTGGTGCAGTGCAATAGGGCCCTTCTCTTTGGGGGCGGTGGGCGGTGCTATGAAATTCCAATTTCTTTTTTTTCATGTATTTTTTTTTTTCTGGAGTGAAGGGGCCTGTCAGGGGCCTCCCACCCTGGCCCAACCCACCAAGGTCACATTCCCCCCCCCCCCCCCTGTGCCTCCTTGACCACACACCCCAGCCTGAAATTTGTGCGTGCCTTTGAAAAAAAGAACATTTCTACTGAAGCTTCAATAGGTGGCAGTGTGGAGCAGTTCAGCGAGCTGGGGATGTGTATCAGGGAAGAAGGTAAGAGAGCAAGATCTGAAAAGCAGCAGCAAAGTACTCGGGGATGGATTCTGTGAGGGAGGAACAAAGAATATAATGATTGGTGCTATGTGAGGTGGGTGCTGAGAGGGGTTGGGTGTTGTGTGGGGGTGGCTGCTGACAAAGACTGGGTGCCATGTAGGGATGAATGCCAAGTGGGGTGGGTGCTGGGTGATGTTTATATTTGAGTATATATGTGTACATGTGTATACATGTGTACATATACAGTATATGCGCAGAAGATGTAGCAGGAAAGTGGAGCGTGCGTGCCCTGGAGTTGTGCTGCAGGCAGAGGAGCATCACACAGGCAGGATCACTAAGTGTTTTCGTCCTGGAAGGGCCCAACGCAAAACATTTTTTCCTTCTCCCCGATGTTGGCCCAACATTTTTTTTTTCATCGGGGCCCTCCATTCTCTAGCTCCACAGTGCATCTTCATTATCAAAAACATGTATTAAGCTGAAAATCAAATTCAATTCAAATCAATTCAATCAACTTTTCACATTGTTAAAAAATTGTTTAAAGGGGCACATTTGTTTCTAACATGTATTTAAAAGATCATGCTCATATCATATCAGTAGTCCTTAAAGAAATACTTTCTTAATAAATAAAGTACAGTATGTGCACACCAAATAAAACAAACTATCTGAAAGCATGATAAATGTTCCTGTCGTACTACAGGAGTCAGCAAGAAATACTTGTCTATGGCCTTATCAGATGAAAGAGATATGAGTCAGAACTGTCTACTGGCCTTAAACACTGATTTTGGGTTTCATTATCCCAAAGGTTATTGATTGAAGTGTCTAACTCAAGAGCAAACACTTTTATAAATTATATATCTAGTCTTTTAAAGAGGGTATTTGTCCATCATACTCAGAAATGTCTTAGAAGGGTATCATTCATGATTGAAATGGAATCATTCATTTCCCAACCTGTCAGTCTATGCAAGGCACAATATCAGGAGATGGAAACATGGACTGTGTATCCTTTATTAAATGTTATAGCAATAAAAATAATCTTTGAAATAAAAATATGAGTTTTTTCAATATTCATTTTTAATTTCTAATAAGTTATCCAATATGTTTTTTAAATAATTATTTAACAGTTTTTAAGCAACATAATTTACAGGTTGAATAGTCAGTTTAACCCTAAAAATGTATAGTTATTTTGAACTTCAATTTAAATAGTTTTACACTGTCATTGGTCAAACCCAAATCTTAAGATACTACTATTAATTTTATTTATGATCAATTATTTCTTTATTCACATTGCATAAACGGATAGTTATATTTGTTTTTAAATGATTCTTAAAGGGTTATTTAAAGCATAGTGTTATTATTTTAGCCATTTCTAAAGCACAAAAATATTGTAACTCTAAGTGAATACAGCACACAAGAAAAATAATAGCATACTTGTACATAAGTAGCCGAAGGCTCTTCTTTCTCGAGAACCTAACAATAACAAGGGGATATTCACTGAAGTTATTAGAGACAGGGAGATAGCTCCTTAATGGTCGCCTGGTCATGTGGCAGTATTAATGGAACGGAGTGACAGTGTTGTATAGAATAGTTGTTTAGTGGATGTTGGGAAACATGTATTCTTGTCTGAAAAGAAGAGTTTTAAGGATATGATTGAAACTATGAGGAATCGGAGAGAGATAGAGAATTCCATAAGAGGTGGGGACCAGAAGAAACCCTGTTCATGGGAAAGGGATGAGGTGATTATGTGTAACTAGTGGGCAGAGCAATGGGGGTGATAAAAGGAGTATTTGGCGTTAAGATGGGACATGTAGGAGGGTGCAGTACAGATGAAGACTTTGTAGGTTTAGATTTATATCAGACTTAACAGTAAATGTTTACACTAATACCACCAGAAATCAGACAAAACTCACAACATTGTTTTTAGGCAAACAGAAGAACAAAACTAAAAGTGTCAATAAATACTTTGAAAACTAGAACTTGATTATCAAAGAGTTAGGAGTGCAAGAGCTGAATACATAATTGTAAAAGCACTTAAAAATGTCTTGGTATTTGATAAAGGAAGATAAAAAACATAAAATACATGAGGAATGAACAGGCTAATATTAAGATTAACCATATAAAGCTAAGCACATGTGTACATTTCATTTCAGATTGTATGGGAGCCAATGGAAAGCTTTATTATATGGTTCAAGAGAGGAGACATGGAGAGTAATGTAAGTCTGCCCAGTACAATTTAATGGGACATAGCTGATACAGCCAAATGAGAGGAATTCTAAATAGAAACAGGATATAGTAGTTAATACATAACTTAAATTACTATATTTCTAAACACAAAATATATATTACCTAGGCAAAATCACTAGGAACTCACAAACCACATTTCAATTCTGAACTTATGGTAATTTACAATTTTAAACTAGGCAATTAGCCTTCTATCTCGGGCACAGAAAATGTGACTTAATGCAGTAATTTCAATATGGTATTGAAGAACCTCCATTTTTCTACAGTATGTAGATGCAGAAAACACTCTATAATTTGATTTATGAATAACATATTTCCTAATAGATTGCTTAAAAGAAATGACAATACTGTTCAACTCTTGTTGAAGCTCCTTGTTGAAACAAATTGAATCTGACTGTGCTTAACAGGTGGTGAGTATCTACATAAAAGGAAAACAAAGGCATTTGCACACATTGATATGTATATGAACACAATTGACATTTTTAAGATAGATAGATAGATAGATATAGAATATTGTAATTGAAATGTTCAACATTGTTCTCAGCATACAATCATTTTCTAAGTCTGAACAAGTGAAACCATTTAGAGAGTAATAAACAATAACTGGTCTCAGACAAAAAATACAATATGTTGGTGTAATTTTATTGTAAGAAGAAAAAGTCACGCCCACCAAGTTTGGGGGACTACGCTCACCCCAATTATCTCTCTTTCTACAGGTCACAATTGTTTGTTCAGATCTCAACACCAGCAGACACTTCAGATGACAGCATCATTTCTGAAGAGACAGGCACCATCAGACACCTTTTCTTAGGATCTCAGAATCACACACCATGTACCTTTGATTAGTACAAGCAGACTCCAACACCACCTTTGTTTAGTGTGTAAAAAATCAGACTGGTCTTTCTTTATTGTTACAGAGATTTATCAAAAAACAGAAAGATGATACAAAACATCAAAGACGTCCCCCAGTTCTAGCCCATCCTCCGAGGCAAATAGCTTGCTATCCCCCCTCACCCACATGATTTCCAGATGTATAGAGGGGTCTGGCTTTCTATTCATTACACATTTTATCTCTCATAAAATGCCCCCCCCCCCCTTATGACTAAAGCCAGAGCCTTCACACGTGGCCGATCGCAGGGCCATATACATTCTTTCAAATCTTTAACCCTTTGTCACATAAGTGACTGCATTAACTTTATTATTTAAGCATAGCCCACTATCCTATTTCTAACACAGATACAGTATTCCAATGTTAATCAATGACCGCACCACATGCACCCACCACATCCATGTTACAACTACATGTATGCACCACACCTATACAACTGCCAAGCAAGTGGCCAGCACCCTCCAACCACACATATAACAACCGATTAACCCCAAACAGTCCATTGGGCCCTTCTGTTCATAACAGCTAGCACATGCACCCACCACATCCATGTTACAACTACATGTATGCAAAACACCCATGATACAACTGCCAAGCAAGTCGCTAGCACCCTCCAACCACACATATAACAACCGATAAACCCCAAACAGTCCAATGGGCCCTTCTGTTCATAACAGATGCATTCAAATGATAAAGTATATGTATACAACTTAACAGATGCAGATTCATGCTAACACGCCGCATAACGTTAATGGGAAGTTCAACCCAATGCATTAAGATGCCTAAAAGGTTATGAGCTGTGAATCAATATTGTGAAATTCAGCTTTTGGGAACCTCAGCGACTTAATAGGAGAAAATAAGAAACAAAAATAAAGAATGCAGAGCAGGAACTGTAAAAAATGAAGCAGAGAACAAGAAATCCTCTCTGCCACGGGTTATATGAGGATTTAGCACTTCAATTCCTGAAATTTCCGTCATTTCATTTGACAGATCAGAAAGAAAATACCATCGGGATATTGTAACTGCTACAGGGCAGTGAGCCACTACAGGCAAAATTACTCTAGTCTTGCTTGTCTGTTTTAACCATTCGTTTTATTATTGCATGGTCTATTTGCTTTTAGTTTTTGTGGCTGGCAGGCTTCGATTATACCTGAACTTTTCACTCGCAGCCAAACACAGAAAAGCTATTTTACTGTCCTGAAATGAAATTACATTTAGTTTTTATTTTAAATTTGAGCAGTGCACATTGACTACAAATTTTGCTACAAAGTAAAATTAGCTGAAAGTGACTTTATTTTACTCAATTCCTGGCAAATGTTATGCAGAGAAGCAGAATTTTTACATAATAAGATATGCATTTTAAATGGACAAAGAACTTCAAAATGTGCATGTTTTTAAAAGACCAAGCTTTAAATGGACACTAAAGTCACGATTTGCTATCATGCATTTAAAATAGTAAGTTGTAGTTATTAAAATATGCCTATATGTAAAACATAAGAGCCACAAAGTTTAAAAATGTTTTTTTTCTTAATGCATGTACAGTGTAAAAAGGTTTTTTAACAAAGTTAGAACCTTCTTTTGACTAACTAATTAGGCTTTCTGAGCACTGCACCAGTTGAGTTATTAAACAGTATTGACGACACGGAGGCTGCACAGGCTCCCTGGGTCAGCACAGAGAGTCACGTGACCCAGGGGAGCATGCAGACGCCGGACCAATGACATTGCGTCGAAGGGCGGGACTTCCACCCATGTGCGCGTGCTGGGCAGTTGGCGCGGTCCTCCATTGTGTGAACTTGTTGTTTGTTTATGTATATGTTGTGAAGAAACTTTAAAAAAAAGAAAAGAAAAGAAAAGAGGGAGCAAATTATAAGAAAAAGTAAGTGGTTTTAGAGTATTGGCCTTGTCTATGTCTTGGGCAGGGTCCAAGGCGTGAGGTCACTGTCCCCCTTGATTTAATGTAAATATACATACGGTATTTATGTTATTGTTAAATTGGTTATGTAATAAAAGCTGTGGCCCATTGTTTTTTCCCACTCGGTTGTTGAGTCCATTATTTAATAACTTAAGCCTTATGGATCATGCATGGGTCAGGTAAAATCAATTAATCACTCTACTCTCTGAACATGATACTGCTAAAAAGAAAGTCTGAAGGAGGTTTTAACACTTTTTGAAAATCAGTTTAAGGATTAAAATAAATTGTTTTAAACAATTATTGATGGAAACAAAAGCTTGTGTAACTTACCCTTCTTTAAAACATTACAACATTGAATATAGAACAAGTGTTCTGACATATGGAAATGTAGCTATTATTTACAATTGCTTTGGAAAATCTCTCATAACACTTTTATATAATGATGTTGCAGGAACAGTCTATCTTCAGCTGCACAGACAACCTAATGCATGCTTTGCAGGAATACGTTTTTCAAATTTGATTGTGCTCTAAATGAGTGGTTATAAACCTTTCTGGTTTGAGAACAGGCTGATTACCTTTTAAAGTTCCTGAGCACCTTCTGAAATAATCTATCACTGCGAAAAATGATAATGATATGTTTAAAGTTTTGGGCCCTCCTCATCCCCCTGAGTTCCTGGGGACCAGTAGATAAGGGCTAAGGGACCAGCTGTTGAGAACGACTGTCTTCAACATAGTAAATCAACTGGTGGGAGTCCATGGCTAAGCAATTCATCATAAAACTAGCCATGTAGTTTGCTCTCTGCTATTTCCTCCATCTTGGGTGACCATACATGGTATAGCTCACAACTTCATTAAAGTTCAAATGCCCCTTCACTACAGAAAGGTAGTAATCCAGAAGATCATTGCAGAGTGGTCAGACAAAGAAGACGCCTACCACATTACTGAGGAAGAGCAGAGTACGAGTATGAGTAGCACCAGATCTAATGAAGAGGTTGGACCAAAGTTGAAAGGATGTCCTGCTGTGAATGTGTTTGGAAGAGTAAAGGAAAGTCCACTGCTGCAAACAACAATTCAGCATCAGAAACTGGAACGTTAGAATTATGAACCAAGGCAAACTGGATGTGGTCAGAAGTGAGATGACAAAATGAAACATTGATATCTTGGATATTATTGAACTCACATGCACTGGAATGGGACATTTCATATAAGACAACCACCAGAAGAAGCAGAGAAGCCCTCATAATTAATCAAAGGGTGGCCAAAGCAGTGTTTGGTTACAACATAATTATTTCAATTATTCCAATTCAAGGCAAACCATTTAACATTACAGCAATCCAAGTCTACGCTCCAACTGTGGATGCTGAAAAGTTGTCCAATTCTACGAGGATATTCAATACTTCCTAGATATAAGACCAAGAAAATATGTTAGTATCATCATAGGAGATTGGAATGCTAAAGATACAAAATAAATAATATTCCCAGTGAATATGCAGTGGAGGTAAATGGGAAAGTCAAGAGATCTCTTCAAACAATTTGGGAATCTCAGAGGAACCTTTCATGCCAATGTGGGTGTGATAAAGTACAAAAATGGTAGGGATTTAAAAGAAGCAGCTCAGATAAAGAAGATGTGGAAGAAGATCTATAAATGAATGATATTAACAGCATTGATAACCTAAATAGTTTGTCCAATTAGCTTGAGCTAGACATCTTGGAGAGTGAAGTGAAATGAGCCCTAGGAAGCCTTGCTGATAACAAGGCTGCAATAGTAGATGAAATCCAAGCATGATGCAGTGAAAGTGTTGCTTGCATTATGCCAACACATTTGGAAAACTCATCAATGGTCAGTAGACTGAAAAAGGTCAGTCTATATACCAATCCCAAAAAGGCAGTGCCAAAGGGTGTACTCACTTCATATAACATCAAGGTAATTCTTAAGTTCCTACAAGCTCAATTCCAACAATACTGTATATAGACTATGAACTACCAGATCTGCAAGAAAAATGTCACAGAGGCAGAGGCACAAGAGGTCAAATTGCCAATATCCACTGAATCATAGAGAAAGCAAGGGAGTTCCAGAATTTTTTTTTAACTCTGCTTCATAGGCTATTCTTAAGTCTTTGACTGTGTGGCTCACAACAAAATGTAGCAAGTTCTTAAGTTCTTCTCTGCCTCTTGAGGCATATGTATGTGGTCCAAGAAGCCACATTTAGAGCCGAACATGGAAAAACCAAATGGTGTGACAAGGCTGTATAGTGTCACCTTCTTTATTGTGGAATATATCATGTTTAAGGATGGACTGAACAAAATGTAAAGCCGTAATTAACATTGTTTGGAGAAATATCAACCACCTCAGATATGCGGATGATACTACTCTGATAGCTGAAAATGAGAAAGAACTAAAGGGCCTATTGATGAAGGTGAAAGAAGAGGGTGCAAAAGCTTTCAACATTAATAAGATGAAGATCCTGGAAAACTGCAATCTCAGTTGCTGACAAATACATGGGGATGAAGTGGAGGCAGTGACAGATTGTATTTTCCTGGACTCCAAGATTTCTTCAAATGGTGACTGCAGCCATGAAATTAAAAGACGTTTGCTGCTGGGGAGGAAAGCTATGGCAAGTCTGGATAAGCTATTAAAAAGTAAATATATATATCACTATCAACAGAGGTCCCCATAGTTAGAACTACTGGTATTCCCTGCAGTAACATACAGATGTGAGAGCTCAACCATAAAGAAGGCTGACCACTGTAGAATTGATGCCTTTGGATTGTGGTTTTGGAGAAGTATTTTTGGCAAGAAGATTTAATAAACCCATACTACAGAAAATCAAGTCAAACTGTTCACTGGAGGGTATTATCATGAGGCTAAAGCTCAAATATTCTGAGAATTCCCTAGAAAAGTCTCTGATACTGGGAAAGTGGAAGGCATTACATTCTGTATTTTTTCTCCAAAACATCTGATTATCTACTTTTTGATATTCATTACATCATAACTGATAATGAACTGAGTGTGGTGATTTCAACACAGCTTATTTCTCCAGCTAGGATAAACATGTTGTATAGCCATTTACTACTATGATCTAACGTTAGATTGAAATCTTAGGTTTGTACACCACTGTTCTTGAAACATTTTTTGTCTGTAAATTTTCATTATGATTCTAAGCATACTATATAGTAAATTCATTTGACCTATATGATAAATTAGTGAGACAAACTAATTAACTTTTGAAAACCACTTACAAAGGCTTCAGATTCTAAGAAATTTGGAATATTGAAATCAACTATGTTGTACCAAATTCTCTGCTGCTTTTTTTGTGTTTTTTTTGTATAGTACTATCTTTACATTACTTAATTATTTTATTTTACCTTTCTCTCTTTTGTTTATTGATCTCTTGAAAATACTCCTACAAAAAATATTGTCACTTCATAAATAAAGATTTTAAAAAAATAATGTGCATGTTAATAGGCAAAGTCCTTCAAAGAGAAAACTTTGACAATAAGCAACTGAAATTCCACATACAGTATAATTTCCAGCTATAAGGAATAACAAGTACATTATCAATTGGCTGTTATTACAATGAAATTACACTGTTTTAATATTTTATTATTTCAGGACCTAGCTTTACCCGCGGATCTTAAGGCATGAGCTGGAACACAAGGAGTAAGGAGCTCCTTCTGATAGCTGGGGTCCTTATCATGAGGAGCTTTATATGCCAGCACGACTACATTGTCGTTCACATCTAATAAGCATTGGGCATGAAGGACAGGTGTTTAATGGCAAAGAAGCTTAGTTTGTTAATAATCTCACAGGTACATTCTGTACCAACTGTAAGTTACTCTTTATTTGGCAGTTGCATAGTCCCAACAGCATGAACCAAAGTAGACAGTTGTTTGGCGGCATTAAAAGCCATCCATAGATTGGCTTTATCTTAGTCATGTTCTTTATTGGTAAAATTAGGTTTTGATCACATCTGACACTCAATGCTTTATTGTCTTTCAATCTAGAACAAACTCAAGGTAGCAAACTTCAAGAACTGGGAGTCTCTAAACTGAAGACCCACTCCTGTTTGGCCCAGAGAAGCTACTACCATCTGATGAGGACCCACAAGATATAATCCTGTCTTTTCTGTGTTCTACTTCAGCCAGTTCCTACTCATCCAATCTTGGAGATCTTCTAGACATGTACGAGAAGCAAGGTTTGGATGTTCTGCATCTGGTACTAAGGCAGATAAAGCTGTGTGACACAGGCATGAAACCTGTAGTTGAGGCCATTTCTCCTGATGATCTCTCACAGTGGTAACATGCATACAGCATACAGCACTAGAGATAAAATAGTTGTTGCATTACAAATTACGAATATTAATAGTGGAACATGACAGTGGCAAAATACAATATGATATTTGTTAGCTTGAAACAAAAATGAACGTAGGCAAAGAAACTTCAACATAAGAAAATCTGAAAGCACCGTAAACAATCTTATTTGAACAAATCCATACGTGAATGCATGTAAAATGCTAAAAATATTATATTTCATTATATCTGAATTATGCTATGACTGAAATACAATTACACCACCACAGTATTTCTGCATTCAGTATGTCTGTATTTTCCCCCGTCTCAAAGCATTTCTGATTAGGTTTCCAAAATGAATCAAAGATATAATTATGTAAATAAATAGTCAAATTGTTTAATGTTACATTTGCATTATGATAAAAATTCTATTAAGGAATGCAGTAATTGGGTGTCATACATCCAGTAAATTTATGAACTAAAAACGAATTCAAAACCTCAAGGAATTACATTAAAAGCTCTAACAAATACTGCTTCCCCGCAGAATTAATTAATTTTATGTTATATGTACACATATATCTTCAAATCATGGCAAGAAATATGTCTGAAAAAAACAGCATTTCCTTCACAAAAAATATTCAACATAATAAACATTCTCAACATTCACTGAGAGGTTGAATGTTACGGAGAGATTATTCCAGCACCATGGAGTGCTACAGTATTTTAAATCATGGGTTCTAAAATGTAAGACATTAAATAAGAATGACTCTGGTTTTATGAAGAACAAGGGTTACAGTGACCTTTTTTAAGGATGAAAAAGGGATACAATATCTACTTTTGTAGCATGGCATACTTCTAAACCATATTAACATTAAGAACCATTGCTTTCTTCTTTTTCTCATGATGGAGTTTTATGGGAGGTTTGGTTGAAAATACTAATCATAATCATCTTCATTAAATGCATGATCAGATGAAAACATTGATCCTCTCCAGTTTTAGGTATCACAGAACAATGGCAAGTCAGTGTGAGAACTACTTTAAAACATTAAGCAATGTAATTATGACTAAAATATGTTTCTGACCCAATTAATCATATTTTATGAATTCTTATGGTCAAGGGTTTTCAAGATGAAGATAATTATATTAATATGTAAATCTTTGTAGAATAGATTGGCTTCTAATTTTCTTAACTAGCACAGCACATAAGTGGATATTATTTATGCTGAAGATAAAATTTAACTGTGATAAATGTAATACTATGCACCTAGGGTACAAAAACCAAAGTGTGGTATATGTACTATGAAGTAGTAATTGTATGGAACAAACACAGGAAAGGAATTTAAACCCTCACTGGGGTAATCATACAATATTTTTTAGAATTAATTAATCCAAGATTTTTTAAGCACACAGAATGGACATTTAAGTTTTGCTGCTGTCAAATTACTATTTCTACTTTTTTTGGGAACACATTGACAAATCAGAAAGTATTTCTAGAGCATCCAGTCACATATTATTTGTAACGCAGATATACACAAATATTTGATTAGCTTCAGTTTTCATTCACTCGTAAATTCTTCAATTTAAATTGAATATATTGTTTGTAAATTAACAAAATATTTAGTGAACATTTTGTTAATTTACAACTCACAAGTGTACATTTTTCAAATTGATGACTACAGCATGTTGGTTTATATCAATTTCCACAGCAGACCAATGCACAACTCCTAACTTAATATACAGAAATACCTGGCTAAAATATAATCCCTTTTCCAAAATTATACAGAAAACAGTGACACTGGTTGCTATGTGCACCCAAGTAAAAATAGAGGTGCTCTTGTATTTTTATTTGTATTGAATAAGGGTCAAGGAGGAAGGAAGATACACCAGAATTCATAAGCTGAAACTGATGTTCTTTTTGCTAATGGACCTGATGTGTATTTTTCATAAGGAGATGAAAGCAACCAAATCAATGTCTCTATTTAGTCCATTGGATTCAAGTGTGTCCAGTTTGTGTATCCACCTAGTTTCAGCTACTCTAATTTCAGAACTTTATCTCCTCTTCTCTTCGTTAACCTAATCTGTTCAATGGTAGGGAAACCCCTTGCATGTCTCCTTTGTGTTGTACGGTCACGTGTGCCGAAAAGCCGTTTGGGAGGACGCTCTTCTGTGTGTCCCAGAACCTCATCTTCAACAATATTTTGGTTTGACCCAAGCACTGCTTTACTGCTTCTGGCACTTGCACGTAATGGCCTATACAACGCATTCAGAACAGAGCATTCTTACTTGTAGATAGTATGATGTTCCGCTCATTCTTTTCCAGTTTGCAAGGGACACAGTTTTTGACGCTGAATCTGTAAGAGCCAGTGAGCTTTCCTAAGAAGTTCCCTTTGTTTCCACGTCTTATTTTCCTCAAATCACTTGGTGCAAGGATGTTTTTCAAGCTAGAAATCTTCTTGAATGGGATTATGGGTCTCTATGGAAGGACATAGTTCAAAAATGCATTATCTTTAAGGATTGGCCATACATTTTTAAAACTTCTGGCTAATATTTTTGCTGCTCTGCTGTACTTGGTCAGAAATGTATAGCCGATCATATTGGCATTGTTTTGGCTGTCATTGGGCGTATTATGGTTTTTCTATGGGTTAGTGATGAGATCTGTCTGCTTCAAATCTTTGATTCTATTATATGTTTCTTGTACTTGCTGCTTCTCCGGTGTTTTGAATGTTATACAGGTTGCTTCTTTCTTTGAATCTATCAAACCAACCTCTGCTAGCTGCAAAGTTTTCAGTTGTATCCAGTGTTTATCTTTGACTATGACTATAGCTGCTTCTGGCCTTTTCAATGATGATTGCCTTACTTAGTGGCATATTGCATTCTATTTCATCATTGATCCAAATGGAAATACATTTCTCCATTTCCTGCAAGCCATAGCTTCTGGATTGGGTTATCTTTTTCACAGAAGAAGTTGTGTTAGTGGTAGCTTTAGAATTTTTTTGTCCTTATTTTTCCATATTGTTCTGATAGTTGAAGATGGCAAATTGAAAGTTTGTCTGATGTCCACCTGATGTTCACCTTTTTGTAAATGCTCCAGCGCCTGCATCTTAAAGTTGAGCAAAATGCTTTTGGTGGATCTTCTTTATGTTCACTCATTTTCTGTAATACAGTACAAAAAAATACAATTACTGTAGATTTAATTGGTCACATGATCAGAAACAAAGGAACAGGAAAAAATCAGACATCAAGGATTTAGTGGCTACCTGTGATATCTTGCCTGGAGCAAGATTTATCCATGAACTATATTATTGATCTCCCCCTATCCACATCTAAAAGTGTTATCTGAGTTATTGTGGTTTGCATCTCATTTCAGGCAGACTTTGTACCTATACCAAAGCTTTCTTCTGCTCCTCATTTAGTTGATGCATTTATTATTATTATCCTTAATTTTTGTAACATGCCTACATATTCTGTAGCACTATGCAGGGGTAACACATTGCAAAAGCATGAGCTTAAAATCAAACATACATAGTACTTTTCCCAAAGCACCTTACACGAGTGAATACTCACAAACATAAAAGCTAAATGGTTACAGTTTGATACAGGTGGATTATAGGTGCAAGATGGCAGTGTGTAAAGCAAAAGGTTCAAGCAAGTGGAGGTGTTTGTGAGTTGGTTTGTATATTGTGGGTGTGAGTGATATTATGCTGTAGAGTGTGCCGTTGTGCATGTTAAGGCTGAAGGTGATAAGCTTCTTTAAAAACAGATGTGTTTTTAGTGTGTGGTTGAAGGTTTTGAGACAGGAAGATAGTCTTCTGGTGCAAGGCAATATGTTCTAGAGAGAAGTGGCAGCCCGAGAAAAGTCCAGAAGGAGGGAAGGAGAGGAGGTGATTTTATTATGGAGGCTATGGGAAACCAATGGAGTGATAGAGAGGTGCTGCAGACACTGAGAGTTGAGTATGATATATGAGTCTAGCAGAGGCATTCATTATGGATTGGAGTGGAGAAAGGTGATGGGGAGGCCAACAAGGAGCGAGCTGCAGTAGTCGAGATATAAGTGAATGTATTAGAATTTTAGTTGTGTCTTGTGTAAGATAGTGAAGAATTGGAGATTTTTTAGGTGAAAGACAATATTTTGTAACTAATTGTATTTGAGGAAAGAAATAGAGGGCTGGGTCCAGTAGAAACCCAATACAACATTCCTGAGAGATGGAAGTTATGGTGGCATTGTCAACAGTGAGAGATATTGGTGGAGTGGATGCTGTAATAGAGGGAGGGAAGATTAAGAGTTCAGTATTTGACATGTTGAGCTTGATTTGGTGGGCGGACATCCAGGGAGAAATATGTTAGAGAGGCAGTTGGCAACTTGTGCTAGAAGAGAGGGGGTATCTGATGCTCAAATGTAGATTTAAGTGTCATCTGCATATTGATGATATTCCAATCCACAAGAATTAATTAGGATGCCAAGGGAGGATGTACAGATTGAGAAGCGGAGTGGGCCTAGGACTGAACCTTGGGGTATATCAATAGTCAGAGGGAAAGGCAAAGAAGTCTCTAAATATTTGATCTTGTAGGTATGATGTGAACCATGAGAGAGCTGTGTCACGGATGCCAAGAGAAATGAGAATTTGGATTAAGAAAGGTTGGTCGACTGTGTCAATGGCAGCAGAGAGATCTAGGAAAATTTGAATAGAGAAGTGACTCTTTGACTTGGCAATGAGCAAGTCATTAGTGACTTTTGTGAGAGAAGCCAGATTGAAAGGTGTCAAGAAGGGAGAAGGAGGAAATAAATTGGGTAAGGTGATTGTCGCTCAAGCAATTTTGAAGCCAAGGGAAGTAGAGAGATAAGATGATAGATGCATAATCTGTGTCAGATGAGGGTATTTTAAGAATGAGTGTAATTATGGCATGCTTTAAAGATAATGGAGACTTGCCAGTGTTTAGGGAAAGGCTTAATAGATGTGTGAGAGCTGGGATAAGTGTGGTAGAGAGGGGAGGGATAAGCTTTGATGGGATAGGATCATGTGGACAAGTTGTAAGGTGAGGGGTTAAAAGTAGAGTAGAGACTTCATTCTCAGTTACAAGGTAGTCCATAGTGGATGTGGGATTGGGGAAATCTAAAGACTGGGTGTTGTCAGTTTGTTGACAGGATGGATCATGTGAGGATAATTTGTTTCAGATGTTTTCAAAGTCTGGCAAAGTCTTCAGCTGTGAGACAGGAAAGGGTGGAAGGTGGTGGTCTGCTGGTGTTGAATGTGAAGTGCAATATTTTCTCCGTAGCTGGTCAGCAGTGCGGGGGCACCTCCTGATGTATCATTTTTGTGTAGTGTGCCATGATTGTGGATGAGAGCGAGGATATATGCATATGTTTGCATATGTTTGTAGGAGCAGTAGTGTCAACGGTGGAAGTTAGAGTCATGTTGTACTGTAAGGTAGCAGTGTCAGGGCAGGTGAGGGTGGTGAAGTGGTTGTAACACATTGGAAAAAGTTTGTGCTTGCAGGATTCTGTGGTTATGGTGGCCAGGGTTGAAAAAAGGTACCATGAGTGGAAGATGTGTTGAGTTTAAAGGTTAGGAGGTGGTAGCCAGATAAAGGGAGTGGACTGATGACAAGATTGGAGATTGTGCAGAGATTGGTAAAAATAAAGTCAAGGGAATGCCCATGTAGGCGAGTTGGAGATTCAGTCCGTTGTGAGAGGCCAAGAGAAGAAGTAGGTGAAAGCAATTTAGCTGCAGCAGAGGAAGTGGGAGTGTCAGTGTTGAAATCACCAAGAACGAGTGAAGGAGAGAATGCGAGGAAGCCAAGCAGCAAAATGATCCAGAAATTAAGTGTGTGGTCCAGGAGTGTAATAGATCACAGTAAATGATAGAGAGATGGGTGAGGCAGTTAGTGTGATAGTTTCTTAGGGGAATGTTCCTGGTAAAGTGTCTGTCGCTTCTGCTCGACTGACCAGAGAGACTGGGCAGACCTCCTGCCCTTGGCTGAGTTTTGCACTATTAATACCACAAATTACTCCTTTGTATATTAACCTTCCACCATCCCGACCACGCACATGCCCCATGGTGAGCTAAAGGATGCTAATAATGTAAATGTCTCAGTGCTTAACACCAATTATTAAAAAAAAATAGGAGGAATACTTTATTGAATAAAAGAAAAATATACAGCAAATTTTAAAAACAATGGTTTTCCAGATAAAATATGGGAGTGGGTATATTAACCAAAGGTTATCAGGAGACAATGCATGCTCCCAGCGTGTCATAAATATGTAACTATTGTATAACCGTTAGTTTGATTGACACAGACAGGAAACTATAAGATCCTGATTTGGAATCTATAAATTCAGGAAATTAACCTAGGTTTGCCCTTCAGTCAGGAGGATTCATCAGGATCCTAGGGTTTCCTCTTTGAATCTATCAGTGATGTTATATGAGAATTGGTTATACACATTGTTTTAAGTTCAAACTGACTGTTGCACGATAGTATCTAGTTCCCAGTTACAGGGTGACTGAGTGTAGTTGGCCATGAAGCAGCTGAGGATATGGCAACTGTCCTCAAAGCTTGCTCCGAGGTTTATTGCTCCATTCCTGATAGAATTCAGGGTTTGTTATGTGGTTATATACTGGTGCTTTTTCCTCCACTGTGCATCCACCCAGTATTCCACATGTCAGTCCTCAAGCCAAAATCAATACTCCATTCCATTGTTCCCATATGGTTGGTGGGCACAAAATCCTTGATTCTCTGTTCTTCATGGCAATCCTCCAGTACCTCATGGAGTGGATTTTGGCCCTGAGGAGTGCATGTAGGTATGCGCCTCCAAGGTCAATGCTCCAGTGGTTCTATCGGCTCCACCCATCAATGCCTTCCTGAGGTGACCCGAAGTCTGGCTCCGAGTTAGGGAGTAATGTCAGGATGGGTAAATATTCTGTTGGACCTTGATGCAGGCCTGGGAGGACATCCGTGGAAGAGTCTGTGAACCCTCTTGTGACACACAGACTGAGCAAGCAGTGGAATAGGCCTAGGAGGTGTATATCTGCTTCCGAACCTGAGCACAGTGGGCTGCTTCCAGGTCCTTCCATGTCCCTCTGAAGTGATGGTTACAGTAGGCTTCCTTATACTGTTTGTTTGGTGTGGAGCAGGTCTCATTTGCTAGTTCTTTGCTTCATGTGTCATATACCTCCAGCATTTATCAACTATAGGGCATGAGCTCAGCCAATATGATAGTCCCAGTGCCATTTTATTCTGGGTGAGTCCATTGCACAGCATCCATGCTAGGAAATTGTGCTTTAGGTGCGGAAAGTCTCCACATGTATATAGGCTGATGCTTAAGGTCTACTGTGGCTCTGGCTGTTAGTCATCTGACTTTCAGTGTCTCCAGATGTCTCTCTGCAGGTTCTATCCCAGCCTCTGACTCCTGCATTGTCAAGCCTGTGTCTCTTGTCAACGCTCCTCAAGGTGATATTCCAGTCTGCTATTCTTCACCTGTTTAGCTTAATCCCTGTTTTCTAACCCTTATTCATTAAAGAGGCTTAACTTCTGATTATCCACACCAGCTGCCTCTGACATCATTGAAGGTGTTTCGTTTAAAAAAGCTGTTCTGTGGGTTATACATGTATGTAAATTGTATCAGGGGCAAAAATGAGGGATGAGCTTGATGATGATTGGGTCGGAAGCTGAATCCAAGTGTCTTATAGGACTTGCTCGAATTGATATTAGGAATCAATGGTGTAAGCTTGTATAAATAGGTGATTCTTTAAAGAATGTTTGAAGTGTGGAATAAAAGATTAGGGGAGTAATTGGATGTAGATGGGTTGCAATATTTTCTAGCATTTATGATAATATTTGCACATTTCAATTTTGTATCTCACATAAATCTAAGTATTCAAGTTCCAAATAAATGCACTCTTTGTTCCATGCAGGAAGTCATAGCACAATGTGATTAATGTCCAAATCCTCAACTTATTTGATTAAACCTTACAAAAAAAATATTACCTGTTTCAAAATCAATCCAAAATGACAAGGGGAGTAATACTATCATCTCTGAGTATATTATAAAATATGGGTAGATTTAATTTTTAGTGCGACTCTCCAACGTTAATTGAAATTGTCAGTTCTGTTTTTGAGAAAAAACAATGTTACATTTAGTTCACTGTGTGGTTCATTAAATACAGTGAGCAGGCAGGGATCGTTCATTATAATTGATAAGCCAATAATCACCAGGTACGACCTTATTACAGTGGAATTTAGGGGATGTGATCTTGTTTTTTGAGAAGTGTAGATTCATTTTTAATTTTAATAGGTTTAACGTCCTAAAAGTAAAGTTTTTCGTGTAGATATAAAGGCAATGAGAACAGAATCTTTCTTTGTCAAAACATCAGTCCATATTTATTGGACTACTGAAAGTGTATTTTTTCTTAATAATTTATTTTTAAATGTAATACATACTCTACATAACATTAATAGATTTATTAAAATATGTTTAAATATAGTCTTAGTAGCATTTTGGTGGTCTGAGATGTTCCACTAATGTAATCAGACTATTTTGAAGTTGGAGGGTGTACAAAATATGGCCAAATACGTTTGTCTGAATATGGCAAACTTACAAGTCCTGGGCCCCCAATTAATTCCAAGCCAGTAATTACCTTCATACTGACCGTTTGTCTGCGGGTTCCAAATATATTACTTAAATAGATGTATTTAATTGCGTCAAGCCTGCAATGACCATGTAAGTAGCATTTCAGGGCATGATCATGATCAATTAAGCAAGCCCGTAAGTTACAATTAAGACAGAGCCAATAGTAAATGAGACCATCATCATGACATCAGTAAAACATGGAGTTTAAACTACAATCAATTAATGTTTAGAAGTCTGATCTGCAATCGGACTCGCAATCCAGAAATGTAGAAATCAATAAAAATCAATAAATCAACTGTTCTAGTCCCTGCGGGTTCCATGATATGTATTAGCTTGTTGATTCCCAGGATCGATATAACACGGAAATAAAACATTAAATAAATATTTTTTTTTTTTGCAGATTTGCAAGCTGGAGACTGTTGTGCAATTAATTCTAATGCAATTCTAATGTGTTTTTATTTGCTTTTGCAGTGTTACGAACAGGTGTTTAACCCAGTTGCGAATCCTATCTAGTACTCATATAATTTTTTGATACATTTGACAATTATAGGTTTGAAGGCAATTGCGGGCTTTTTGAATTGTTATAATTAAATATGGATTTTGCAACTTTAGCATTGGTAACATTTACAGGCTTGAAACATCAAAGCAGGAGATAGGACAGAGTTACATTTTTGACAACCACAGTTGTTTTTGAGCCTGTAAACTATTGGAATGGAAGTAGGAAAATGTAGCCAATTAAATACCAGGCTCCATTAAGGGCTTAAATAATTGCAATTTGGACAATTAAATAGGGCTCCTGGTCTATTGTTTGTGATTTATTAGTATGTTTTTTCTTTTTCTTTTATAAATTGTTTTCACTGTAAAAAAAAAAAAAAGATTTATGTAATTAACAATACCAAAATCGAGGTGCTCAATCAGAGAATGAACTAACCTTAATAGGTTAGTTCTATGGACATGATAACCCACTCTGAGAGCAACCTCTTTTAGCTCACTTGTGCCCTTCACAGGGAGAAATATCCTGTAGTATATCAGTCTGGTCCCACTCACTAGAGTGACCCAGCCCCGAAATACTAGGCAATTCTACCCTGAACAGGAGAAACAGCAAACCCCAGATGTACATTTCAGCCTTGTTTGGGCCTCGTCAGTGAGGTGTAGCTGACATCTCCCTAAGGCACAGTGAGCAAGGGGTCCACGTCTGGAGTACCCTATCACCCTTCAATGAGACTAATCCCTAAGGGTCATTTATTTTGTTTATGCCTAAAATACTTCATATAAAGGATAACCATCTATCTATCTATCTAGAGACTACGAGGCGTGTTGCAGAGTTTCAAATGTATTTCTCCATTTGGTGTAAAATAGTTGAAAGGCAAAAAAATAAAAAATATTGACTGAAACAATGTACTAATTAATCCTTTATACCAAAAATGAAGCACGATCTACAGAAAACACAAAATATCTGACTATTGTCATATGAATGTACAGTTTTCTTGAAGTTTTAGTAAAACTGTTTTGTGCTCTGCAATGTAATGGTAAATTAACATTTTTGCACTCCCATTTTACAGGCAGAGAAATCTGCAGATAATAGATAAAACAACTGATAATGTCCATATCTCTCCACTCTTATGCACTCTGCCCCAGCATCCCAACCAATTAACTGATAAAGGTAAGTGTATATCTGACTTTATGTTTCTATGCTTCTGATCTGCCTCTAGTATAGCTGCTTTTCACTATATATGTATCTGCCAAAAAGACCTAATACTAGTGAAATATTTCCTTTATACTGTAGCTTCCTAGACCTTAGGTTACATTGCATTAGTGGAATCTTATTTCTTGGGTCTACACAGAGGCAGAGCTACTACCGGTGCAGACGGTGCAAGGCACTGGAATCTCTAACCTCAGTGGTGCCCCCACAGACATCCTGCAGGTCCCATATGGCCACTGCGCCCACCCCATGGCCCTCCCATGGCCCCCACAGGTCTTCTATGCCCCCCACGGATCTTCTGTGCCCCCTCAAATATACACTTACCTTTACCTTATGTGGCCCCCTAGGGCCCATTATGGCTCCCATGGACCTCCTGTGCATCCCCTGCAACCCCTTAAGGCTCCACGAAGCCCCCACAGGCTGCAGGGGCCCCTATTAGGCCCTGTGGCCACCCGACCCTTATGACCCCCGTGGGTCGCCTGCAGCCACTTATGGCCCCCTGTGGCCCCCATGTGCCCCCTGCAGGCCCTGTGGCCCCCACTGCCCCGCGGACCACTTGTGGCCCCTCTCTGACCTCTACAGCCTCCCTCAGCCCCCTGTGGTCCCTCCTGGACCTCTGCTGCCTCCCTCAGCCCCCTGTGGTCCCAGAAGCCCCCTGTGGCCTCCCTCGGCCCATTGTGGCCCCCTCTGTCCTTGCTGGCCCCTGCGGCCACCTCAGGCCACTGTGGCCCACTTGGCCCTCGGTGGCCCGCTGGCCTGCAGTGGACCTTACTCGCCCCAGGAAGTGGCGTGCAGGACCGGGCAGGTAAAAAAGTATTTATAGTACTATAATATATATCGATGTATATGTAAATGCGTACGTACGTGTATATATATATATATATATATATATATCTATATATATATATATATATATATATACTGTATATATATATATATATATATATATATAAATATATATATATATATATACACACATATACATACATACATATACACAGACCCACATATTTATATATTTATTTTTTCTGTATATTTAATATATATTTTATATATGTACTGCGTTGAAGTTGAAGGGGGCGCTATGACAGTAAAAATAATTATGGAATCTTAAAATGTATACATAACACATTAAAACCAAAATTGGCATGTGCACAGAAACTTATTAACTGTTTTTTTTTTTTTATTTGCCTCTGCTCACATTTAGGGAGTTTGCAGGTTGCCCTGCTTCAGAGCATGTCCATATGAGGTAGGCTAGCAGCCATCTGTGATTCTCCATATTACCGTACATCTTCTAATTTATATAGGTTGGCTTCATATTGATCATATGTTTCTGATTCCTGCAGTAGACTCTTAACCATGTGACCACATGGACCAACAAGAAGGTAATGCTATACACCAGTGGTTTCCAATCCGGGCCTCAAGGCAATCCAGACAGGCCAGATTTTCGATTTAACTGTGTAGAGGTTCCTGTTAAATACTAATTTCCTGACCTGTGTTCACACACGGTTAATTCAAAAACCTATCCTGTCTGGGGTGCCTTCAGGACAGGTTTGGAAACCACTGCTAGACACAGCTAGATGAACAAGGTTTCAGGTACTGAAATATTAATTGAAAAATGACATTATTACACAACTTTACTGTGCATCAGCATTGCTGTCTATCTATTAACTTGGATCACTACCTTGTGGTGTGAAGGGGTACCTCAATGAAGCTGTGACGTATACCATGCAGGGTCACCCAAGATGGGCAGGTCATAGCAGAGAGGCCAGACAAATCATGGTCCACTGGAGAAGGAATCTTTTTCCAAAACACCCTTTTAGCCAAGACATAATAATTGTGCGTGACATGCTGAAGTCCATAGGGACACGACTGAACAACTAAACAACAAGAGGCATGAAACCAGTGGCCTAGACTGAATTAATATTGTAATTGATTGCCCTGTCCTCATTTTAAAATGCATTATCAAAACAATGTTACAGGTGCTCTCAAACATAATTGTGAATAACACATATTTCTGAGTTCATTTTATGCTACCTGATATGTATTTTGTGGGACACATAGGCTTTCAAACAGTAAATACTGTAACATACTGTAGAGGGTGAGAGCATGAGGATCTAGCTGTGAGTATAAACATATTTTTATAGAAAAACTTAACTTTTGGAGACATTGTATATAGACAGTTCCCTCCTTATATGACTTGAGTGCTTCCTGGAGAAATAAATATTTGGATATATTGGTATATGACACCTACCCTCTGCCCATACATTACCAGAAGCAGGCAACATAAATAACTACAATAGTTGCAGTTGCTTCTGCCAAAATGTAAATTCCCGTTGCAAACTTGAAACCGAGGCATCAAAATGTATTAATATTTCTCACTTAAAACTAGCTTTAATATATTTGCCTGCCTAATTATGCTCTTAGTATTCTATATTTCTCATGTTGAAGTACTTTAAATGTTTTAACAGCCAATAGTACAGGTTTAAATAGAATACCTGTTGTATGTGTTATAATTGTGCTGCAGTGCAATCTACCATTTTGATTTCTGGTTATAAACTTCTTGATGAAGAAGGAGATATTGAATGCAGAGAGGAAGCTTCTATCTATAAACTGGAAATTTATCAGCTACAACTGCAGTGCTTTCAAGAAAACTAATCAAAAGCTCATTAGTTTAAAACAGTGGTTCTAAACCTGTGGGTGGCGACCCCTTTGGGGTCGAATAACGATTTGCCAGGAGTCACCTAAAACCATCAGAAATTGTAATTGTATGTAATTTGACTGCACTAGAAAGGTTGAGAAACTGATGTTTTAAAAGGACACACCCTTCTGAGAAGGCAGGGGTTGTACCAAAAAAGAAATTGGGTCCACACGGTAAAGAATAATCACATATAATAGTTGTCAAAATTGCGAGTTGTCGTCACGCTTGAGCAAAGCCAGCAACGCGGGACTTAGAAAATACACAACGGCAAAGACAGTAACACCTACACTAACAACGCCAGGCATGCAGGACTAACAAAATACACGACGGCAAAGACAGTAACACACCAACAACCCCAGGCACGCGGGACACAGACAAACGACGGCAAAGAAAGCAACACTTACACCAACAACGCCAGGCACGTAGGACTTGAAAATAATACCAATGGCAGTCAGCGTGCGCAACGCAAAGATTCAACAGAGACACAGAGGAGAAAGACACATGGAAGGGAAGGGGGGGGTGGAAAGAGACACATGGCAAGTTGCAAGTTGCCGAGGCCTGTAATGAGCGGTGAAGTAGATGGGAGGAGAGGCTCGCAATAAGCACTGAATGTGCTCAGAGGGGGCAGAACATTGCATTGTGTGTCAAACAGCATTGCCAAGCTTCAAATTTTATTGCTGTCATTTGAAGGGCAAGTCGTTAATCAAATATAAAAGTTCTAGGCTTTTTGGTTATTTATTTATTGTTTTATTGCTAAATGAGAAAATACTAATACATTAGACATAGGTAAATATGTGAAAATCCCCAATATCACAGTTTACACCTTGTTAGAAGCCAAAGTAAATCCTACCTAGCTATGTTAATTACCCATCCTGATAACATTGTGAGAAAAGTGGTACATGTGACTGCGGCATGACAAAACTGAAAAGCACGGCACACATCTCTAATGATTTTTGCATTGCTAAAAGAATATGAGTTACTCTGTAAGACTTTGATACCAAAACCCTATGCTAATAAGATTTTATGGATCACTCGTAAATCAGGGCACTACCACAACTGCAAAAAACGGAAGGAGATTTTACGTGTGCCAAACACCACTGTCAAATTGTTTTAAAACCATTGCTGAGTGCCGCAGCAGCAGTTAAAGTGACAGTATAGCACCAAAAAAAAAAGTGATAATGATAATAATTAGTGCTACGGAATATGTTGGTAGCGCTAAGGAATATGTTGGCGTGTTACAAATAAATGATAATAATAATGATGACATTTCAACATTATTTGACACTTAACGTTCCGATATCAACAAATATGTAATAAAAAAATATGATTTTGTATTATGATGTCCGTTTCATTATACAGCATCAAGGGTAACACACAACCCAGCACTCAAAGGGTTAATACATGTCAGGAAACTAGGTTGACTAGGAACAAATGCTCTGATAAAATATATATATATATATATATATATATATATATATATATATATGTACACACACATAATGAAAACATTTTTGTATATATTGAAGCTATAAATACAATTGTCACATCTTTTTAATATAAAAAATATAAAAATATATTTTTTTATTTATATATAAATATTCTGGTTCCTTGCCGCAGTTATGGCACTTGTTCTCACTCATTATAATAATCATGGCGTTCTTGATTTCTGTTGGTTCCTAGTGCCATGTCTCATCCCTAACGCTTAGTTTGGGTACTCCCTATAATGAAATCTCTTGCCAATAAGGCAGGATTCAGGCATGTGGACTGAGCGCAGTAATCTGGGAGCGTTAAGATTTACATAGATGTGTAACGTGGGGTACACCCGCAGTAGCTGTAAATCACATCACTCGATTTATATAGGGCCCATTGTTTGTGGTATAATACTGTATAATGCAGCTAAGTAACAGAGCAAAGCTACATAGCTTAGATTATCCTGCCATGCTGATAATTCATACAAATTAAAAATGTTATGTTTCAACCCTTGAATTCCTGTATTAATATGTTTGATTAGTTTTGGATAAAAATAGTATATGAAAAAAAATCAATAAATATTAAGTAATAAACAACGAAACATGAAGGATTTTATTCTGTTGATATATTTAATTATATGTCAAATATTTTAAGAGTAAATACATTTTACATCCTAAAAGATCTGCTATTTTTAGTTATGAGACGGCAGATTTGTGAAGTGAGGCCCCATCTGTACCTGGGTATATAATACAGACAGATCTTCTGCACCACGAACCTGAGCTTCCGACTGTAATGTGCTGCAATATGGCAAATGACCTTAATAGATAAAGCAACCATTGCATTACACATATATAGTTTTACGATTAAGGAGCTAAAGTACCTACACTGCGAAAAGGATGCAATGAAAAAATTATTGTTTCATATGCACTGTTATTAAACTAAGAATAAAGTAGTAAAAATGTTTAAAACTGTATTGCTAAAGTACTCAATCAACATAATGCTGAACAAAGGAAACGCTCTAGTGTGCGAACTAATGGAGTCATTAAAAGGGTAGCACCTGGGGCGATCCATTACAAAATTGTACTTATTTTTTAAGATAATAGTAAAATAAGTACAGTTGTGTTCGTTTGAAAACTTATCACAAACTGAGGTTAAGGGCCATTTTACCCAGAAAAGGGCCAATCGCAGTTCAAGAAAAATTATAGAAGAAATAAACCACATTAGCTGTGGTGCAAACTATGATCATAAGAACATTTTTAGAGAAAAATCACCATGTTTGGAAAGCATTAGTTTATAGAAGATTCCTTCTTGTATTTGATACATCACTTCCTGACATCAGAGCAGGAGTGGTATTTTTTTATCTATTAGTGGCTGGGGAGGACAGAAGAGGGTAAAGTAGGATTTGTTAAATAATTGGATCTCTTTGAAAATGACACCAGACTCCTTTCCCTGTTCTAAATCAGCCAAGCTTGAGTTCAAGAAAAGCATCAAAATGTATTATTTGTAATGAAACTAGCCTTCTGGCTTATTCTCTGCTTAAATATGCCCATAGACTCAAAGTTTCCAAGCATACAGAAGTCATTTAAAGGATTTTACTAGGTATGTAATATATCTATTTAATTATTTACTTTTATATATTTTGTACTATTAAGAAGGACTTTTGTTGCCTAAAATCATACAAATAGTCTCTGTATGAGTCTGCTCACCGCAGTATATGCAGACACAGACTTTGTAGGGCTGGATGTACAGCGTAGCTTCCTAGCCTATCAGCATGTTTTCTGAGACCTGGTCCGAACATTAACCATCCAGCCCTCCAGAGTGTGTGTCTGTATAGGCACAGTGGGCATACCCATACAGCGACTATTTGTAAGATTTTAGGCAGCAAAAACATAGCATTTAATTGCTTATTAATAAGAGTGCATAAAAATATATTCATATAGGTGTATCATAAATGCAGCTGTAGAGGAAAATCAGCATCTCTGTTATACTATCAATAATTAGTGTGAATTAGCACGCTGCACCAGTTGAGTTATGGAGAACAATTGAGAAATCAGTTGCACCCTCTACTGACTGACTGTATGATGCACATTTTTCAGGAGAAGGTCCAGTCTATTATGAAAATGTGGTTTGTACAGGATAAAAAGTGTATTTTGGAACACCCTTATAATGTTTAAAGCCTGATTTTTAGAAACATCTTAGAAAATATATGATATTAGCAAAAGATTAGTCGTGTAACGATATTCAGATTTATATATTTTTGGCATATCAAACCACGTGCACACGCCATGCGCAGCTTTATTCAGGGCTTTGGGAGGAGGGGGGGAGGAGAAGAGACACAGGGGATTGGGAAAAACACAGGGGAGGGCAAAGAGACACAGGAGAGGGAGGGCAAAGAGACACATGATAGAGAGGGCAAAGAGACACAGAGGGGGGAGGAAGAGACACAGGCTAGGGGGGCAAAAAGACACAGGGGATTGGGGCAAAGAGACACAGGGGAGTGGGGCAAAGAGACACAGGGAGGGGGAAGGAAACACGGGGGGGCAGAGATACAGGGGGGGGCAGAGATACAGGGGGGGCAGAGAACCAGGGGGAGACACACAGGACGGGGGGGGGGAGACATATGGATAAAAGAGACACAGGGGAGGGAGACAAATGAGTGAGGGGGAAGAGACATGGGGAAATAGATACAGGGGGGAAGAGATACACGGAAGGGAGACGGGGAGGAAAGAGACAGAGGGGGGGAAAGGGGGAGGGAAGAGACACAGAGTAGGGAGAGGGGGGAAGAGATACAGGGGAAGGGTGGTGGGGGAAAAAATATATTATCCCGTCATTTATGATGGGCAAACGACTAGTATATATATATATATATATATATATAATATAAAAATATAAATATATGTATTATATTGGGTGGCAGAGGCATTGAGAATTTAAACAAAGAAATAAAAAAAGGTTTTGAGGGACACTGCAGCAATGGAGCCCCCCATTGCTGTCCTGGGGGGGGGGGGGGTTGAATTAACCCCCCAGATCAAGGTATCAAGCAAAGATTTGTCATACCTGGAGATTAAGACTTTTTAATAAAACCAAACTACTGACTGATTATAGTATTTATGATGATCTAAGGTCAAGTGTGTCCAAGGTTATGAATGGCTGGTGGGAATATAAAATAGTGTGAAGGAATCTTATATAAAAAAAAAAAGATAGTAAAAATATCTAAACAAGGTCAAAAGATACACAAAAATATTTTTTTTTTATTTTTATGCACAGTTATGCTACTTTTGGTATTTTAGTTTCTAGTAATCTACTTCCTGAGGTGGGAGGAGACTTTGAACACACAGGAAGTTTGCATGTACACAATGGGAATATAGCAGTAAGGACACATTCCGTTGAGGACAATTTACAAAAAGCAGGCTCAGTAAAAGAAATAGAGCTCTACAGTAAAGAATAATTGCATATAAAAACTGTAAAGCCTGTGCTAAGTTTTTTACTTTCCAAAAACATTTTGCCATTAAAAACTTTTGCTATTAAAAAGACTATATAGAATTAATTGACCATAATGATACTTAAATAAATTGGTTTTAAGAGTACTTGAATACATTATAGCCATAAATTCATAATATAATATATTCCATCAATACTGAAATTATATTCTGCTATGAACCAAACCAACAATATAAGAAACTCTGCAAGTTATGCCCATAAAACGTTCTAGAGAAAATCTGCATTTTTGAAAACTCTGTTTATGAATAGAGGATCCTATCTTGTCTTTGTCTCAACACTTGACATTTATCCTCTTCCTTACATTTTATAATACATACAAATCCTACTCTATAGAAATGTAAATGTAAACGTCGTAAGCCTGCGAAGGTTGGTTTGGTTCGTATGGAAAGCGTGAACAAGGTGAGGTTGCGAGGCTGGTTTAGAACTTATGGAATGGCGGATGAGGGTCGTAATCTTAGCCAATTCAGGTAAAAACCACGCTAAAAAGGTACAGGAAAGTTGAAAAACCTAGTAGATTTGGACCAAAATTTACGAAGCAGACTTAACGAAGCCTAAAAGGCGTAGCCTTGGACATGGACAAGGGATGCAACTTTGTGAATTCAGGTCTAAACCAACCCAAGAAGGTAATAAAGTCGAGAAACTTGGTAGATTAGGCCAGAACAAAGCATGAAAATGAAGGCTGAACCTTAGACAGCTTAGAAGGAGTAGACAACTTACCTTGGATAATGATAGGAAAAGGCCCAAAAAGCGACTGGAGCTTGTGATATGAGGCCAGGAAAGCTGAAAAAATGAAAGCGCGCAGAGACACAACCTGCAGGCACGGGCTCAGGAGTGAACTGACCAAGGGGATGTGGACAGGAAGAGCTTATATGGCTGAAACCCCTCCCATGGAAGAGGTGGAGCGAGAGAGAGGCCCTCCCACAAACCCAGTTATTCAACCTGGAATATATACATATATATATATATGTATATATATATATATATATATATATATATATATATATATACCCTATTTGCCGGCTTATAAGGCGACTGGGAGAATAAGACGACCCCCAACATTGCCACTCAAAATTCGTCCTCAACCTCAACCCCCTCCTCATCCACAACCTCCCTCCTCATCCTCAACCTCCCTCCTCATCCTCAACCTCCCTCCTCATCCTCAACCTCCCTCCTCATCCTCAACCTCCCTCCTCAAATTCAACCTCTCTCCTCATCCTCCCTCCTCATCCACAACCTCCCTCCTCATCCACAACCCTCCTCATCCACAACCTTCCTCCTCATCCACAGCCTCCCTCCTCATCCACAACCCCCCTCCTCATCCACAACCTCCCTCCTCAACCTCCCTCCTCAACCTCAACCCCCCTCCTCCTCATCCTCAACCTCCCTCCTCATCCTAAACCCCCCTCCTCACTTTACCCCTCTAAATACCTCCCCCTCTCCCTTTCCCCTCACTTACCTTCATCTGCAGCTCCTCTTCTCCGGCCTCTGCTCCTTCCTGCGTCGGCACCCGGTAGATGCTAATGACGTGGCACGCATGTGACATCACGTCATTAGCATCTACCGGGTGCAGATGCAGGAAGGAGCAGAGGCCGGAGAAGAGGAGCTTCAGATGAAGGTAAGTGAGGGGAAAGGGAGAGGGGGAGGTATTTAGAGGGGTAAAGTGAGGAGGGGGGTTTAGGATGAGGAGGGGGGGATTAGAATGAGGAGGGGGGTTGAGGATGAGGAGGGGGGAGGCACGATGTGTTTGTGCACCCGGCGTATAAGACGACCCCCCCACTTGGAGGCATGTTTTTCAGGAGAAAAAAGTCGTCTTATACGCCGGCAAATACGGTATATATATATATATATTGTGAGCATAAAGGTGGAATAGTGGTTGATGGGAGATACATCAGACCTGATTTGCTAGACAGCAACCAGAGGATTTCTCAGTTAAATGCCCCAGGGAGAGATGTTACAGTTTGCAATATGCATAGCTGATGCTCTGCAAAACATGGTATGGGTCCCTGGGGCGGAGTATTTGGAGAGCAGGGGGGGCCAATGCTCCAACAGCACTAGTTGCTGTATAACAGACCACAGCTTGGATCTGGTTTTTAAGAGTTAGCTAATTGGCACTCACCTGTAGCTACTCAATTAGCAGACAGGCCTTTAAAAGAAGAGAGCAGCCTGCTCCAAGGGGGAGAGGAAAAGACAGCTAGGAGAGGCTGCGCTTATTGCAAAGACATTGCTTTTGTTTGGGAAATTGGTAAGTGGGAAAGCCACCCAATTGCAGATAGCAAGTACTGTCTAGTAAGAGCTCAAGTAAGAGCAAGGGATTTTGTTTGTTTTGTTATTATTTAAAGTACCTGCTTTCAAACTGAATAAAGAAGGAAAACTGAGCTGAAGGTGTCCTGGACTTTGTATACCCTAGAAGGCTGTGGTTACTGCAAGATCGGTGACAATCCTACCTGTAAAAGAAGTGGTTTGTCACAATATATATACATATATATACACACACCTCCCCGTCATTCGCGATTCCCTGGCCTGAAGAAGCGCAGGGTGGAGAGGTAGCAGTGGGCAAGACAGTAAGACAGAGGGGGTTGGCTGGATCAGGACGGCCAGTATGAGACAGAGGGGGCTGGGAGGATCAGGAGGTGGCAGGCTTGGGTTTCCAAAAGGGGCCAGGTTATGGTGGTGATCAGGAGGGTCCGGGGGTCAGCTCTTCCCCCCACCCCCTCAGAGCCAGGCCCCAGTGCATTGCATCAGGTGCACTGCCAGTAATTCTGCCACTTCTCCTATGCATGCATTAGAAGATGCAATATGTAGATTCAAAGTTTGTTGTCCACTCACTTCACATAGTAATGCGCTCTCAGAAATTGGAGGAGAAAGAGAGGCCAACAGGGCAATGCCCTGGAGGCAAGCTGAGGGACATTCAAACATTAGCAAAAGTCATAACTATACAATTTGGCTAATAGGGATTCCATTATGCCAGATGCAAATTACATTCTTCTTTTACCACTACACTATCGCTTTAAATAAAAGTAAGCCAGAAATAGAAAACATAGAATTTTTTTATCCAAACACATTTGCGTTTTCACATAGCAAAACTAAAGTAGTTTCTGTTATTTTCTAAGACATTTGAGCAATTTGAATTGATCCGCTGAATGGTAATGTGAATCATCCATTTTAGTATTATTATAAGTTGAAAATGTCTTACTAACTCTCACTTCAACAAAGCTACTTTTCTTTTATTACTATTATTTGGGATTCATTTTGTAGCCAAACAACTTTTTTTCAGAGGCATTAGTACCCCACGGGAAGCTAAAGTCAGTTATTGTACCAGTGCTCATTTCTTACCCCCTATTGTGCAGTGTGTTCCCAGAGTGATGGAAACACACAAGATTACAAGGAAATGCTGGGCGTGTAGTGTACTCGCTCGCTTCTACAAAGGCCTGTGCTTTATATATTCTGAATATGTGTCTTCTGAAAGCAATTTGTCTGAACTTTCTTCTGCACAAATTACACAGAATTTAAACTTTATCATTTTCTAAAGTGTGCCATAAACAAAAGTTTTGCAACTGTAAAAAGAATATTCTGTGTATTTTCTGTTATTTATACCTGAAAAAAATACATTACAAGTCACTGTATACAGGCTGCAAAAATAAAATAGTCAAATAATTTACTGGAGTATCAATTAAACAATGTATATTAGGGGTCTTCAACCTTTAAAGATAAAGTACCATAGAAATCATGTTTTAAAAATTTTATATTTTGATGGATACACTTGAATAAAGGGAACATGTGAAAAAAGAATAATACAGTCTCTAACATAAGACCTTTTATATACAATTATGATGCCCTTGAATTTACCATTTTGGTTTCAGCAAAGAAACTTCCTGAAACAATGGGAATGTGGCCTCTATAAATTCCAGTACACTCAACAGAACTAAAGGAAGCTATTTAGTTTAAATACACACATCGTACGAGAAAGTATGAGCCTGCAGCAGGCGAGAAAACAAAATTCAACCACACAGTAAAGAATAATTTCATTAGTAAGTTGCAAAATGTTACAAAATGTATATATGTATTTTATTTCTTTATTTATTGCTTAATAATAATTTTTTTTGTCTATTTTCATATTTTATTAAAAAAATTATATAGATAAAAATTTACCACTATAGGGGTTGGTCACTATAGGGGTTATACTTAATACCTTCTTACATTTTATATATATATATATACTAGCTCTACAGAATATGTTAATGCTATGGAATATATTGACATGTTACAAATAAACAATAATAATATGTTATGCCCAACTATCCTTTTTTAAACATTCCATTTATTACAGAAATGAAATGTGTTCATAAAAATACAAATATCTGCAAATGGTTGTAATGAAAAAAATAAGTGAAAATGCCTTAATTGTATTTACAGCCAATGGCAAATATGTTTATTTTTATGCATACATTTAGTTCAATATATGGGATCTTTTCTGGGTCACTTTAAATTTCAAAATATGTTCTAATGCTTGACTTCAGCAAAAATAAAAAACAACAAATAACAAAATTGGATGTTCTGTGCCCTTTTAAAATGGTAAGAACTAACGCTAATGTCTTAAGGCAAAATATCACTTCCTACACACTATAAACATCTGTGCACCAAGTACCATAAAATTACATGTGCCAAAAAGCTGTCATAATATTTGCTGATACAGATGGCGTCCACTTCAAGATCCAGGTTATTCCGCAGATGTTATATATTTCCCTTGAATTTCGCTTTTGCGATAACTGACGTCTTATGTAAAAAAGGAAAATACATGAGTTAATATATAAAAAGGGGTTAATAATTTCCTAATTATTATTAAGTTAAAATCTAGGGCAAAATCAGGAATTTTACAATTATTTGTTATTGTAAAAATAAATGAATGGCATAAACACTTTACATTTAGGAATTTATGCAATATATTTGTTCAAACGTCCTTCACATTTCTTTTGGTATTATCTCTCCCTGCCAGTGACAGAGCTAGCAAATGGAGGGCCCTAGGCAAAAAAAATTGGGGGGCCCATAGCATGCTGAACTGCGCCACACTGCCACCTTTAGGCAATGGGCGGTGCGGCCAAGGAAGCCTAGGGGTTCCCAGGAGGTTGATTGGGCTATGGTGGGGGTCCGGAAGCCCCTACACTACAGAACAAACTTAAATGCAAAAGTACTACAAATCAGTGAAGGTTTACACATCCTCAGATACTCAGTGGCAGGTGTGAAGAAAATGTATTAAGCATCTCAAGTGCCTCTTGAAAGTATATTTGCTGTTTGCGTATAATTATTAGTATTTTTATGCTATAGCTTCAGGGTCTCTTTGCTCTCCTCCCCATTTTGTTTTCTACATAAGTAATTTAGCAAAGTGATATCAAATCTTAAAGAAGATTAGTTTTATCTGATAATATTTTTCAGTATATCAACATGCAAAATAATATTGTGTAAAATACATAATAGTCAAAATGCTTTTTTATCCGGTTTAAAGTCTTTCAGATAAAGGTGACTTAAAGTGGTATAGCTGTTCTGAGCTCATATAAACAAATCATCAAACTAATTACTAGACTATTGTTAATTAACTTGTTTTACCTACATGCTTTGCAGTGCATTTACATATCAGTTTGCCCCTGACACATGCCCATGGACACCACCGACGATCAGGAAAGCGTGTCGGGGCAAACTGACTTTATTTTTATAAGAGGATTTAGAAATAGTAATGTATGCAGTCCCCTTCTTGATCACTACCTTATTGTGGTGAAGTGGCTTGTGTATCTCAGTGAAGCTGTGAGCTATACAATGCATGGTCACCCAAGATGGGCTGGTGATAGCAGGGAGGTCAGACAAATTATGCTCTACAGTAGAAGGATCTGGCAACCTACTCCAATATCTTTGGCATGAAAACGTTATGGATGCACAATAAGACACAAGATGTGCATAGCATGCTGCTGTCCATAGAGTGTCAGACATGACTGAACAACTGAAAAACATAAAAGTGTAAGCTGTATTTTATCTTATTTTATAAATAAAATGGTATAATGCACTATGCCTTTCTTTTGTTCTAATTTTTCCTGTATAACCATCATTGAAAAGAAAAGAAAAAGAGAAGACCAATGTGAATCTATAAGTAAACAAGAAGATGTCAGGAGTGTAGGAACTGGGGGGGGGGGGGTGGTTGGGACATCCCTCCCCAGATTACAGGTATACCCCATTTAGTGCGGTATATGCGTACCTGCATGCAGAAGCGCAATGCGAAAACCTTGTTAAACGGGGTTTTAAATGCCTGCAGCGTGATATCGCAAGATTTAGCGCTGTTCGGGGTCTGTCCCCAGAAACAATGCTTTTGTGAAACAGCGCTGTGTGGGGTAGCGTTCTGCATCGTATTACTGTATACGAATAAGGGACACACAAAATAGCAAAATGAAACTTAATATTTGGCCACTAGAGCAGTATGTCTTCCCCAGGAAAGCTTTTGACTCCCTCCCTTTTTAACAAGCCTGGGAGGATGGAATGAGCAGCCAGGTATCATAAGGCTAGAAGTAGCAGAAACTTGATTTGCACAAAGTTACGCACAACATTGTAATTACAAATGGCTAGTATATTTTTTCAGGCATGTACTGTATATTTTGCACCACAACACCTGACTTTTGTATTTATTTTTTGTGATGTAAGTTTGGGTTACTGTAATATACACATGAAAGATTGTACTTACAAAACATGCAGAAAAACTGCAGAAACATGTTCACAAGCTCTGTCACACAAAAGTCTTAAGATAAATAGGCCTTATAGCGACAGAATTGAGAATAATCAAAGGTTATCTGTTTAATACTAAAAAAGTCAATTATCTGACATAATACATATGTAGAACCTATTTTTTTAAATAAAATAAAAAATGTAAACAATCTACCATAATATATACACTACAAAATACGTTCTACATATGTTTTATGCCAAATAAATACGTTTTTTAGTATTAAGTAGATAAGCACGTTTTTATGATTTGCAAGTACAAGATTTATGCAAGTAATAAAATAACCCAAACTTACTTCATCATATATATATATATTTTTTTCTTTTAATTTTTTGCCCTCTCCTCCAAATTATTTTTCATCAAGCTGATTTACTATGCAGGGTGGTCTCAAGATCTTCAGGATAGCAGCTCATGTTTCATCCATACCTGGGTTGGGACTGATACCATTAGCATTGAGGGATACACTGTATTGTGTCAGATCCCTGCTTCCACTGGTGATGGATAAGTACCATTCCTTTAATATTCGAACACATCTTGTTTACATCGTATATATATATATATATATATATATATATATATATATATAGGCCCTCATTCAATTGCGATTTGGCCAATTGAATAGGGCTCTAAAGAAGCAAATAATTTTTTTTAGAGAAGTTTTTAGTTAGTGAAAACCTTGCTTTTGGATAGATGCTTACTAACTAAAAATTTCTTTAAAAAAATATGTTATGTGCTTCTTTATTATTATCTTTATTTAGAGCCCTATTCAATTGGCCGAATTGCAATTGAATGAGGGCCATAGTAAATAAATAAATAGTGCATCTGTGTTCACATTTGAATGTCTTAAGCAAGTTAAAAAAAAATGCTACCAGCTCAGAATTCCAAGAAAAACAGTTATTACAATGCATTCTGGGAAGCTGAGCTGGGACATGCAAATGTGCCCACAAATAACTCGCTCTTCAGTCCATAGCCATTCTCAAACATGGCTTCTTTTAAGCTGTATTACACAGCTTTAATGCAAAGCCAAGGTTGGATTAAACACAAGCTGAGTATCCTATCCATGTACAGCTGTTTCAAGCTTACTGGCTATCATCAGCATGGAGCGGGATCTCAGCCTGTGTTGTGGACTTTATGAGTAGGTAGTTCACCCAACAATCATTTAATATATGGTGGGTAAAGGAGCGATAGAAGCCCTCCACCATACAGTAATACAGTAAATTAATAGTACATCGGTGTTCACATTTGGATATATTTGTGCGTGTGTGTCTGGAAATTCCTTAGCAGTGATGGAAAAGTGCCTATTTACATGGGAGGATGCTGTACAGTACATAGTTTAGCAAAACAACTCTAATTAAAAAAATATATAAAGTGTTCCAAAATGTGGCTGATAAAATATATATATGTTACCATATATTTATATTAATGTCCTGAAATTCATTGTACGTGAGCTAATACAAATTTTATATTTCATTTTTTGTCTACATCAGCTTATACTACATTTGTTTATATATTTAATAAACCTTGAATACACATCACAATGGAAACCTAGCAGTAAACATCAACACATTTCTGTTATACACAATCTTAAATTTAAGTATTTCATAAATAGTAGTGACAGTGACCTTTTACTGTTACTAAATGAGTTGATTGATTACATGTATACTTCAGAAAGCTCGCTTATCATGCTAATGAGATTATAAAAAACATAAATAATGGAAAACCACAGAAGCTAAGGGCCTTATTTGAATGCGATTTGGCCAATTGAATAGGGCTCTATATACGCACATAGCATATTTTTTTTAGCAAAAGTTTTTAGTTCATGAAGACCTTGCTTTTGGATAGCGGATCTAAAAACATCTGTAAAAAAAAATGCTATGTGCTTATATAGAGCCCTATTCAATTGGCCAAATCACATTTGAATGAAGCCCTAAGTAAGGGGTTATTATAAAACCTGCACACCACTGTAGAGTTTAGTTATTGTTTTATTCATAGTGAAGTGTAGATTGAGGTGTCTCAATGGTGAAGGTACTGTATCTGTAGGTATCTATTGCAGCTGGCACATATCTCAATAATTAACCCTTTTGCAACTGGCATATGTAAGAATTCCTTCCCAATCTCTCTTAAGTAGCATATGTTGAATCTCCAATCCACCTTAAACAATCGACCTTAAAGTTATTGTTGTTTAGTTGTTCATTCATGTCAAACTCTCCTAGACACTGTGTCTGCTGGTGATTATCCATAATGTGTTCTTGGCAAAGATACTCAAGTGGGTTTCCAGTTCCTTCTCCAGTGGGCTGTGATTTGTCTGCCCTCTTTGCTTTGACCTGCCCATTTTCAGTGACCCTACATGGTTCAATTCAAAGCTTAATTGAAGTACACAAGCCCCTTCACCACATTAAGATAGTGACCCAGAAGGGGTATTTTCCTTGATACATCAACATTATTGTCATCCACTGCTTGTTCCTAGATTTAGATTCTCAACATGTGACCCCAAACTTGATCATGTGACATGGATCACTTTCTGTCTGTTGTCAGCCTGACATTCTGATAAAAAAGGCCATCTTTAGTCTTCTTCAATGACATGTGCTGTGATGCCAATGAACCAACTTACATTAAAATAAATAGGAAGAGGAACACATTCAAGATAAGGGGGAGATGATCATCTCTTCATATTTTCACATTAAAGGTCTTTTTCTTAAATTGTGAAAGTGAAAGATTATCAATAACATACAATATTATTAAAAATCCCTTTAGGATGAGCAATTTAAGATTCAGTCATTCTTTTTTTTTTTCTTTTCAGATTGGGCCTATTTCCAGAGCCCACTGCAAGTAACATATAGTGATTGAAAACTAAACACGTACTGAGACACACTACTTGTATTAAGCATGATAGCCAGTAGCACATAAGTGTCACACTATATGGAATGTAAAACATAATAACATTATTATACTGTATCAAATAATGTTTAATGCTAAAAAAATAAATTTCCAAGAATTGTTTTTTAATGACATTAAATAATGAGATGGGGCCTCATTCTATTAGCGGCCGCAGCCGTTGCGGGGCCGCAAGGACCGTCCGCAAGCTATTCGGCTATTCTATTTCCTTCCGGCCGGGGACTCCGGCAGGCTTGCGGCCGGTGCCTTGCTATCACTTGCGGCCGCTCGCGCCGGAGGAAAGCCTTTGATCTAAAACGTCCGCAAGAGTTTCGGCCGTAAGAAATTCCTATTTGCAATTCAATTGCTCCGGGAACCCTCTCTGCAAGGCTAAAAACGAGCCGCAGCTTACTTGCAGGAAAGAGGTCCCGCTAGCACCAATTAAGCACGAAAAATAGCCCAAATAAAGCCATCCTGCACTTTGAGAAGACTATAAAGTGATTTTAGGTGTTAGAAAAAATAGCACATAATTATCCTGTACTCAAATCCGTAAAATATTTTATTTTTAATATCCGTAAAATATCCATGTAAAAAGTCCAGAGTGCTTGGAGCACCTCAGACATGCCCACGCCGCAGCCGGAAAATAAAGAGTTAATTTGAACTCGGGTTTGGGCTGATGTGCAAGCTTGAGAGTGGGTTCCTTTTAATCCTCATGTCCCCCAATATGATCCCTAGCATTTACAGAGCTGTACAGTGCAGGCTTGAATTTATGTTTGCGTTTTTATATTTCTCAGCTTACGGCCGGTTCCAAGATATGCGGCCGGCCGTAAGATGAGATCCTTGCGGGCCGTATAATAGAATCGCGAGTTAACTGAACCCCCGCAAGGAATCGCAGCCTTACGGCCGATTTACGGCCGCTAATAGAATGAGGGCCATGGTGATTAAATGAGAGTAGTCTCAATTAGATATTATATAAAAGGACCCTCTTCCTTATTGGGCCCCATTGACCAGTACAGCCCTGGGAATTATATTAAAACTAGCGAATTGCCCGTCAAAAAAATGATGGCAATGAAATTGTAAGTGAGCTAATGCTGTTTGGTGTATAATAATCAAATAAATAATACATTAATAAATTAATATAATTTACCTATTGTGAAGTAATATATGCAGGAAGCATTGTGTTGAAGAGCTGGCAATCTGTTTTGATGTTGCTGCAGCATCAGTGGTGTGGAGCTGCTGTGTAAGCGTGCTGAATGTGTGCAGTGTAATAGTGTGCTTGCGCGAGACAAAACCGTTAGCGTAGCTGTGTACTTCCGCATTGTATAAGTTATTGTTCTAAAATGGCGGCTAATGTGTGGTATGCATCTGTAGCGGAATATCCGTAGCTGTTTTGTGGTGTTTTGCGTGTTTCTGTTGGTGTTTTGCGTGTTTAGAGTCCTGTTGCGTCGTTTTTGTTTTGTTCTGCGGCCATTTTTTCTCTCGCTTATAGAATTGTCTAAACTCTTTTATTTTGAGTTAAATTGAGGTGTAACTTCATTGTTTGAGGTCCTGGATGCTCCCTCTTACTGTAGGTAAGCTTTTTATATATGTGTTGTGTGTATTTATTGTGTTTTTCATTTTTTCATGTCCGCAAGTTGCGGACGATTTTTGCGAGGTTGTAATTGGTTGTAACGTGTCTCGTACTTTTTTGCAAAAGGGCCGCAGGCACGCTGCGCAAGCCCGCAAGCGTTAGCAACAACTCACATGCTCACAACTATATATGTGATGATCTTATGTGTCATATCTTACTATATTGCATGATTTTCCTAAATTCTCGTGTCATTAGATTGACAGTTTAATATTATGTTGTTATTCTCATGTTATGGTTTTTGAGGAAGCTTCAGGTTTTCTGTTCTCTGGTTATTTTCTCCTCCTGTTTTATGTTCCGTCACTTTGTTTTCTTTGTAGCTGACTCCTGCTGCTTCTCCTTACCCTGTGTATCACGTTCTCTTGTTCCTTGCTGCTGCAGATGGAAAGCAACAGAAAATCCTCTTCTTTGATCATAGATTCCCCTTTCCTTCTAGTTTTATGCTCTCACTGGTTCAAACATTTCAAGCCTTTCAAGAAAAGTTTTTTAATCTTGCAAAATAAAAATAACGCTTCACTTGATTTAATGTCAGAATAATTTCAGTAGATGAGAAAACACTACGGCTGACTTGATTCTACAAACCCTGGTAGGGGACTGTGTATTTTCCTGGTTATACAAAATATAGGCGACTGCAGCATAATCCCTGCCAGTAAATACTCATACATAGTTGTCTGTCATCGAAGCAAAGATAATAACGCTTGATGCGTTTTGTTGGGCAGTTCTTTACATGCAGAAAATAAAGCCAGTGCTCCCCCCCCCCCCATATTATTGGATTTTTGCAGTACACTGTCCATATATAAGTATGTAACCCCCTTTTCTAACATTGCATATTACAATGCACCTTGAGGTTTAGATTTCTATTGTAAACTATCAATTAAAGTGATGCATCAACAGTCAAAAAATTCAAAATCTAAATGTTTTTCATTCTCTCTTACACAGTTTGGAGGGATACAAAATATTATTATTATTATTATTATTATTATTGTTTATTTGTAGCGTGCCAACATATTCTGTAGAGCTATACATGGGTTACAATAAAGGCAAAAAACAATAGGAGTAGGAGCCAGAAAAAATCATACATACATACAAACATAGAAAAATCTGGGGGGATTTCTCCCCACCACCCCTCCCAGTTCCTACACCCATGATGGAAGGCCCTGTCTTTGAGCTTAGAATCCAGTGTCCATAGAGCTTTCCCCAAAGCACCATTCAAAATGGAAAACTTGCAATCTTACAATATAAAAATATGAGCATTTCCAGGTAAATAAATAATAATAATCACAGTCGTATTTAATTATACAAGTCGTTATGGTTATTATACTAATTGATCATGACCTACACAAGGGGGAAAGGAGGGAGGAGGGGGAGGAGGAGGGGAAGGGGGGTGAGGATGGGAAGGGGAATGAGGGAGGAGAATAAGGGGGAAGGAGGGAGGAGGATAAGGGAGAAAGAGGGAGGAGGGAGGGGATGGAGTGGAAGGAGGGAAAGGGAGGAGGAGGATAAAGTGGAAAGGGAGGAGGATAAGGGGGGAAAATGAGGAGGATAAGGGGAAAGGGGGGAGAAGGAGGAGGATACGTGGAAAGGGAGGAGGCAGAGGATAAGGGGGAAGGGGGGAAAGAGAACCCAGGGGAGGGAGAGAGGGGGAAAGAGACACAGTCGAGGGAGAGGGGAGGAGAGTCACAGGGGAAGGGAGAGGGGGGAAAGAGACACACGGAAGGACATGGGAGGGAGGGGTGGAAAGAGACAAAGGGGAGGGGGTGAAAAGAGACAAAGGGGAGGGAGGGAGAGAGATACAGGGTAGGGAGGGGGGAAGACACACAGGGGATGGGGAAAGAGACACAGGGGAGGGAGAGGGGGAAAGAGACACCAGGGAGGGGGGAAGAGACACAGGGAAGGGAGAGGGGAAGAGACACAGGGGAGTGGGGAACAGACACAGGAGTGGGAGGGCGGAGAGACAGAGGGGGGAAGAGACACAGGGGAGTGAGAGGGGGAAAGGGACACGGGGGAGAAGAAACACAGGGGAGGGAGAGGGGGCAAGAGACACAGGGGAGGGGGGAACAGACACAGGGGAGGGAGAATGGGGAAGAGACACAAGGGGGAGAGGGGGGATAGACACAAGGAAGGGAGAGGGGAGGAAAGAGACAGAGGGGGAAAGGGGGAGGAAGGAGACACAGAAGAAGGTGAAGGGGAAAGAGATACAGGAGAATGGGGGTGGGGGGGGAATATATATTTATTATCCCATCATTTATGACAGGCAAACAACTAGTATACACCAGGGATGGAAAGGGGGGAAAAGGAGCAACAGGAGAGAGGGAAAGGAGACACAAGGGAGGGAGAGGATGGGGGAACGGAGACACAAGGGAGGGAGAGGAGGGGGAAATGAGACACAAGGGAGGAAGTAGACAGGGGGAAAGACTCACAATGAGCACCGAAGGCGCTCAGTGCTGGGCTCGCGATGAGTGCTGAAGGTGATCACATTGGGTGGCCACAGCAGCCAGGCTTACAATTGTATTCCCATAATTTTTGATGGGCAAATAGCTAGTAATAATAATAATGATGATATCTGCTTGCAAACCTACTATATGCTAACCTAATTGCTTTTTCCCTTATGTAGGTTGTCACCATATTGTAGGATGCTTTAAGGACCACATATCAATGAATTAGGTTTTGAGTTAAATACATGTAATGCACACGTAATAGTTGTCCATTCATCTACAGTATATTGATATACAAGATTTTTGTCTCTGCAGCTGCCTGTAGTGTTGGTGTTAGCCTAAAGCAAAACAACATGTGATGCCAACATCTTTAGGTTGGCCAACAGCTGTCCCACATTTCAAGTAAATAACATATACCAAGTGTTTAATATAATTTATTTTCACATAGATATCTATATATTTTCATATCACATGGAAGTTCCTCTTTATGCATAAAAAAATGCTTCTCATTTGTGAGTCAGCATGAATTCTGTGAAAAAGCAAAGCAGAAGGAAATAGAACACAAGACAAGACTGAAAATGAGAATTCTATTCAGTAGCGGAGCTAATGAACGGAGGGCCCTGGTGCAAAAAAAAAAGAATTGCCCCCATGGGTTAAAAATGTTTTGTTGACCCACCCTAGATATATATATATACACATATATCCTATCTATCTATCTATCTATCTATCTATCTATCTATCTATCTATCTATCTATCTATCTATCTATCTATCTACAGTATCTATCTATCTATCTATCTATCTATCTATCTATCTATCTAGCTAGCTAGCTAGCTAGCTAGCTATCTACAGTTATTATCTATCTATCTATCTATCTATCTATCTATCTATCTATCTATCTATCTACCTATCTACAGTATCTATTTATAAATATACAAATATATATATATATATATATATATATATACATACATATTTTGATATATATATATATATATATATATATATATATATATATTCCCCTTCTGGATTTTTACCTTGGCGTGGTGAAGGGGCTTGTGTACTACAATGAAGCTGTGAGCTATACCGTGTAGGGTCACCAAAGATGGGCAGGTGATAGCAGAGAGTTTGCCAAACTGTGGTCCACTGGAGAAGGAACTGACAACCCACTGCAGTATCTTTTGCCAAGAAAACCTTATGCCATAGCTGTGCCTGGGATGCTACGATCCATAGGGTCATAGACAGTCGAACATGAATGAATGACTAAACAACAACAACCTCTCATACTTAAATGACTAAAAATTGTGTTCATTCAGAATCACATGGTCCTTTTTTTCAATATTCTGAAAATATTAATGTACCAGCCACCCATGCACACAGTAAACTATTGTGATTGATCACATGGTCCTTCTACTACTTTTATCATTTCTTATGTTGTGTGATTAGACTGCAAACCTGAATTTGGAGTAGATAGAGACTATCTAAAAATATTTTTTGTTGCAATAAACATTATTTTATTATCTGGAATATATTTGGCTCTAGCGCACATTTTTTTTAACCATCTTTTTTCCCTACTAAAAATATATCTTTTTCAGTTTATGTGTAGTTATTGTCTGTGTTTATATTATATTATAGTAATTTTTGTTTCAGCCTACATTGCAGTGTACCCTACACTGAGGTCAATTTATTTATTTATTTTTATTTTATTTTTTGCGGCAATTTGTTATATGGAACACTGAGTCCCTAGAGAATTATTCACCTGCACTATGTGCCATTACTTGGCATTCCTATAACTGGTCAGCTCTTGAATTTTGGGAATTTAAGTGCAGAAAATTAGGGCATCAACCTAACCTGCCTGAATAATACTGAATAGTATAAAAAAAAGATCGTTAATTATGAATTTTTTAACAGTGATTATTTCAGTTGCTCTTCTATTTTTTAGTACATTGAATGATCCCATTAGTACCAGTAAAAAAAAATACAATTTTAAGTGAAACAATATCTATTGCTTTGCATTGGTACAAACATCAGATGAATTTGTACAAACATCAGATTAATTCATAAGGATTGAATAAACTTTATAGCTGCAGGCTTCACATTACATTCAAAAGCTTATAACAATTCTCTTTCCCCTGCCCTTAATAATCATTATTGAGGAAATTATCACATATATAGTTGTGAGCATGCGAGTTGTTGCCAACGCTTGCAGGCTCGCGTAGCGAGGTCCGCGGCACGCACAGTGAGCCTGCGATCCTCGCAAAATTTACGCCGTTACGCAACTGCGACCCTCGCAAAATTTACGCTGTTACGCAAGGAAAATACGAGACGCTACGAAACATTACGACCTCCCAAATATCAGCCGCAACACGCGCACATGAAAAATACAACAAATACACACAACAAATACATAAAAAGCTTACTTACAGGAAGAGGGAGCATATAGGACCTTGAAAACTAAAGTTACACCTCAATTTAACTCAAATTAAAAGAGTTTAGACACTAAAAAATTCTGTGAGAGAAAAAATGGCCGCCGAAAAAAACGAAAACGAGGCTACAGCAGTCTAAAGATGCAAAACACCACCAAACACCTACGTATTTGCCGTAAAACACCTACGAGATTTAAAAACAAGGACGCAACCCGCGCGTCCCCAAAAACATTACAAACAGAAGAAATACAAACAACAAACACTTAAAAAGGTTACTCACAGCAAGGCGGGGCACCCAGGACCTCTGCAAGTGAACTTATACCTCCATTTAAGCACAAATTTCGAAGTTTAGAGACCCGAAAATCCCCAAAGAGAGAGAAAAAATGGCCGCCGAACAAAACGAAAACGAGGCTAAAGGTCCCTAAACACGCAAAACACCACCATAAATACGCAAAACAACACCAAACAGCTACGGATATTCCGAAAAAGTTGCACAACATAGAAAACGAAGGACGCTAAATCAGCCACATTATATACACCAAACACCATTAGCTCACTTACAATTTCATTGCCGTCATTTTTTGACGGACAATTCGCTAGTTAAAATAATATAGATGACCTCAATAGTTTGTCGAAAAGATATTTAATAAGCAAATATTCTTTTTTCAGTGTCTTTTTAACATTTAATTAAATGTATAATATTGATATTACTAAACAAAATATTTAAATACTGCATATAGTTTGTACCATAATTTAGTGAAAGATGCTATTACATTTTTATGGCTTGAGTTTTACATCCACACTGTGTGAAAAGTTGTATAACATGCTTTCAATTGTAAAATCGCTAAGCGTGAACAAAAACGGCTGCCGAAAAAACGCAAAACCACAAAAACGAGGCCCAAGGACGTAAAACTAGCCTGAAGGACGTAAAAGTAACCCAAAGGTCATAAAAAATAGCCCTAAGCAGTAACACTTACCAAAATCCACTTAGTCCAAGCCACTAATATTTAACACAAGGCGATAACGCAACCCAAGACCGTAACACTTAAGCGCCAGGTCTATAAACTACAGGGGGATTGGCTTGCAATGAGCGAGGGGCTCGCCATGAGTGCCGAAGGTACAGCATTCACAGCCTTCACATTTTATTCCTGTAATTTTTGATGGGCAAGTAGTTAGTTCATATATATTGGAGTGAATTTTTTTTTTTACAACCCCACCTATGGGGGGAGGGGCTCCATTTTTTATTCTCTTGCTCTGCCACTGCATCAGTGCCCAAGTTCCTCACTTTTTAGCCCTGAATTTGAACACACTTCCATGTTCGTTTGAATAATCTGTCCTCTTCATTCTTGATTAAAGTCCTTGGTCCTCATTTTCAGCCCGTGGAAATGGGCCCCCACCTAAAAAAAACTGCCACACAATAAACAAAAGTTCCTTCTACACGTTGCTCCCTGGCTGACTAACGTTTTTTGACTGCTCCTTCAACTTTTATACTAGTTTTGCGATTTCATTCTGTACATTCTGATAGGTTAGACTTTAACCAATTAGATATGGTGCAGAATTACTTTCGAATACTCAATTCTGATTGGCTGAAATATGATTTAAATATATTTCAGCCAATTGGAATTGGCAAAAATAGTATACAGTGCCTTGCAAAAGTATTCACTCCCCTTGGCATTTTTTGTGTTTTGTTGCCTCACAACCTGGAATTAAAATGGATTGTTTGAGGATTTGCATAATTTAATTCACACAACATGCCCATAACTTTGAAGATGCTTTTATTTTTTTTATTGTGAAGAGAAAAACAAATAGGACAAAATAACAAAAAAAGTCAATGTGCTTAACTATTCATCCCCCTAAAGTCAATACTTTGTAGAGCCACCTTTTGCTGCAATCATAGCTCCAAGTCGCTTTGGATAAGTCTCTATGAGCTTGCCACATCTTACCACTGGGATTTTAACATGTTTCCCCTTAAACCACTCAAGTGTTGCTTTAGCAGTGTGTTTGGGGTCATTGTCCTGCTGGAAGGTGAACCTCCGACCTAGCCTCAAATCCGGCACAGAGTGGTACAGGTTTTGCTGAAGAACATCCCTGTATTTAGCACCATCCATCTTTCCCTCAACTCTGACCAGTTTCCCAGTCCCGGCTGCTGAAAAACATCCCCTCAGCATGATGCTGCCACCACCATGTTTCACTGTGGGATGGTGTTCTTTGGGTGTTGTGATGTGTTGGGTTTGCGCCAGACATAGAGTTTTCTTTGATGGACGAAAAGTTCAATTTTAGTCTCATCAGACCAGAGCACCCTCCTCCATACATTTTGGGAGACTCCCACATGCCATTTCGCAAACTCAAAACCTGCCATTTAGTTTTTTGCTGAAAGTAATGGCTTTCTTCTGGCCACTCTGCTATAAAGCCCAACTCTATGGAGCGTACGCTCATTGTCGTCTTATGTACAGATACTCCAGTCTCTGCGGTGGAAATCTGCAGCTCCTCCAGGGTTACCTTAGGTCTCTGTGCTGCCTCTCTGATTAATGCCCTCCTTGCCGGTCCATGAGTTTTGTTGGACGGCCGTCTCTTGGCAGGTTTGCTGTTGAGCCATGTTCTTTCCATTTGGTTATGATAGATTTGATAGTGCTCCTGGGGATCATCAAAGATTTGGATATTTTTTTATAACCTAACCCTGACGTGTGCTTCTCAACAACATTGTCCCTTACTTGTTTGGAGAGCTCATTGGTCTTCATGGCAGTGTTTGGTTAGTGGTGCCTCTTACTTAGGTGTTGCAGCCTCTGGGGCCTTTAAAAAACGGTGTGTATATGTAATGACAGATCATGTGAAACTTAGATTGCACACAGGTGGACATCATTTCACTAAGTATGTGTCATCTGAAGGTAATTGATTGCACCCGAGCTTTTTTTGGGCTTCATAACAAAGGGGGTGAATAAATACGCACATGCCAATTTTCTGTTTTCTATTTCTAAAAAATAGCTTGATGTATATATTTTTCTCATTTCACTTTACCAACTTAGACTATTGTGTTCTGATCCATTACATAAAATTCAGATTAACAAAACATTGAATTTAAGGCTGTAATGTAATAAAATAGGTAAAAAGTCAAGGGGGAGAATACTTTTGCAAGGCACTGTATGTAGTAAAGGAGCAGTGAAGCAGGAGCTCCATGAAGGAAAGGCTTAATTAGGTGAGATTTTTTTTATAGATTGCCTGTTTTTTAGTTAAAAGTCTATTGCCATGGGCCGAAAATGAGGAACAAGGGCTTCAATAAAGACAAAAAAGGACAGATTCTTCAATCAATCAGGAAGAGCCCACTTATCCAGAGCTGAAATCAATGATCGTTGCTGGAGGATATCAAACAAATAGGTAATGTATATTTTCACCAATTACTGGTGAAATATTTATTTTATTTTATGTAGTATTTTTTGTTTTATGTATTTAGTGTTAGGGACTTTGGGGATTCTTATGGATTTTTGAATCTTTTTTGGATCCCTGTAGTGGTAGGAAGGTTTCCATAGAGACCCTCATGGGAGAGGGGCTAAGGTTATGTGCCATGGGGGTCCATAAAGACACCCACTGTATAGTGGATAATTCTGTGTGCTTTTTGGGTCCATGAGCCTGGGGATAGCTAGGTTCATAGGAGGTAGCGGTAATTAAGGAGAGGTAGCAGTATGAACCCCTTTGTTGTATCAGAATTTAGCAATCATGCCTAAAATCTGTTACAATTAAGATGTTAGTTCCTTCTTTCTGATGAGCTTCAGACAACCAGGCTTCTTAGAGTAATTTTTATTCCTTTATTTGGGATTGACGTTAATGTAGGCTTTTTTAGAAATGTAGGGCATTCTGAAAGTAAATACTAGCATGACGGATTTCTTTACCAGAGACATATAATGGCAATTTTTAAATTGATTATAGGACAGGTGCTTGAGGATTATTAGGGACATTCTGACTGCTTCTCAGAGGTTAGATTTACGTCTGTGATGTTATAGGTCTGTAGTGATTTACTAGTGAAGTTCACTTGTTTTTTTTTTCTTACATGGAGGCCCATGTCTGCAGGCTTTTATGCAGTAAGTTGCTATAACATGATTGGCTGCTAAGATATAAAGTGGCTACTGTATATATATATATATATATATATATATATGTGTGTGTAGGATTCCTGGCTTGTGTATACTCCATCCTGAGCTTTGCCTAATGTTATATAATACAATAACTGGCATGCTTAAAGGAAGCCATGATTAAAATGGTATTGGATTACAAGAGTGAAGCCTTTGTGGGCACATTTGCATGTCAGTGCCCAGGTTCCCAGAATGCAGTGTAATAACTGTATTTCTCCAAATTCTGAGCAGGAAACAATTTTTTTTTTTACTTGTTTTAGACGTTCAAATGTGAATGCAAATGTACTATCACATATATAGTTGTGAGCGTACGAGTTGTTGCTAACGCTTGCGGGCTCGCGTAGCGAGCCGCGGCCTTAGGGCCACGGGCGAGAGCCTCAGTTGCTGGCATGGAGCGCCGAAGGCAAACTTTACGTCGCAACGCAAACAACACGACACACCAACTACGACCCTCGCAAACTTTACCTCGCAATGCAAACAACATATGAGACACGTTAACACACATTACGACCTTGCAACAATCGGACGCAACTCGCGAACATTACAAAATTCAAAACACAATAAATACACACAGCACATACATACAAAGCATACCTACAGCAAGAGGAAGCATCCAGGACCTCAAAAAAACAACTTACACCTTCATTTAACTAAAAATAAAAGAGTTTGAACACTAAAAAATTCGCTAAGCGAGAGAAAAAATGGGTGCCGAACAAAACGAAAACGAGGCTACAGCACTCTAAACACGCAAAACACCACAAGAAACTCGCAAAATACCACAAACGACCTACGGATATTCTGCTAAGACGCATACCACACATTACCCGCCATTTTACGCCAATGCGAAAGTACACAACTACGCTAACGGTTTCGTCTTGCGCACGCACACTATTACACTGCACACATTTATCACGCTTACACAGCAGCTCCACACCACTGATGCTGCAGCAACATCAAAACAGATTGCAGCTCTTCAACACAATGCTTCAAAATAGGTAAAGTATATTAATTTATTAATTGTATTATATATTTCAGTAGTACACACAAAACACCATTAGCTACCTTACAATTTCATTGCCGTAATTTTCTGACGGGCAATTCGCTAGTCACATATATATTTGTGTGCATGCGGGCTGTTGCTAACGCTGTAAAGCGAGGGTCGCAGTTGCTGGCATGGACCGCCGAAGGCGCTCCGTGCCAGCAACTGCGGACCTCGCAAAACTTACGGAGTCACAAAATAAAAATACGAGACCTGCAAAACACAAGAAATACACACAACAAATACATACAAAGATTACCTACAGCAAGGGGGGGGGGCACCCAGGACCTCGAAAACTGAATTTACACCTCAATTTAACTCCAAATAAAAAAGTTTAGAAACCCGAAAATACCCTAAGCGAGAGAAAAAATGGCAGCCGAAAAAAACGAAAACAAGGCTACAGCACTCTAAAGACACAAAACACCACCAAGCACATACAGATTTTCCGAAAAAGACGTACGAGATCCGAAACCAAGGACGCAACCCGCGCGACCCCAAAATCATTACAAACACAATAAATACACACAGATAAAAAGCTCACCCACAGCAAGCGGAGGCACCCAGGACCTCTGCAAGTGAACTTATACCTCCAAATTTCGGAGTTTAGACACCCAAAAATCACCTAAGCGAGAGAAAAAATGGCCACCAAAAAATGGCCACACAAACAACCAAGAGCCTCGCAATGAGCGCCGAAGGATCTTAAAACACCAACAAAATTAATTTTGCACGCAAACAACATTACCTGCCTTATAATCTTATTGCCGCCATTTTTTGACGAGCAAGTCGCTAGTAAATAAATAAATAGATGTGTATGGGAAGAAACCTTGAATGGAGAGCAAGCTGCTATCTGTGGCAGCTAAACCTGGGAAGGTCATTAGTTTACATGCCTTTTTTTTAGAAAGTAGAAAGGTCAAAAAAGAAAATGAAACCTTGCAGTAATATTAAATTGGGTATAAACAATAAAAATGTAAAAGCTGTTTATTTATTTTTCGCTTTCTTAAAGTATTTACCAATTATTAACTTTAGTTATGAAAAAAGAAACTTGACCACAGCGCTCCTTTAATTCCTTGTCAGTATCTGCCATTACTTTTTATTCCCGTGCTCTGTCTATACTGGACTGTCACAGCATCTGCCTATCCAGTTCTCAATGTGAGTTTACACTGTGTGCACACAGCAAAAGTAAATAGTTTTGAGCATGTGTTCTCAGGGCTTTTGCACAGTTTGCGTTGCCAAGGAAACTGCTTCCTGCGCCCGTATTTAGAAAGCTGCTAATAAACAAACGGTTATTATCATACTGAGAAGAAACGAACATAAGTAGTGTCCATAATGATTAAGGCTTTCTTTGTTAGCAGCTTTCTAAAATATTCATGCCACAACTACTCAAACTCGCCAGCTATTTCATTAAATGTGTATGATAATTGAGACTACAGAACATTAAATCCAAATGTGTTATGAGGTTATACTTAAAAAAAATATACTGTGGTTGTGTATTTAAAATATGCTTGTGGAATAACTATATTTGAACGTATGCAAAATCGGACATGGCAGCTAAAAATGCCAGTGTTATCATTAGTTCTAATGTAAAGCTCATTAGTTTACAAAGACACACCCTTCTGAGAAAGTATCAGGCAGGATCAGATGCATGGGTGTATTTAGGTTTTATGCTGCCCCTTCCCAAGCATCAGTTACTTGTACAACCCATATTCTCATACCCAACTCTTCCTATTCCCTTGCTGTTGAGTCCTTAAGTCGTGTCTGACTCTTGGTGACCATATGCACTCCAGGCACATCTGTCTGTGTTTTTGGTTGTGCTTATCCATATGTTTTTCATGGAAAAGATACTGAAGTGGGTTGCCACTATTCCTATATCCTATTCCCATTCTATATCCCAAATCATAGTTGTATGTATATATATGTTTATTAGGTAGTGTCATGTACAATATCAGACAAAAATCTCACTTTATATGGATATTTATGTGCATAGGAAAACATTATTCAATGGCACTTCACCTCCTTCTCCAGACAGTCCCCTGAAAATGTGCTGCCCTAGTCCTGCGCCTCATGGGCCTTGGCATCAACACGCCACTGATCATATGATAAAAGTAAATAGATCCATTTTTTATTTTGCTTTTTTAAAGTCAAATCAAGTTTAGTTATTCAAATAGCCGTATAGAAAAATACGTCCCACTGTGGTCATTGAAATACATGCACATACATACAATACTGTAGTACAATTACTTAGGGTTCAATAAAGTTCTTTAATATTTTATTACCTTTATATTTGTGTACTGTATTCGTTAACACTATCTAAAATGTCCCCGGTGTTTGTGTATTATAGATAAGTTTTCATTTATCAGGAAAGTTCCAAAGAAACAGAATACTGGCCAATAATTATATAGTTTAGAAACAAAAATTATTTAATTTAAAAAGAATACTTTTTTAGAGTAAAAAAAAAATTACTTTATAGAATGCTTGTGGTTTAACAAGATACAACAGGAAACAAAACAAACTTCAATCAGTAGTTGAGTTATGTGTCACAAAAAATGTATTTCAACATGTTCCACTTAAAAGAAAAGCTGGAAAAGGTGAAAAATATATAAATCATGCCGTGGAAGAACAGTTGAAACAAAAGGTCACATTCTAAGTATGTACAATGTTACAGACAGAAAAAAAACACTTAAATGATAGCGGGTTATGAAAGCAAGATAATGTGACGACTAGTTAGAGCAGAGTAATTGGGACAATAATAAGCCAAATGTCCTTTTTAGAGAATATTCTTTAAAAGTGACACCAACTATTGTAGAAAAATGCTAGAAACTAAGGAAAAGACTAATAGGGCATGAGAGAAACTCAAATCCCAGAAGTATATAAATCAAGCAAAAGTGTGAACAGTGATACAAAAGGCCAGGTAGTAATGTTGCAGAATGTGGCTGGTCAAGGAGAATTGGGATATAATATTGATAGAATGGCAGGGCATACAACAACAAGGGCTGATAGTAGAGATGTAGAAGATATAGACCATCTAAGAATGAAAAAATTCTAAAAAGCATAAAAGCTGGAAGTAGAAGGTTCAGGTCTTAAAAAAAAACTACTCTATAGAACAGAGAAGTAAACAACTATATATTTGTATGTATGTGTATATATATGTATGTATATACAGTATGTATATATATATATATATGTATGTATATATATATATATATATATATATATATATATATATATATATATGTGTGTATATATATATATATATATATATATATATATATATATATATATATATATATATATATATATAAAAATATATATACATTGACCAATTTATTAAGCAGGATTAAACATTAACCCTGTTTTATATTTAGCTCCCATATTAAGGTTATTGAACTCCACTTTTTTAATCCCGTTTATCACCAGTATGTCCCAGAAATCTTTATTTAATTAGAAGAGACACTGGGGTGAGAAGGGCTGTTATCTCAGCCACTTGAGATGCTTAGCAAAAATGTAAGGTGACATAAGTATAATGTATTTAATATACACATGAAAGATTTTACTTGCAAACATAAAAAACTACAGAAACCAGTACATAAAAGTCTTGTTAAAATAAATAGACCTTATAATCACCGGGTACAAGCTTAATTCTAGGTTATCTACTTAATACTAAAAAAAATCAATTATCTGACATAATATAGGTATGTAGCTCACAAAAGTGTAAATTCAGGTTTTTGTCTCTTTAAAGTTTATCCCCTCCGATTTTTTTGACCTCCCACATCCATGTTTATATGCAAATAAAAGTACAACTTCCAATCAATCGACTGTGTATTAATATCCCAATAAAAAGAACAATATAATGACTATCTATTTTGGGCATGGTGTTATTATGTGATTTTTCTCAGTGCATTCTGAAAACTCAGACTTTGCTCATAGTTTATACCATAGTATTAATACATTTTAAATATATAAAAATTAAGTTTGATCATTTGTGTATTTTTGTACGAGTTCTGGTCCATGTATAATGAATATCTGAGCAATTAGAGAAATAGTGCACTGTGAGGATCAGTGTTGGCGATATTCAGTATTTTGGTATTTCACCATTTAGCATACATTATGGCTATAGGTCAAACATTAGGGGCAATTTGATCTCCGGCACATCTTATGTCATCACTTGATTTATTAAGAACTATTTTCTATGGGGAAAAACAACCCTACTTACCTCATCTCAGATAGGAAAATGCTTAGTAAATCCCCCCATTATGGTTAGTCTAAAGCCATATGCAAATGACAAGGACTATTAAGCTCAGGCTTCTTGGCATATCTAAGCTAATAAGTCAAATTACCACCTGGGTCTGAACATGCTCAGTTTTTACATATTTAAATCTAAATATATATGCAAACCAAATTTGCACTGACCAAATAACCTTCATATAGGAATATGATAAATTAGGAATTTAATAAAGCTACTTGGAGTTCTCTTAGAGCAATGCACAAAACTAGTTAGTCTTTTTTTATCTTACCCTTTTCAAGGTCAATTTAAAATGGTAATCAGGGATGGAAAGTTGCTTTTATATAATAATATTATTTTGATATTAAACATTATCCTCTCCATGTCAGTAATTCAAACATCACATACGATTTATCTTGACTAATCTTGTTTGACAAGTGTCACATCCTTATGTTTTATTTATATTTATTTGAAAAGGGCACATAGGTATATTTATAAAAAGGACAAAAAGCTTGGTTACGCTTAGTTAAAAAATAGAGTTAATATCCCTACCCCTTGTGTTTCTTATGGGGCATTTTTAGAAAATCGGTTAAAACTTTAACTCCTTGTGATAAATAAGCTATATAAAAAATATTAAAAATAATTCTTAAATTGATTTTTAGCCATATTTGTACACCATTTGATAAATATATTATAAACTATTTCATCATCCATTTCCAACTCATTGGCTTATTATTGATTCATAGCTAAGCATTGTCTTAACTCTTTATTTTTTACATCTATTACCCTTGTCATTTTAAATAAATGATCAATAGATTTACATTATTAAAGTACTTTATTCAACATGTACAGTACTGAAATAAGTAAAATTATTCTAATGTAGAGGGCCAGCTCAACCATGTCCAGGAGAAGGGCAGCCAACTTATGAAGGTTTACATTGTTTTAATGTCTTTTAAAATATGTTCATGCCCTTATTTGTTTAGTTTTTTTAGTTGTGTTTCTTTTGCTGTTATTCATTTGTTCAGAAAATAAACATGCAAAAAATAGTAAAATATGAATAGCTCCTATTATACCTTTACTTTACAGCTTACTCTTGCATCCAATATATATGGAGTAGGATAGTACTGCTGTATTATGATTTTAGAATCTGTGTAAAAATAAAACTTGACTTTGACTGTAACCACACGGAAATTCTAGACAGTTTTGTTTTAAAGCAAACCAAACAGGTGTTCCATTTTCCTGTAAATGTAATTGATATGGAGAGCGGCATCTAATATTTCACCCAAATCGCCAATTGGCTTCAGCTGGATTCTGCTAAAAGAAAAGAGAGGTATACAACCAGGAAGGTAAAAAATGCAGAATTGACGATAGACAATGCTATAGTGCATCTTCGTCAAGCACCCAGGACCATCTCAAAGAAGTTTAGGCTATTTCTTATTACAGAAAAAAAATGTCTATTAACACGTAACACTATCATCAATAGTACATCAGTGTATTATTGTGTTTGGGACTCACTTTAATTTAAAAAATATCTAAGTAAACATTTTAAGTTAACACTGCAAAATAAAAAAAATGTAGAACAGGGAAAATATAAATGGAAAAAACTTTATACAGCTTTTCAACTTCATGATGGTTTAAATCAATATATTCTAGTTGAGAGCCCTATTAAGCCCTATAGTTAATGACAACACATGTCCATGTTTCACTTTTTTTTCTTGATTGCTTCTTGTGTTGTCCAGTGCAAAGTTAACAAATGAGGGGCTTTTAGGCAAAGAGGCAAATATTTCTTAGGTCAGGGGTCACAATGAAGAAAAACAGTAACACTAGAAATAAGCAAGAAACAGTTCAGCTTAAAAAGTGGATATGCTTAAAATAGAATTGATGCCCTGAAATAAAACACAGAAGCAAGAGGGAGGATCTTGAGAAGTATTTTTCTCCCTAAAACAAAAATCAACACAATGTGAAATATCTAAAGCTAATTTAGATTTCTAATACCAGATTACTGCAAATTTCCTTATTCATATGTAAGGATAGTCTGAAACATTCTGCCCTGCATTTAGAAGAGTATGCTTTTTTTTCCGTTGTAAAATAAGTAATATCAATTAAAGAAAATTAATCACATATATAGTTGTGAGCATGTGGGGTGTTGCTAACGCTGCAGGCTCGCGGAACTTAGAAAAAAAAACATTACGACCTCGCAAACATACGACCTTACTGCCCGAAACCAGCGCACATGAAAACATTAAAAACACAACAAATACACACAACAAATACATAAAAAGCTTACCTATAGCAAGGGGGGCACCCAGGACCTTCGAAAAGGGAAGTTACCCCTCAATTAAAGTTAAAATACAAGAGTTTAGACACTCGAAAATTCCCTAAACGAGAGAAAAATGGCAGCCGAAACAAACGAAAACGAGGCTAAAGATGCATAACTACTACACTTACTCGCAAAACGGAACGAACGCTCCATACCAGTTCACGAGGCACGTAACATACACAATGCGGCACGTACCACACTGCTATTACCCACCATTTTACATGAAACACACAACTATTAGCCGCAAAATGGCGGCTGGAATGCAAATTTAAGGCTGGAACGCAAATAGCGGTTTCAACCACCTCAAAGTTTATAAATACTGCCCACTTTCCAGAAAATTCTACATTTTTCCTTGGGTGATGAACAGTGTGACTGGATAGTTCACTGCTGCTGTTACTTCAGAAGATAATTACTTACCAATTTACAACTTCACAATCTGCAAATTCCAACTGAGAGGTAAGCTATAATATATTTAATTTATTAAGAAAGACCCCCAAAAAAACATTAAAAAAAAAAACATTTCAAAGATTCACACCAAAGATGTCGTTCATGTATAGTGACATGTGAAATGCACACATATGTGTATAGGCCCTACAACAAGCTAATCCTAACTCAAACTAATCAAAGATGTATATTCAAGTGACATTAATTCATAGGAACTAATGCCACAAAAAAAAAAAAAATACACCCATAGATATTTAACCTGCAGCTCAATCTTTCCCATTTTTTTCACTATACAAACAGACTCTGTATCAACAGCGTTAATCAAGAATTTGCATCATGGACTGTGAAAGTGGATTACTTTTAAAGAACACAAAAAAAGAAGGAATGGTAAGATACAAAAATACATTACATGAAGAAAAAGACCATGCTTTTCCAAAACCAAAACAATGAATATACAACCATGTACCTTTCTCTTTCAAACAGACACTACAAGAAGACTGGCGGTATAACATTGGCAGTAGGGGACCCTCTGTCATTCATACACCAAAAATACTTCAATCAAGGTATAGTATAACAAGTAAAAATAAATAACAGAAATCCCATGTTTCCTGCCCGCCAATATTAGAAGTAAAAAAAAAAAATAGAAGCCTCAATACAAATTACAGCAAAACCAAAACACCACACTTCAAGAAACATTGCTAACACATATACAATTAAAAAATAAACACCACGCAAAACTAAAATACAAGTGGCGGACACAAAATAGGATAGTACAGCAAACATTGGCAACATAGAGAAAACAAACGTATTCTTCCTGTTTAATCTACAACAACCTCTAACCATCACCCATAAGCCAAATAGAGCATCCCAAAAGTGGGGGACACAAAACAGGATAGTACAGAATATCTTCCTAACATAGAAAACTAACTTAACATTCTTGTTTACTCTCCAACAACCTCTAACCTTCACACAGAAGCCAAATGAATCATCCTAATAGTGGTGGACGCAAAACCGGATAGTACTGCAAATATTCCCAACATATAGAAAATACAATTCACATTCATCATTAATCTACAACAACTTTTAAACCTCTGCCACAAGCCAAATACAGCATCCCAAAAGTGGTGGACACAAAACAGGATAGTCCAACAAACATTGCTAACATACAAAATGGAACAGATACACTATTCAAAAATAAAGAATACTACTACAGTAAAAGAATAATAGAATTACACCAGTGGTCTACACAAAACCCCATACTAATCAATTACAGCCAGCGCTGTACGGTTTCTCACACACTCTCAAATCAATAACATTTTACACACAAGAAATAAACCAAATATCAGAACACATTGCTTTGCAAACAAATAAACCATGCTATTCATCAACAATAAATTTTAATCAAATAACATTTCTCTTTCTCTTTTACAACAGACCCTGCATGAAGACTGTCGCACGAAGATTTCCAACACCGGATCCAGTGATATTCATCTTGAAATCACACTTCCAACAAGGTACAGTACAACAAGTAAAAAAAGAGAAAACAAAATAAACATGTTTGCTGTGCAGCAATGTCAAGATAAAAAATTAAATAAAACAACAACACACCAACAACAATAAGAACCACAAATCACCATCCTTCAACAAATATTGGTGACACATTTTTAATTTATCTACTAATTAGCTTTTACCTACAAAAACCTTTAACAGTAAACCCTAACTAAAATCTATCAAACAAAATGTGCCCAAGATAAAACACCATAGTACAACAAATAGTGAAAACACATCAAAAATTTAACTATAAATTCTCTGTTCAGGGCCCTATCCTGCAACATTAAGCATGAAACCTAAACAGACACAGAAAATAGGATATTACAACAAATACTACTAACACCTACCAAAGAACAATACAAACTTTCTTTTCACACCCACACCATATAAGCCTAAAACTCAAATATAAGGCTACTATTACAACAATCACCTACAGTACAAATTTCAAAGACCACTATATTACTACCATGTTTTGGCCCCTACTATGCCTCTAAGGCAACCCTACAAACCTACAAGATAAAAAGCAGCAAACAACCAAAATAAATAAATAAATAACACATACTGATTTAACACTATAAAGCTACTACATCTACAATGACCTATAATCACATACAAACAAAGTAAATTTATTTACAACAACAAAAACAACAAAAACATTACAGTAAGAAAATAAAAACAAGCAATTCCAAAACAATTTTACATCAAAAACTAAACCAATGATACATTATTTTCATTTACAGATTAAGATGGCTGATAACGACACCAAACAGGAAAAGATAAGACGTCAAGCTAGAGAACGACAACAAAGATGGGCAAACCAGCAGACGCCGGAGCAGAAGGAAATTCGATGAGAAAAAGAACGGTAAAGACTTGCAAGCAAAAGACTATCGGCTGAAAAAATAAAAGCTACACCTAAGAAAGCAACAAAAAAACAAAATCATTTAGAACCTGTTCCTGAACCATCACATAACATTTCCAATGATGAAGTACAATCTGAAACTCTTATATGCTCTTCAAATTGTCCTTTACTTAAGTCTTTAGCAGTAGAGGCTCATATTTGTGGTAACATAAATATTCTCTGTCAGTTTTGTGAGGCTTTTCATTTTAAACAGGAAAGACCCAGAGATGGACAGTTCATTAGTTGCTGTCAAAAAGGCAAGGTCAAACTTCCAGAAAGACAAGAATTCCCAACATACTTACAAAACATTATGACTAAACCTACTTTTCCAAACTACAAAAATGTCAAAACCAACATAAGATCCTACAATAGTGCCATATCCTTTGCATCTATGGGGGCAACATTAGCTGCTAATGTACCAGGACATGGCCCTTACTGCTTTAAAGTCCAAGGAAAAATTTACCATCGTACTTCCCATTTACATCCAAAGGAAGGAGAGCAAAGAAAAGTTGCTCAACTATACAGTAGGTCCTAGATACAATGGAAGCTGTTGACCAACGAATGCAGCTTCAAGAGAATTAAAAACGCTTACCCAGTGTTTTTATAGAGCTAAATCAAATTATGTCCAATAACCCTGTAACGGATCTCCTGGCACCCCGACCGGGTACCTCCGTTGATAGACGCGTCCTAGTTTGCGCCGAGGCCTACAAGCACCGCACCAGACACCTCAACCACCACAGACTCCACAACCGCAGTAGTTTAGCTGGAGCCACGCCGTCTTCCTTCCACCCTGTATGAATCTCCAGCATCCAGGACCGTGTGGGGAAGACCTCTCCTCCAAGGAGGACACATCAGGAACAAGCGTTCAGTAGTTACAGCTCAAGGGAGTATGCAAAAGCATAGCAATCCCCAGTATGATAGAGCCATCCCCTCCAATAACGAGACGAGGCTACGTTTTGAAGGGTCAAGAAGAACTAGAACTTTAATGACAGGGGATCTCCTTTTATGCAATGGTGCCCTCTGAAGGGCTACACCCACATAATTATCTCAGCCAATTATATACATGGTTCAACCCCCACGTCTCCTCCCCTCAGATAACAGGTAACACAATTAAAACAGACACAATTTTAACCACATTCTGGATGTACCCCAAAAACAGGGGGTACACCTTTAAGTCCAGCACCGTTCAATAGCTCTCACCCAGGGGAACAACATATTAAAAAATGGCATGAATCAGACCAGGGGTTCAAAAGTTAGTAAAAGTATCTTTTTCACATAACACACAGACATTTCACATATTCTCCATAGTTGGCCACACAATGCACATATAGGGACAATAGGTGAGTCACACCTCCCTGAGGCAACTTGATATAATCAGACAATGAGTAAATCTGTAACAGGATTATCTCTCCTGCCAAGGTCTGCACTAGCCTGGGGCCAATATTCTGCAGAGCATAAACCAACATACATACAGTATATTACTAGGATCATATTTTAACCAAGAATTAAATAACCATAAAAAAGGGTAAAACAGTGATGGGTTCCGTTACAGCTGGGATCTGAGCGCACAAAACTACCGAATAGCGCTCAGATCATCTTCACACAGTTCAATTGCCATGTAGCTAAAGTCTTTCCCATAGTCTTTCATTATATGAATGGGCTCCATGGCATAGCTATCTGTGGTATCATGGTTCACACAGGGCAAGTAACGAATGACCCCCCTGTATGTAAAGGGCCAGAATGAGTGACATACACTCTGGTATGGCCGAATACTGTGTTTGAAGGGCAATATGTACCATGGCCATAGTCGTAGGGCAGGAGGCTGGCAAACAGTCCTCTCCAAGACAAAGTGGCGAAGGGCACTTCGTCACAAACCCCTACACTCAAGCTTATAAAAAATTGGCAGAAGTAGAAAAGGAACAACAACTTCATGCAGAAAGACATCAATTACCAATCCCAAAGGTCAATATGGTGCTTAAAAGAGATAGACATACTGATAAACGCTGTTATAATTTGCGAACATCAAATGAGGTTGCAATGGTGTTTCAAAATGATGAAGGAGAACCACCATTTCAAAGAGACATTAGAATATATCCCAGAAATGAGGAGCAACCTTTCATTAATATCAGTATCTTAAGTACTAATTTAGATCCAATGACATATCCCATTTTTTCCCACACGGAGAAGCAGGTTGGCAACCAAAATGAACCCTTCCCAGTTACCCAAATTCTAAATTACGAGTGCGAAATAAAATTTCCATGCTTGAATTTAAAGTAGCTCAAATTGCCATTCAAAATACATTTAATCCAATTTTATGTGGTGGAAAACTAACACAACAATGGATTATTGATTCCTATTTGCAAGTTGAGGCCAATAATTTAAACTTCATAAAATATCAACAAGATAAACTATGTGTAGAACAGTATTGTGGATTGATGGATTATGTAGCTGAGGTTGCTACAAGCAGAGACATGACAGCTGGCAAAGCCATTATTTTACCATCTTCTTTCCAAGGATCTCCTCGCAATATGTGCGAAAGATACAATTAAGCCATGGCTATTGACACCAAATTTGGAAAACCAGATTTATTTATTACATTTACATGTAATCCCCAATGGCCAGAGATTACACAACATTTACTTATTGGCCAAACTGCTTCCGATAGACCAGATTTAGTAGCCAGAGTTGTCAAAATAAAATTAAATGAATTAATACGTGACATCACTTTAACTCAGTTATTTGGCAAATGTCTTGCTTATGTATATACCATTGAATTTAAAAAAAGAGGCCTTCCACATGCACATCTTCTTATAATCCTTCAAGAAAAAGATAAGTTAGATACTGGTGACAAAGTGTATTCTGTCATTATTGCTGAACTACCAGATCCAGAACTATATGGTAGACTATATGAGATTGTAACTCATCAGATGATTCATGGACCGTGTGGAGATGTTAATCCACAGTCACCATGTATGGAACATAATAAATGTACTAAAGAATTTCCAAAAGATTATGGAGACAAAATGTATGCCAATTGTGATGGCTATCCATTATATAGAAGAAGAGAGGGCCATTATTTGTGGGAAAAACATAGACAATAGATATGTGGTACCATACAATCCACATTTACTTATGAAGTATAATGTACACATTAATGTAAAAGCCTGCACTTCCATCAAATCCATTAGATATGTATACAAATATATTTACAAAGGCTATGATGCAGCTACTGTAGTCTTCAAAAGTGCAGACAATACCGAAAGCACTTAGTTAGTACATGATGAACTTGCATCTCATGTAGATGCTCGCTATGTCAGTGCGCCAGAAGCTAGAGTATGTGGCGTTTGAAATGCACGATCGATCACATGCAGTATGTAGATTAGCTGTACATTTGCCACAAAGATATTTAGTGTATTTCCATGCTGGAAATGAAACAAATGCATTGGCACAAAGTGAGCATCGTCACACTACACTAACTGCATGGTTTCAATTAAATTCAACAGATTCACAGGCAACACAATTCTTATATATTGAGATTCCATATCATTATGTTTTCGTTAATGGATTATGGAGACCAAGAAAAAGCAGAGGAAATAAAATAATACCAAGAATTTACACGGTCAGTTCAAGAGACTTTGAACGTTTCTGCTTACGACTACTAGTTTTAAATGTTCCTGGTGCACAAAGTTTTGAACACTTAAGAACTGTTAATGACATAGTATATGAATCCTTTCATTTAGCTGCGAGACATAGAAACTTACTAGCTGATGATACAGAATGGGAAAGATGTCTTGAAGTAGCAGCACTATGTCAAATGCCACGGCAAATGAGGGAACAATTTGCATTAATTTGTATCTTCTCAAATGCTCCAAATGCATTAGCTTTGTGGGACACATTTAAGAGTAATATGGCTGAAGACTTTATGCAACGATACAATGAGCCCATTCCACACGTAAAAGCATTAATGGAAATCCAAGAAGTATTTTTAACTCATGGATTAAGTTGTGCAAGTTTTATTTTGCCTGATCCAGGTCTTATAGATGACATAAACTTTATAGACTATGACATTCACCTACAAACAGAAATGACACAAGAAAGAATTGCAACTTTAAATACATTACATTTGCAAGCATTTAATGCCATAAAAAATTCACTAGATGATGACATGGTCAAAGAGCGTTATTTCTATCTTGATGGACCTGGACAATCAGGAAAAACCTATCTATATAATTTATTAATGAGTTTTGTATGAGCACAAAGTCAAATAGCACTCGCATTTGCCACCACTGGAATTGCTGCACTTTTGTTAGAAGGTGGCAGAACTGTGCATAGAGGATTTAAACTGCCAGTACCTATTTTAGAAACATCAGTGTCAGATATTCGGATGACATCATTACAAGCCAAAAAACTGAAAAAAGTAAATTAATTATAATAGATGAGGCTACAATGATGCCATGCTATGCCCTACAATGTATTGACCGTTTGCTTTGTGAAGTCATGGATATGAAGTCATTTGGTGGAAAGGTAATGTTGTTAGGTGGCAATTTTAGACAAACATTATCATGGAAATCGAACCGACATTATCGAAACGTGTATAAAGTCAAGAACACTATGGAAACATTTTACCCATCTTCAATTACAACAAAATATGAGATCAGAAGGCCAAAATGATTTCAATGATTGGCTTATTAAAATTGGAGAAGGAAAAACAGAACAAATCACAAATTTACCTGACGACACTGTGCACATCCCACCTCATATGATTTGTAAACAAGATAGAAACTACAATAAATAACGAGGACTATTCTGAACTTGCCAACAAAGTCATACTAACATGCAAAAATAAGGATATATTGATCCTCAATAATGAAATATTGAAAAAAATGAATACACCCCAAAAAAATTATCACAGTGCTGATTCTGTACTTGCTGATGACAAAGAAAATCAGGCCAACTTTTCCACTGAATTCATAAACTCATGAACTCCTTCTGGAATGCCACTACATATTTTGCAGCTAAAGAAAGGAGCAATTGTCATGTTACTGTGAAATATGAACCCCAAAAAAGGCCTATGCAATGGGACAAGATTAATTGTTCAACAATTAAAGGACCATTTTATAGATGCTGAAATTTTAACTCGTACCCATATTGGAGAGAGAGTTTTCATACCAAGGATAGATTTAGAACCAAGGGAAAGTAGCCTCCCTTTTATACTTCAAAGAAGAGAATTTCCCATCATCATGGCATTTGCTATGACCATTAATAAATCACAAGGACAAACTTTCAAATCTGTGGGTATATTCTTAGAACAACCAGTATTTGCACATGGCCAATTATATGTTGCCTTATCACAGTGGAAAAATCCACAGGCTATCACTTTAGTCAAGGTGATTTATTAGAGGATGGGCGCATTTTTACAAAAAACATTGTCTACTATGAAGTACTATAACTTTCAATCAAACAAACACAACCCATTTAAAATAATTCCAAACAAAAGTCAGAAATCACCTCAGGCAGAATCTAACACCAAAAAATAAACAAAAATATAGACAACCGTCGGTTTCTTTCAGAAATTCATTTTTATGGCACTCAAACTATTTTCACACCACTAATATTTCCATATTAAACTCCATACAATGGTAAAACACATCTAGAACAGTGGTTACACATTGCGGACGAACTTTAAAGTCTCGCGTTCTCTTCTTAGAGAACTACTTTTCCACAGAGGAAACTCTATGTGCCATTTTAAACAATTACTACACCAACAAACAAAACCATTTAAAACCACCAATAAGTAAATACTGTATATACTCAAGTATAATCCGAGTTTTTCAGCCCTTTTTTTAAGGCTAAAAAGGGCCCCCTCGGCTTATACTCGAGTCACTCTCCCCCCGTGTCTCTCTAACCCCCCCGTGTCTCTCTAACTCCCCCATGTGTCTCTAACCCTCCGTGTCTCTCCACCCCCCTGTGTCTCTTTCCCTCCCCCCTCCTCAACCTCAACCCCCCTCAACCTCCCCCCTCAAACCCCCTCAACCCCAACCCCCCTCCTCAACCCCCCTCCTCAACCCCCCTCCTCAACCTAAACCCCCCTCAACCACCCTCCTCAACCTCAACCCCCCTAAATGCCCCCCCTCTCCCCTCACTTACCTGCTTGTGCTCCATGCTCCGCTCCTTGACTCGGCGTGCATGTGACGTCAAATGCGCGCCGGTCAAGGAGAGGAGGCCGGAGCACAAGCAGGTAAGTGAGGGGAGAGGGGGAGGTATTTAGGGGGGTTTAGGTTGAGGAGGGGGGTTGAGAAGGGGGGTTAAGGAGGGGGGTTGGGGTTGAGGGGGATTGAGGGGGAGGTTGAGGGGGGTTGAGGTTGAGGAGGTGGGTTGAGGTTGAGGGGGGTTGAGGTTGAGGAGGGAGGCTGAGGATGGGGGGTTGAGGATGGGGGGTTGAGGAGGGGGTTGAGGAGGGAGGTTGAGGAGGGAGGTTGAGGAGGGAGGTTGAGGATGGGGGGGTTTAGGAGGGGGGTTGAGGAGGGAGGATGAGGAGGGAGGATGAGGAGGGAGGTTGAGGATGAGGAGGAGGGGTTGAGGAGGGGGGTTGAGGATGGGGGTTGAGGATAATCCGAGTTTTTCAGCCCTTTTTTTAAGGCTAAAAAGGGCCCCCTCGGCTTATACTCGAGTCACTCTCCCCACGTGTCTCTCTAACCCCCCCGTGTCTCTCTAACTCCCCCATGTGTCTCTAACCCTCTGTGTCTCTCCACCCCCCCGTGTCACTTTCCCTCCCCCCTCCTCAACCTCAACCCCCCTCAACCTCCCCCCTCAATCCCCCTCAACCCCAACCCCCCTCCTCAACCCCCTCCTCAACCTAAACCCCCTCAACCACCCTCCTCAACCTAAACCCCCCTAAATGCCCCCCCCTCTCCCCTCACTTACCTGCTTGTGCTCCATGCTCCGCTCCTTGACTCGGCGTGCATGTGACGTCAAATGCGCGCCGGTCAAGGAGCGGAGGCCGGAGCACAAGCAGGTAAGTGAGGGGAGAGGGGGAGGTATTTAGGGGGGTTGAGGATGAGGAGGGGGGTTGAGGAGGGGGGTTGGGGTTGAGGGGGATTGAGGAGGGAGGTTGAGGGGGGTTGAGGTTGAGGAGGTGGGTTGAGGTTGAGGGGGGTTGAGGTTGAGGAGGGAGGCTGAGGATGGGGGGTTGAGGATGGGGGGTTGAGGAGGGGGTTGAGGAGGGAGGTTGAGGAGGGAGGTTGAGGAGGGAGGTTGAGGAGGGAGGTTGAGGATGGGGGGGTTGAGGATGGGGGGGTTGAGGAGGGGGGTTGAGGAGGGAGGATGAGGAGGGAGGATGAGGAGGGAGGTTGAGGAGGAGGAGGAGGGGTTGAGGAGGGGGGTTGAGGATTGGGGTTGAGGATAATCCGAGTTTTTCAGCCCTTTTTTTAAGGCTAAAAAGGGCCCCCTCGGCTTATACTCGAGTCACTCTCCCCCCGTGTCTCTCTAACCCCCCCGTGTCTCTCTAACTCCCCCATGTGTCTCTAACCCTCTGTGTCTCTCCACCCCCCCGTGTCACTTTCCCTCCCCCCTCCTCAACCTCAACCCCCCTCAACCTCCCCCCTCAATACCCCTCAACCCCAACCCCCCTCCTCAACCCTCTCCTCAACCTAAACCCCCCTCAACCACCCTCCTCAACCTAAACCCCCCTAAATGCCTCCCCCTCTCTCCTCACTTACCTGCTTGTGCTCCGGCCTCCGCTCCTTGACTCGGCGCGCATGTGACGTCAAATGCGCGCCGGTCAAGGAGCGGAGGCCGGAGCACAAGCAGGTAAGTGAGGGGAGAGGGGGAGGTATTTAGGGGGGTTTAGGTTGAGGAGGGGGGTTGAGGAGGGGGGTTGGGGTTGAGGGGGATTGAGGGGGGAGGTTGAGGGGGGTTGAGGTTGAGGAGGTGGGTTGGGGTTGAGGGGGGTTGAGGTTGAGAAGGGAGGCTGAGGATGGGGGGTTGAGGAGGGAGGTTGAGGATGGGGGGTTGAGGAGGGGGGTTGAGGAGGGGGGATGAGGAGGGAGGATGAGGATGAGGAGGGAGGATGAGGAGGGAGGTTGAGGATGAGGAGGGAGGTTGAGGAGGGAGGTTGAGGATGGGGGGGGTTGAGGAGGGGGGTTGAGGAGGGAGGATGAGGAGGGAGGATGAGGATGAGGAGAGAGGATGAGGAGAGAGGTTGAGGATGAGGAGGGAGGTTGAGGAGGGAGGTTTAGGATGGGGGGGTTGAGGATGGTGGGTTGAGGAGGGGGTTGAGGAGGGAGGTTGAGGAGGGAGGTTGAGGAGGGAGGTTGAGGATGGGGGGGTTGAGGAGGGGGGTTGAGGAGGGAGGATGAGAAGGGAGGATGAGGATGAGGAGGGAGGATGAGGAGGGAGGTTGAGGATGAGGAGGGAGGTTGAGGAGGAGGGGTTGAGGAGGGGGGTTGAGGATGGGGGTTGAGGATAATCTGAGTTTTTCAGCCATTTTTTTAAGGCTAAAAAGGGCCCCCTCGGCTTATACTCGACTCACTCTCCCCCTGTGTCTCTCTAACCCCCCCATGTCTCTCTAACTCCCCCCATGTGTTTCTAACCCCCCGTGTCTCTCCACCCCCCCGTGTCTCTTTCCCTCCCCCCTCCTCAACCTCAAACCCCCTCAACCTCCCCCCTCAATCCCCCTCAACCCCAACCCCCCTCTTCAACCCCCCTCCTCAACCTAAACCCCCCTCAACCCCCCTCCTCAACCTAAACCACCCTAAATGCCTCACCCTCTCCCCTCACTTACCTGCTTGTGCTCCTGCCTCCGCTCCTTGACTCGGCGCGCATGTGACGTCAAATGCACGCCGGTCAAGGAGCGGAGGCCGGAGCACAAGCAGATAGGTGAGGGGAGAGGGGGAGGTATTTAAGGGGGTTTAAGTTGAGTAGGGGGGTTGGGGTTGAGGGGGATTGAGGGGGGAGGTTGAGGGGGGTTGAGGTTGAGGAGGTGGGTTTGGGTTGAGGGGGGTTGAGGTTGAGGAGGGAGGTTGAGGATGGGGGGGTTGAGGAGGGGGGTTGAGGAGGGAGGATGAGGAGGGAGGATGAGGATGAGGAGGGAGGATGAGGAGGGAGGTTGAGGATGAGGAGAGGGGTTGAGGATGGGGGGTTGAGGAGAGAGGATGAGGATGGGGGGTTGAGGATGGGGGGTTGAGGAGGAAGGTTGAGGAGGGGTTGACATTAAGGAGGGCTGAGGTTGAGGAGGGGGTTGAGGAGGGGGTTGAGGATGAGGATGGGGGTTTGAGGATGGAGTATGAGGTTGGGGGGGTGAGGAGGGGGTTGAGGAGGGAGGATGAGGAGGGAGGTTCAGGATGAGGAGGGAGGTTGAGGATGAGGAGGAGGGGTTGAGGAGGGGGGTTGAGGTTGAGGAGGGGGGTTTAGGTTGAGGAGGGTGGTTGAGGGGGGTTGAGGATGGGGGGTTGAGTAGAGAGGATGAGGATGGGGGGTTGAGGAGGGGGGTTGAGGAGGGAGGATGAGGAGGGGAGAGGTTGAGGAGGGGGTTGAGGATGAGGAGGGAGGTTGAGGATGAGGAGGGAGGTTGAGGAGTGGGGTTGAGGATGAGGAGGGAGGTTGAGGAGTGGGGTTGAGGATGAGGAGGGAGGTTGAGGATGAGGAGGGATTTGAGGATGAAGAGGGAGGTTGAGGATGAGGAGGGGGTTGAGGATGAGGAGGGAGGTTGAGAATGAGGAGGGAGGTTGAGTAGTGGGGTTGAGGAGGGTGATAAGGGAGGGGGGAAGAGACACAGGGAAGGGAGAGGTTGGAAGAGACACAGGGAAGGGAGTGGGGAGAAGAGACACAGGGAAGGGAGAGGGGAGAAGAGACACAGAGAGAGCGGGGGACACTAGAGGGGGACACAGAGGGCACAAGAGGGACACAGGGGGCAGCACATTTCCCACCCTCGGCTTATACTCAAGTCACTCATTTTACCCAGTATTTTGTGGTAAAATGGGTGCCTCGGCTTATACTCGGGTCAGCTTATACTCGAGTATTTACGGTAAGTCATTAATTATTCATGGAAGTACTGTTTATGCATGATTAGCCCCACAAAATTCTGTTCAAATGTTAATGAACTATGTTACTGTTTATAACGTTACAGGTTGTAAAAAAAATACTTTAAAGTTGGTTAGTTAGACATATTAGAAACTTCATGTTAACAGCACAAGCACGTTTTCAGACACAATGTAAATGTTGGATATCTTGTTAAATATTAATCCAGGGAGTAATCCGATCGCCAGTTACTGGGGTCAGGAAGGAATTTAAAAAATTTCCGCTTTGATACAATTGGCTATGTTTCAAGGGTTTTTACTGTTTGAAATATAGATAGAATCCAGAGGAAGGCAGTTAACAGTTCTTAATCTAAGAGTTGCATGTTAAAAAAAACATTAGCTCAAGTTTACAATGCTCATTAATCTAATGTTCAACTGTTCTTACATTCAAATGTTAACACTTTTACTACAAAACTCTTTTTAACAGTTCCTGAACAACAAAAGAAAAGGTTACAAAAATAAACATGTTTAATCTAATAATTGTACTTATTTTGACAGAACAAAAAGGTTACAAGTGTCAAATACGTATATTACTAAACAAACAAATTTCCAAACATACACATCTCATTGCCGTCATTTTTTGACAGGCAAGTCGCTAGTTCTAAAATAACAGGCAGGTAAAACAATATAATGGATCCATCTTTATATAACCAATGAGTTAAGAGTAGTAAACAAAGTCTCATAATTACCCTATTAATTCTGTTTTTTTATCTGACATACATTAAAATCAATGGAAGCAAAAGCAAAATATGTTGTTGTTCAGACACTTATAAGGCTCACTGTCTTATTGTTTCCTGTAATTTATCAAGATAGAAGGGAAGCAAAAAATCCCACTCTATTTGTATTTAATGAAAATTTTCGATTCTATATTTCAACTATTTTCATAGAAAACTTGTAATCTTTTAAATGAATGCTAGAAATGTTTGGACTACAGTTGCCTTTTCATTTCTACCTTGACTTGGATCTTTTTTTCTGTGTACCTTTAACAGCTTTAAATAATTTTTGGGAAAAAAAGAGTCACTTTTACATGCTTTTTCCAGTCGATGTACTGTTTATTAGCCCGTACAAACCTATCACATTAGATGGAGTAGAGTATTCCTAAAATGGTTAAAAGTTTCAGAAAACTTGCAGTTGTGCTTTTTCGAGACTTCAGTTAATGTTTCTACTGCTTTGTAGGAGCATCAAACGGCTTTGCTGTTCTTTCATCTTGACTAACTTCTTCACTTTCCAGGTTGCTGTTATGCTGTGGGAGGGATAGATTGTGCTAGGACAAGCCATAAAACCAGCACTTTAACTAAGCTTCGGAGTAGTTATTGAAAAGGAAAACATAAGCCAGGAGTCAAAACAGTATGATCTGGAAGTATACCTACTGATCCTTACCGTTTGAGTACTTTCCTGAGCAACACAGCTATTAGTTTGTCCTATTCTGTGCAGTTGCTTTATTTTCAAAACAAGTGCAGGGACTCAGATCTCATAGAGTTTGGTGTTAAATTACCGTTAATTAAAGGGACATACAAACAACTGTATTATCCTTTTTAATTGTACAGTACTTTTAGAAAAATGCACTTTATATCAATTTTAAGATTTTAGTGACTTTAGAGGAGTGATAAAAGAATGTTCAGCTATTAAAAAGAAACTAAATCCTTAATAAATTGTGGTCAGTGGCTTAAATTAATCCCAGGTTATGTAAATATTAAATAATAATAAAATTATGAATTATAATGCATTTATATTTATTTATAAATATATTTATGTACTGCATTAGCGCATGGCATCGTGGACCTAATTATAATTCCTTTGATTTAGTAACGATTTTTACTTGAATAGAGCAAATGTGCAATGTGCCACATTAGATTTCAGAATAAAGTGTGTCCTTTTAGTAAATTTACCCAATTATCTTTTGATCTCAGTCATCTTAAACAAATTAGATAAAGATTTGTTGCAAACACAAACACTTGCAAGGTAGACAGTTTGTTGTCCCCCAGGTACTTGGGTTTGGCATGTAGTGGATCAAGTAAATTATTGGGAGGGAAGGAAATGACCCAGAGTTCTTGGTACATATTGGTACCAATGACAAAGTAAAAAGAAGATGGAGTGTCCTAAAAATAATTTTATAGAACTAGGAAACAATCTTAAGGCAAGGACCTTCAGAGAAGGGGGAGGGCTAGTGTAATCAAGAGGAGGCCTTGGCAAGTAACTCAAATACAGTGGGAAGTACTTCAAACTACAGAGTCATAGCAGTCTAAAATGTATGCTTGCTAATGCAAGAAGCTTGGTGAGAAAATTGGTGAGCTAGAATTATTACAAGAAAATGAGAAATGGAATTTGAATTTGGCATTACTGAAACATGGAGGACTGGTCCTAATGACTAGACTGTTAATTTGGATGGTTATAACCAATTTATGAAACATATGGCAATGGTAGAAGAGGAGGAGGGCTTTATATGTATGTTAAGCCTGATTTAAAGTGGTCAGAGAGGATATTTAAAGTGGAACTCATCATATGTTGAAAAGTTGTGGGTTTGGTTAAATAGTGGAGGAATAATTGCTAAAAATGTAGTTGTACGAATATACATAACCCCCAAAATATAATTGAAAGTGAGGAAATGCAATTATTGGGTCGGAGTGGAAATGCAGCTATCATAGTCAAGTTCTAGTAATGAGATTTGACCTACCCTGAAATAAACTGAATGAATGAGACCAGCAGTTCAGCTAAGGGAATCAGATTATTGAGTACATAAAGATCATTATCTGCATGAGTTATATAAGAACCTGCTAGAAATTAGGCTATTTTGAATTTATTTCAAATGTTGAAATAGGGGAACCCGTGGGGTACAGTGATTACAACACAGAATTATTTGAAGTAAAAATCAAAACACAAAGTTAGAAAGGGCAAACAAAAACTCCTAATTTTAAAGGGCTCCTAATTTTAAATGGTCTAAGGGCAGCAATACAATATATAGACTGAGACAAACAACTGACAGGTAAAAATACTGAACATAAATGACAACATTTAAAGTCTTTTTAAATATACATACATATCAGCATATATCATGTTGTAAAAAAATTAAAAGGAATAATGCAATGTAAAGCTCAACTGCAAAAGCAATTAAAAAGATAGTACAGTACTTAAAAAACATGTAAGAGCATTAAGAAAAGACCTAACAGGATCACAGGCACAAATGTAGAATTTAAAAATATTTAAATTGTCAATAATATACCCCCACATATAAACACATAGCAACCTCAAAAGTAACTTAGACCCCAGTACTCAAGAGGTTAATACAAATCAGGAAACTCACATGATCTACAACAGGTGCTCCAATGCATTGACTATTAAAGGGCCAGCCACACTTCAACTAATACTCATCAACAGTATTGACACTGTTCATATCACAGTACTGAGACCAATCATGTAGGTCACATGCATGGGAAGGTTTGTCATTTACACAAAACTGTTGGGTGTTAAAAATAGGGGTGAAAAGTGTTGGTGACACTGATTGTGGCTAAATGGGGGGCGGTACTCCATGATGGAGGTGAACGCCACAGGTATACCACTATATAGCACAGGCCATGCAATGGATTGTCATAAGAAGCATGTAAAGAACAGGTTGTTATAGGCACAGGGACCTGTGTCACTTTAATGGGCTGTTTTGTTCACATGACAATGTTTTTGATAGAAAACAATGTTAAATATTTCCGCATTATGTCATACTAAATGCAAATTTAAGATGTTGTGTGCACCAATATTTGAATTGCTGTTAATTAATGACGATATTAACATCAGATTTAACATGAAAAGTGTAAACACTTGCCCATAACAATATCAATTTAATTAATATGAGATTATTGACATAAAAACATAGGATTACAAATATCGCCATCATTAATGATATTGAAGTAGATTATGCTGTCATCCATATGTTATTAATCTCTACATGCATATGATTGCTTTAAAGATCAATTATACACATTCACCATACCTTAACAAAGGGTGGGAATACATAAAGATGATCTATACCCCAAAAATCTAACTGTCAAGTACATGTAAAGTATCTTGATGTCCCAAATCAGTAGCTATTAGAAACACACGGACAAATTGTGGCATGATAATAAAATAGTTTATTGTATCCACAGAGCACAGCCATAAATGTTTCCGAATATGAATTAATATCATATGTGCGGTATGCGTGAATACCAAATGGACAATAGACTTTTATAGAAAATGGGAAAAAGTATAAAGAGTAAAAGGTAATATTGTATAATAATAATGATGCAAAGCATCTACTAGAGTCACATGTGGTCATTACACCACAGTTATGATAATCATATGAAGTGATGAATGATGAGATTTTTATTTATCGAATAGAAATAACCATTAATACGCATAGCACTTACATTGTGTCTCCACCTGCTTAATTAAAGAGATGCAATAACCCCTGGATTAAGTAATCCAATTCAATAACACACATATATGGTGTGATCAAAACAAAATAAAAAAATTAGTAAAAATTATAGTCATAAACTAAATAAATAAAGAGGAGGAGATCAAACTAGCAATATATGTATGTACAGTACAGTCCTTTATACTGTTACTGTAACAATAAACCATGCTGTATCTGTAATGAGAAATCACTTGCCATGACCAATATTAATGATGTGGGATCTCACAAGGAATGCTTAGCTGTGACCAAATTCAATGTGCCAAGAGTACTGTCACCATATCTATATGATATTGTTTAGATACATTTACATCACATTCAGTTGGTATATAGGTATTATCAGATGATAACTGATTTTTATGGTATCATAACATCTAAACATGTGCCCATTAATTCTGATGGAAGACAAAGGTAATCAGCACTAATGTCTGTTAATTACATCAGACACAAAGATCTGCTCTCATATTGTTAAGAGGATGACATGTTTAAAGGTATATTAAAGTGAGGTGGGTTATTAAAACATCTGTAGTGTCTGAAAAAAATTGCATGAAAAAAATCCCAAATAAACAGTTAAACCATTAGCCTGAAGTTTGCTGAAATTCTTGCTTTTGCAAACAGGTTTCTCTCAATGTAGACACCCCCTGAAATTCCCAGGGATAATTAGCATAACTTATACAATGTTTCTTTTTGGCTCCCAGACCCAGAAAATTGCCCCTTAACCCAGAGAATTGCCCCATGACCTCCTTCAACCCCAGAGAATTGCCCCCCCAGCCTCAGAGAATTGCCCCGTGACTTGCCACAATCCCAGAGAATTGCCCCCCAAGCCCCAGTAAATTGCCCTTTAGCCTCAAAGAATTTCCCAGTGACTTTCCCCAACCACAGAGAATTGCCCTGTGACCTTCCCCAGTGAATTGCCCCCAACCAGAGAGAATTGCTTCCCAGACCCAGAGAATTGCCCTGTGACCTCCCCCAACCCCAGTAAATGGCCCCAGCCCCAGAGCATTGCCCCCCAGCACCAAAGATTTGCCCTGTGATCTCCCCAACCCCAGATAATTGCCCCCCAACCCCAGATAATTGCCCCCTAGCCCCAGAGAATGGTGTCGTGAACCCCCAACCACAGTGTATTGCCCCCCAGCCCCAGAGAATTGCCAACCAGCCCCAGAGAATTCCCCCGTGACCTACCCCAACCCCAGGGAATTGCACCCCAAACACAGAGAATTGCCCCCCAGCCCCAGTGAATTGCCCCGTCACCTCACACACACACTCACATTCAGACACACACACTGACACACACAAAGAGACACACACTGACATACACATAGAGACTCACACACAGAGGCATACACTGACATACACATAGATACACACACAGAGGCATACAGTGACATACACCTATAGACACACACACAGAGACACACACACAATGACACACACACTGACACACACAGAGGTACACACTGACACACACACACTGACACACACAGAGGCACACACTGACACACACATAGAGACACACACTGACACACACATAGAGACACACACTGACACAGAGGCACATACTGACATACACATAGAGACACACACACAGAGACATACAGTGTCATACACATAGAGACACATACAGAGGCATATACTGACATACACACAGGGGCACACACTGACATACATAGAGACACACACATAGAGACACAAACACAGAGACACACACACTGACACACATAGAGGCACACACTGACATACACATAGAGACACACACTGACACAGAGGCACACACTGACACACACATAGAGACACAGAGGCACACACTGACATACACATGGAGACACATACAGAGGCATACACTGACATACACATAGAGACACACACACAGATGCACACACTGACATACATAGAGACGCACACACTGACATACACATAGACACACACACAAAGGCACACACTGACGCACACACTGACACACACAAAGGAACACACTGACAAACACACAGAGACACACACAAAGAGGCACACACTGACATACACATAAAGACACACACTGACACAGAGGCACACACACATAGACACACACTGACACAGAGGCACACACTGAAATACACATACAGACACACTGATATACACATACACATTTACCAGCGTCACGTAATCCTGCCTCTTGTGTTTTATTAAACAAAATCTGAGAACAAACAACATCGGAGTAGGTTTGTTCTATAGGTCTCATTACCTACTCAGAGAGCAGCCTCTTTTAGGAGAAATACCCTGTAGTATATCAGTCTGGTCCCACTCAATAGAGTGATCCAGTCCCAAAATACCAGGCAATTCTACCCTGAAGAGGAGAAAAAGCAAACCCCATACATACATTTCTGCCTCTTTTGGGCCGCAACATTTTACTGACAAGACATGGGTTGTACAAGTGAGCTAAGTAAATTTACAAGCAAAGGAAATTCAATGGATACGTAAAATAAAAAATAAAAAAACACTCCTAAAGTTGAAAATATGTATCTTTACAAGTTGTGAGTGTGGAAATAAATCGGGAAATACTGTATGTTCTTTTCTTCTGTATACAAAAGGGAGGTACAGATGGTTGGAACACTGCAACAAAATGGGGCTACACTACCTTCACAAAATATTTGGGTAATGTGGGAAAAACAAAACAAAATTTCTTGAAAAAAATAAATGACGCTCCAAGTCCTGAAGGAATACATCCGAGGTTACAGAGGAAGCTGGATTATTTCATAGTCAAACTATTCTATCTAATTTGTCAGTTGGGTTACCTTTTTTTAGAAGGGAGCCAATAAGGAATAGTATACAGGAATACATGTTGAATAAGTTAAATTAGTTTCTATGAGGAGGTTAGTAGGAATTTGGATTAAGTCAACTCATTAAATGTAGTCTTTTCAGATTTGTCAAAGGTTTTTGATACAGTACCACATGGGAGACCATTGTGCAAACTAAGGGATACAGGAATTACTGAGAACTGACTGAAAGATAGGAAACAAAGGATTGTTGTAAATAGAAAATACTCAGATTGGACTAATGTAGTAAATGGGGTTCCTCACGGTTCAGCATCAGGCTATCTCCTTTTTAATATACAGAATTTATTAATGACTTAGAAATAGGACTGGAAATTTGTCTCCATGTTTGCTCTGAAATTCTGCAAGGTAGTTAAATCAGAAAATGATATACTTTTCCTCCAAAGGAACACAAATAAATGTAAAGTTGTGTATATGGGAAGCAAAGAAAAAAATAAGCATTCAATTTAATTTTTAATGTTAATTGAGCACATCTAGGTGTATCAGTGAAGAGATTTAAAAGTGCTTGTTGACCACCTAGGTAACAGTGCAAAAGCAAATAAAATATTAGCATGTATGCAGAAGAGTATAGAAGCAAGGGAAGCAAATATAATTCTGCCACTATACAAATCAATTGTATGCCCTCATCTGGAATATGGAGTAAAGTTTTTGGCACCACTTCATAAAAATAATATTTCAGAGCTGGAATAAGTCCAGAGAAAGGCAATTAAACTAATGAGGGTAATAGGCAGGCTATGCTATGAAGAAATACTAATCCAATTAAAACTTTTTTCTCTAGAAAAATACATCTAGGAAGAATATAATTACCTTATATAAATACATCAAGGATCAGTATAAGGCTTTGTCAAGTGAAATTTTTGTGCCAAGAAGTTTCAACTGACAAGAGGACATCTCTTAAGGTTAGATCATTCCACCCTAAAGAGAGGAAAGGGTTCTTCACAGTAAGGGTGGTTAAACTGTGGAATTCTCTACCAAAGAAGGTTGTGGCAGCGTATTCAATAGATAACTTTAAAAGGGGCAGGGATATATTTTTTAATAAAATGGGCATACAGGGTTATCCTGGATAACTAGACAAGAAGGGTTATTGATTCAGGGAGCAATCCGATATCTGGGGTCAGAAAGGATTTTTTTCCCCCTTATGAGACAAGTGGCAATATTTAAATGCTTACATTTTTTTCTGATTGCCTACCTCTGGATCAATTAAGAAGCAATTAACATAATACAAGGATCAGTAGAGATCTAAAAAGGTTGAACTTGATGGATTAAAATATTTTTTTCAACCTCAGTTACTATGTAAGTTACTATGGTTTTTTATACGTAGACAAGATATTTTGTTGGTAAAAGAAAAGTTTACTGGGAAGCTAACTTTTTATTAGTATAAGAAACACAACAGTGTTATGTAATGCTTAGATGTAATTACAAATAAAATTATAACGAAGAAATATTTACAAATTTCATACTGTTAGCTAATATTACTGAGCACTATAATTGGATAATCATGCTGAATTTGCAAGTATCATTATGATAAATAAAGCAAATCAGGATATGTAATTCAGCACAAGGAAATAACTTTTGAGAAGTAAATATGGAAGGGCACTTTTAGGAGGATAAATCAATATTTTATCAATATTTTAAGATATTACAAAGAAAACTATTTGTTAGCTTCTTTGTTTTTCTCACTTTAAGATTTTTTTATTGGTTTAAAGCAAATATTTTTTTTAATTAATAATAGTCCCTCAATTGAATTGCTTTTAGTTATGTCACATATATAGTTGTGAGCATTGCAGGTTTTTGCTAGCGCTTACGGGCTCGCGCAGCCAAAGGCGCTCATCCCTACTTCCCAGTACGACTTAGGCAGTGAGCGCCAAAGGTGCTGATTGCGCTGGTGGAGATGAGCGTCATAGGCGCTCATCCCTCTGACCCGCGGGACTACAGATAAACAGAAATCTCAATTATACAATTCACAGTGCGAGACCCGAAGCAGTTTGAAAAATTGAGTGCAAAATCTACGACCCGTAAGACTTTGGAAAGGAAAGCGGGACATAGAAAATAAAAAATAAGACATTTAAAGCAGAAAATAGCTTTTATTAAAACGTATTTTAAAACAGAATTTATGCTTTTAGCAAAAAAATAAATAAAAATAATATTTACAGTGGATTTCAACATTTGCATATTTCTGTCATTTCCAACAGACTCTGGCTGAACAGTGTCACTGACTAATTTGCAGTACTGTACGGTTTCACTCAGACTGTAAATTCTGCAGAAATTTACAGACAACAAATTAAACCCAACAGGTAATGTACAAAAAAAAATTGCTTAACAAAAATACTATGGTCTTAGTAAAAAAAAAGGAAAAGTTATTTCAACATTTGCATCTCTGTCTGTCATTTTCAACAGACACTGCCTGAAGAGTGTTACAGGAAGATTGGCAGCAGGGGACCCTCTGTCATTTATAGACAACAAATTCAAGACAACAGGTACTGTATAACAAATAAAAAAAACATGATCTATCCTGTTTGGTGTGCACCAATCTCAAAACGCAGTGCAACCTAACTAATCCTCTAAGCCTAACCCCATGACCTAACCCCCTAATACCAACAGTGAATGCACACAAAAGATGATAGCACAAAACAAAATAAAATTGTACCCTAACCCGCAAATGCCAACAGTGGGCCACACAAAAGAGGATACTACAGCAAATTGTGTTAACACATATAAAATGGAAGGATCTAGCTTCTGCTGTCTGCCCCAACCTATAAGCCTAATCCTATAACATAAACCTCTAATGGCAACAGTGGAGCACACAAAACAGGATACTACAACAAATGTTGTTAATACATATAAAATGGAAGAATATATCCTGTTTTGTGTGCCACAAACTATAAGCCTAAGCCCATAACCTAAACCTCTAATGCCAACAGTGGCGCACACAAAACAGGATACTACAACAAATATTCTTAAAAGTCAATAAATGGAAGAATCTATACGGTTTTGTAGAACCACTATCTAAGCCTAACCCCATAAGCTAAACCTCTCTGAATACATACAAAATTTAAATATATATCCTGTTTTGTATGGTCTTAGTACAAAAACAAATTGATTTCAATGTTATTTTAATATTTGCATCCTTCTCTGTAATTCTCATCAGACACTGCCTGAAGACTCTCATCATCTCTACAGGAAATTATACACACCACATTGAAGACAAGAGGTACAATATTACAAGTAAAAAAAAAAAAAAAAAAAGTACTGCTGATTACACATATAAAATGGAAGGACCTACCCTGCGTTGTGTCTGCCTTTGTAGAAACGTACTGCAACCTAACTAACACTCTGATCCTAATCCCATACTTGTAAACCCCTAATAACAACATTGCTGCATGCAAAACAGTATACCAAAAAAGGGGGTACCCTAACCCCTAATGCCAACAGTACTGCACACAGAACAGAAAAAACTAAATTGAAGGATATATACTATTTTGAGTGCACAACCATCTAAGCCCAACTCCATACCCTAAACACCTAATGACAACAGAAGCGCACAAAAAACACAACTAAACCCATAATGACAATACTGCCACAAGAACCTATCATGTTTGCTGTGCGCCTTTTACAAAATAGACTGCAACCTAACTAATCTGCTAAGTCCAACCTCATAAAGCTAACCCCATAATGCAAACAGTGGTGTACACAAAACAGAATAGGAGAAGAAATAACAAAAACAAAATAAGAAAAAAATAAAATAAGTTAATTTTAAAAAAAAGAAAAAAAGGAGAAAAAGCACTAATGTACTACTTTTATTTACAGATTAATATGACACATACTGAAAACAAAAAGGAAAAGAAAGGACGTCAAACTAGACGTAAAAAAACATGGGCAGATCAACAGATGCCCGAGCAAAAGGAAATTCAACGACAAAAAGAATGTGAGAAACTCGCAAGCAAAAGACTAGCAGCTGACAAACTAACATCCAAGCCCAAGAAGGCAACTAAAAAACAAAAGCATTTAGAAAATGTTGCTGAACAATCTGATAAGAATTCTAATGAGGATTTAGAGAGTCATATTGATATATGTTTTCAGAATTGTTCTTTACTTAAATCTTTAACAGTAGAGGTTCATAATTGTGGTATTATGAATATTGTCTGTCAGTTTTGTGGGGCTTATCATTTCCAACAGGAAAGACCCAGAGGTGGCCAATTCGTTAGTTGCTGTCAAAAAGGCAAGGTAAGACTTCCACAAAGACAACACTTCCCAACATATTTAAAAAGCATTATGACTGAGACTACTTTTCCTAATTACCAAAATTTCAAAAAAACATACGATCGTATAATAGTGCCATATCCTTTGCATCTATGGGTGCAACATTAGCTGCTAATGTGCCAGGACAAGGTCCTTACTGTTTCAAAGTATAAGGACAAATTTACCATCATACTTCTCATTTACATCCAGAAGAAGGGGAGCAAAGAAAATGTTGCTCAACTATATGTCCTAGATAAAATGGAAGCTGTTGAACAACGTATGCAGCTTCCAGAAAATAAAAAATGCTTACCCATTGTTTTTCTAGAGCTTCATAAAATTTTGTCCCAAAACCTGTACACTCAAGCTTATAAAAAATTGTCAGAAATAGAACAAGAACAAATAATTCATTCAGAACTACATCAATTACCAATCCCAAAAGTCAATATGGTTCTTAAAAGAGATCGACATACTGATAAACGCTGTTACAACTTACCAACATCAAATGAGGTTGCAATTGTCTTTCAAAATGATGAGGGAGAATCACCATTTCAAAGGGGTTTTAGAATATATCCCAGAAATGAGGAGCAATCCTTCATCAACATAAGTATCTTAAGTACTAATTTATCCAATGACATATGCCATTTTTTTACCCAATGGGGAAGCCGGATGGCAACCCAAATTAACACTTGACAGTTACCCAAATTCTAAAGTACGTGTCAGAAATAATATTTCAATGCTTGAATTTAAAGTGGCTCAAACTACCATTCGAGATGCATTTAATCACATTTTATGTGGTGGAAGACTGACACAATAATGGATCATTAATTCATATTTGCAAGTTGAGGCAACTCATTTAAATTTCATAAAACATCAATAAGATAAACTATGCGTAGAACAGTATTGTGGACTGATGTATTATGTTGCTGAGGTAGCTACAAACAGACAGCTTGCAGGTGCGAGAAAGATACAATGATGCTATGGCTATTGTAACTAAATTTGGAAAAACAGATTTATTTAGTACATTTACATGTAATCCACAATGGCCAGAGATAGTACAGAATCTGCTAATTGGACAAACTGCTTCCGATAGACCAGATTTAGTGGCAAGAGTCTTCAAAATGAAATTAACTGAATTAATACGTGACATAACCATAACTCAGTTATTTGACAAATGTCTGGCTTATGTTTATACCATAGAATTAAAAAAAAAGAGACCTTCCACATGCACATTTTCTTATAATCCTTCAAGAGAAATATAAATTGGATACTGGTGATAAAGTGGATTCAGAGATTATTGCTGAAGTACCAGATCCAGAAATACATGGTAGACCTATATGAGATTTTAACTCATCACATGATTCATGGACCCTGTGGAGATATTAATCCACAGTCACCATGTATAGAAAATAAAAAATGCACTAAAGAATTTTCAAAAGATTATAGAGACAAAACCTATGCTAATTGTGATGGCTATCCATTAGATGGAAGAAGAAAAGGCCAAAATGCCATTATTCATGGAAAAAAAGTTGATAGATATGATGTGGTGCCATACAATCTACATTTGATCATGAAGTATAATGCACACATTAATGTGGAAGCTTGCACTTCTATAAAATCCATTAAATATGTCAACAAATATATTGATAAAGGCTATGACGCAGCCACTGTAGTGGTCAAAAGTGCAGAAAATCCAAAACAAATTGAGTTATTACATAATGAACTTACATCTCATTTAGATGCTTGGTATGTAAGTGCACCAGAAGCAATGTGGAGTCTTCTAAAATTTGAAATGCATGATCGCTCACATGCAGTATATAGATTAGCTGTACATTTGGCCCAAAGAAACTTAGTTTACTTTAATGTTGGAAATGAAAAAAATAGTTTTGGCACAAAGTGTGCATCGACAAACTACACTCACTATGTGGTTTCAATTAAATTGTACTGACTTGAAGGCAAGGGCATTGTTATACATTGACATTCCATATCATTATGGTGTTCTTAATGGATTATGGCAAAATATGGAAATAAAATTATAACTAGAATTTACACTGTAAGATCTTGAACGTTTCTGCTTACGTTTACTTCTTTTAAATGTTCCTGGTGCACAAAGTTTTCAGCAGTTGAGAACTGTTAATGACACAGTTTATGACACATTTCTTTTAGCTGCACGACACAGAAACTTCCTGGCTGATGATACAAAATGGGAAAGATGTCTAGAAGAAGCAGCACTGTGTCAAATGCCTTGGCAGATGAGAGAACAATTTGCATTAATTTGCATCTTCTCAAATGCTCCAAATGCATTAGCTTTGTGGGACAAATTTAAAACAAATATGTCTGAAGAGTTTTTGCAACGATACAATGAGCCTATTGCAGAATTAAAAGCATTAATTGAAATCCAAGCGGTCTTTCTCTCTCATGGATTAAATAGTGCAAATTTTAATCTGCCAGATCCAGGACTCATAGATGAAATAAACTTTGAAGACTATGATACTCAGCTTCAAAACCAATTAACACAAGAAAAACTTGCAACTAGAGATGTTGCGAACAGTTCGCCCGCGGAATATTCGCGGCGATTTTGGCATGTTCGCGTTCTCAGCGGACGGCGAACACATGCGATTTTCGGTTCGCCCCCTATACTTTATCATTGAGGAAACTTTGACCCTGCACCTCACAGTCAGCAGACACATTCCAGCCAATCAGCAGCATACACTCCCTTCCAGAGCCTTCCATCTGAAGGACAGGCTAATATTCTGCTCTGTTTCACCAGTCATAGTTGGTGTACCATACATTGAAAAAAAACAACCCTTTTTTCCTTTAATCTGATTTCAGTTGCCTGCCTGTATCAGGCTCACAGCTTGTATTGTGCTCAGTGAAATAAAACAACACTTTTTTGCCTGTAATAGATTGAATAGCAATTGCCTGCCTACAGGCGTGTGTGTGAAGCCTATTGCATCTACTCTGCCAACTTTTGCCAGTGCACAGTGATACGTCATATCTGATGCAACCGTAGTGTACAGTGAAATAAAACAACACTTTTTTGACTGTAATAGATTGAATAGCAATTGCCTGCCTACAGGCATGTGTGTGAAGCCTATTGCATCTACTCTGACAACTTTTGCCAGTGCACAGTGATACATCATATTTTGTGCAACCGTAGTGTACAGTGACATAAAACAACACTTTTTTGACTGTAATAGATTGAATAGCAATTGCCTGCCTACAGGCGTGTGTGTGAGGCCTACAGCGCCTACTCTGCCAACTTTTGCCAGTGCAAAGTGACACTCATATCTGGTGGCACCTTAGATTGCACGCGCAGTGCCCCAAATTTGAAGTAGGAGGTTCCGACCAAGCATCTTTTTCCATCTGCCTGTTCCAAAAATCATTGCCATATACACGTCTCCTAATAGTGGACGTAACAGGGATTAGGGATAGGAATAGTACTACTTAACAGTACACACCTTATAATAATGCAGACAGAGGCAACGCAGAGAGAGGAGTCTGAAGAAGAGGAGTCAGAGGAGGAAAGTGGCTTTGAGGAGGCGGAAGACCAAACACAGTAGGCGTCCCAGGGGGCTTGTTGTCACCTTTCGGGGACCCTTGGTGGCCCGGTGGAGGAAGAGACCTTCAATGACATCAGTGAGGGTAAGGAACGGGACATTAAACGGGGAGATTGGTCTGTTATTGTGAAGCGGGTGTAACCCTTACACTACCTGATCGATACAACATCATACCTGATGTTTTAAAGCATGTTATTCCAAACAATTTAGGAATGTTAGGTGATTTATGCCCTTTATGGCTTAAAACCAGACTCTGCATCAACTATGTAATTTTCTGTGGGAGTTTTGCCATGGATCCCCCTCCGGCATGCCACAGTCCAGGTGTTAGTCCCCTTGAAACAACTTTCCCATCACTATTGTGGCCAGAAAGAGTCCCTGTGGGTTTTCAAATTCGCCTGCCCATTGATGTCTATGGCGGTTCGCCGGGTTCGCCCGTTCACGAACATTTGCTGGAAGTTTGCGTCCGCTGTTCGTGAACCGAAAATTTGATGTTCGCGACATCACTACTTGCAACTTTAAATACATTACAGTTGCAAGCATTTAACGCCACAAGAGGTTGACTTGCTCAAAGAATGTTATTTCTATCTAGATGGACTTGGTGGGTCAGGAAAAACATATCTATATCATTTATTGATGAGTTTCATTCGCTCACAAGGTCAAATAGCACTGCCATTTGCAACAACTGGAATTGTTGCACTTTTTTTAGAAGGTGGAAGAACTGTGCATAGTGGATTTTAACTGCCAGTTCCCATTCTGAAAACATCAGTCTCGGATATGCACAAAAAAAATTATCACAGTGCTCATTGTGTACTTGGTGATGACAAAGAAACTAAGACAAACTTTTCAACTGAATTTATTAATTCATTAACTCCATCTGGGATGCCACCACATATTTTGCAGCTAAAAAAAGTTGCAATTGTCATGTTACTGTGAATTATGAACCAAAAAATGGACTATGTAATGGGACTAGGTTAATTGTTCAAGAATTAAAAGACCATGTCATAAATGTAGAAATTCTCAATGGGGCCCATAAAGGTGAAAGAGTTTTCATACCAAAAATAGATCTGGCACCAAGTGAAAGTAGCTTGCCTTTTTTACTTTAGAGAAGATAATTTCCCATAATCATGGCATTTGCCATGACCCTTAATAAATCACAAGGACAAACTTTTAAATCCGTTGGAATCTTTTTAGAAGCCCATGGCCAACTGTTTGTTGCATTTTCAAGATGCAAGACTCCAGAGGAAATTAAAGTTTATATTGAAAATAAAAACAAAGTCACAGTGATTTATTAGATGATGGCCAAATTTTTACAAAAAACATTGTCTACTATGAAGTACTGTAAATTAAATTAGAAAAAAGAATAACAATACAACTAATCTACAAATAACCCAATTAAAAAAGCAACAGTGTTCTTATATCTACAAGAAATTTCCCAAAAATACCACAACAAATATAGAGAACAGTGGTGTTATTCCGAAGATGCAATTTTATGTCACTCAGACTCTTTTAGAGTACCACTATTTCGCTAAGGAAAATCTATAAGATGGCAAAAAACATAGAGAACGGTTGTTATACCCCTGGGATAAACTTTGATGTCTAGTGGTCTCTTTGTAGAGGACCACTATTTCACATAGGAAACTCTATGTGCCATTTTCAAAAAGTAAAGAAAAAAAAAAAACAATAAACAGTGGTCATATCACATAGACAAAATTACAAGTCTGCTAAGCTCTTTTTAACACTTCGACATACAAAACAAAAATAGATTGGAATGTCTTGGAAGTAACTTTTGCCAGGATTGGCCCCACAAAACAGCTACCTTGCATTTTCTTAAATTTACTGTTTCAATTTTAATACATTAAGTTCATGTTTGTAATGTTAAAATTGTGTTTTCCAAGAACTGAAAAGTTGTTTCATTGTATGTAAGTAAGGGTTCATGTTAGTAGGAGGATGATTATTTGTTATAAAGTGTAAATGTTTAATTACATAGAGAGTATTGATCCAGGGAGTTCCATTCACCAGTTAATGGGGTCAGGAAGGAATTAATTTTTTTGCCCACTTTGAACAATCGATGCTCTGGATTCAATATTCAAGATTACTGTATTTTTTTCAAAATTTTATTCTAAATGTTATTACATTACGTTAATGTTTGCAATGTTAACATTGTATTTTACAAGGTTTCAAACGTTGTTTTATTGGATGTTATTAAGGGTTTATGTCAGTAGAAATGGATAAAGTTTTAATAGGGAAAGTGGCAAAATCAAACAAAACCCAGGAAAAAACGTTGGTAATATATTAAAAAGTGGGTGTATCATTCCTTAAAATTAGATTTAAATAATGTCAATGGGTGTCACTGACCCACAATATTCTGGGATATAATTAGTGACAACCTAATTTGACAAATAAAGTGGATATAGCATATAATGAATTAATGTTGTCAGAATAATTTGTCCTATTATTAGTATAGCAGTAGCATCAATAATATCTAGGATACATCTATGCAGGCCTCATATGCAAAATATTTGCTAATCATTTGTATGCAACAAGAACACATTTTCTATGTAGGAATGAAACACTTTTTTTTTTAAATAGTGCACTAAATACAAAAATAGTTAAAAACAAAAAAGCAAAAAAGAGAAGGAATGGTGCATATAAATACGCTGTTCTAGAGAATACAAGGGGGAAAAATATATATCACTAGAAATGCATACATATCACTTTTAACATCATTAAACCATGACACAATGTTTGGTTTTACTGTTTAAGTGCAGAAAAAAGAGAAAAGAAGCATCACTTATATCCCTTGTTGGTATAAAATATGCCTAAGTACTTGCGTTTTAAATGGAGAAAAAATCTCTAATAATACGCCTCACATGGGCGTAAGTTAAGTGCACCATCCTTCTCTCCCAACGGTCCATTTCGCCACAATATTGGGCTTACTCATGGGCTAGGGGATCATGGAGATTGTGGCCTATTTAAGGCCTGAGCACTTACGGGTCTCTCTTCCTGGTTCGCGCGTCATGTTAATCACGTGATGCGCTTTGACGTGTGACGTCATTGCGTCTATTCATTGAATCGGACAAACTTTATGAACAAAAACAGAACAAACAACAGTATTTTCTTTTGTGATCGCATACACTGAACTGTGCTGCATTCATACATGACGTTATTGTGTTCACTATCAGTCTATGAGGCTTTATTCCAATCAGAGAACGTACTTTATTGTTCCCAATTAGAAAATTATTATTTCTCTCTCAGCACATATGGGCCCTCATTCAATTGCAATGTTGCAAACTGAATAGGGGTCTAAATAAGCACATCACATATATTTTTTAAAGACGTTTTTCGTTATTAATCATCCATCCAAAAGCACGGTTTTCACTAACTAAAAACTTCTTTAAAAAATATATATTATGTGCTTATTTAGAGCCGTATTCAATTTGCAAAATCGCAATTGAATGAGGGCCATGTTATTTAATAAATAAATATAAATGCAAATGTATAATATATAACATATTATAGAAGGACTGTTTAAGCTATATTAATTGAGTGAACAAAAAAAGGGTTTATATGTTAATAATAAGTGTGATGCAATGTAAATATTATTTAATAAAGAATGAATGTAATTAATCCTAATAGTGATAAGAATGATAACTCGTATGTGTATTATATTGAGTGAATATTGATTTTTATTTTTTATTTTCTACTTTTTATTTTGTATTTTGTATTTAGTATATTTTAAAGTGATAAAGAGTTATTATTTAATATCTATTAAGTACATTATCTAATTTATTTTGTAATTAATTGTTAGATATTGCATGATTTTTTATTAAAAAATATAATAAAATTAAGATAATAGAAATGTTAAGGTTTTAAGTGAAAGTGAACTATTACCGTATATACTCGAGTATAAGCCAACCCGAGTATAAGCCGAGGCACCCATTTTACCACAAAATACTGGGTAAAATGAGTGACTCGAGTATAAGCCGAGGGTGGGAAATGTGCTGCCTCCTTTGTCCCTCTTGTGCCCCCTGTGTCCCCCTCTCGCTCCGTGTCTCTTCTCCCCTCTCCCTTCCCTGTGTCTCTTCCCCCCTCCGTTATCAAACTCCTCAACCTCCCTCCTCATTCTCAACCTCCCTCCTCATCCTCAACCTCCCTCCTCATCCTCAACCTCCCTCAACCCCCCTCCTCAACCCCTCCATCCTCATCTTCTCTCCTCAACCCCCCGTCCTCAACCCCCCCTCCTCAACCCCTCCTCCTCATCCTCAACCCCCCATCCTCAACCCCTTCCTCAACCTCCCTCCTCAACCCCCTCATCCTCAACCCCCTCCTCAAGCCCCCATCCTCATCCTCCCTCCTCACCCCCCCATCCTCATCCTCAACCCCCTCCTCAACCTCAACCCTCCTCAACCTCAACCCCCCCTCGACCCCAACCCCCCCTCCTCAACCTCCCTCCTCAACCCCCCATCCTCATCCTCTCTCCTCAACCCCCCATCCTCAACCCCTCCTCCTCAACCTCCCTCCTCATCCTCCCTCCTCATCCTCAACCTCCCTCCTCAACCCCCCTCCTCAACCTCCCTCCTCAACCCTCCATCCTCAACCCCCTCCTCAACCTTCCTCCTCAACCCCTCCTCAACCCCCCATCTTCATCCTCAACCCCCCATCCTCAACCTCCCTCCTCAACTTCAACACCCCTCAACCCCCCAACTCAACCTCAACCTCCCTCAACCCCAACCTCCCTCCTCAATCTAAACCCCCCTCAACCCCCCTCCTCCACCTAAACACCTCCCCCCTCTCCCCTCACTTACCTGCTTGTGCTCCGGTCTCCGCTCCTTGACCCGACGCCGGCGCGCATTTGACGTCACATGTGAGCCCCTTCATTAGTATATACTGGGACACCCGGTATATGCTAATGACGCGGCGCACATGTGACGTCACATGCGAGCCGGCGCCAAGTCAAGGAGCGGAGGCCAGAGCACAAGCAGGTAAGTGACGGGAGAGGGGGTGCCCCCTGTGTCCCCCTCTCTCTCCGTGTCTCTTCTCCCCTCTCCCTTCCCTGTATCTCTTCCCCCCTCCGTTATCAAACTCCTCAAACCTCCCTCCTCATCCTCAACCTCCCTCCTCATCCTCAACCTCCCTCCTCATCCTCAACCTCCCTCCGCAACCCCCCTCCTCAACCCCCCATCCCCCCATCCTCATCCTCTCTCCTCAACCCCCCATCCTCAACCCCCCTCCTCAACCCCTCCTCCTCATCCTCAACCCCCCATCCTCAACCCCTTCCTCAACCTCCCTCCTCAACCCCCTCATCCTCAACCCCCTCCTCAAGCCCCCATCCTCATCCTCCCTCCTCACCCCCATCCTCATCCTCAACCCCCTTCTCAACCTCAACCCTCCTCAACCTCAACCCCCCCTCAACCCCAACCCCCCCTCCTCAACCCCCCCATCCTCATCCTCTCCCCTCAATTCCCCATCCTCAACCCCTCCTCCTCAACCTCCCTCCTCATCCTCCCTCCTCATCTTCAACCTCCCTCCTCAACCCCCCTCCTTAACCTCCCTCCTCAACCCTCCATCCTCATCCCCCTCCTCAACCTTCCTCCTCAACCGCCATCTTCATCCTCAACCCCCCATCCTCAACCTCCCTCCTCAACTTCAACCCCCCTCAACCCCCCAACTCAACCTCAACCCCCCTCAACCCCAACCTCCCTCCTCAACCTAAACCCCCCTCAACCCCCTCCTCCACCTAAACACCTCCCCCCTCTCCCCTCACTTACCTGCTTGTGCTCCGGTCTCCGCTCCTTGACCCGACGCCGGCGCGCATGTGACGTCACATGTGCGCCGCTTCATTAGTATATACTGGGACACCCGGTATATGCTAATGACGCGGCGCACATGTGACATCACATGCGAGCCGGCGCCAGGTCAAGGAGCGGAGGCCAGAGCACAAGCAGGTAAGTGACGGGAGAGAGGGGAGGTGTTTAGGTGGAGGAGGGGGGGTTGAGGGGGGTTTACGTTGAGGAGGGGGGAGGGAAAGAGACACGGGGGGGGTAGAGAGACACACGGGGGGGATAGAGAGACACACGGGGGGGTAGAGAGACACACAGGGGGATAGAGAGACACACGGGGGGGTAGAGAGACACACGGGGTGTAGAAAGACACACGGGGATAGAGAGACACACGGGGGGGGTTAGAGAGACACGGGGGGAGAGTGACTCGAGTATAAGCCGAGGGGGCCCTTTTTTGCCTTAAAAAAAGGGCTGAAAAACTCGGCTCATACTCGAGGAAATATGGTAAGTGAAAAAGTGTCTTAAATAAGTTAAACCGCTATATTATAATCTGTGAAATATAAAAGAACCGAAAATACACCATAAAAAAATAGAATATATGTTTGATATATTTCCGAATTATATTTAAATTATAATCATCGTAGATATTGGTCTAATATACAGCACAATCTATATTAAATTAGATTTCAGAATTTAATCGTATGAGAAATAAAGTTATAATCTCTTCTAGTATAGAAACAAACTCAAAGGAATGCGGAATATGAGAAACCCTCATTAATACCATTTGGATATTGTGAGTTTAAAGTGAATATCCATTTACTTTTGAGCTGTAAAATCTGTTTGTTTAAGTCTCCTCCTCTTGGTTTTCTACAAGGGTGATCAATGATATAAAATTTAATTGTTGAAAGTTTGTTAGCATATACTCAGTGAAAATTTCTTGAGACAGGAGTATCCATCTGATTTTTAACTGTGTAGGTAAGTTCAAGTATACGTTGGTGTAGTTGACTTATCGTTTTGCCTACATATAGCTTGTGACACGGGCAAACAAGAACATAAATCACATATGTACTTTTACACGTAATAAAGTTTCTTAGAGGATATTTGTTAAATGTAATTGGATGTATGAAGTGCTGACCTGGCTGTACATATGGACAAGCCATGCATGCTCCACATCTGAAAAAGGGCTCATGTTGGTTCAAGCCAGGTAATCTTTTTCTTGTCCTCTTCTTTTGATTTAAAGAAACTTCTGACGATGTAATCGCCTATACTCTTACTCTTCCTGTATGTAATTTGTGGCTCTTCAGTAAGATAGGATATGCCAATGTTCTCTTAGAATGTTTTTTATCTGCTTCCAATCATTTACATATGTCATAATGCATTGTATGGACCTATCTTCCTGTTCATCCAAAGCATCATTTGAGGTGTCTGTATGGCCATATAGAAGTGTATTCCTATCCACTTGAAGAGCACGCTTGTAGGCTCTTTTGATGATCTTATTTGGATAACCTCGATCTTTAAATCCGAGTTTTAGATCTTTTGCCTTTTCATTGAATTGTTGTATGGTGTCACAATTTCTCTTGAGGCGGAGATATTGACCATGTGGGATTCCAGATTTCTGTGCAAAAGGGTGTTGACTGGACCATTTTAATAACACATTTGAGTCTGTTGGCTTTCTATACACAGTTGTGTGTATCGCATCAGATTCAACTCTCTTTAGTCTGAGGTCCAGAAAATCAACTTGATCTTTATCAATATTTTACGTAAATTTTAGATTCATGTTATTCAGATTTAGTTCTTCAATAAAACGTTAAAATTCTTGTAGGGTACCTCCCCAGATGACTATCACATCATCGATATATATCGTTTCGACAGAATAATGTTGTCAGAGGAAGAATTCATTGTCTCCGAGAAAACTCTGGCCCGTTTCAAGTCCAAGATATAAATTGGCGTAGCTCGGGGCACAAACTGTGCCCATGGCCGTACCTTGTACCTGTTGGTACCATGTCTTGTTGAAAAGAAAAAAACTTTTTGTAAGAATAAATCTTAACAGTTCAAGGATGAATTTATTAAATTTGGTATGGGCGTTATCCTTTTCTGCAAGGAATACAACAACTGCCTCCAGGCCTAAGTCATGTGGGATACTAGAATATAGGTTCTCTACATCAATGGTCGCCAGTAGAGCTCCGTGGGGGATGTGTATTCCATCGAGTTGTCTCAAAATCTACATAAGTGCTTATTTTTTCTGTCAAATTATTATTTCCTGATACGATTGGGCATCCTGGTACAGGTTTTACTTTTTTATGTACCTTAGAATGTCGCAATCGTAGGAAACTTAGGATGAAGATTCTCATATGTATCCTGATCAATTATTTCAGTAGCAGCATAATCAATTGTTCAAAATTGCAATGTATAATTAAATAGCGAGGATTCTTCCAGGGAATAATCTGATCGCCAGTTACTGGGGTCAGGAAGAAATTGTTTTTTTTTCCCCCTTTGATACAATTGGCTAAGTTTCAATGTTTTTTTTTACTGTTTGCCTTCCTTTGTATTCAATACCTATGTGCTTTACCAGTAGTTCAACTACAAGTTGCATGTTAAGAAGCATTCTGTAATGGTTTAAAATAGTAATTCATACAAAGTTGACCTATTGTTATGCTACTCATGCATAGTTCAGAATAAAAAAAATTAGTATTGTTGAACATAATTGGTTGACCAGTGTTTCCAAAATAAGTTGCATGTTACAAAACTTTATCGAATGGTTCACAATACGTATTCATACAAAGTTCATCCATTGTTATATTATTACTGCATACATGACAATTAAAAAGGTTAATATGGAGTGACCCGCCCGCCCCGAGCAGCACCAAGTACAGAGAGCCCGAGAACACCCGAAAGATAACAATGGATGATGATATCGCCGCCCTCGTTGTTGACAATGGATCTGGAATGTGCAAAGCTGGATTTGCCGGCGACGATGCTCCTCGTGCGGTTTTCCCATCTATTGTGGGTCGCCCAAGACATCAGGGTGTCATGGTTGGCATGGGACAGAAGGACAGTTATGTAGGAGATGAAGCTCAAAGCAAGAGAGGTATCCGGACCCTGAAGTACCCAATTGAACATGGCATTGTTACCAACTGGGATGACATGGAGAAGATCTGGCATCACACCTTCTACAATGAGCTGAGAGTGGCCCCAGAAAAGCACCCCATCTTGCTGACAGAAGCCCCACTGAACCCCAAAGCCAACAGGGAGAAGATGACACAGATCATGTTTGAGACCTTCAACACTCCCGCCATGTACGTTGCCATCCAGGCTGTGCTGTCTCTGTATGCCTCTGGTCATACCACCGGTATTGTGATGGACTCTGGTTATGGTGTTACCCACACTGTGCCCATCTATGAAGGTTATGCCCTGCCCCACGCTATCCTGCGTCTGGATTTGGCTGGTCGTGACCTGACAGACTACCTCATGAAGATCCTGACCGAGAGAGGCTACAGCTTCACCACCACAGCTGAGAGGGAAATTGTTCGTGACATCAAGGAGAAGCTGTGCTATGTTGCACTGGACTTCGAGCAAGAAATGGCCACTGCTGCTTCCTCATCCTCCCTTGAGAAGAGCTATGAGCTGCCTGACGGACAGGTCATCACCATTGGCAATGAGAGGTTCAGGTGTCCAGAGGCCCTCTTCCAGCCATCCTTCCTTGGTATGGAATCTTGTGGCATCCACGAAACCACCTACAACTCAATCATGAAGTGTGACGTTGATATCCGTAAGGATCTGTATGCCAACACAGTGTTGTCTGAAGGTACCACCATGTACCCAGGAATCGCTGATAGGATGCAGAAGGAGATCACTGCCCTGGCCCCAAGCACCATGAAAATCAAGATTATTGCCCCACCTGAGCGTAAATACTCCGTCTGGATCGGAGGCTCCATCTTGGCCTCTCTGTCCACCTTCCAACAGATGTGGATCAGCAAGCAGGAATACGATGAGTCTGGTCCTTCCATCGTTCACCGCAAATGCTTCTAAACAGACTGACCCGTCTCTCCTTGACAAACGAACCTGCGCAGAAAGATCACATTGGCATGGCTTTCCCCTTTTTGTTGGCGCTTGGCTCAGGATCCGATAACTGGAATAGAAGGATGGCAAACATACAGCACTCCAAGATCTACAATGCATAAAGGACTGATTGTACATTTCTTTTTGTTTTCTTAGTCATTCCAAATGTTTAATGCATTGTAAGGGGGCTTCCTCCAACATGATAAGAAGCTGGATTGAAGAGATACAAAGAACCCATGGGCCCCCGAGGGAATCTTGGATGTCGGTAGTGTGTAAAAGTGAGGTCCTGTCCAAAGGAATTTTAGGGTCAATATACAAAATCTTCAATAGTCCACCAAGCACTTGGAGGCCTTCCTTTGTTTCGAAGTGGGAGTGGGACCTAGGACAAAATTGGGATGGGAATAAATGGGCTGAATCCTTATCGAACCTATCTAAGGGTTCATTTAATTATAGTTTGTTAGAAACCTCTCTTAAGATTTTACACCGGGCATACACAACTCCAGTTCGACTAAATAAGATATCCCAAACAATCCCAGATAGATGTTTTAGGGGGTGCCAAGGTAGGGGAGACTTCATACACACCTGGTGGAGCTGCCCTAAGGTATTTAAAATTTGGTCAGAAACGACCAGTCTAATCTCAAGAATACTCAAAACCCCACTCCAACCATCAATAGCAGTCTGTCTCCTGGGAGCATGCTTCTCAAAACTGGGAAGGGAGGGGAATAAACTGGCCCAATTGATATTTCTAGCAGCTAAGAATACCATCGCAAGACGATGGAAGAACAGAACATTAATTTCCAGGAAGTAACAAACAAAGTAAATTTTATTTGCATCAATGAGAGGATGACCAACATCATATCAGATACACATCACTGCTTTTTGGAAGTTTGGGGACCCTGGATCTTATTCACAGATAGTAATATATAACAACTAAGTTAAGGGAACACAATAAAGAAGCCATTCCTGTTGTGCGGCTGGGGCGTGGAGTGTGGAGCGGACGGGAAGAAATGGTGAGAGGACCCTGAGAGATATCTCTTCAGTATTCCAAAGGTACAGGGGGGAAGGAAGGTTACCTTAAGATTGGTTGAACGGGGAATTGCTGGGGGAAGACACTCCACCATATGTTTTATACAATGCTACTTGTTTTCTCTCTACTTTATTTTTCTTTTATCATATTTCTTGCTGCTCCGGTTCATCCATGGAAATGTGAATTTCTGCAATTTGAACAATGTGACCTTATAAGCTGTATATATTGCTGAATCTAAAGAAACTAATGTGAATATATTTGGACAGAATCACCAAAAATACGAAAAAAGAGTTGTAATGGAGTTTTTATTTAAATGGAATGGTTTCAACATGTTAGCAATACGATGTTAGTTATAAGACAACTTGTGGACTATGTTTTTCATTATTCTTTTTTGTTTTGTCATTGCAATTCCAGAACTTCTCAATAAAATTTATGTTATAAAAAAAAAGGTTAATATGGTTTAACAGGTGTTGAAATACAAGTTAAATGTTAAAAAAAATTTTTTTTATAATTGTTGTACTTCTTTGTGGATAACAAAAAGGTTAAGAGTGTCAGACACTCACATTGTGTGGCAAACAGCATTACCAGCTTTAAAATTGTATTGACCGTCATTTTTTGACGGGCATTTCACTAGTATTATATATTGAGCAATACATATGACATCGCATAAGAACCACAAGGCCCACCTAGGCAATCATTTTCTTTACCTAAAAAACCCAAGAAAAGCTTATGCAGATTCCAGGTATGTTTGACTACCTTTACTGTGTTTGTTCATATCTCTTCCTTTGGAATGCTGTTCCACTTATATAGTAATTGAGATTGAAAAAATGCTTTTAGTCCATCAAGTTAAACCATTTAAGATCTCCTCTGATCTGCAGAGAAAGGGAAACAGAAAAAACACCCCTAGTGCAAATTTGCCAAATTGTCTCAAAAGGAAAAAAAAAATTCCTTCCTGACCCTAGAAACTGGCGATCGGATTCCTCCGTGGATCAATACTCCCTCTCTATTAACCAGGATAACCCTGAATGCCCTTTGTATTTAAAATATATACAATCCCTTTTTTAAGTTATCTATCGAATCTGCTGTCAATACCTCCTTTGGTAGATAATTCCACAGATTACCCACCCTTACTGTGAAGATCCATTTTCTTTATTTAAGGTGAAATGATTTTACTTCAAATCTCAAAGGATGTCCTCTTATCAGTTGAAAACCTCTTGCACAAAAATTTTACTTGACTTATATTGACCCTGGGTGTATTTATTTCAGATAATCATATCCCCTCTTAGACACCTTTTTTCTTGAGAAAATAAGTTTAATTTGTTTAGTCAACTTATCTACTGATCATTCCTTAAACTTACACTTAAAAAATAAAATAAAGGTGCTCAGTCAGAGAACAAACTAATCTTAATTGGTTAGTTCTATGGACACATGGCAGTATCTTCCATTAGACAGAGTAGGCAACTGCTTCATGGGGCACCTCCCTGAGCCGGGCGTCTCTTTAATACAAACAAATTTAGTTTTTTATTCTATTGGTGATGTTTTGTTAAGAAATTTGGGGATGAGACAGGACCACATGCTTGCAACAGCAAGACGGACAGTGTGATCCTCCAATTGGAGGTGGATACACATCTAGAACTATACACACAGCGCATGGAAAGAGGCCACTGAGACCTTGCAACAGCTCCATGCTTATCAGCATGCTCTGAGCATTTATATGCTGCTGCTGATCCCGTTCTCACTTAATGTCCTGCCTCAAAAAGAAAGAGCTGGGGACTCCTGATAGAGCTGTCTCACCCAGGGGCCCAGCACAGAGGTAAATGTAAGCACAGTAAGCAGTCTCTATTGTGTCTAGATTGTTTTATAAATAAATAATTATTGTCTATCATCATTAGTCTGGGTCAGTGTATAATTGTATGTAATTATGCTGTGTGTGTTGATTAATATACAATACCTAAGTGGAGGTGCAAATCCTGCTAAATACAGTATGTACAGTATGTGTATTTGAAGGGATACATACGATTCCTGGATTATGAGTGCATCTGATAGAGTAGAATCAGTAGTGTATGAAAAACAAATTAGCACAAAAAAAAACTGGAAAAAAAAAACATTTAAACACTTACCTTGAAGTTTCTGTCAGTTGAAAATGAAGGTTAACACCCACTCCAAACCCAGGCTAAATTAGCATACAATATGACAAATTGTTTTGGCCAATCAGGAGAAAGCAGAGGCTGAAACATCAAAATCCTGGATTGCTGTCTGTGCTGCAAAGCAGCCTGGGATATGTAGTCTGAAACATGTTAGAATGTTCTATATATTTTCATATAAGAATATCTGTGCAGTACATTCACACCAGGTTACACCTGCAGAGTATCTATTTCCTCCATCAACTGCTGCTACTGCTGCTGTTGTGTTTTTCTATCTGTCTGTCTCTTTGTGGGTTATTTCAGCTGTGACCCCACTAACCATGTAACTGACAGCATTTCCTTTGGAGGTCACAACCTGTACCTAGCTGCTCTGCAGCCAGGTACACTTAATGTAAGCTTCATAGGGGTGTGCAAATCCAGATAGCAGTATCCAGCAAATAAATATGTAAGTATATTCAACTTTTCAATATAATACATATTTTTCTACTAATCAGTAGCTGTTTTTTAGGAAACATTTGAAACCCAGGAAACTTTCATATACATTAATATGCCAAAATAATAATATCTATCTGTCTGTCTGTCTATCTATCTAAATTTGCATGCTTTTGTATTTGTGTTTTAAGTGTAAAGCATCAAACTGAGCCAATGTGTCTGTGAAGTGCAGTTACAAGTACACTAGCAATAGTGTAGATCACAAGATATTGGTATTCATAACCATAAAACAAATATGGACTCTGGACCTTGATCTAATTTTCATAAAAACATTCAGACCTTGGGTGAAGTTTGTAAAAAATAATTGACTACACATGGCATAATATCAGCCTTATTAAATTGTGATTCAGCCAATTGAATAGGGCTCTATATAAGCACAGAGCATATTTTTTTACTGAAGCTTTTAGTTAGTGAAGATCTTGCTTTTGGATAGAAGTTCACTAAAAACTTCTGTAATAAAATATGCTCTCTGCTTATATAGAGCCCTATTCAATTGGCCTAATCACAATTTAATAAGGCTGTATATATGCAGGAATTGACTAATGTATTCCAATTTTAGGAGCCACAATGTCTTTTCTTATGAGGCAAAAGAACAAAAATGTTAGAGCCAAAAATAAGTTGTTGGGAACTACGGCCACTTGGCAACAATATTTATTTTTTTCTATTTCAATACTATTGACTTTTTTCCTGATTACTTATGCAATTAGTTAGCCTATCACATATAATAGTTGTCAAACTTCGAGACATCGTCACGCTTTGCGAGGTGCGGCCATGTATGGATATCATAATCATCTCTGAGAGCAATCTCTTTTAGCTCACTTGTGCCCTTCACATGGAGAATATCCTGTAGTATATCAGTCTGGTGTCATCCAATAGTGATCCAGTCCCAAAATACCAGGCAATTCTATCTTGAACAGAGAAACAGCAAACCCCACATATACATTTCAGCCTTAATTGGGCCTCGTCAGTTATGTGTAGCTGAACTCCCTAAGGCACAGTGAGAAAGGGGTCCACGTCTGGAGTCCTCTCTCACCTTTAGGGAGACTAAGCCCTAAGGGCCATTTGAATAAACAAAAAAAAAAACAGAGGTGCTCAATCAGAAAACAAACTAACCTTAATAGGTTAGTTCTATGGATATGATAACCCACTCTTTTTTACTCTTTTTGTTTTAGTTTTTCTCACCCTAAGGGTGATAAGGGGGCTCCAGATGTGGACTCCTTCCTCACTGTTCCTTCGGGTGTGCAGACACAACTCACTGATCATAGTTACATTGTTACATAGGTCCTCATTCAATTTGAATTTTGTCAATTGAATAGGGCTCTATATAAGCACATAACATATTTTTTTGACATCATTATTTAGTTGTTGAAAACCTTGCTTTTGGATAGAGGTTCAGTAACTAAAAAGTTCTGTGAAAAAAATTTGTATGTGCTTATATAGAGCCCTATTCAATTGGGCAACTCGGAATTGAATGAGGCTCATAGTAAATAAGGTAGAAAAAAGACTTTCAGACCATCAATTTCATCCTTTTCAGGACAAAGGGAGGTCGAAATGTATGTCTGGGGCTTTCTGTTTCTCCTGTTCATGGTAGACTTGTTTGGTATTTCTGGGCTGGACCACTCCTTTGAGTGAGATCAGACTAATATACTACAGGATATGTCTCTCCGTGAAGGGCACAAATGAGCGAAAAGAGGCTGCTCTCTGAGTAAATAACCAGACAAATAGAACAACCCTACTCAGGTGTTGTTCGTTCTCAGATTGAGAGCCTCTGACTCTGTTTTTATATATTAGATTAAGCTAGTTTAGGTAAATTACATCTTGTTTTTAAGCATAAAGAACACTTTTTACATAACGGCAGCATACTCGATCTTATTTCAGGCTACATTTTTTTTAATATTTGCTATTTCAGTAATATTTAGTATATTACCAATGGAAAACTTCACTAAAAAGTGTTCAGTGCTAATATAATCTATTTAAAGCTTTTTATGGGAATACATTTAAATAATCCACTGCTAGTCATACAATAATTGTCTATAAAGCGAAAACTATTTTGAAAAAAAAAAAACTGTAATTATTTCAATTCAAATGCATTCTGTATTTATTTTTTGTAAAATAAAATGTTTCAAAATAAAGGTATGGTGTGACAAATGATTTGATCTATCCCAGTACCATGGATCCAACCCAAATCTCAGCTAGCCTCTCTTCCCAAGAACTCCCTCTTTCTCTACACTGAAGGCATCAGGCTGGTTATGTTCCAATACAATACAGAGTGGTCCAGAAAAGACCGGCCATCCTTTCCCCAGAATTGTTCCCCTAACTCTACCTCTAGCCATTTTCCTCTACTCCCTGAGCCTATGCCTCCAGTTCTACTATTTTGCCACTTCCTGGTGCCGCCAGCCTCTTCAAGCTCCCAGTGGGGAGGCTTGTGTATGTGACCCTTCACATTCTGAAAAATTCATCAGGGGAGAGACAAGACTTGGCAGCACAACCACATAGCTTTCCCCATAGAGAAGCATCTTCCAGATTGATCCAACTCCGTACCCTGGCAGAGAGTTCTCTACATGATTGGACACTTGGCTTGTACAGAACATTGGCAGGATACTGATTGGATGAGACGCAAGTTAAATTTAAGCTGGGTATGTTGAAATTCTGCAGTGTTGAGTTTTTGATTATTTTTTGATTTACCTATTTTTCCCTTATAAAATGTTCACCAATCCCTGAATAAAGAGTTTTTTTCTGGTTAACTAATACAAGCATGATAGCTGTATTTTGTTCGTTCAAGGGGCATCTGTTACAATTCCTCCAATTATGGTGGAAAAACATGTACTATGCCACATGTCACTGAGAATATACTTACCCATCTGACAAGAGGACTTAACTGGTGGGAGTTCCAGAGCTTTTCAGTCCAGCTGTTCCTGTTTTGTGACATAAGGTAATCAGATATATATAACAAAGGTTGATTATAAACTTAAGTAAAATATAGTACAATACATATTTACTCCTTGTCTCATATATTTATATAGCTACTGAATTTACTATGTGTCATTATTCTTATTTTATTTGAATTGAGTGGGCATCCCAACCAGCCTCTATTAAAAATATACTTAGACAGTTATTATACATATATTGTAACCTGAATAATATTTTTCTAGAGAAACTATAAAACACATAACGTATTTGATTGACAGACATGAGAATTGTAAGTCACAGGGGTGATTGATTAAGTAAGAGATTTATAACCTATGATTGACCCTCTTCTGGAAGTTTAAAAGCTTTGTTTAACAAATGTCACTTTTTTAGAAATTGATCAGTATGATATAGCTAACAATTGATTTAGCAAATAAGAGGGATAGCTTAGAAATACCTCAATTGATTGCATCTAACTGAGTTTTCATAGGCATGTTAGCTGTTAGGAATGTTCCCGAACCTCTCAATAAATAAACTGTTCTCCTAGTTTGAGTGGTGGAAATTCAGATGGCATGAAGGACCCTGGTACAAAGAAAATAAGATGTTGTTTGTTATATGTAATATTAATCCATGTATTACCAAATATGAAACAAATTGTTTTATTATGTATACCTCTTGTAAGCTTCTATGTAAAGATGAATTGCTGTATTGCTAGAGGATGCTCAACAAGACCCATGGGGCTCAGAGATAGTAGTTACATTATTCATTAAACATGGTTTTGGTCTAATTGCTGAACAAAAAGACACAGAGGCAAGCTATAGGCAATAGAGTGGTCTGTGTGACAGGCAAAGGGTTAAGGCAGTGAATAGTCAATAAAATTAAGGTGTCATAGGTAAAATGTCAATGCAGCAGATGATACAATGATCAGGGCCCAAAGCAAAAGGTTGAGTCAGACAGCAAATCTCAGCCACGGATAAAAATTAGGTTCAAGACAGGAGAGAGTTCATTAAACGCAAGTGTAAGGGTATGTTTGCTCCATATTGATTCTTTACTCTATATTGTATATACCTAACATTGCACATAATATTGACATTAGCCTAATACATACAGTAGCTTTTATGGTGTGTAATATGCTGTGCTAGATAAGTACTTGATTCCATTCTGGTATGTACAAGATAACGATCATTGGCCTTGGGGCCCGGTTCTGGCACTAGCTGGTATATGTTGACCTTGTGGTTTTTTTCGCTTGAGTGTGTGCATGCTGGGGCAACATTTGTAGGACATACCCATGTTAATTAGTTATTAGTTTGTAAGCTTTTTGTTATAGTATATAAGAGTGTCAGCCTGCTCATGCTGATCTTCTGCTCAAGACTCGATCTGCATAACAACAGACGTTAGATTGACATCCTGAGTTTAAGTTGATTCCTTGAGTACTTGCCTGGAGAGTGATAGACTGAGAGGAATATTTTCCACAACACAAGTCATACACCAGAAACCATATACCACCTTTCAGAAATATTGCTCAAAGACGACTCAGACTTTTGCATCTATTTATGTAGATGACAAATGATATTTCTAGTTTCTATTATAATAAACACCTTGCTGTGAAATATCCATTATCTACATGATTTCCATACAATGCACACATACAAAGCTGACTTTAGTCGTACTGAAAATTGGCACTTTGCATGCAATAATATAGTATTCACTGGAGTGGAGCACAACGAACAGGGCACACAGTTGGCTTGCCAGACATTTGTGTCTTTCATGGAGTGTGGGTAGTGTAAGTTGAATACACTTGACCACTTGTGATTGTTAGTTGTGGTGCCAAGCATACGGATTGTTATATAATAGAGCTTTATATCCAAAATTCGTCAGACATCAGCTGTCTAAAAGTATAGTATATTTATCAAACTCAACTGTTGCTATAAACAGTAGTAGATTAAGAGAGTGACAAGTAAAACCCATTTTAAATATCCATAAATACCAGAGCTGCAATACTTACTATTCTTCGTTACTTTCCTTAGGGAACTCCTTGCAGTCCTATTTATGGAATAACTAGGCAATCAAGTATTTTAAAGAAACGTTTAAAGCCTCTCTGTATATGTGCCAATTATTTGGTTATTGTCAAATAATGATCAAGCTGCTTTTCCCTTAGGAGAGAACTGAAAAGCATGGCTTGACAGGACTGAGAAACAATGTGTTTTATCATAGAAAATGATCACTGTGTGTATTTGACTACAATATAAAATATATGCAATTATAAAACAACTTATTTATTTATAATATCAAATATACAATCCGGTAAAATCTCTACTGGCAGCTGTTAAATTTATAAAGAAATCATTTAACAAGAAAAAGTAAATTAATAGTCGGTGGACTAGATTAACTAAGAGGTGAAGTATAGGGAGCCTGAGGGTTTTCTCTAAAGTAACTTCATTTTATTCACTAAGATTTTGTATCAAAACAAACTTAGACAAGAGATATGAATATCACTAGCACTGCTGTAACCTCAGCTATTAATGAGCTATGTACCAAATGAGCATTTACCCTGAGCTTAACAACAATTTCACAAAAAGCTTAAATTAAGCAGCCTCTGTCTTGCACTATAAATTAGACTGGGGGTTGAGGGGGCTTGCTTTTCCATTTAATCACGTTGTCAGGTGAAACTTAATACAGAGATGTTATCTACACCCAAGGTTACTCAATCGGATATTGTCATGCCCAGGGGCCACTGGGGGTCTCTTGGGTTTGATTCAACCAACCAGTGCCCTGGGAGGGCATGGGGTGTGTGGCACAAGGAGTCCCTTTCAGGGCAAACATTGCACCTCCAATTGATATACAAATGGATAGATGAATTGAATATAGTCTGTTCTTTCCCTGTGAGCAGAGTGGTCATAATTGTGGTACCTCCTGGGTGTATGGGTTGGGGTTGCCCTGCTGGCATGTGTGGGTTTATAATAATTATTGTTTCATGGATGGCATGTGTAATTATAACTATGTGATATGGTTGTTACCAGGGGCACTCAGAAATAATGGTCAGTGGCCCTAGTGTGTTTGGTATCCAGGGGTCCGGTTACCCCCCCCCCCCCCCCCCCGATGAAAATAATAAAGCTTATGGTCCATATCTTCAGGGAAAGGGGTCTGAGTTCTGGGGTACTGGGGAACATGGCTCAGAAAAGCTAGGAGAAAAAAGCAGTAAACGGAAAAAAATAGATTTAATTAGCTGTTCCCTGGTGACATCTAGTCATTACCACTTTAAGAGCTGGCCACATAGGCTTGCCATCTCTGACAACAGGTGTGCTTATATCTCAATAGGGAGCCGGTATACAGTACATAGTCACAAAGGCCAGTAGTCACACGTCTCCTTCCGTAATTAGTCAGCAAGCCTCAGCCTCCTGGAAGAAAGGAGTAATTTGTTAATTACTGTCCAAGGCTCCAAGGTACCGGGGGGTGGGCGTTAGAAAGGCTGTCATCACTTGATTGACAGGTGGGCTTCAAGGCTAGCAGAACATGGCTTGAGGATTGTCTAAAAGAAAGGTGTGCTAAAGGGGTGTGACCTGATGGTGACGGGTGACTGATATGGATAAAAATGCTGGATTTGTGACTAATAAACAGTTTTCAGTGTGATCATACATAATCCTGTGTGTGCTCATCCTTGACGGAAGGGATAATCCTGATTCATACTACTACATATGCTTAAGGAAGATTTACAGACAGTAAATCTGCTACTCTGGCTAGTGGTTCCTGTGGTCGTCCTGAGGGCCCAATACCCAGGTTCTGGGTGAGCCCAATTGAAGTAGTGGTCGTGACAGATAAAATAATTGAAAATTAAAATATGTAGTTATATTTTTTACACTTTCTAAAAAATCCCATTATCAGTGGAAGGGTGCATACTATAAATATGAAACTTGAAATAGGATACATATTCTAAGTTAAATCTTAGTATGTATAATAATACAAATCAGTTTACTTGGTGTATGGATTTTAGAAAACTACATACCCATGACTGCATTGCAATTCCTTAAAAGTTAGATAACTACTCAGTGTGTTTTGGTTGACTTTCTATTCACTGTTTAGTCAATACAGTGAGGGAGTCACTATTACTGTGATTTATCTCAGTCAAATTGCTTCCATCTACTTTGTAGTAATAATTGATACTTAAAACTTTTGGAGTTTTGACAACATTTGAATAATGAATTGTAAATAAAATAATTTATAATATGCTTTGAAAGTATTTCCAGTTAACATAATACCTTGAAGGACAGAAGCTGTCAGTTGATATAACTAAAATTTCTTCTTTTACAAGTCCCCCCTATTTAGAAGATAGTTCAATAGGCATCATTAGAAGATAGTTCAAATAGGCATCTCAAAGAAGATAATTAAAATATTGTATTATTTACATTTTATTAATTTAGACCTCTAATATTTAAGCTGAATTATAACACCCCCTACCCAACCACTAGGATCAGTGTGTAACTGTGTAGTTTATAAAAAGCAAATAAAAACAATATATTTTGTTGAATTAATAAAACACACAATAGTAAAATCTAAAACACTAACTTTAAACTACTGAGCCATCCACCTCCTTAGAAATATCTTAGTTTATCCTTTCAAAACTAAAGCCGACCCACACACATACTTATGGTAGATTTAGTGGATGCAAAAAAACACTAAGCAAATCCAAAACTAGGTCACAGGCTGCTTCAATCATGTCTTTTTACGAGTCCTGTTTTCTGAAAAATGCTGAAAATTACAGCCCGAATCCCAAGTCCACTTGCTTATAGTTGACCTTGTTAGATGTAGCAAGGATTTCAACTTCAAAGGGCAGATGAATTTTGCTTTTAAAACAAAATCCAGGGGCATAGATGCCAACAATCCCCATGTCGAACAGGATTCTGGCCTGAAATTTTTTTTACTTTCAAGGCTAAGATATTTTAACCCCAGTAGTGCCGGTGGTATATAAAATATGACTTGAGCCTGACCTAGTACGATTGACAAAATAAAGCTGTATTTGCTTTTTTAAAATAATTTAACATTAACTTAGGTCAGTGTCTATTCTGCTGTAATTAAATTTTGTGTTGTTGTTACTAAAATAATAAAATGATGGTTCTTTTTCCTAAATTCTTGGATTAATGTAAACATTGCCTACCGTACCTTCATTTAGGAGAAAAATATGATATCAATCATAAATTATATAATTGTTTTTGTTGTAAATAAGAAATCAGTAAGGAAAACACAGCTCTGAAAAGAAATGTCTCTCTGCTAGTGTTCCTTTTGTGTTAAATAATTAATTAATTGCTCGGAGGTCGATGGAAAGGAGCCCAGCAATGCCACAGATTCCTGACTGTCTTATTAAAAAATAACTATCCAGTGAAAAGAGGCCCAGAGGGACTTCTCACATCATACACCACTGGACATGCTTAAATCAAATGTCTTTTTAGTATTTAACACAAAGATTTAACTCATTCATACCTGGTGGGTGCTTAAACATTATTCATCTATGGACTCCTTTAAAATGACTATATATTTTAAACATGGAAGGCAAACAAGCCAAAATATAATATCCTTATGTTGGAAATGGCATTAATTGTATATGCAATGCATAATATAATCGAAAGGATCAATTATATTAGATTTCAGGCAAGGTAAAATATGTTACATTAAAATATATTTTTTAATGAACTTGAATAGTTGTGCACACTGGGAGCCCAAGGCAATGAAAACATTGTGCTATAAAAATTGCATAAGATGAAGATTTGACAGAACATTGTGTCAACACGAAGTACAATACAAACACTTGATTTGAAAAGAAAAAGGTAGTTTTGTCAGATAAGTTTTACATGAAATGACCTTCACATAAATAGTTTCATGAGTGATAATAATAATGAGTTTAAAAGAGAATGCCTGAAAAACAGCTGAGGTTTAAAAGCAAAGTTTTGGAAAAACTATTTCCAGACAGGTCTTTGGAAATATTCAGTGTGAGGATTTTTCTGGACATTGCACTGTGAATTGCTTTATCATCTGGAGATGTGCTAAGCTTTACTCTTTGTTATTTTACTGGATTCAATAAATAACTTATCACTCTCTTTCCATTCAAGACAATAGAAATGGTTATCAGTTTGCGATACGAAGCTGGTGAAACAAAATGTGTACCATCTTGTAATCTAGATAGAAAATATAGAGGCATGTCACAAGGATTTATTGGAGATCAGAGAAGCAGTCACTTACTGTTCTATTATTTACCTGTTGCTTACAAAGTTCAGCATAATCCTTGGTCTATGACCAGATCCTGGTGGTTACAAGGGTTGGAATCACTTTCCCAAACTGCTAACTGCTTGTATACAGGAGTCGCAGCTTCAAAGATGCATACAGTTTTCCCATTTCACTGCTAATTCACCTAGTTTCCATGACCCGAGATGATATAATTCCCCCTGCAAGTGCTATAAAGACCACCTGGGTTTGGAGGAGTTTAATCAACCCAGTAGTTTAAAAAGGACTATAGGTTCAATGGTCACACTGACTGGTTGGGAATTGATGGATAAGGGCACATATTCTTTTAATGTTATGTATGTGAATGTTCAGGTGAACATACAACCTCTGGTGTACTTGACTTGAGTCGGAACATTGGCTCATGTGTGATTGGGGACAAGACAGTTAACTTAATAAATAAAATATCACTATTCCCTATAATTTCTATGGAACATCTATATCAAATAGACACCATCTTTAACCCTATTTAGTACGTTGTTCCACAGAACATAACATTTTAGATCCACAAAATAAAAGAAATACAGAATTAAAGACAAAGGGGATGTGGGAGGTCTCTATACAAAATATAAGGATTTAGGATTTCATTTGTTTATTACCCACATAACCACTAGATTCCCTGTTTCCTAAATAATAAAATGGTAGAGATATATTTATCAAATTATTTTTAAAAAGTGGGCTTAGTGGGATAAGTAGGGATAAACAGGTATAAGAGGAGTTAGGGTGAGATAAAATATATAAGGGGCCATTGATCAAAGTTGGGATAAGCAGAGCTAAATGATGATAAGGGAAATTAAGACAAATTAAAATATACAGAGGCACATTTATAAAAGTGGTGCTAAAAGGTGTCATTAAGTATTCTTACTTGCTATCTTTTTTTATTGAGTCTATTTAATAAACACAGTTGAGGTTTTTTCACAATCATTGGACATCAGCTCTACTCTACTTTAAGTATAACCATGTGGACCACCAAGGTACCAAACATTAACCCAATCCCTATGGACCTCCATGGACCATATCGCCAATGAGGGCCCACAAGGACCTCCATAGCCCTTGCCACTATTCCTCAAATAAATAAATACAATTAAAAAATACAGAAAAAATAACTACAGACAAAAAAGAAAGAAACACAGTAAAGTAAATAAATAATTACCAATTAAAAAAAAAGAAAGTAATATATAAAAAATTACTTTGCTTGACGATCATTTTCTCCTCTCTTCAGCTCATACAAAGGTACAGTTAAAAAAAACTAATGGATCTCCTTCTCTGTGGAGCTTCTTTCTGATTGTGGTCTCACCTTATATACTATGGTTTCATAAGATATGTGTCAATTCAATTTCAGCAAATCAGAATCAATTATATGAACTGCTCTCACCCTATTTCTGATTGCTTAAAATCTAACCAATCAGAATGTATGTTATAGTATACCATGGGGGTCCATAGGGATAACAATGGAGCAGAATATATAAATATATGGAAGATTTATTATGGAGAAAAAAGTAAAATGCCAAGGAAATGCATGAAAAACAATGAAATGTATCCATAATTGTGTAGGTGAAGCATTACTGCAAGCCAACTGCATTACAAAAGATACAAAATATAGATACATAAAATGTAATAACAAAAACCTACTTAGAGTACTGACATTTCTGACTAATGTTTTAGAAATAATTATTTATAAAAAAAAGAATATTTCAGGTTGAATAAAAATATGAAGTGTATATTATGTATAAATTGTTCCAATTTTGTGGTCTATGTAACCAGAGTGACCTCACTGCGGGGTGGATAACTGGTTCCTGTCATAGAATTGCACATACTGCCCTGCTACCACATATTTAAGGTTGATTTAATTGCTTGGCTGGATGTACCTTAATGTTTAATCTCCCCAAGGGGTGCCAGCTGCACAGTTTCATGTAACAAAGCCTTTTAATGCTATTATCAGTTGTAATTTATCAATCTGTCTTTACATGAGAGATTGGGTGAGAAAGAGAGTAGGAGGGAAGCAGGTATAGATAAAGAGGTAGCTTAGGTGTGACGGTATGAAAGAAAAATAGAGAACAAAGGGCTATATTTATTATAGAACCACTATAGTCATATTTTTTTCAAATGTGCTCTTTTGAAGAACTTCACTTTAAAGTAAGCAGCATGCTTTTACATTGTAAAAAATAATATTACAGCCACTAATAGATTACATTTTAAATAATAATAATAATAATTCTCCCCTCTAATTTGCAAAATGCGAATGCAATATCTTTGCATTCTAATAGCATTTTGCCCACTTATATGTTTAGGTAAACAAATACCGTACTGAAAAAAATTGACCACAGTGGTCCTATAAGTTGGCATGGAAAAGTAAAGTTAAATATCCCCATTTCCTATCCTTTCTACCAGAGCTGTTATTAAACATACTTCTATTGTATATTCACTTGATAAATAGGTCTCATAAAAATCATAAGAAGTAGACATATGTTATAGTTAACTCAACTAATCACCATGTATCCTCACTTTTATCCCAGCTTGAAAAAAAACCTTTAGAAATGTATAAAGAGGAAGAGCAGGCATGAGATACTGGCAGACATGGAGAGAGCAAGATACAGAAGGATAAGTAAAGAAAGACAGTGGTAGCTAGAAAGAGAGAGAATAAAAAACCTAGTGAGAGTCAGGTTGAGATAGCAGTTGAAAGAAGGAGTAAAAAGGAAAGGTGGAGACAGTTAGAAGGAGGTGGAAGGAATGAGAGAAGCAAAGAGAAACATTTAGGGGACAGACATGAAGAGGTGGATAGAGATGAAAAGCGACAGCAGGATATACCGACAGAGAAGAAATGTGAGAGACAGTGAGAGGTATAGAAAGAGTGCCATGTACCAGTGTCAAGCTTTTAGACAGGAAAATTCTAATTTACATTACTCTTTAGTGAAGTAATTTTTTATAGAGTGGAACTTTTTTTATGGAGGAGGCCCATTTCTAAGGACCCCTATGCAGAAGAATATAACATTAGGTGCCATGGAGGTCCATAAGGACTCCCATGGTCGTAGCTTAGTATGCGATGGGGATCCATTAAGACCCCTGCAATTGAGGGGTTAATATTAAATGCCACAGAGGTCCATAAGGTCCCCTCTGGTATAAGGTTTCCCTATGTGTGCCATGGGAGTCCATGTGACCTCCAAGGTCATACCTTAATATATAATAGAGATCTGTTGAAACCCCTGATGTGTAGAGTTTAATATTAGGTACCATGGAAGTACATAGGGGCCCCTTGATAATGTATTAATATTTGGTGCCATGGAGGTCCATAAGGACTTGCATGGTTATACTTTGGGGGATATCCAAGCTCATAAGGGTAGTGGGTATTAAGGGAGGTCCTGGGGATCTCCTGACTTATAGGAGATAGCCTAAGTAACCCCTTAATTGTGTACAATTTGAGCAATCATCCCTCAAATCCAACTTAATTAAGGTGTTATTGTTCCCATATCAATAATTTGAAACATCCAGATCTTTTGGAGGCATTTGTGTGCTTTTATGGTGGATTGAAATTACCAGTAGGCTTTTTTTAATTCTGGGCACCCTGAAAGACCTCGGAGTAAACTTTAGATTGGATATCATTACGGGAGGCATGTGATATCGATTTTTAAAATAATGAATGGACATACACTCTGGGCTTAGGAAGTAGTAACATATTGAGCACTCAAAGTGAACTTCATTCAGCTTGTTTCTTATGGGGCAAATGGAATGGAGCCCTAGAAATCTTACCACTTTCTATGGTGCTGCTTTACACCAGTTATGGAATTGATTATATGAGGCTATTCATATGGGTTTATACAGTATCTCACAAAAGTGAGTACATCCCTCACATTGTTGTACATATTTTATTATATGTTTTTATGTGACAACACTGAAGAAATGACACTCTGCTACAATGTAAAGTAGTAAGTGTACATCCTGTATAACAGTGTAAATTTGCTGAGCCCTCAAAATAACTCGACAGATAGCCATTAATGTCTAAACCGTTGGCAACAAAAGTGAGTACCTAAGTGGAAATGTCCAAATTGGGCCCAAAGTGTCAATAATTTGTGTGGCCACCATTATTTTCCAGCATTTCCTTAACCCTCATGGGCATGGATTTCACCAGAGCTTCACAGGTTGCCACTGGAGTCCTCTTCCACTCCTCCATGATGACATCACAGAGCGGGGGGATGTTAGAGACCTTGCACTCCCCTCCTTCCATTTCAGGATGCCCTACAGATGCTCAATATAATTTTGGTCTGGTGACATGCTTGGCCAGTCCATTACCTTTACCTTCAGCTTCTTTAGCAAGGCAGTGGTCATCTTGGAGGTGTTTTTGTTGTCGTTATCATGTTAGAATCATGTTTTGTGAGATACTATATATATATATATATATATATATATATATATATATAATGTGTTCCTGAGACAGTCATGGAATCTAATTGAATTTGTACATAAAATACATATTTTTACATACAGGAAGCTTATCATATTTTCATTATAAACTATCAAACATCCAAATACTTACTGAGAGCTTGAGGGCTTAATGTTATGCCATATTTACTGTGATGCTTGCAGCAAATCAAAGGCCTAATTTTGCTATTAATAGACCTGAGGCTGTTGGATTGGAACCAGTAGTAAAAATGGCTCAGCGCTAAACAGTACTCTGTCAGTGTGCAGGTGAAACAACTGAATCTGGAAAAAAAAACTTTTAGATACATTATGTTCCTGCACAGTTTCTTTATTTTCATAGCAAAATTCCCTCAGATGTACCCGCATCCACTAGTAAGTTTGAAATGCATGCTTTTATACAATAAATGACAACACAAAGAATCCATAAAATATTACTTTAATGCTCTAAAAAGAAAAGTTAGTTGTTATGCACTGATTATTGATTAAATGCAAATTGAGAGATTTTTCGTTCTTATATTTGCTTACAAAGATAGCAAACTAGATTCCAGTTTTCCCATTGATGTCAAAGTTGATAAGATGGGTCTAAAGGGCTTTCTTAGATTATGTATAGATAGGCTAGCTTCTCAGAAATTAGGAAACCCATCTAACACAGCAGAATTCCAGTCAATCAAGCACTGTATAATATAATCTTGTGCCTTAAAATTTAGCACTAGCTGAAAAACTGAGCTTCTTTCTCCAATTCACCTTATAATGAGTGGAGACCAGCAACAGCTGAATCTGAGCTACTGAAGTACAGTGGACCCTCAGTTCTAGACCTCCTCAAAACTCAAAGTTTTCAGAACTGGACACGTTTCACTACCAAAAAGTTGCCTCAGAACCCCATGCTTGCTCGAACCTCCACACGCTAGTGCTACCCCGCATCCTGACTTTCAGGAAGTGGAATACTGTGGTGTAGTATAGTTAGTGTCTGCAAGAGCCCAAGGGCAGTCTGTGCCTACAAGAGCCCAATAGCTGTCTGTGCCTGCAAGAATCAAATGTAGCCTGTGCCTAAAAGAATCAAAGTGTAGTTTTTGCTTACAAGAACCAAAGTGTAGCTTCCAAGTAATAACCTCTCCCCTCATTCTCCTCCTATACATCACCATCATCCCATTGGGCCCTCAAGTCCTGTCAGTACAGTTAAAGTGAAATAACTATTTGATCTAATTATTGTTTTTTTTTAAATGTATGTCTGTTTATTTTTATGGATCTGTATCAAAACCAACAACAACCATCATTTCAAACTAAAATGTGATATGTATGGGTTTCGGAACAAATTGTTTCAATTTACATTGATTTCTATGGGAATTGCTACCTTGGAACTCAACCATTTTGGAACTCATCCGGTCATCTGGAACTGATTAAGGATGAGAACCGAGGTACCACTGTAGTTGTATTGATGATTAGTTCCTAATTAAATATCTAGTTCTTGTTGTCAGGGCCCTACAGTGGTCCCTACAAATTCCCAAGGCCATCCCAAAATACAGTTGCAAATTAGAATCCGTATGCTATTCTAATTACAATTATAGAATTAATTATATTGATATAGCAACAGACTTCCAGTCAGCACATAAATGAGAATAAAGCTAGAGCACTTGCCTACCAAGAATCTCAACTGTGAATCTGCGTTGCAAGAATTGTCCCAGTTATTTGCAGATATACATTACTAAAGATGGCGTAGACATCCTATTTTACTAAACAGGCAACCATACTTTTAATGAAGTAATGCCATCATCATTTGCTGGCCATGGAATAGCAGCCCATGTTCATCACTATGAGGCCAGCCTACACGCTTCACCATGGGCATTCAAAGACCTGACATTCATAAATATCTAGTTACTGAATAGCACCTGCAAATTGTATATCCATTGTCTTTGTCACCCATGTTTTGGAGGTCACTGGTTGCCCATAGCTCCAGCTACAAATCTGCACTTGCAAGCACACTGCACAGAACTTAATAGATACCCCATTCCTGCAACAAAACACAGTTTGTTTTACACTGGAGAGTGGCAAAAAATAATCGTGGGGCAGCGGAGCTGTTCTAAATAAAACATTTGCCTTTATTCGGTGCTTCCAATCCCAATTTCCTGACCCTTAAATTGAGACACAGTATGAATTAGACATTTATGTACAGTTCACTGAATACTTGAAAAAAGTTGAATCTGATAAAGAGCATACCCAGAGCAGCAAAAAAGTAATCTAGGTTTAAGTCATAAAAACATACATTATGACAGGACCCAGGATGGATCCATGATACATTTGTAGAAGCTGTGTGTGATGCATAACCTGCTTCTGGTGCAATGGATGGGAAGGGATGGGCTTCTGGACTTCTACCTGTTTTCTCCTCCCCCATCATTCTCTCCAGGACACGGACCTCCAGTAAATTCTGTTACAGTTAAAGGATCTTAAAAGTACCATACTAGAACATTCAGGTGGGACATTCACCTTGTGTATCATCAGATGATTCACAAGTATGACAAACACTAAGCCTTGAGTAGACAGTGTATATGCAATATAAGACCAGAGTAAAAAAAAAGTTAAAAGTTCTACAAAAATCTTGGAAAGTCCAATTTAAGCTACCATTAAATGCAACTCTACCTGTTATGTCCTCCATGTATTTTATTACACAGGACTTTACTTAAATGTCTTGGCTAAATTATATGCTACATTAACCTATTATGAAGATGACTGCATTTGACCCAATTTTTGCATTAACATTTTGTGGCATCTATACCAAACTTTTGGTAAAATTGGTATATATATTTATTGAACTTCTTCTTTCTTATATAATCTCCTGTTATGGCTGTGTAATATTGGTGAAAGCACTGTAGCTCCATGTAACTGGGTGGCCAGGAGCATATTTATCAATACCCTTACTGGTCTACTCTCTAATAGTCTTCACTCTTCACATAACCCATACCTCTTTATCTTTCCCCCGCTGCCCCTCCATTTCATTTCTCATATCACAAAAAATAAACAATATGTAAATAGGTCAGTGAAGATGTAACATGGACTCCTTATTTCCCACCCCCATAAATCATTTGAAAAATTACATGGTCTTGTACGGATCCCAAAGATAACAAGGACACTGTATGACATGGCAGAAAATTGTGGGTACCTGACTTGGACCTGGGCTATTCAGTACACACCTGAATAAAAGGCAAATATGTGAGTTAGCTTAATGGGCAACCTTTAAGAATATGTGCAATACATGACTTGGAGCAGCTGCATGTATGAGAGAAGTGCCACCTTTGGTCCTTGTCCACAAATTCTGACCCATTTTCCCTGAGGGAGGGTATGATAGGTGCATACAATGGATGATCTAGACCAGGGGTGGGCAAGTTCGGTCCTGGAGACCCCCACACATGCCAGGATATGATTATATCCCTGCTGCATACAGGTGAGGTAATTGTTTCTACAGTCGTCCTCATTGACTCACATGTGTACAGAAAGGATATCCGCAAATACAGGCCTGTGTGGGGCTCACCAGGACCGGATTTGGACAGCCCTGATATAGACCAATGGGTGGCAAATTCAATCCTGGAGAGCCACACACAGTTCAAAATTTGAGATTATCCCTACTGTGTACAGATGAGATTATAGCTCTTCAGTCATCCTGACTGACTCATCTGGGAAATCCTGAAAACATGGCTGATCAGGTGGATCGTAGAGCTCACTGGGAGTTGCTGAGTTTCTTTGGTTACACTCCATCAGTTAAGCACTTATTTCCATCATAACAAGACCTGCCTTGGATTGATAACTTCTCAGGATAGCGTTGTCTTTATTTCAGTATTTGACCATACAACTGAGGCTTTTCTATTTATCTAATATTATCTAATATTCTAATATACTTATATTCTAACTGTAAAAAAATGTTTTGAGCACATTACCCCTTAATATTCCACCCTCCACTAATTTATAATCTGAACATATTGTTCCTATATTCCTCTTTCTCTAAAAGATATCTCCTCAGTTTAATAAATACTTTAACATATTTGAAGGCTTCTAGATAATAATTTTTTCTCTTTTTTGAAGTGTCTTTTAGTGTAATATAGCAAAAAATTTGCTCAAGTTAGAAAATATTTCCACTATGGCCCCTCATATTAAAAATATCTTGAATGTTTGGATGTCAACAAATAAATCAATGACATCATTCTCATAATATCTGAATTGCTCTCCTGAGATTTGGAATCACAGATCGAACAAAACAATTACCCGCCCTACCCAACACTTCACGAATTGATGTAACCATTGAAACTCACTATAAAATTGAGATGTCAAATCTGAAAGACAAGTAGCCGTGTCATTAAGATGTTTAGCGTGAAATGAAAGATTATTTGGAATTTTGTGTTACATAAAACGCTAATAGAAAGCAATGAATTACCCTTGGGACATTGTGGTAACATTGGCTTTATCTGTTAAGAACCACTGTATTCTTGCAGTATTTTTGCAGAATATTATATATATATATATATATATAGATTTATATATATATATATATATATATATTATTTTACAAAACTTTTATTTATCATGACAAACTTTCACATATGGTATATGTAAGGTTCTCTGTTTTTAATATTGAAACAAACTAAAGTTTTTGCTTATATAAACTTAATGTTATTGACAAGTGCTTAAAAGCTAACAGCCTTATTAAATTGCGATTCGTTAAATTTAAAAGGGCTATAATTAAGCACAGAGCATATTTTATTTACAGAAGTTTTTAGTTAGTGAAGACCTTGCTTTTGGATAGAAGATCACTAACTAAAAACTTCTGTAAAAAGATATGCTATGTGCTTATATAGAGCCCTATTCAATTGGCCAAATCACAATTTAATAAGGCTGTTAGTTTTTATTCAATGAAACCTTCCAAATAGTCCCTGCAAAGGTCTGCCCCTTGCAGCTCATGCACACAGTGTTGCTGTTGGTACTAGATGTACTTGCCATTACAGACTCAATAGCCTTTTTTGAAATGCTGCTCAGAGATGATCTGTGATTGGCTAGGACATTTAGTACTCGGAGACACTGTGTGCATGACTTACAGGGTGCGATTCTAAGTTAGGACTATTGTTAAGGATTCCGTGAGCAAAAACAACATTTTTAAGCACTTGTTAATTAAATTATGAGAAGCTGCCATGTCTCTTAAAGACTAGTATAGAAGGTAAAAACACAATAAGTAACAGATATAAAAGACAGAAGAGACAGGGTAGCAGGGCATAATAACCCACAACATAAAGGTAATAATATTATATAATTGTTAAGAAAAACAAACATATAAAAGCATATAAAAATATACTTGCTGTTTTCTCAGCATTGTGTAGTTCTGTAAATGAATGTGATTTTAATTATTTCAATTTAAATTGGTGCTAAGGATTGTTGAATTTTAGTTGCTGCTGCGAAATGAGTTCCTCCCATTGGTAAACGCAAGTCAGCAGAAACTAAAACAGAGGTTCCCAATGCAGCAGGTGTAGTTGTTAAAAAGAGCATATTTTAAATTTGGGATTACGTTGCTATATCCCCTAACATGATATAGTGAATGGAGAGCCTTGGTGCAAAAATGTTTAGGTCCACTCGAGCTACACACACACATATATATATATATATATATATATCCAGTAATCTAGTTGAATAATCAGGGTATTGCAGTATATGGTGATACATTTTTTATTGGATAAACATATTAATTTATTATGACAAACTTTTGAGAATTGACTTCTCCACTTATCAAGTCTTGGGCAGTACTGAAAGGTGTATCAGAAAATATTCATAAATCTGTTCAGAGTTTAGGGTGGGACAAATACATGCACCATAAATAATGTCCTGCGAGTCTTTAGATCAGGTTTAGATATCACATAGCAGATCCCTAATTACGGGCAGTAAATGTCACTACAGTTTGGGATGAACATGTGGAATGTGGTATAGCACATGAGTCACAAAACATTTTGGTAATGAGATAACAATCCTAAATCCATATTTAAAACAGTATGTTTTGAATCGAAAAATGTAATCATTTTTAACTCAAACGTTGAAATGTCCTCTGATTTTCAGGTTTTGTATGAAGTGGTTATTCTGGGTGAAATGATGTCCAACCAGGGTACAGTAACTGTCTTCATTGTGCTTTCTTATGGAGAGTCTATGAAGATTCATCCTCGTGTGTAGTTTTATGGCTAGTTTCCCCTCTCATACAGTACATTGTATCATGTATACTACATGAGGCATGTATTTCTTCCAATGTAGTGTACATAATACAATGTACTGTACGTGAAAATGGCTGTCACTTTCTTTCAAAAGAGGGACCTTTTGGCAGTTAAGGACATGAAAAAATGGGTCATTGGGAGGAATATACTGCTCCATGGAAACATCACTATCAGCATTGATACTTCAGTGGTACTTTAAAAGAGATTCTGTAATGTGTTTCATCTCCTTGTAGTCAACAAAAGTAACTAAAATATAGAGGAACTAGTACATCAACCCCCTGTCTTTGAATTGTGTTGTTGCAAAAAACTGCTTAGAGTCCCTTCGACTGCAAGAACATCCAATAAAGCAGTTCTTCATTAAATCAAGCCAAACTGTTCACTGGAAGGTGTGATCATGAAGCTGAAGCTCACATATGTTGGCCATATCACGAGAAGACAGTATTCCCTAGAAAATACTCTGATGCTAGGAAAGATTGAAGGCACACAGAGGAGAGGAGATGAATAGATCAGGTAACTGAAGCACAGAGTCACACAGAGTCGGAAATGTCTATTAAATAACACCAACAACAAGCAAACCTAAGTAAAAAAAAAACACTTTGAAGTCATAATCACACTAAGTCCTTACAAGGAAGCCTGGCCTAGATGCCTGTTCCATCCCTGCCAGTTCCCCTCTACAATGATAATTCCATCTCAGCTCAGTCACAGGTTATTTTAGACTGATCTTCTTTTCAAGATTCTCTACCTTTCAAGATACTTTTGATAAAATTCATGCAAAAAAACCAAAGCATGTCCTAGTCCCCTTAACAGACTACAGTGTATTAGGAAATACATGTACGTAAAAAGCATTTGTCACCACTGTGTCTGTTTGCGTCTGTGGTCACTTATACTGCTAGCTTCATTGTTAGCTTGAGAGGAAAAGCTATACTAATGGGACGTATTCTTCTGTCGAGCTCTATTGTAAAGTGGTTATGTAAAGTGACAGTCTTTCAATAGAACTGAAGAGATCTTATTTGAAACCACTGTTCTTATCATTTATGCCAGGTTTCAAATCCTGTTAGGAACACCAGCAAAATGTTCCTGCCATTAAAGGCACATTTATAAATGCATCTGATAGAGGAGAATCAGTAATGTATGCAAACATTGTTTTCATGAAAAAATACCAAAATAAACATTGTTAAACTTGCCCTAAAATGTACTAAATATCTTGACTTTGCTAACAGTTGATTTTGAGGGTTAGCACCCCTGGAAATCCCTGCTAAATTTACCATAAAATTCATAATTCGTTTCGGCCAATCACAGGCAGCTAATACAAAGTTTCAATCTGTGAAGTCAGTTTGTTCAGCAAAGCATCATGGAATATGTAGACCCCTGCACTAGGAAGCAAGGAGGAGCTCAGACATTGATATGTGGGTTTCGGCATTGTGTTGCTGTTGGCTGGAAGGTTAGTTTAGGGTTAAAAAACATACCAAAATGCAGTGTTTCTATTGGTAGGTACATTGTGCATATGTAAGTAGCTCTGGGGGTGTGGAAACCAAATTTAAATTTTTAAATAAAATAAATATGTGTGTGTATAGAATGACTCAATGTAATGTATGTGTCTGATATAAGCAGCATGTGTTAGATTGGAGAAAGTTAAACACAGGAAATCTTTGGTATACATTGAAAAGTAATAATTAAAAAGTAAATGTTGTGTTTATTTATTTTATGCTTTATACAATCATGTTATCAAGTTGTGTTCTTCAAAAGAGCACACTTTTAAAACAACCCTTCTTCAGTGTTTTAGGTAACTGGAACTACAATGAAATATTTCTGAACAGAGACTTGGAGAAACTAACAGCAATTTCTTAAAAGAAACAGCACTAAATGAAACCCCTTGGAGAAGAGACAGCAGAAAGATATATAACAGATACAATATGTTCCTGTCCAAATAAAACAACACAAATACAAAGATTTAATCTTATCTAATGTTTTACTCATTGGAAGTTTCTTGCAGATAATGTGCCAGGGTTTCCACGTCTCTGGCTGACTATCTCGCCGCCGTTCTTGACCCGTCTGACAGGTAGCTCAAAAACAATTGTAAATCTCAATTTAACAAGAATTCCCATTCAGGATGTTTGATAATCAGTTTGCAGCTGTCACCGAGCTGTGTTTTACTCTCCTGTCCTTACAGCTGATTTACAGCACTTGGGCTGCTACTTACTGTACTAACAAGTTCCTTTCTGTTCCACTGCCAGCAAAGCACAGTTAGTCTCATTTTCTAATTACATTTTTGATTAATTACTAATTGTCCATTTAAACAATATTAAAGAGAAGCTGTCTCCACATTATTTTTAAAGAGCATGAAAAACTGGCTGTAGATTGTTATATCCATTTGATTCTAAATTGAGCAATTAGCATTTTCTATATTGTGGTATTATACAAATGAGCAGATCTTTAATATGAATTAGTGGATTTCAAGTACTAATTAGGATTTGCAGCCTTCTTGCTTGTCTCTGTTGTAGCAAAACAATTCTTCTCTAAGATTATCACGATCTTTCATTTTTCGTCCACCCCTGCAGTGGCGTGTAGCAGCCACTAGGTGGCATGATGGTGGTGCACCCAAATCTTGTTTAATTTGTTCTTAGAGTGAGGGCCATATTCTATTAGCTACTTGCAAATGCCTTGAACTAAAAAATGTGGCTTTTGATGTTTTTTTTCTTAAATACATGTTTATATGCATTGTATTGACTTAAGAATTCATTAGTGCTAATAAGTAATATTTGCCGAATATGTAGCAATATTAAGAGTCATTTTAAGTGTGTATACATGTAAGAATTGGGCAATTGAATTGGGCCCTTAGGGATTTAGGTTAGGGTAATGGCAGATCAAAAGCTTTATATAGTAAAATAGTCTAAACCCTAAGTCTAACCCAAATCCTAACGACAAATTGAACAAAGTCTTGATTCACGCCACTAGTGGCAGAGAAGAAACAGGAAAGGTCCGACTATCATGTTGTAAAATCTCCTTCATCGCCCATCTCAAGCTCTCTGAGCCATAAATTAGCATATTGAGCCAAATATTGACATGTATTAAGCAGTACTTAGTGCCACAACAAAGGTCCCATTTATTACACTAAATAAAATTATACACACACAGGAAAAAATAGATAATTACAATTGAGTGTAAAATAATGAATGAAAGTGTTACATGATTGAACTTTCAGGTCACATGTTTTAAGTAAAAATTATATATAAAGGACTTCCTTCACTGTAACTGTCTTTATCTAGGGCCATTAATTATTTTTCACACTAGGGGGTGAAACTTAAAGGCATATTTAAGTCTCCTAGATTATGATAGAGGAGAATCAGTAGGGTATGAAAACATTTTTTGCATGGAAAAATACCAAAATAAACATTATCAAACTTAGCCTGATGTACCCTTAATCTCTTGAGTTTGCAAGCAGTTGATTTTGAGAGTTAACATCCCTAAATATCCCTGCTACAATTAGCATAACATTCACAATTCGATTTGGCCAATCATAGGCAGCCCAATACATTGCATCAGTCTGTGAGGCCAGCTTGTGCAGCAAAGCCTCATGGAATGTGTAGTCTTGTTTTAACCCTGCGCAAGGATGAGCTCAGACATTGCTCAGTGAATTTCTGCATTGTGCTGCTATTGGTTTGAAGGTTATTAAAAACTGTAGCCAAATGCAGTGTTTCTATTGGTAGGTACACTGTGCCTATGTAAGCAGCTCTGGGGGTGTGGAAAGCTCATTTTATTTTTAAATAAAAACAATCTGTATGTGTATATAATGACTCAATGTAATGTGTGTTTCTGATGTAAGCAGCACGTATTAGATTAGAAAAAGTTAAAAACAAAGCAACTTAGATACGCCATTATTTAATGATCCTTCACTCAGTTGGTACATATTAGAATAACAATAAGATTTTAATCATTAAAACTATTTGTGACTATTACAATTTTTCCTGAGCATGCATTTTTTTTTTATTTCCCTGCTGAGTTGGGGTTATAGTAGTATATATTTGCATATACTAATTTGTAAAAAAAAAAATGTTATTTTGAAAAATATTTTTCTACTATGTTGTAGTTATCTGAAAGAACACACTGCAATTATTGGACTTCAGTGCTTTTTAAAAAAAGGGGACATGTGACTATTTTTGCCTATTACTTCTGTAAGAATTATTTTAAAAAATGTGGCCTAGTGTGATTTGTTTTAATGATGATCCCATTACCAAAATAAACTGCTATAAATAATCATCCGGGTTGGGTTCTCTTTCAGCTGTAACAGAAATGTAGGAATAATGAGCTTCATTGAATGTTATTATGTACAGCTTTATTATCTATGCCAAGATTTGTATTTCTTGCAATTTACAAGAAAGTCTAAAGCAAAACCAAGTTGTTTTTAGATTATTCTTAAAGTTCATTACAAATTGGCCATACATTGTATTAGCAATTTTTTTGTGAAGTGGATTATTCCTGAAAAATCCAGTTTCATTCATACTGCATTTTTATACAAACGAGTTGCAGCTGAACATTAATGATCTGCTTTGATATGCAAATTAGAGGTACAATCTGCTGGTATGTCCCTGTAGTGGACAAAACAATGACTTCCAATCTTGTCATTCTGTTATAACCCCTCCCACACCATTATCAAGTACTCTGTGCCATGAATTAGTATTTAAAGTTTCACATTACCCTCAAAAATAATGCTGTATTACTCAGGAATTATGTACTGTATTGATAAAAGATTAGTACAATGTATACCAAGTAAAAAAAAAAAAAATATATATATATATATATATATAAAAAAAAAAAAAAAATATATATATATATATATATATATATATATATATATATATACATTTTTGTAGGCAGATAATTTTCGTGATCCTTCCTCTTAACTTGGTGTCATATTTCATATCATTAATTAACACTGACAGTGATGAGAGAATATCAAGATAAGCATGCCAAATTGGTTGAACCAATGGAATCTCAGGTTTTATCACTGTAAGCCTTCTGATAATTTCACCATGTGGGCAGGTTGCTCTTCATGTTGTGAAAGTTTGTATGTTAAAATCATTGTTTACAGAAAGTCTATTCTGCCCACTGGCTGTTGCATGAGTAAGTAGCACAGTGCTGAGTGCATCACCGGCTGTGTGACCTTATTGACTTGAATAAGGGACACACCCCTGCAATATGACTGGTTGCAGTAATCAATCAGACATGGATCAGGGGCAATCAGTGATACATGTAAGCACAGATTTTATTTTATTTGATCTCTCAGTGAAAAATGCATATATTGCAAAAATTGTATTTTTACATGCTTTTAGGAGATCTTCACAGTGATGTGGTCCAAATAGCTCTTAATTAAGCGGGCCCTTAATGATAATGTAAAGAGCCACGAGGCAGGATAGGGAAAAGTAATTAGTGCCTAAAAAGAACAATTCAAAGTCAATTATCTAACACTTGGCGGATCCCGGAAGTTATTGTGATTCGTAGTGTTATCTAGCTTGAAGTGTTGCAGAATAGCACTATGGGAACTGTGAGATGCAGGAGCTGCTTCTTGAATATGGTTATGGTTGAGACTAAAAGAAACTGTGTGAGCGTATTTTCGAGTGGGAGATGCATGTATAGGCCCCAGAAGCAGTCCGATGATCTGTATAGGAACAAATTGATACATATACAAGGTACCATTTTTCTGCCTTGATTTCTTGAGCCTTAGTGAGTGAGTTTATTTTACGTACCAGTGGAGGGATGGATTGGACGGGTAAGAGATGGTACAGGGATTTGTTAAATTACAACATCTCTTAGAATTTGATACCTACACCCTTCCCCAGAACATTCTCAGAAGTATGCTGTTTACAACTATATCTAAGCCTTCTCCTGCAGAAATATAAACAACTCTGCTACAGCTTTATGAAAATATTCCTACATAATTATGTTCTTTTAAAACATATATATTATTTCATCATTACTAAACTTGCTTCTTATGCATTTATTTCCATCTAATAAAAAATAATGTCATTTTTGGTTTGAAGGTGCAATGCTATTTCTTTTTAAAAGATTATATTTGCAAGATTAACACATTATGACATATTCAAAATGCACTAAATGTTAATCTGAGTATCACAATCTAAATAACCTTGGCATAAAGATCAGGAGGTTTTGGATAGAGGTGTTGTAACCAACATCAGCATACAGAGAACCTCAGAGTTAATGATGATGGTGAAAAAATAAGTTCAAAGCTGCAATTCTTTAATAAACCTTTTTCCTGGTTTACTGGGAGCTATATATAGTTACAACTCCACAGGGCATCAACAGCAAATACTGTGTTCAGTGCTCATTAGGAAATAATAAAACGAAGTGCTAAAATTTAATTGCTAGTAGGACTGGGTCACCTTGCTAAATGCATGAGTCTATATCTATAACAAATTCACAGTGTTTAAACTATTTATACATTGAGTAAGCAATGCAATATCACTTTGCTTTCCAGACACAAGAAATGGATTATTCTCTTGCATTTATCAAGCCAGGGAAAATAATTAATGTTATTGTGGATTAGTTTTGTGTCTTTCCAGCTGTGTACATGACCCCTGAACAGGGACAACATTTCTAAAAGCCCAACTAAATTGTGGGCTAAGTCAACAGCAGATTAAGGGTGGGGGAGAGGTGAAGTGGGCAAACATACTTTTAATTTACTAAGGGCTGAGCTGATATTTTGCTATAAAGAAGATGTAGCTAAAATATTGGCATCAGCCAAAAAAATAATAGACAATTGCGTAATAATAACAATAAAAATAAATGTAATTATTAGCCATTTTTTACTTTGCTCTTAGAAGATAACCCATAATTCAGCTAACTAGTTGGAATGTTCTTGTCAAGGAATCCCAAAAACATTATAATAATATTATTATATAATAAGTGTTCTTGTTTTTATTATTTAAATTATTATTTATTTATAAATCGGCAACATATTCCGTAGCGCTGTTTAGAAGGTTATAGTAAAGTAGAGTGGGTACAGTAGGCAATTTACAAAGAGAAATAAAATGGATATGCCATGCAGAAATCACATATATAGTTGTGAGCATATGAGTTGTTGCTAACGCTTGCGGGCTTGCATAGCGAGCCCGTGGCCCTCGCGAAGCGACAAAATACAAGACACGTTACGACCCATTACGACCTCGCAAAAAAACGGCCACAACACACGCATATCAAAACATGAAAAATACAACAAATACACACAACAAATACATAAAAAGCTTACCTACAGGAAGAGGGAGCATCCAGGACCTCGAAAACTAAAGTTACACCTCAATTTAACTGAAATTAAAGCAGTTTAGACACAAAAAAATTCTCTAAGCAAGAGAAAAAATGGCAGCCGAAAAAAAAAACGAATACGAGGCTACAGCAGTCTAAAGACGCAAAACACCACCAAACACCTACGTATTTGCCGAAAAACACCTACGAGATTAGAAAACAAGGACGCAACCCGCGCAACTCCAAAAACATTACAAACACAATAAATACAAACAACAAACACATAAAAAGGTTACTCAAAGCAAGGGGGGGCACCGAGGACTTCTGCAAGTGAAGTTACACCTCCATTTAAGCACAAATATCAGAGTTTAGAGACCCGAAAATCAAATAAGCGAGAGAAAAAATGGCCGCCTAACAAAACGAAAACGAGGCTAAAGGTCCCTAAACACGCAAAACACTGACATACACACGCAAAACATCACCAAACAGCTACAGATATTCCGGAAAAGCCCAGCAAACAGCTACAGATATTCCGAAAAAGCCCAGCAAACAGCTACGGATATTCCGAAAAACTCGCACGACATAGAAAACTAATATTACGAAAAACTTGCATGACATAGAAAACGAACGACGCTACATCAGCCACATTATATACACCAAACACCCTTAGCTCACTTACAATTTCATTGTCGTCATTTTTTGACGGGCAATTTTCTAGTATAAATATAATACATTACATTAAGTCAACAGTTTGGGGAAACAGAGTTGAGGTCTGTACTCCAAACAGCTTACAATCTGGAGGGTATAATTGGGAATGGGAGTCAGGAGGGTAAAAGAGGCATGATGGCAATGTTCAGTGGAGGTGGCTCTGTGTCATCGGCTTTGTGTTTGAGCCATTTTGGCGATAGGACATGAAGACTAACTATTTTAAGGTTTAAGGTGATATCCATTTTATAGGTAAATACAAATGATAGCCTCCTGAATTAATCCTCCCAGCTCTATGTTTGGAAAATTCAGGTTCAACTCACTTTAATACCAAATTCACCATTATTTTTCTTCTGTATCTGTATGTATAATGCTGAAAAAGAAATAGTAACAGACACCATGGTGTTCTCTGGATATTCGTTTCTGAACCAGAGAAGTGATGAAAACATTCATAGTTTGATTGCCTTATGCTACAGCTGGTGTAAATTGTGTAGTGCCCAAAGTCAGTGTCTGACTGGTGGATGAAAGAATATTCTCTAATCTCTGATTTGCCTTCTTATGGATTTTGTATTGGGACAGGCCCCAAATTTAAAGATATCCAATTATCTAACAAATTCGTCACACAATTCCATCCAAAAAACAAGGTTATGGTGAAGTCTCGATACAAAACAGTCTTCAAAATGTATATTTACTCTAAGAACATGTTTATGTTTGTAGCCTATACAGCTGCAGATGTTGTCACATATACAAGTGTAGTTTATATTGATTTACAGCTGTCCTGTTATGTCCTATGTCATTGCATATAATACATATGTTAAATTATATCTAGTGTTATTGTAGTATTTAATTATAAAAATGACATGTGATTTGTTTAGGACCCCTTCAGTGAATTAGTGATCCAGAGCAGTGTTATAATGTAATGATTTAGTAGTATTACTTCCACAAAAAAGTTTTACTGTTGTTCACGCAGAATGAAGAAATCTGTGCTAATAGCATATAAAATACTGCTGGTAGCTTCTGATATCTGCTTTTTAGCCTTACAATTTTAATAACCTGTGATTTCATATGGTAAAATTATTTTTAAGTTTTTAACTACTTTGTTTGACATTTTTGAACATTTACTGCTGTAATATATATATTAAAATGTATATACTGAGATAAATAAGTGGAACTATAGTAGGGTGAGACAAATGTCAGTAGCTTTGTTAAAACATATAAACTGAAAGGACGCTAACACCGAGACAAATTACTGGGAACCCAGATGTCAGTTGTATAGAGCAAAAATTGGATTCTTATATTTGCAGCATTAATTTCTTAAACATAGCACTTTTTAACTTTTTAGCAGATTGACAGTAGACAATATAAATTTCTATGGACAAAAGTGGAATCATGCTGAGGTTTTTTAAATCCTCCAGACCTAATTATAATCCAGCGCACAGATTGTAATGATGTCTATCTTGATAATAATAGAAAAATAGCTGCATCTTAACAACATATACAGGAAAAGAGAGAAATATTATATGAAAAAGTCAAGTTCAGAAATAAAATATATATTTTTTGTAAATAGGGAGTAGTGGGATAAGTAGTTTTATAGTACATTGACCAGACACTAAGGGGTCCATTCCAAACTTTTGCCAAAGCAGTTACAGAGCAAGTTGTAACCTGTCTATCACAATCAGTCTTTTATACAGGGCTGCTCAAAGCGACCACAAAAATAGGCTTAAAGGACCAGTCTTATCAAGTTATGGTCTGTGGTTCCATTGATTTAGACTCAAAGCCCATTCCAATCTAATGTTACAGTCTTCTCACAAGTTACTTAAGCTGTGTATGGCATTATGGTAGCTGACTTTTCAACAAAATGTTACAGATAGTGAATACCGCTAGTATGGACTCTACAAAGCCTTGCTGGGACCTGATAAAAGCCCTTAAAGATACTTTACTGTAATAAAAAAAGCCTAAAAAAAATCTAAGTGCATTATAAATTAATACTTAAAAATCTTAACAACATGTAACATTATTTTAAAATTATAATTTGTGAGTGTATATACATCTGGGAACTATTAACAAAAAAAGATCTCCACATAACATATATCAAGTGCAATTGTAACACAGACACCAGGTTAATACAAATCAGGAAACCCATGTGGTCTGCAACAGGCTTTTCAATGCATTGCCTATTAAAGGGATAGCCACAGCCCAAACAATAGTCAACAACATCATGGATCCTGACCACATAAAAGTGCTGAGAGGGATAATGGTTGTCACATCCATGGGAAAGTATGTCATGTACACAATACAATTGTGTGTTATACACTGGGGTGTGAGAACTGTCATCATGGGCAGCCTGAAGCCTGAAAGAAAGGTGTGGGTGACACTGATTGTGGCTAAATGTGGGCCGGTAATCCATGCTGGAGGTGACTGCAACAAGTATATTACTATATAGCACAAGCCATACACAGGATTGTCTTATGGAGCATGTAAGGGACAGGGTGTTGTAGGCACAGGGGATATAGGGCCAAATGATATTGCATTAATGTGTTATAGCTGTTTAGGAAGGCCAGCAAGAGCACAAAGAGGCTGGGAAGAGGCAGAAGGAGCCCCAGGAAACATACCTCCATCAACAGGAAGCTTGGGTATACCTGCCCTGTTAAGTCATTTGCCATTGCTGTTGTGCATGTGACAATATCTATACATATAATAATTATGTTAAATTACATCTAGTGTTATTGTAGGATTCAATTATGAAAATTACATGTGATTTGCTTAGGACCCCTTAAGCGGAATAGTGAGCCAGGACAGTGTTTTAATGTAATGATTTAGTATTATTACTTCCACAAAAAATAATTACTATTGTTCATGCAGAATGAAGAAATCTATGCTAATAGCATATAAAATACTGCTGGAACACACTTTGGGCATATTAATTCAGGTAACATTTGGAAATCCATTCCTGTGTATTTTTTATGACCTGTACTGTTTGCACAAACAGGTTTTGAGAATAAATTAGGCTAAATATGTCATCATGATTTCACAAATAATTCATATTTCTGGTGTTGTATGCACCAATACATGATTTGATGTTAAATTATGATGATATTAACATCCTACTTAACATGGAAGGTGTAAATACTTGACCATAACAGCATTAATTACTAATTAACATACCTTTAACATGGAAACATAAGAATACAGTAATCAAATGCATGAAGACATGGAGGTGTTCATATATATTTTGCAATCAACCATTACTGATATTAAATTATGACTATGCTGGTATCCATATTTTATTAATCTCTTCATGCAGGTGAATTGTGAAAATATCTCCAGAGCTTTAATATCAAGTGAAACCCAAGAGGACAAAAGGCTGTATAAAATGGGATCATATGATGGCTTAAAGATAATACTGTATAATGATGATGTATAGCATCTACTAGAGTCGCATGTGGTCATTATACTACAGTAACTATAATTAGATGAATATAAATCTCATCATTCATAACTTCATATAATCGAAGTAAACAATAATGTGCATAGCATCTAAATTGTATCTTCATATGTTCAATTAAACAGATGCAGCAACTCTTGGATTACGCAATCCATATTAATTAAACACAGATAGTGTGATTGGAATAAATCTCTGATATGACCAGTGAATGGTCATGTTCTGAACAATTAAGAGGATACAAATGTAGCAAGATCTATATGTACAGTACAGTGCCTTATACTGTTACTGTAAAAATGTTTATTTACAAACAGTGCAAACCATGCTGTTTCTGTCTTGAGAAATCAGTTGCCATGACATTGCGGATATTTATCAATAATGTGGCATCTCACAAGGAATGCTTAGCTGTAACCACAACCAGTAGGCCAAGAGTACTATCACTATCTCTATATGATATTGTTTAGCCACATAGATATCACTAGGTATACAAGTGTTATCATATAATAACCGTGTTGCTTCTGATATCATGATATCATCCGCTTTTATGCTTTTCAATAAGATCACAAAAATGTACCTGGTCTTATATTTTTAGAAGGATGTCAGACACGTATAACTGCTGGGTTTGATTAACATGGTGTCGTAGCACAATTAATTGCCACAGCCATATGTGCATTGGTACATATTAATATAACACATATGTGTTTATTTATGGCCTGTAAGAGAATTATGCTGGGGGGATGTCATCAATTAAATGGCTATATGGTAGCCACTGTTTTTAGTTTTCTAATATTATTTGGTAGCACTGCTTTCAGATGAACAAACTGCCTTAATGAATGTCAAATTTGCCTAACAAATACATTAGGTTTAACAGAAATAATTAAACATCCTAAATAGGGAAAACATCATCTCTTCTTCACTGTATACTTCATAGACCTTTAATTACTGAAACCATACATGTTCACAGAGAAGATGGTTATGGACTATGTGATGGTGGGTAGCTAGAGAACGTTGCAGTAGGACAGAACCTTGGGGAACGCCAACAGACAGAGGGAGAGGTGAAGAAGAGGTGCCAGAGAAGGAGACGCTAAATGTACAATCTTTTAGATAGGATGTAAACCATGAAAGAGCTGTGCCCTGGATGCCAAATGAGTGGAGAGTTTGAAATAGAAGAGGGTGGTCAACTGTATCGAAGGCAGCAGAGAGATCCAGGAGAATTAGAATGGAGAAGTGACTCTTTGATTTGGTGGCTAGCAAGTCATTGGTGACGTTTGTGAGGGCTGTTTCTGTTGAGTGTTGGGCACGGAAACCAGATTGGAAGGGAATTGGAGGAAATAAATTGAGTGAGGCGATTGTAAACAAGCCACTCAAGCAGTTTAGATGCCAGGGGAAGTAAGTAGATAGGGCGGTAGTTGGAGGCAGAAGCCGGGTCAGATGAGGGCTACTTGAGAATGGGTGTAATTATGGTGTGTTTTAAGGAGGATGGAAATCTGCCAGTGGTTAGGGAGAGGTTGAATAGATGTGTGAGGCATTAGCTGTAAAGGAATAGGATCATGTGGACATGTTGTAAGGTGAGATGTTAATAATAACGTAGATACTTAATCCTCGGTTACAGGGTCAAAGGAATCCATAGTGGAGGAGGGATTGGGGAAGGGTAAGGGTTAGGTGTTGTCGGTTTGTGGAGAGGATCGTGTGATAGGGCCAAGGTGGGAGGAGAGGTCATTTCGGATGGTTTCAGTTTTATTTTTAAAGTGGCTGGCAAAGTCATCAGCAGTTAGACAGGAAGGGGCAGGAGGTGGGGGGGGGGCAAAGGAGGGTGTTGAATGTAGCAAATAAACATTTAGGGTTGGAGGACAGGTTTGATATTAGTGATGAGAAGTAGTGTTGTTTGGCAAGATTGAGGGCAGAGAAGTAGGAGCGCAACGTAATCTTGTAGTGGAGAAAGTCTGCTGAAGTGCGAGATTTCCTCCATAGTAGTTCTGCAGTGCGTGAGCATCTCTGTAGATAGTGTGTTTGTGTAGTATGCCATGGTTGTGGATGAGAGCAAGGGAGTTTGCTGGTAATTATGGGGGCAAGAGAGTCAAGGGTGGAGGTTAGAGTAGCATTGTACTGTGAAGTGGCGATTTTAGGGCAGGCAAGGGTGGTGAGGGGGCTGAGAAGGGGTTTTAGTGCATTTGAAAATTGTTGTGGGTTGAGTGCTTGCAGGTTCCTGCTTGTTGTGGTGGCAGGATTTGAAGAAGGGTGGTGAGCGGAAGATGAGGTGAGGTTCCACAGCTCTCCCTCTCTCCATCTCTCTCCATCTCTTCACACCTCTCTCAGCTCCTCTCCATCTGTCCAAACATTTCTATCTGTGCAAAAAATGCTGCCACAGTTGTGGCTGGACTTTTTTTCTGCAGATATGTTAGGGATTGAAAAGGTGATTGCAAAATCCTCTACTGTATATACAACAAAGTAATACAAAAACATTATGAGTACAGCTATATTTTTCAGACAAGTCCTAAGACCCATTTTCCTAAAGAAATCTTGCAGTGAACAGAGTTTTCACAGTGTTCCTGGTAAAGGCTTGAGGCTCAAAATGTAACACCGTTGTGCATCAATCTAGACCATTTAATATGGGATCCTTTCAGACATTAACAATGCTCTCAGGCAGCCTTTACAAAATAGCTTTGAATGACCACTGTAGTGCATTTACAAGTAAAGCTCAAATATTTCTGTTGTGCATAGTCTATTAAAACAGTATGCAGTTTAAAATAAGTAAAAGTTAAAAACATTTCTTAGCTTTTAAACAGTTTTTTTCCCAAACTAAATGAACACTCAGATCTACCCATAGAGGCAAAGAAATGGCTCTGAAAATGAATCAAGTGTCAGATCTGTCTCTGAAAACAACATAACCTCTCAACTGAGTCAGATATAAGCATTGATTCCTTATATCGGACATAATTAATGTTTTAAAAGCATACTAAACACCACACTAAATTGGGGGATCCCATGGGTCCCCACAATACCCCTATCCTCTATGAGCCCAGGGATACCCAGGGTTCTCCCCTTTGCAATACTATAAATGGAGATCCCCAGGTATCCCCCCCCCCCCTCATGCCGAAGTCATCCCAGGGTATTCTCTCATCCCTCTTGGTGAAGGAACTCCCATGGCACCTACAAATTAACCTCATACCACAGAAGTCCTTAAAGGACCTCTGATGGAACCTAAATGTAAACTCCTCTCACAGGACCCCTGTGGCACATACAGACAAGCCCTATGCCATGGGGTTGCTATAAGGACCCCTGTGGAATCTACTCACTACTTAGGCATCTCCATGGCATATATTAGTTAAGAAGGACTTCCACGGCACTTTCCTGGACCCCCTTGGCTGTATATTTGTTGATATCTGACATAGAGGTCCTGCAATGACCTCCATGGCTAGGTAGTGAGCCAATGTCACGGGAGTACTTTTAGGACTCTGTGGCATAGGGCTTGTCTATATATGTAATGGGGGAAACTAGTAGTAGGGGTTAACATTGAGGTGCCAGGGACTCAGGACTCAGTGGCACAGGGTAAATAAATCAGTGCTATGCCTTATAGTTATAGTTTTCATGTCTTCCCTGCCATATGAAGGGGTTTAGGTAAATAATGTAAATGTATGGGGGAGGGGAAATGTTGAAACTTACCTGCACTGCTGTTCAGAGTAAGGAACTGATGGCACATTAGTCCGTGCAGCAATGCTGTTTTGGGGGCCATAGCAGCATCAGGGCTGCTGTCAAACAGCCTTGATGCGTGGTCCCCACATTAAAGTGGGGGTTGCAGGGACAGGGATTTTACTGCAGCTGGGAGCAGCATTTTTTGCACAATTACGTTGGGGATATTGATCGGGCCCTTAGTTTTTTGTCAGAGTTTCTCAACAGCCCCATTTCACAGTTGCAAGAAACAACCTCACACTGATGAGCGCCATGTAGACGAAATTGCAGTCTGTGAGTGGGTTTTCTGGCATTAAAGGCTAATCTATGGCTATGTTCCGAAGGCTGCCTGAGATCGGGGCTCATATACCTGAAATAATCATAGGTTCAGTGGTTTGAGGCAAAAAGTTGGTACATTTTATATCTCATTTGCAATTATGCAATATGTTCCTTTGGGATCTACCTTTTCAGATTCCAGTAATCTACTTCCCGAGGAAGGTGGAGAGGAAGCTTTTAGCTCCACATTGGGAATGTAGCAGCTACAATAGCCACTGTTCATATGAGGACCAATGCAAGCAGCCTAGTAAAAGAAAATGTTAGAAATAATAATTGCATATAGTTATTTATTCTTTTATTTATTTATTGCTTTTCTAAAAATATTTCATATCATGTTTAGACAATATTGAAAACATTTGACCACAGTGGTCCTTTAAGAAATAACACAATTCTTGAATACATATGCTTGTTTTTTTAATTGACTCACAATTTAAAACAAGATGAACAAATTAATTGCTCAGTGTCAATAACAAAATGACCAGGTTGTATATGTGAACCCTAGAGCTGTAGGCACGGTAGACCTTTATGCAGATTAGAAAAATGATAGACATTTCATTATTATCTCTTTCTTACAGCTTTATTACATGAGCCCAGCTATGTGTGCGCATTTGACAGAGGTTACTCTACCTGTTTTCCCTTTAGACCGCAATGTTAGCTTAGACACCTGCAATCAGCGATAAAATTAAAAACCTTTGCTTGGTGGCCTGGGTTATTCCCTTATGAATACACTCACAATTACTTAACATTCTGAACCATGCTAAAATCTAAAAGGACAGGTCTATATTTTGAAATCCTTTGCGAACGGAAAACTTCTTGGTATTTATTAAGAAACAAGTGTTGGTTGACGAATAAGAGAGTTGACCTCTGAGACTGCAGAAACATCGATGAACATTCAGAAGGTATTCCTTCCTTCAGTATTGTCATCTTTTATCTTGTAAAACATCAGAATCCGAGCACAAAAATGAGAAAATGAGCTATTGATTTTTCAGTATTGTCTTAACCCACGGCCTAATTGAAGGTCAGTCTATGTATCAAAGACAGAGCTCTGTAGTGAGAATCTGACACAAGCTTCCTCGCAAGGATCCACATGATAGATACATAGAAACAATATGTCCATGAAATCTTAAAAGAAGTTTCCATGTTTTTAACTTTTTCTAATCTAGCATGTGCTGCTTATATCAGAAATATACATTACAATGGTTCTCTCTATACACATACAGATTGTATGCGCAACCTGTACTAAGGCAACCTGTACTAACCAATAGAAACACTGCATTTAAGTAATTTTTTAACCCTATACTAAACTTCCAGCATCAGCACAGTACAGAGATCCAGAGCAGCACTGCCTGAGTTGCATTATTCAAGGAAGGAGAGAGGTGTGTGATAAGAACAAAAGACTGCAATTCCCAAGATTCTGTGCTGCAGAGACTGAATTCCCATACTGCTACAAAGTAGTAGCTGCCTCTGGTTGACCACAACAAATTATTAATTTTATGCTTATTTAGCTTAGATTTTCAGGGGCATTTATTCTCAAAATCAACTGCCAGAGAAGTGAAGACATTTTGCAAACTCTAGGATAAGTTATCAATATTTATTTAAGGATTTGTTCCTGCAAAAAATGTTTGCATACATTATTGGTTCTACTCTCTCAGATGCATTCATAATACATGAAACTTCCATATGCCTTTAAACAACAACAGTGTTCAATTTTTTCCTATGTGGTCTTTTATTAATAAAACTTGATAACTTGCAAAATGTTGTTAGAAAGTACACATTAATAAACCGTATTATTTTTGCTTTTATATGCAGTTATTCCTTACCGCAGACTTCCAGGTTATTTATTAACCCCTCTTATTGTAGCTTCTGTCGCAGCAATGGCTGTCTTTGAATACTAATGAGCTTTCCATTAGAACTAATGAGACCACTGACAGATATATCTGTAACCTTCATATTGTGCAGATACAAATTTCATGTGTATTCAAAGTCTTCTTTCACCTCAGAAAGTAGATCAGTGGAAACTAAAATGGTAGTATTTACCAAGCTAACAATATTAGAATTCACACATTCATGGACATAAAAAAAACATTTCTTGAACACCCTGTTTAGGAGTATTAAATGCATTTTGTGCTTGTTACATCTCATCCTGAGGCCTGGTGTGTGCGGTTTCTAGCTATCTGTTGATAGAAAATCTGTAAGATTGAGACTGGCACCACACCTCCGCAGGCCCAGAACCAGGTAAGTGCCACCAATAGATGCAACCACAGCTCTTGTTGTGGAGAAATACAAATATCCATACATTATTTAGTATATATATATTGCATGTATTAACTTAGTATTTGGCTAAATGTAAGCCCTGAAACAGTTAAGTTGATATTTCTATAAGCCACAACAACAGTCAAGTCAAGGCTAACACTCGAGGCTAGAACAAATTGTTTACTTTGCATGAACTATAATAATAAGGTGAGCAGTGCAATGAGTACATGCTTTTGATGCATGCTAATGCACGTTTGCTATGTGTCTGATTATTGGCTTATTAATATAAGTAATCGTTTATTACATGGGTGTTGTTGGACTGTTTAAATGCATTTTGTGCTTGTTACATCTCATCCTGAGGCCTGGCATGTGAGGTTTCTAGCTATCTGTTGAAGGAAAATTGGTAAGATTGAGACTGGCACCACACCTCCACAGGCCCAGAACCAGGTAAGGTCCACCAACATATGCAACCACAGCTCTTGTTGTGGAGAAATACAAATATCCATACATTATTTAGTATATATATATATATATATATATATATATATATATATATATATATTGCATTATTAACTTAGTATTTGGCTAAATGTAAGCCCTGAAACAGTTAAGTATGTATTTCTATAAACCAGCAATTTTTACTAGGAGACAATAACACCTCTAAGCCACAACAATAGTCAAGTCAAGGCTAACACTCAAGGCTAGAACAAATTGTTTACTTTACGTGAACTATAATAATAAGGTGAGGTGTTGTTGGACTGTTACTGTTGTTGTTGGACTGTTTTCTAGAAGGTAGTAATGTAATATACCATTTTCTGTATGTGGAACTACTATAAACGGTTATGATTTGTATATATTTGTTGTTAGCATCAGACATTGTGAATGCTATTCTGTTGTTGATCCACGCGTGTCCAAATAAAGTGAAGAAAATCAGAGGCCTCTGTGTTTTAATATCATGACTGGGTTTTTGAGTAGAATGTCGGTTTGTGGATATGTTTTTCTTCTACGCTCTCCTGAAATGTAACCCCACCTCACCTACACCTCTCTCACCTATGTATTAATGCTCCCAGGATCCAGAACGACCTTTTGATTCATTTGCTTTCAGTCAGGCTTTTCAAACACAAATACACCTATATTAATTCTACAACAGCCCTTTAAAATATTGTAAGCTCACTCAACACAAAAAGGCTGTCAGGTCCTAAATAGTGTGGCGTGCATACAGAGCAGAGGAATGATAAAATAGACTTTATAGACTATAACATCTATTTTTTTATTCTTACACTACATTATCTTTGAGAAAGACTGTATACTGGTAGAAACACGTTTAATAATCACATCATAAGAATATTGTCCATTCACAACCCTTGTGCACACTCATATACACAACCCCAACTGAAAAAGGAGTATCCTACTTCACGCATAAGGATGCTATGAACATCTAAATGTGAGTGGAATACTTTACTATTGTTGATCTTTATTAATAAATACTAACTGATCTGCACTACCAGGACTTTTGCACTTTTTCTCCCCCTCCCTACATATTTTGCTATTTTTTATATCACAAAGCACAAGTTAACGGTGAATCTGAAGAAGCTGCATCATCCTAATGTGGTGACCTTTTACTCTTTGAGACACAAACTGTTGATATCTACTTTTACTGTTCTTCTACTGTTGAAACATACGTGAAACGGAGGATCAGCTTCTGGGAAGGTACCCCATGAAATTATATCGGAGCCAGACTACAGTATGCACATACCAATGCATACACTTGGGACTGTCGCACATGCCAGTACAAGTAAGATGTTGGCATTTGGAACTATATAGAATTTGTTTTTCGGACTACTCCTGAGTGACTCAGGAGGTGACTACTAATACAGTCTTTGAAGATCCATCGATCCATTTGACTTTTAAACTTTTGCCCACTATAAGAACTCTTGTACTTGAACTGCCTTTTCGTTATTATTTTAGTATTATCATCCATTGGATAAAACCATTGTTTATTTGGCAGATGAATTATACATGTCTAATAGATGAGTTTATTGTCTTTATCTGTATTGAAGTGTATCCACTAGCATTACAGACTCACATTCCACCAGTCAGTTTCTTCATAGAAAGAATTACATATCACCAGAAAATCACAAGGAAAAATATCCTGGCATATATGACAACCAGTAAAGCAAACTTCCTGGAATTTGTGCAACAGTTTAAAAAAAATGCCATACTCTAGTTTGCCATTTTGTCTTATGCTTTCATTGATACCATGATGAAAATAGTGCTACAGAGTGCCTTTAACTAGAAAATAATAAATGTGCTTGGTTTAACTATGGCGCCCAGAGACAGAATTTCTGGGCTTAATCTATTTAAGTCAGTTAAAATTCCTGTAAAGTTGTTTTCATTAATGAATAATTTAACAGCTTTACATTTAAAAAGATCCATTAAAAAGCAGGTGTATTAGCAGGCAATACCATAGAATGTATAGAAAAAGGCAAGTGGCAAATGTAGTTAGCTTAAAGTGAGTCGTGAATTAGGAAAACTATGCTGCTCATCTCATTTCAGTAACAGGAGGTCACAACATTTTTCTGTCTGCAATACTTTATCCTTTATGAAAGATCCAAAGACATTCATGAGTTAATTCACTTTTAATAAATGACAATACCTTATGTAAAGGAAAAGTCTCCCAATTGCTCTAATGTGAAGCTGAGTCTCATAGACCTTTATAATTTCCTAGAAGCTGTTTACTTGAGAGCGCCTTTAAGAATTCATTAAAATAATAATACTTTAGGGAGGCCAATTTGAGACTCCAAATATATATTATTATTTTTAATAGGAGTATTTGCTTAGTGAGCACTATCCTGATGTAAGTTAGATTTAGCCCTTTGTTCTCTATTGAAAAGGGAACAGAAAATAGCAATTACTACCCCTATTTGCATTTTGTAATATGGAGACCATGCAACTAGACCACTATGAATTTATATACAGGACCATTTTAGTGACTATAACTTAATGATATTGCTGTCTTCCAGTACATTTTACAAACATAAAAGCAATCACTTACTAAAGAGAGAACAGCATCTCATTGTACATTTGACTTCATAACCCAATTATAATAGCACTGTATTAAACAAAATGGCACATTACATAATTCCTTTTTTCTTGCATAATAAGTACAAGTAACCTTTAAAGACTGCAATTGTTTTCTCCTCATGGTTCTCATATGTGTGGTTTAATTGTATGTGTCCCAGATATACAGCCTACTAAATGTGCCCTTATTTCAGCCAAAAGCTTCTTTAGTGTGTTAAAGAGCTGATATTACGCTATTTCAACGCTATTATAATTATTACATTTTCTAAAATCCACAGATTAATTATAATCATGTGAATATTTGCACAGTTTCAGTTAGAAGTTGTTCCAATTCTTAGGTTTATAAAGCTCAGGGGATACAAGCACTCTTTTTGGCATACAACACAGTTGGTTCATTTAAAAGATGTATTTTGCGGTAATACTAATGTTAAGGGAAAATTTGAAAGTTGGGTAGAACATTTGTGATTACTATCCGCAAATAGGCATAGATGGTTAGCAGTAGGAGACAGACTACAACAAGATCTTGGATCTAGCATGAGTTCCTAGGCAAGTAAAATACTGAAGATGATTTTCCAAAAACTATGGAACTAAGAAGACACACACTTTTTATCATAACGGAAAAATAGCTATTCTACCTGTATGTTACAACTTACCGTTTCTTATGTTTCTTACTGATTTATAGAGCTGCACTGACATTCTAGTTAGCCTTTCCAAGGTACCCAAACAGGTGTTACATTTCCTCATACTTTATTTTATATGGGATACAATATGTTAGATCTTGACCAGAGTGCAAAATTGGACTTATTAAAGCATAACCATGGGGGTCCGTATGGACCCCCATGGCACAAAATATTAACCAGTAACCATGGGGTCTCTGACACATATTTCAGCCTTTAGAATCTGCAAAAATAGTATGTAAGGCGAAGGCACATCTAAAAAACATTAGTCAGAGCCTCAAAGGGGGTGCTCCATTAATTTCATTTTTTATTTTTATAGAGTGCCTTATTTCCATGGCATGAAGATCAGGACTGAGGGCTTCAATCAAGCAAGAAGAGGACAGATTCTTCAATCATCATGAAAGTGTCAGCTTTCCCAGGCCTGAAGAGTGAGGTCCAGGGTATCAATGGTCGTTGCTGGAGGGCATCAAAAGGATTTTGTTGTTGTTCAGTCCCATCCGACTCTTCATGACACTCTGGATTGCCTCGCACCAGGCACATCTGCCAGTTACTGCCCCTTTGAGTTCCCTCAAAATCATATTCAAGGCTTCAATTACCTCATCTATCTCTGCCGCCCTTTCTTTATATGCCTTTGTCAGCAACAGAGAGAGTCATGATATGGCCAAACGATACGTAAAGTATATTTCCTTCCTTACTGGTACAACTGTTTGATTTTGTTTCATTATTTTAATGTATTTATTGTTAGGCACAATAGGGGTATACTACGGAAGCTTGTGGTGGTAATAAAAGTGCTTAATTATTTCAATGGTAGCACGGTTAATTTTAGGTCCATGGTGGTCAAAAAGGACTCCCATAGTTATAGTATAATATATCATGGTATAGGGGATAATATTAGGTGCCATGGGGGAACATAAGGACTCCCATAGTTAAAGTTTAGAATCGTTTTTAACTAGTGTACTCAATTTTGCATCACTGATTTCAAACATTATGCCTTGGTTTCTAACAGAAACAGAAATGTTAGCGGAGTGAGAGGATCCGTTTTTAGAGAAAATACAAAGATTTCTATTCAGCTTTGTTGAGAGACTGCCACTTAAAAAAATATTTACTCTGGGTAAATGCCACTTAAAAAGAATGAGCAACATCAATTTTTAAATATCTAACTTAAATTTGCCAATTACAGAATCGACAACTAAACATTTAATTTATGACAAACTGTATATGTATTAACCAATGCCAGAAAGCTCCAGAGTCCAGTGGTCCCCCTTGACCACAAGAGTCTGGTCATAACATACCCCAATGCACCCAGGGCCCATAATACTCCTAAGTCCTCAAAAGTCCAGTGGGTCCCCCTGGGCGTTACAGTTACCTTCTTCGAATCAATGAAATTGAGACATCCAGACTTCTTGGAGACATTTATCTGCCTTTATGGGGGGATGACAGCTCTAATAGACAGTTTTTTTTAATTTTGGGCAATCTTCAGCAAGACTGTATATCATTAGAGAAGGCCTGTGATAGTGATTTTTAAAATAGTTTCGGGTCAGGTAGTCAGGGCTTACGATATTAGGGACATTTAGAATTACATGTATGATGTAATAACTAATCAGTGATTTTTGAGTAATCTTCAATTGGTTGTTTTCTAATAGAAGCCATGGAAAAGAAGCCTATATCAGAATTAATTTCCTATAGAAATAAATAGCTAGCACAATATAAAGTAACATTTTCAAGCTCTTTAAAATAATTAAAAAAATAACTTGTTTTAGCAGTGAGTGCCATTAACTTTAATAATATTTCATGTAGCTACATTACTCTATATACGTCCATATGATTACATTATTCAGATACAAATGAAAGTTTTTGAAAAACAACTGTTTCTTTAAGTTCTTTATTTTAATATCTTTGAATAGTGTACAAATAGATTTTATCCAAATGAAAAAATCCTGTATCTAGATTGTTTGAGCCTGCCACACTGACAAGCAGATTGAATTATGTTTTTTATATATTTTGTTGTGATCTGAAGGACACATTTTCAATGTATAGTGTAAATAAAGTTTACTGTTCAGAATAATGGAAATGGGCAAAACAGATTGAATAAGTGAAGAAACAGAATTTACATAAAAAGTATTTACCACAATTTAATAGAAAAGATGCTCTAGGGATAACATTATTTAGAATGTCTGTTTACCAAATACTTTATTTGAATATTATTGAACATCAGATGATTCTGCTTAAGTGGAGTTTATGTAACTCAAAATGAGTTTTCAAATAATGTCATTGCCTGTCAAAACTATAAAGAGACTCTGTGAGTGCTTAAAGTGATTAGGAAACTTCAGGTATAAAGTGACTATAAAATATTGTCAAATGTAGCCAATGGTCTGGATTAATTGAAAGGCTACTGTGGTCATTATTTTTCAATTTGGTCTTTTTCTTTAACTTAAAGGCATGTCTAAATTTCCTGGATTATGAATGCATCTAGTAGAGGAGAATCAGCAGTGTATGAAAACATTTTTTGCATGAAAAATGCCAAAATAAACATTAACAATCTCACCCTGATGTTTGCTAAGTCTTTTATTAGTTTACAACCGCTGCTAAAATTAGCATAACATTCTTAATTTGTTTTGGCCAATCAGAGGCTATCTATTTTAATATAATGTAATAATCTGTAGTGGCAGTTAGTGTTGGAAGGAATCATGGGATGTGTAGTCCTCCTGTAGAAGGAAACAAGAAGATCCAGACAGTGATCTGTAGATCTCTGCATTGAGCTGCTGTTGGCTTGAAGGTTAGTAAAAGTTAAAATCCATATTTGAAAGCAGTGTTTCTATTGGTAGGTATCAGGTGCCTAGGTGTGGAAAACAAGTTTTATTTTTAACTAAAATAAATCTATATCTGTATAGAATGTAATTCCACGGCCTCACAAAGATGAGAAAGTGGAAGCTTGACCTGGGCTAGTCCTAAGATGGGAATGTAAGGGTGATTGAGGGTTAACAGTGGTTGTGTAAGCTCAGCTCATGGCAAAAGGGGGAGGAGTGTAGGCACACTGCAAGGGGGATAGCAGCAGCAGAGAGAGGGTTTAGTACAGCACGAGGTGACAAACTATAGATATCTGCTGTGCTGCACAATTACCTTTCAGGGAATTAATGACCTCTTAGACAGGTTAGGCAGAGAAGCTGAGGTCAGGGGACAAGAATGGTTAGCTTCCATAATTACCCCTTCACTGGGGACAATGGATGGGCAAATCAGAGGGCCAATAAGGCTTGCAGTTTTTGATAGGAAACCTCTTTCCCCCCATGAGGAACTTGGGGGTTTAGTTATAGCAGCCCCCATTAATAATAACCCCTCTAGTGATGCCTCCCAGCTGGCCCCGCAGGGGTCACAGTATCAGGCCACACAGAGACCCACTCATCGCTCCCGCCCACCACAGTGCCTTAGCCCCTTACCTTCTGCCAGGAGAAGAAGATCTGCCTCTCCAGGACCATCTTCAGGTGCTGCGCGACGTGGTGCTGTGATTGCAGCGTCGGACGGATCAGAGCAGAGGAGGAGTGCGACATCTGCACCAGGACTGCACCGGATGAGCCCGGGACCCATGCAAAGGCGGTGGAGCACCCATCCAGCGTGACCCATGGTGAGGAGAGGCCGACCATAAGCAAGGCCCGATCCAAGATGGCAGACCGGAAGTTACGTAAGGAGGCTACGGGGCTGCTGGCGGGATTACCAGGTATGGGGGATATTGTGGGATTACGCCGTGGGGGTACTTCCGGGTTAGGTCATTGAGGGGAGGGGCTTCCGGTTCAGTACCCAGGAGACAGAAGGCCATGGAAACCAGAGGTAGGCGGAGCACTGCGGGGGGGGGGGGTGGCAAATGGGGGCGGGACACCAACACCTCTGCGGCCTTATCACTCCAGCAGGCTAGTGTGGAGGGGGGGAGTATGGCCAGGAAGGGTCACAGTGGCTCTCAAGGGGTTAACTTCCGTCATCCTAGAAATACCTAACGTTATGTATTACTTCCTTTTCCATTTGTCTACTTATTTTAATGTTTATTTTAAAAATAAGAAAATATTACCGGTATTTTCTTTTTCTTTTTTAAATCTATGAATAATATTTATTTGAATAGATAAAATACACCTTTATTATAAACTATTGATATACTATTTGTTGTTCTATTTAAATTATCTTTTGTCATGTCAATATATTTTATCCTTAATAAAAATGTATTATATTATTGTATTATTAATATTATTACTTAGTTACATTGTAAAATAGTAATTGAGATTAAGACACAGAATTTTTGTTAATTAAGTTAAACCTTTTAAGATCTCCTCTGATCCTTTTAATGTGTGGATTAATTATTAATCAATACAGAGGAAGCAAACAAAAAACTCCTATTGAAACATTGTCAAATCTTAAGGGGAGAAAAAATAAATTCTTCCTAACCTCAATAATTAGATTAGGCTACTGTTTGTAACTCTCCTGATGTATGACATGGTACCCAGCTTGTAAAAAAATACGATACTTGACTGACCTCTTAGTTTTATCCCTTGACTGACTGTTGGTTAATAAAAAAACATTGAAAGGAGGGATTTTTTCCACAACAATATTTAGTAAGGATTAAAATGTTTACAGTTTTTTGTTATACCTGTCAGTTCTTTGTCATGGTTTATACTTTGTATTGCTTCCCTTAATCCATTACAATTTGTCCCTTTCAAATAAACCGTTTGTGTTGGCCCCTCATAACTTTGAATTTTAAACTCTAACTCAAATGAGACAGTGCTGTGATCATTATTCCGCAATATCCTTGTTTCAACATTAGATACTATGAGCCCTATTAAATTGGAGCTACGTGTTAACACGTAGCTCGTAAATGTCATCTTCGCGCTGTTTGCGTGCTAAGATGCCTTCTTTCTTTGCTCGCAGCCGACTTTGAGTGGTAACACGCAGGACAGCCGAGAATAGGCTACGTGGAGAGCAACTTTGTAACTCGCGCACGTAAATCCTTTGATCTGTCATGCTCGTAACCACTACGTTTTCAATTCAGCTATTAAATTGCAATGAGGTCACACGTGAGCAAGCAGGTAACACGCAACTGCAGGCTGAAGCCCAACGTGTGCTCCAGAGCACGTGCAAAGGCTCCGAAAGCCCCCGATCCGGTCCTCGAACTTCCCTCCGGCCCCTAAACCTTCCCTTGCTCCCTAAGTCAAACCCTATGCTGCAGGGGTACCGATTGGGACCCCCACCTGCTCCCAAAATGAACCCTTGCTGCAGGGGTTCCAATCTGGACCCCCGCAGCAGTCACAGTGTAAACCCCTGCAGTGGGGATACTTCAAGCACCCTCACGGCACCTAAAATTACCCCCCCATACCGGGGGCACCAATCGGGACCCCCACAGTGTCCCCACATTACCCAGTGCAGTAGGGGTCCCGATCGGGATCCCTGCTGCATGCAAAATGTCAAATTACCCACCGCGGCACACTATTACGCAATTCCAGCTGCGCGGGTACTGTAAGTACCCCCGGGGCACCTAAAATTAACCCCCCAATGCTGGCGGCCCCCATTGGGACCCCCGCCATGTCCCCACATTAACCCTTGCTGCAGGGGTCCCGATGGGGACCCTCGCTGCATTTAAAAAAATATGTTCTGTAAAGGTCCTTAAAGGAAGCGCGATATCTAATAAACTAACCCCTGCCCCTGGGGTACTATAAGTACCCCCCCAGCATCTAAAATGAACCCCATACAGACCCCCATGAGCCTCTAATTAACCCCCTCAAGCCCATAAGGGTCTGTACAGACCCTTATAAGACACTGATTATACCCATTAGAACCATAAGGGTCTATACAGACCCTTATGGGATACTAATTAACCTCATTAGTCCCATAAGGGTCTATACAAACCCTTATGGGACACTAATTAACCCAATTAACCCAATTATATTTAAACCCATAAATACATACAGTTAAACCCCTAACTATATACAATTAAAACTCTAAATACATACAGTTAAACCCCTAACTACATACAATTAAACCCCTAAATGCATACAGTAAAAAAACCTAAATCTCACATAAAACAACCCCCTCTTACTAAACGTAGAATAGGGTAAATAAGACCACTTACTTTGCCCAAATTCCCCTCCAGCAACGATGGCTTTTGCTGCTTCGTCCCTAAACAAGGGCCCTTCCTAGATGTCCACAGGTCCGGCACTCATAGGAAAAAAAGAAACATTACACTTAATAAATAAATAAACACAACATAATCAAATGCATTCTAAATAGTACACTTACCTTTCCTGATTGGTCATCCACCGATGCCCCTGTTCTCTGTGTAGTCTTTGCTGGCAGGGCCCCTCCCAAAAAAACAGAGGGGCCGCAAATGAGTGTTCTCACGTATGCTCCGGTAAAAAATTGGAAATGGCTCCTTCTGATTGGCTGAAAATGCTGTCAATCATATTTCAGCCAATCAGAAGGTGTAAAGGTGTGAGACAATCAGAATAGGATACACCCATATATCCCATTCTGATTCGCTGACGGACCTGTCAGTCATATGTAATCCAATCTGAAGGCACTATTGCCTTCAGCCAATCAGAATGGGATACACACCCACACACATTTTCTGATTGGCTGATGTAACTGTCAATCAGATTGCAGCCTATCAGAAGACGCAGATGCTAGGGGTTTGACTAATTGATCTTAGCGTGATCGCACATCCAACGTGCGACCGCCTGGGTTACGATTTTGCTTCGCTCGCAAGTTCCTCGCAGGCCCTTCCAATTTACTAGTGATGTAACTTGGGAGAATTTCATGCATGTAGGGCTTAAGATCTATCAGTGGCTGTAAGATCTATCAGTGGCTGGAATTTAATATGGCTCTATATCAGTATTTTTTGTGATGATTAAATCCAAGATTTAAAAAAAAAAAAAAATCACCTCTAACTTTTTTTGTTTTTTGTTAAATCCAATATAGTCTCAATTCTAGTAGGTTCTTGTATAACCTGGGCCAGATAATGATCTCTGAGTATACTCAATAACCTGCTCTCCTTAGCTTAAGTGTTGGTCTCATTCGTCCAGTTTATTTTAAGATCTACCATTATTTGAACTTGACCATGCTTAGCTGCATTTCCAATCTGTAGCAACAATAGCATTTTTTTTACTTTCAATTATATTTTTGGGTTTATAGCATATTCCTACCAATATTTTTTTTTTTGGGGGGGGGGGGGGGGGATTTGTTCCTCTGCTAGTTAACTCAACTCACAAGGTTTTAGCATTATCACTAGTTCCACCATAAATGTCTTCTCTGACTATAAGCTTTAAATCAGGTTTAACGTACAGACAAATCTCTTCTCTTCTACCATTGCCCCTATCATTCATGAATAGGTAATGCACATTCAAATTAACAGTCCAGTTGTAAGAATCATCCCATCATGTTTAATTTATTGTTAGGAATAATTGTTCCCTCATTTTCCATGGGAAACTTCTTAGTTTAGCAAACATATACTTTAGATAGCTATGCCTCTGCATGTTTGAAATACATGCCACTGTACTTGAATTACTTAGCATGAACTCTCCATTGACTTTATTACCCCAAGAGAAAGGTCTTCCCAGTGGGCTAAAACCTCCAAACCCAGGGATGTAGGTAATGGGGATGGGATGGTGGGCACATCTGTCCAGATTGTATGGTTAAAGGGAAGACTTTATATATATATATATATATATACTAGCGACTTGCACGTCAAAAAATGACGGCAATGAGATGTGTATGTTTGTAAATTTGTTTAGTTAGTAATATACGTATTTGACACGTGTAAGGTTTTAGTTATGTCGAGATAAGTACAATTCTTATATTAAACATGTTTATTTTTGGAACATTTTCTTTTCTTCTTGAGTGAGTGTTAAAGAGTCTTGTAGTAAAAGTATTAACATTTGAATGCAAGAACAGTTGAACTTTAGATTAATCAGTATTGTAAACTTGAGGTGATGTTTTTTTAACATGCAACTTGTAGCTCAAGAACTGTTAACTTAAATATACAATGAATCCAAAGGAAGGCAAACAGTAAAAACCCTCTTTGAAAGGTAGCCAATTGGATCAAAGCGGGGAAAAAAATAATTCCTTCCTGACCCCATTAACTGGTGATCGGATTACTCCCTGGATTAATGTTTAACATGAAATACAACATTTACATTGTGCCTGAAACGTGCTTGTGCTCTTAACATGAACTTTGTAATATGTCTAAGTAAGGAACTTGAAAGTATTTTTTGGGAAACCTAAACTTTCTTATCTGTCTAAGTAAGGAACTTTAAAGGATTTTTTATCAAACTTGTAATAAAAGTTATAAACATTAACATAGTTAATTAACATTTGAACAGAATTTTTAAAAATAAGGCAAGGCAAGTGTTTTGTGGGGCTAATCATGCATAAACAGTACTTCCATGAATTATGACTGAATTCTTCATTTATTGTTAGTTTTCAATTGGTTGTTGGTGTAGTAATTGTTTTAAATGGCACATAGAGTTTCCTCTCTGGAAAAGTGGTTCTCTAAAAAGAGAATGCGAGACCTTAAAGTTGGTCCGCGATGTTTAACCACTGTTCTCTATGTGTTTTACAATTGTATGTAGTTTAATATGGAAATATTGTTGGTGTAAACCTAATTTCTGTGGCGTAATAATGATCTTTTGAAAGAAATGGACGGTTGTCTGTAATTTTTCAGAATTTTTTGTGGTTATATTGTGGTTTAGTTGATTTTTGAGTTTGGTTTTAAATTGGTTTGGCATGGCTTTTGTTTGTTTGATGGAAAGTTATAGTACTTCATAGTAGACAATGTTTTTAGTAAAGATGCGTCCATCCTCTAATAAATCACCTTGACTTTCATTGTTTTCAATGTAAACTTTAATAGCCTGTGGATTTTTGCACCGTGATAAGGCAACGTACAATTGGCCATGTGCAAATACTGGTTGTTCTTAGAAAATACCCACAGATTTGAAAGTTTGTCCTTGTGATTTATTAATGCTCATGGCAAATGCCATAATGATGGGAAATTGTCTTCTTTGAAGTATAAAAGGGAGACTACTTTCACTTGGAGCTAAATCTATCCTTGGTATAAAAACTCTCTCTCCATTATGGGTACCAGTTAAAATTTCAGCATCTATGAAATGGTCCTTTAATTGTTGAACAATTAATCTTGTCCCATTGCATAGGCCTTTTTTTGGGTTTATATTTTGCAGTAACATGACAATTGCACCTTTCTTTAGCTGCTAAATATGTGATGGCATTCCAGAAGGAGTTTAGGAGTTTATGAATTCAGTGGAAAAGTTTGCCTGACTTTCTTTGTCATCAGCAAGTACAGAATCAGCACTGTGATCATTTCTTTGGGGTGCATTAATTTTTTTAAATATTTAATTATTGAGGATCAATGCATCCTTATTTTTACATGTTAGTATGACTTGGTTGGCAAGTTCAGAATAGTCCTGGTTATTTATTGTACTTTCAAATATAGCCGATATAAGATCTTGTTGACAAATCATATGAGGTGGGATGTGCACAGTGTCGTCAGGTAAATTTGGTATTTTTTCAGTTTTTCCTTCTCCAATTTTAATAAGCCAATCATTGAAATCATTTTGGCCTCCTGATCTCATATTTTGTTGTAATTGAAGATGGGTAAAATGTTTCCATAGTGTTCTTGACTTTATACAGGTTTCGATAATGTCGGTTCGATTTCCATGTAAAACGACAGGTAATGTCTGTCTAAAATCGTCACCTAACAACATTACCTTTCCACCAAATGGAAAAGTATTATCCATGACTTCACGAAGCAAACGGTCAATACATTGGAGGAGATAGCATGACATCATTGTAGCCTCATCTATTATAATTAATTTACTTTTTTACAGTTTTTTTGCTTGTAATGATGTCATGCGAATATCTGACACTGATGTTTCTAAAATAGGCACTGGCAATTTAAATCCACTGTGTACAGTTCTTCCACCTTCTAACAAAAGTGCAGCAATTCCAGTGGTGGCAAATGCAAGTGCTATTTGACCTTGTGCTCGTACAAAACTCATTAATAAATTATATAGATAGGTTTTTCCTGATCCGCCAGGTCCATCAAGATAGAAATAAAGCTCTTTGACCATGTCATCATCTAGTGCATTTTTTATGGCATTAAATGCTTGCAATTGTAATGTATTTAAAGTTGCAAGTCTTTCTTGTGTCCTTTCTGCTTGTAGTTGAATGTCATAGTCTTCAAAGTTTATGTCGTCTATAAGACCTGGATCGGGCAGATTAAAACTTGCACAACTTAATCCATGAGTTAAAAATACTTCTTGGATTCTCATTAATGCTTTTAAGTGCAATGGGTTCATTATTACTTTTAAATGTGTCCAACAAAGCGAATACATTTGGAGCATTTGAGAAGATACAAATGAATGCAAATTGTTCCCTCATCTGCCATGGCATATGACATAGTGCTGCTTCTTCTAGACATCTTTCCCATTCTGTGTCTGGCAGCTAAATAAAAAGATTCATATACTATGGCCCTCATTCAATTGCAATTCTGCCAATTGAATAGCGCTCTAAATAAGCATTTAACATATTTTTTTTAAAGAAGTTTTTAGTTAGTAAACATCTTTTCAAAAGCAAGGTTTTCACTAACTAAAAACTTATTTAAAAAAAACATGTTAAATGCTTATTTAGAGCGCTATTCAATTGGCAGAATTGCAATTGAACGAGGGCCTATGTCATTAACAGTTCTTAAGTGTTCAAAACTTTGTGCACCAGGAACATTTAAAAGTCGTAAGCAGAAATGTTCAAGGTCTCTTGGACTGACCTTGTAAATTCTTGGTATTATTTTATTTCCTCTGGTTTTTCTTGGTCTCCATAATCTATTAACGAAAACATAGTGATAAGGAATTTCAATAAATAAGAATTGTGTTGCCTGTGAATCTGTAGAATTTAATTGAAACCATGCAGTTAGTGTAGTGTGACGATGCTCACTTTGAGCCAATGCATTAGTTTCATTTCAGGCATGGAAATACACTAAATGTCTTTGTGGCAAATGTACTGCTAATCTATATACTGCATGTGATCTATCGTGCATTTCAAATTTTAAAGCCGCCGCATAGCTTCTGACGCACTGACATAGCGAGCATCTACATGAGATGCAAGTTCATCATGTACTAACTCAGTGCTTTTGGTATTGTCTGCACTTTTGACGACTACAGTAGCTGCATCTTAGCCTTTGTAAATATATTTGTAGACATATTTAATGGATTTGATGGAACTGCAGGCTTCTACATTAATGTGCATTATACTTCATAAGTAGATGTGGATTGTATGGTACCACATATCTATTGTCGACGTCTTTGCTACGAATAATGGCACTATCTCCCTCTCTTCTTCTATATAATGGATAGCCATCACAATTGGCATACGTTTTGTCTCTATAATCTTTTGGAAATTCATTTATTTATTACATTTATTATTTTCCATACATGGTGATTGTGGATTAAGATCGCCACAGGGTCCATGAATCATCCGATGAGTTACAATCTCATATATTCTACCATATAGTTCTGGATCTGGTAGTTCAGCAACAATGACTGAATCCACTTTGTCACCAGTATCTAATTTATCTTTTTCTTGAAGGATTATCAGAAGATGTGCATGTGGTAGGCTTCTTTTTTGAAATTCAATTGTATATACATAAGCAAGAAATTTGCCAAATAAGTGACTTATAGTGATGTCACGTATTAATTAATTTAATTTAATTTTGAAAACTCTGGCTACTAAATCTGGTCTATCGGAAGCAGTTTGGCCAAGAAGTAAATTTTGTGCAATTTTTGGCCATTGGGGATTACATGTAAAAGTAATAAATAAATCAGGTTTCCCGAATTTGGTGACAATAGCCATGGCATCATTGCATAATTGTATCTCGCATATTGCGAGGAGATCCCTGGAAAGAAGATGGTAAAATGATGGCTTTGCTAGCTGTCATGGCTCTGCTTGTAGCAACCTCAGCGACATAATCCATTAATTAACAATACTATTCTACACGTAGTTTATCTTGTTCAACTTGCAAATAGGAATCAATAATCCATTGTTGTGTTAGTTTTCCACCACATAAAATTGGATTAAATGTAATTCGGCAATTTGCAATGTATTGGCAATTTGAGCTACTTTAAATTCAAGCATGGAAATATTATTTTGCATTCGGACTTTAGCATTTGAGTAACTGGGAAGGGATAATTTTGGTTGCCAACCTGCTTCTCCGTGTGGGAAAAAAATGGTGTATGTCATTGGATCTTAATTAGTACTTAAGATACTGATATTAATGAATGGCTGCTCCTCATTTCTGGGATATATTTTAATGTATCTTTGAAATGGTGGTTCTCCTTCATCATTTTGAAACACCATTGCAATCTCATTTGATGTTGGCAAATTATAACAGTATGTCTATCTCTTTTAAGTACCATATTGACCTTTGGGATTGGTAATTAATGTCTTTCTGCATGAAATTGTGGTTCCTTTTATACTTCTGGCAATTTTGTATAAGCTTGAGTGTAGGGGTTATTGGCCATAATTTTATCTAGCTCTATAAAAACACTGGGTAAGCATTTTTTATTTTCTTGCAGCTGCATACGTTGGTCAACAGCTTCCATTGTATCTAGGACATATAGTTGAGCGAATTTTCTGGATGTAAATGGGATGTTCAATGGTAAATTTGGCCTTGGACTTTAAAGCAGTAAGGACCATGTCCGGGTACATTAGCAGCTAATGTTGCCCCCATAGATGCAAAGGATAGGGCACTATTGTACGATCTTATGTTTGTTTTAAATTTTTGTAGTTTGGAAAAGTAGGTTGTCATAATGTTTTGTAAATATGTTGGGAATTGTTTTCTTTCTGTAAGTTTGACCTTGCCTTTTTGACAGCAACTAATGAACTGTCCATCTCTGGGTCTTTCCTGTTTAAAATGATAAGCCTCACAAAACTGACAGAGAATATTCATGTCACCACAATTATGAACCTCTACTGCTAAAGACTTGAGTAAAGGACAATTTGAAGAGCATATATCAGTTTCAGTTTGTAATTCATCATTTGAAATGTTATGTGATGTTTGAGGAACAGGTTGCTTTTTTGTGTGTATAGCTTTTATTTTTTCAGCTGCAAGTCTTTTCCGTTATTTTTCTCCACGAATTTCCTTCTGCTCCAGCATCTGCTGGTTTGCCCATCTTTGTTGTCGTTCTCTAGCTTGACGTCTTATCTTTTCCTGTTTGGTCTTGTTATCAGCCATCTTAATCTGGAAATGAAAATAATGTATCATTAGTTTAGTTTGGGATGTTAAGTTGGTTTCTAAAATGTTTTTGTTGCAACACTGTTGTGATTCTAAATTAACTTTGTTTGTATGTGATTATAGGTCATTGTAGATGAACTTGCTTTCTATTGTTAAATGAGTCTGTTTTTTTTTTTTTGCTGTTACTTTCTAATTTGTAGGTTCTAATTTTTGGCTTAGAGGCATAGCAGACCCAATGGAATTGCATTCTAGCTTATTGTAGATGTAGTAGCTTTATAGTGTTAAATGAGTATTTTTTTGTTGTTGTTTTTTTTTTGGTTGTTCAGTGTTTTTTATTGTGTAGTTTTGTAGTGTTGGCTTAGAGGCATAGTAGAGGCTAAAAATGGTAGTAATATATTGGTCTTTGAAATTTGTACTGCAGGGGATAGTTGTAATAGTACTCTTCTATTTTACTTAAAGGCTTATATGGTGTGGGTGTGAAAATAAGGTTTGTATTGTTGTTTGTTAGGTGTTAGTAGTATTTGTTGTAGTATTCTATTGTATGTGTCTATTTAGGTTTTGTGCTTAATATTGTACGTTAGGGCTCTGAACTGAAAATTTATATTTTATTTTTTTATGTGTTTTCACTATTTCTTGTACTATGCTGTTTTATCCTGGGCACGTTTTGTTTGATAGATTGAAGTTAGGGTTTACTATTAAAGGTGGTTGTACGTAAAAGCTAATTAGTAAGTAAATGAGAAATGTGTCAGTAATATTTTTTGAAAGCTGGTGATTTGTGGGGCTTATTGTTGTTGGTGTGTTGTTGTTTTATTTTGTTTTTTCTCTTGACATGGCTGCGCAGCAAACATGTTCATTTTGTTTTCTCTTTTTTTACTTGTTATACTGTACCTTGTTGGAAGTGTGATTTCAAGATGAATATCCCTGGATCCGCTGTTGGAAATCTTCGTGTGAGAGTCTTGACGCAGTGTCTGTTGTAAAAGAAAAAGATAAATGTTATTTGATTATAATGTATTTGTCATGAATAGCATATTTTTTTTTTTTACAAAGCAATGTGTTCTGATATTTGCTTTGTTTCTTGTGTGTAAAATGTTATTGATTTGAGAGTGTGTGAGAAAGGGTACAGCCCTGGCTGTAATTGTTTAGTATAGTGTTTTGTGTACACCACTGTTGTAATTGTATTATTCTTTTACTGTAGTAGTTTTTTTTTTATTTTATACTGTACTGTTATCCTGATGTCTTATGCAATGCTGTTTTTTGTGCACCACTTCAAAATTGTTTGATTTTAGTTCTGGGTTACAGTTATATTTTTTGTAGAGTAATCATTAATGTTATTTCCATTTTGTATATGTTAGCAATGTTCGTTGGACTGTCCTGTTTTGTGTCCACCACTTTTGGGATGCTGTATTTTGCTTGTGGCTGAGGGTTAAAGGTTGTTGTAGAGTAAAGCTGACTGTGAATTGTATTTTCTCTATGTTGGAACTATTTGCAGTAGTATCCTGTTTATCATCCGCCACTTTTGGTATGCTTAATGTGGCTCCTTTGTGAGGGTTAGAGGTTGTTCAACAGTAAACAGGAATGTTAAGTTACTTTTGTATATGTTGCTGCAATTTTTTGTACTATCCTGTTTTGTGTCCACCACATTTTGGATGCTCCATTTGCCACTTTTGGTATGCTTAATTTGGCTTATTTGTGAGGATTAGAGGTTGTTGGACAGTAAACAGCAATGTTAATTGACTTTTCTATATGTTGTGGCGCTTTTTTGTACTATCCTGTTTTGTGTCCACCACTTTTGGGATGCTCCATTTGGCTTGTGGGTGATGGTTAGAGGTTGTTGTAGTGTAAACAGGAGGAATACTTTTGTTTTCTGTATGTTGCTAATGTTTGGTATGCTATCCAGTTTTGTGTCCGCCACTTGTTTTTTAGTACTGCGTTGTGTTATCAATTGTTTTTTCTGTGCAAGTGTGTTTATTTGTGAATTGTATATGTCTTTGGAAAGTTTCTTGAACTGCGGTGTTTTTGTGAAGCTGTAATTTGTATTGAGGATTGTATTTTTTTGTTTGACTTCTGATATTGGTGGGCACTAAACATGGGATATGTGTTTTTTTTTGTACTTGTTATACTATAACTTGATTGAAGTATTTTTCTTGTGTGAATGACCGAGGGTCCCCTCCTGCCAATCTTAATCCGCCAGTCCTCTTGTAGTGTCTGTTTTAAAGAGAAAGGGAAATGGTTAATTGTATATTCATTATTTTGTTTTTTGCAAAGCATGGTCTTTTTCTGCATGTAATGTATTTTTGTATCTTACCTCTTCTTCTTTCTTTCTGTTCTTTAAAAGTGATCCTCTTTCACAGTCCACGCTGCAAGTTCTTGAGTGACGCTGTTGATGCAGAGTCTGTTTGAATAGTGAAAAAAACGGGAAAGATTGAGCTGCAGGTTAAATATGTATTAGTGTTATATATTTATTTTTTTGCCATTAGTTCCTGTGAATTAATGTCAGTTTAATATACTTCTTTGATTACTTTGAGATTAGCTTGTTGTAGGGCCTATACACATATACTGTATGTGCATTTCACATGTCACTATACATGAATGACGTCTTGGTTGGGAATGTTTGAAATCTTTTTTTTTTTTGCAAGTTTTTTTGGAGGGGTTTTCTTAATAAATTAAATATATTATAGCTTACCACTCAGTTGGAATTTGCAGATTGTGAAGTTGTAAATTAGGAAGTAATTCTCTTCTGAAGTAACGGCAGCAGTGAACTATCCAGTCACACTGTTCATCACCTGAGGAGAAATGTAGAATTTTCTGGAAAGTAGGCAGTATTTATAAACTTTGGTGCTTGAAACCGTTAGAACGCAATACGCATGCGCTATTTGCGTTCCAGCATTAAATTTGCGTTCTAGCCGTCATTTTGCGGCCAATAGTTGTGTGTTTCATGTAAAATAGTGGGTAATAGCAGTGTGGTACATGCCGCATAGTGTGTGTTACGTGCCTCGTGAACTGGACTGGAGCGTTCGTTCCGTTTTGCGAGTAAGTGTAGTAGTTTTGCGTCCTTAGCCTCGTTTTCGTTTTGTTCAGCGGCCATTTTTTCCCTCGCTTAGGTGATTTTTGGGTGTCTAAACTCTGTAATTTTGACTTAATCTGAGGTGTAACTTCACTTGCAGAGGTCTTGGGTGCCCCCCCTTGCTGTGGGTAAGCTTTTTATGTGTTTGTTGTGTGTATTTCTTGTGATTCTCATGTTTTTCGGGTCACGCGGGTTGCATCCTTGTTTTCGGAACTCATACGTCTTTTTCAGAAAATCCGTAGGTGTTTGGTGCTGTTTTGAGTCTTTAGAGTCCTGTAGCCTCATTTTCATTTTTTTCGTAGCCCATTTTTTCTTTCGCTTAGGGGATTTTCGGGTGTCTAAACTCTTATTTCGAGTGAAATTGAGGTGTAAATTCAGTTTTCAAGGTCCTGGCTGCTTCTCCTTCCTGTAGGTAACCTTTTTATGTATTTGTTGTGTGTGTTTATTCTGCTTGTAATGTTTACATGTGCACGTGTTTCAGGCGGTAAGGTCGTATTTTTGCGAGGTCGTAATGGGTCGTAACGCATCTCGTATTTTTGTGTCGTAAGTCCGTTAATTTTGCGAGGTCCGCAGTTGCTGGCAAGGAGCGCCTTCGGTCTTTGAAAGATGAATAATCAGAGTATTGTTGTATATAGCGATACCTTCTTATTGGACAAACATATTTGTTGAAATGACAAGCTTTCAAGAGTAACACCTCTCGTTTTCAAGTCATAAGCAATCACATATATAGTTGAGAGCAAGCGGGTCGTTGCTATTGCTTCAGGCTCACGTAGCGAGCCTGCGGCCCTCGCAAAGCGAGGGCCTCAGTTGATGGCATGGAGCGACGAAGGAGCTCCTTGCCAGCAACTGCGGACCTCGCAATATTTACGGACTTACGACAAACAAATACTAGACGCGGGACTTAGAAAAAAAACATTACGATCTCTCAAAAATACGGCTTTAACAGCCGACCCACGCAAACCTGAAAACATTAGAAACACAATAAAAACACCCCAAAAATACATAAAAAACATACCCACAGCAAGGGGGCACCCAGGACGTCTGCAAGTGAATTTACACCTCCATTTAAATCCAAATTCAAGAGTTTAGGGACACGAAAATCCCCTAAGCGAGAGAAAAAATGGCCGCCGAAAAAAACGAAAACTAGGCTACAGGACCCTAAACACGCAAAACACCACCAAGCACATACACATTTTCAAAAAAAAACATCGAGCTACAAGATACACCATTAGCAAGGACGCTACATCATACCAAGCCGCTTACCACATACACATTCGCCGCATTTTACAGCACTAACAAAATGCGGAAGTACACATCTACACACATTGCTGACACTTTCACCTCAGCTCTACAACAGTGCGAACCTACATTATATGCTGCAGGAACATCAAAACAGATTGTCAGCTCTTCAGCAGAAAGCTTCCTGCATATATTACTTCCAAATAGGTAAAGTATATTCCTTTATAATGTATTATTTATTTCATTACCATACACAAAACAGCATTAGCTCACTTACAATTTCATTGCAGTAATTTTTTGACGGGCAATATCCTAGTACTGTATAATTGTCACCAGTAGAACACAGAGCATGGATTCAAAGTGACAGACATTGTGAATAATGTTTTGTTAGGTCAAGTGTGCATATGTTTGCGCAATATTTTGGGTAAGAGAAAACCAGAGTGATATATAAGTTACTGCCGTAATATACCCACAGATTAAGGAGTAGAATAACAACAAGAAACAAAATAAATAAATAAGAGAAGGATTGTGGCAGGGTCATAAGAAATTTTGCTAATATGATACATGGTAAAAGGAAACACTCTAGAAGGTAAGAATCTGTTACTATTGAGACTTATTAGCGGTAAGTGAAGTGCAGATTGTAGGCAATTACATTGATGAAGATACAATTAATATATAAAATGAAAAAAAAGTTTTGGCCCAAAGAGCTTCAATAAGTTTTGTAACCCATATGTATTTTAAACATGGATTCCATGGTGGTCCGGTGGTTAGGATTTGGTGCTTTCACCTCTGCAACCTGGGTTTAATTCCAATCAGGGAACCAAGAAGTCACACCACCCTGAAGCCAAGCAGGGTTGGGCCTGGTAAGTACTTAGATGGGAGACCACCTTGGCCATGAAAGCCAAGTGGATTAGCATGACCATGGACATAAAGATGTTCCTGGTGTGTTGCAGTCCATGAGGTTGCGTAAAGTCGAATATGACTGAACTACAACTGCTATTTTAAATGTATGTCCCACTTTTCTCTATGTCTCCTATAATCTTCAAGCTGCATAGCAGACATATGTGTGAGTCATCTGCTAAAGGAAAATGTGATACTCTAAAGGTATTTAACAGGAATGAGTGACTGTCTGCACTGCAGACACTATGGTTTTCTTATTCAATTTAGACATTTTCTGTGCTTGATTTTTTCTGTGATGCCAATAAAATAAAACAAATAGCATAGAATTGTCACAAGCATTTGCAGCCTGGGACAACTACATTGGTGCCTGGTGTTCTATCCACTGTGAAATGTGAAACAAAGTCATACGTAGTCAGAACAATAAATAGTATAAAATGAAATCCTGAACCTAGTACCATCATATCACAAGGGCCTCATTACTGGGTCCCTCTTACGGCCGATCGCAAACCATGCAATTGTCTGTAGGCACTTCTGTGTTTGAACAAGATTGCTGCCGCAGGGCCGTAACTCAGGTTTCAAACCCGCAAATATTATAGAAATGTAAATGCTAATATAAATTCAAGACAGACCAGTAAATGATGGGGTACACAATGGGTGACATGAGGATTAAAGGGACAACATTCTCAATCTGGCACATCGCCGCAATACAATACTTGATTTCACGTATATTTTATTTCCAAAGTCCAACAGGCTTGAATAACGAGTTACGGGATTGGAGGTTAATCAAGCCTGTTGGAATTTTGGAAATAATTTAAACGTGAAATTAAGTATCGTATTGTGGTAATGTGCCAGCTTGAGAATGTTGTCCCTTTAATGCTCATGTCACCCATTGTGTACCCCATCATTTACAGTGCTTTATTTATATTTGCATTTCCAGTGCTCTGAGTTTGCGGGCTTGAACCACGATTCACGGGCTTGCAGGCTTGAACCACGAGTTACGGGCTTGGAGGTCATACAAGGCCGTAGGTCTTACTCTCAAAACGTAGCACTTCATAAGCAAATAAAAAAGCCATCCTGTACTTTTATTAAAAGAGAAAGTGATATTAGGTCTTAGAATTAATAGCACCGTCGGACTTTATGACAGAAATTTAACATGAAATAAACTTTTTTTATTTGCCAATTTGAGAGTTAGGGAATGTTGTGCTATTAATTCTATGACATAAAATCACTTTCACTTCTAATAAAATTACAGGATGGCTTTTATATTTGGCTTAATTGGTGCTACGATTTGTTAGTAAGAGCCTTGCATGACCTTTTGGTGTAAGTAAGCTGCGGCTCGGTTTTAGCGATTTTAAGGGCTTGACGGAAGGGTGAGCGTAGCATGTGAATAGCGATTTGGATTTTCAACTCTTGTGGCCTCGTTAGATCAAAGGCTTTAACCGAAGTAAGCTGCGATTGAGCTCATCACAAGAGATCGCAGCACGATGGCCATAAGCCGCCGGAGAATAGCTAAGTAGCTTGCGGACTGCCCTTGGAGCTACTGATTTAAAAATCGTAGGATTAGAATGAGGCACCTAGGATGAAGTATCATTATATAGAGCTTTAAAGGGAGCGATTTAAACGCATTTCAACCCCAAACAAAAATTACTATAATTATCAATTCAGCAGTAATTCAAAAAAAGAAAACACTTTTTCAGCCTGATGGTGCAGAGCAAAATTGTTGACTTCAGTAGCTCTTTAATGTATCTTCAGTAGCTCTTTAATGCATATTTACATGTCATGGTTATTTATTAATTAATTCATAAACAATGTGTGACAAGTGTTTCAACATGCCGATGTTACTCTAAATTCAAAAATTAAGAAAACTAATAGAGACATTTTATACACTATGCTCCTGACAAGTTTCTTCTTTTTGTACTTCATTCTTCAATTGAAATTTTGTCAGTTTCACTTACCTGTGTAATTTAAACTCTTTCAGCTTATACTAACCAACCACAGACATCATACTGTATTCGACAGTACATAATTTCATTTGGAATACGCTATAATTTCAGAGGTCAGCAAGACCTACTTCAATACGATGAAACCTTGACAATGGCTGTTCAGTGCATGCTATACTTTAAGCACATCCTGAACACTTTAACAAATTTAATACAACTTCAATTTATTTTTTCGCTGCAGAACCTTCATTTTCAAAGAGTTTGTTCAGAGGAAAGGTCATGAAAATTTATAATCCTCCCATAATTGATTTGAGGTTGCAGCATATGGAAGATGGACTTGTCTTACTAATGTCATTCAAAACTCTATAATTCTATTGATTTTATTCTTAAAAAAAGTTGTAGTCCCATCAATATGACCTTTAGTAATCTAAGGTCTTCTTTAACTTAGACATTTAAATTGATACTCTACAAATCCCCATTTATTATTTTTCAAGCTTAATAACTGAACATGCCTTTCCCACAAGTGTTCAACATAATCAGTTTGATTAACTGAACATGTTGAACTGAATATTTTATGTCCTTATATAGGAGAATGCCTGCTTTTTTTCAATTGTTTCATCAGCATCATAATTAAAGTGTTCATAGTGGGAATACAAATAACAAATAGAAGAATTCTAGAATAAAAAATTGACAATTTACAGATCAATACATTTTAAAATAAATATTAAAAAATAATTTACCAGTTTATTCAAACAAATTATGAGTGACATAAATAATCTAACTATATCCAAATATGGTCTGTGAGTTACTTGCTTTATGGGAAAAGCATGTTTGGTATTTGCCTTGCTGTAATTGTACAGAAATCAGTCTGCATGTGGGTAGTCAAAATCTATTTTAAGCAGGTGATGGAGCGACCTTGTGAGCTTGTGAATAGTTCTAGTTCAAGTGCAGTTGTAGTGTAACTGTGAGAGTTTAAATACAAAGGGGATTTTAAATAAAAAGGGATAATTCAGGCAATGTAAATAAGTATATATCTATATCTATCTATCTATCTATCTATCTATCTATCTATCTATCTATCTATCTATCTATATATATATATATATATATATATATATAATTTGTTGTTGTTCAGTTCTTCAGTCATGTCTGACTCTCAGTGACCCTATGGGGACTTTATGCCAGGAACATCTATCTGTGTTTCTGGTTGTGATCATCAATATGGTTTTCTTTGCAAAGTTCCTTCTCCAGATGGACCACAATTTGTCTGACCTCTCTGCTATACCCTGCCCATCTTGGGTGTATGGGTGTAGCACACAGCTTCATCATATACAAGCCACTTCAAGCCATTTAATCACAACAAGGTAGTGATGCAGAAGGGTATATATATATATATATATATATATATATATATATATATATATATATATATATATTAGATTCAGGTATAGAAAAACACTGTACATATGTATTTTTTTATGTATTTTTGTAATTTTTAATCATGAGTGGCAACCCCACCTATTGTACATCCTGCCAAATGTATGCACTGCTGGACCTGCTGTTGCGGCGTTAATACCCCTGTGGCAGGTGTGAACATGTTGCATCTCTTTAAGCTCAAATTGAAGAACTTGAGAGGAGAATTACACAGCTTATATGTTTAATTAAAGCCGGGAGAAAGTAATTAAAGCTTTTTTATGCCCATGACTTATACACCTGCTAATGCTTTACATCCCAAACAAGTGCCTCTCTTTCTTAAAGTAAAGTGGTCCTTTAATAATAATATACCTTTCCTTCCTATGATTTCTTTGAAGCCTATTTGTCCAGTGGTGAGTTTAATTGTTTTATAAATAGCCTTTACAGAAAACATGAAAAAAGGGGATATTTAATTGTACATTGTTACTGTTTATAATACCTTGGTATACATATTTCTCACATTATACATTGATTTTATTATTTGAATTGCTCTTTTTTGCTTTTTTTTATATAAACTATTTATTATTTTATTTATACACAAATAGTATATATTTGATATTTTGTATGCATAACATGTTACGTTTTATGTTTTTTGGGTAAATTTTCTAACTACATTTCTCCTTAATTCCAAAGGTCCCTCTTTTTGTGTCTGAAGTCCTTCTCTACCTGGACTCGAACTCCATGAACCGAGATAAGAATACTAAAAAACTAGAAGAACGATGGAGACAGCAAATAGCCATACACTGTGAATCATGTGAAATCCATTTATCAGAAGAATACTTACCAAATTACATTTTGTATGGACTTTAGATTACAGATCTAATTATTGTACTTGACCCGAAGTTTCTTGTACAGCAGATCATAGGATTTTATTGTTAATTAGAGGGCCACAATTTAAAAGTAACCAGATTGCATAAAAGGAAACTTTAAGAAGATAACAGCTGATGGTTTAGTATAGAATACATACATCAAATTCAGCTATTACATATAGTTCGACTACTCATAAACGGTGTACAGGCTACTTCACAAAAAAATTACCCTGCACCATCAAGTTATTAGGTTTTTTGACAGTCTCTGCTGTGGTAGAATACAAAGTAAGCCGCACCAGTCAGCATGTGGATATTTAGTTTAGTGGTATGTGCAATTAAATAAGAGGTTCCATTGGGTTCAATTGCTATCCTTGCTAATTCTCTTTTTTATTAAATAATAATGTTAAGGTGGAATTTCAGGCACTATAAGAGCAATGCCTAAAATGACAAGATGTCAACTCTTATATTGAACATTTTTCCATATGATTTTCCGCTTTCTGATGGTGAAGAACACATATGGTAACCTCAGTAAGGAATTTAAGCATGCTTCATATAAGCATAAATACATTGTTATTTTAGGTAGATAGAATTGGCAGGCTAGATGGAACTTTTGGTTCCTATCTGCTTTCAAACCAGCGTTTCTATATTTCATTAAAACAAATGGAATGATATGTGCTACATTAAACCCCCTTAGGGAAACAACCTTCCTTATGTTATGTGTTTTTCATTTTGAACTCCATCAGGGTATAGCTATCTATAGGCTCCTTCTGACATGAAGGTCCTCCACAGTGTGAGCCATATGAACCTAAAGAAATTATTATGTTAACACCTTTTACATAGATAAAATAAGCAGATACCATTTTATGGTTCTTATCTTCTTCAAAATCTATATTACTGTGGGATTTCTATGGTCTTTTAAATGGACCCTGTAGGCATTTTTTTGTTTCATATAATCATTTTAACTAGAAGACATATTTAATTTAATCTCATTTAATGTAATTGTGATGTATACTTTACACACTACTTCCTTCAAATAATTAGTACCAGTTTTGTGCTTCTGCAACCTCCCCTTTCATCCTGTTTTCTATCATACAGGGTTCTATGTTTGTCAGCTGTGACCTAAGGCTAGGCCCACAGGGAGGGGCTGCATATTATAATTGTCTTATACTGCTCTGGTGCAAGCATACAATGCCATGTTGTGAGCTTCATACATTACTTTCCTGTGGATGTGGCCCTGAGAAACATGGCACCCTGTATGTCAGAGAACAGGAATACAGTAGTAGTTTCCAATAGATTAAAAACTGTTAGGGCCTCATTCAAATGCGATTTGATTTTTTTTTACAGAAGTTTTTCGTTAGTAAATACCTTGCTTTTGGATAGAAGTTCACTAACTAAAAAATTATTTAAAAAATATGCTTTGTGCTTATAAAGTATCATATTCAATTGGCCAAATAGCATTTGAATTAGGCCCTTATTCAGGTGGCTACTTAGAATTAAGTGAAGTGTAAATTTTATATCACAAATAAATTAAGGATGATATAATTAATTAAATCACTTTTAAACATGTATATAAAACAAACAAAAATCCAAAACAATTCACTTTAAGTACCCAATGACATCATTTGCACTAATACAAATACAATTGAACATATAAAATGTTACATTCCTATACTACAATTATGAACAGAAAAAAATCAAAAAGAAAAACTAGATAGTAGCAAATTAAAATTCAGGTAAAGAATGTATTCAGTGCTTATGATTCTTTTAACAAATACAGATTCTTCATCTAGTCTAAATTATTCTTATAGTTGCACAACACAAAGATGTACGTGTGTCAGACTCAATCTAAATCACATTTTATTTTCTGATATGAAAGCGTGCAACAGATGGTGAGTACTCTCAATATTTACCCCTAAAGCAAAGATTAACTTCTCCATATCTGTGCTTTGGTAGAAAACGCAGACAAAGGAATTGATAATGTGTGCTCTAAATCTGCTGGAAATTATTGCTTCTTAGTTCAGAAGCCCGAAGATACGACAATGCACTCGAGAGCTACTAACACAGGTGTTGAGAGATATCTTTGCATATTTCACAGATGCTAAGTGTATGAAACACTTTTCAAAACTTTGAACTAATGGATATTCCAAAGATAAGCATCAAATAAGATAAATGATACAGGCAATTGTAGCAGAACTATGTTACAAAGTTCCTTGTCACAAACAGCATCTTCAACAAAACCTGATGTATCCTGTGGCATCTTTTATATTCCAAATTTTAAAGGTGTTGCTATTTTTTTCTTTACTTTACTGAAAGACAACGTTTTTTTTTGCGTAAGAAATAGTTTATCTTAAATTACAGAGTTTCACTGCTGCGGCAAACAGCTACACACTGGGTGAAATGTGTAAATAAAGCTGTTTCATGGCACCATACTTTCCTTGCTCAGGATCTGTACAGCATTCTTGTTATATTTATCACATAAAATATAAAATAGTTATGGACCAAGAATGTTGGTCACGTTGCGGCATTGTCACGTTTTGCATAGCGAGGCGACCAGTTGGGCCACGTGAATGCGAGGCCCGTGGGACTAAGGCTGCAATGAGCACTGAAGGCGCTCATTGCAGGACATGAGATGAGTGACACATGTAATACAGGCGAACCACGTAACTGGAATCGCGAGCCCCGTAGGACTTCAGACCGAAGCACATAAAACGCCCGAACCACGCACCTGGAAAGACCACCAAAAAACACAATTATGCCTCAAATTCACTTACACAAACACACACAGCATATGGGGAGAGCCAGGGAGTCTGTGAGTGAGGTTGCAAGTGAATTTGATGCATATTTGTCATTTTTTCACAATTGAAAATCTCCTAAGCGAGAAAAATTGGTGGCCGAAAAAACGTAACAGGATGAAAACGAGGCCAAAGGCAGTAAAAACCAGGACCAAGGCAGTAACACTTGCACCAAGGCAGTAACACTTAACCCAAGGCACTAACACTAATCAAGAGGCCCCTAGACTACACAGGGGGGAGAGGCCTGCAATGAGCGCCGAAGGCCTATAAAGTACACAGGTGGAGAGGTTTGCAATGAGCACCAAAGGCACACATTGCAAGCCACGCGATGATCACCGAAGGTGCTCATCGTGGGGCTCGCGATGAGCGCCGAAGGTGATCATTGCAAAGCAGGAAAGTTGAAGTACACGGGGGAGAGGCTCACAATGAGCACAAAAGGCGCTCATGGTGAGTCACATGAAGAGCGCCAAAGGCGCTCAGAGGGCCAAAATCCTCACATTGTGTGGCAAACAGCATTGCCAGATTTACAATTTTATTCCCATAATTTTTGACGGGCAAATTCCTAGTATGAAATAATGATTGAATTTAATATATTCAGGGGAGTGGATTAATTTGGTGAGAGGCTACACTGGAGTGTGTTGATTGCAATGTGTACTCTTTATTGCTTTTGTGACAGAAGCTTCATTTTTGGAATTCTACCATGTTTATTTGGACAACTGGTCAGCTACAAGAGTTGTGAGCAGTGCCATGTTGTTATAAATGCTATGATGACTTTTATTCTGTAGGTAGTAAAGAAAGGATACAAAGTCGATCAGGCATGTTCATAATCTTTGCAATACACATTCAACAAACACCCTTTGTAATTTATTAGGAGGTTATGGGACACATACAGCCCTATTAAATTCCCTGAACATGTAAAACCATAGACTGTAATGTAGCCCGCAAGACTTCAGTCTATTAAATTGGCCCTGTAAAGCAACCCACCAACAACTTGTTGGTTAAGTGCGGAAAAAACCCTACGGGTTATCGAAATCTCAACTACGTGGCTGCAAATCTTTTGATCTGTCAATCCCGTAAATGTTACGTTCGAACATTGCTATTAAATTGCTACGAATCCACTGGCATTCAACCCCATAACCTGCAAACAGAGTCAAAAAGCCAAAGGGTACAAGAGAGGACCTGCAAGAGGGTTAAAATCCTATCTGTATCACTGTAAATGCAAATATACACACACTACTGTGTTTTAAATGAAAAGGAAAGTGATGTTAGGTATTAAAATTAATAGCACAACATTCTCAAGCTCGCAAATCTGCAATATAAAATACTTTTTTTACTGTTTAATTTCCGTGTTATATCGACCCCGGCAATCAATGTTTTAATACATATAATGGAACTTGCATGGACTAGATTATCATGTTTACTGATTTATTAATACTGCATTATTTCTGGAATGCGGGTCTGATTGAAACTCGTAATTCAAACCCGTAAGGTTTTGAAAGCCAACTTCCATTTTTCAGTGACGTAATGATGATGATCTATTTTGCCATTGGCTCTCTCTAGAACCGTTACTATGGGTTTGACTAATTGATCATGGTTGCAACCACACATGCAACGTGCGCAAGAATGGTTTACGTGTTTGCGTTTCCGGCCCGTAGCTCGTGGCCTTGTTCAGTTTAATAGCTCTGTAACGCAGCCGAATTTCAAGCCTGCAGGCTTCGGGTGTACCGGCTTATTATTATTGTTATCACTTTTATTTGTAACGCAACAACGTATTCCGTAGCGCTATACAGGGGAAAAGAACAAGGAAAAATATAATTTTAACAAACTGCAGAAAGTGGAGTGCCCTGTTTTGAGCTTAGAATCTTTGTAGAAAGTGCTTCGAATTTAATAGGCCTGATTGCTTAGTGAATACAGAATAGGTTCTGATTCATGTTGACGCAGGCCCAGTCTATCCCAGTGTAGGTGGAACAATCAGGCCCAAAGATCTAACTAAAAAGGAACCAATGATTCAATATCACGGATGTGCAACAATTTGTATATCATATACTGTGCTTATTAATTTGAATTACTAATATTATTGTTTCTCTCTATATTAGCTCTGGTATTTGAGTGTGATTTCAGACACATAATTTAATACTTTAATATATATATGTATATGGCGTTGCTCAGTCGTCTCCGTCTCTATGTGGCCTCATGGACAACACACCACGCTGATCCACTTGGTTTTCATGGCATAGATACTGGAGTGGGTTGCCAGTTCCTTCTCCAGTAGGCCACAGCTCCAGGTATTCCCAGGTGGTCTCCCATTCAAGTACTGACCAGTGTGACCTTTGGTTCCCTGGCTGGATTCGAACCCAGGATGCTGGGGTAAAAAAACCTGCATCCTAACCACTGGGCCACCAGTTGCCATTTATTTGTATTATTAACATTGTGAAGAATAATGTTATTTTTCCTTGTACACTAGGTGTTGTGACATATTATTTCCCTGGTTCAGCTGTGAAGTCAGTTTCTATATGGAGTTGTCTTTCTGTCCTAGACTATTTAGATGAATATAACTACAGCTGATTTGAACCATGCTTATGCAGTGTCAGACTGGGTTAAGTAAAAAAAAATGTTGATATCCTTTGTAAGAATGTAATAAACACTACATTTCAAGAATCACTGGACAGGATAGGAATGCATTTAACAAAGTAACAACATTAGCAGCTGTGTGAGCTATGAACATATAATATTTTTGGAGAAATTCTTAATTTTTTATCACTTTCTTTGGCTATAGAGGATCGCATCCTGTCAGTCTTCAATACATTCTGATAGTTTATGCCCTGGGATGTGTAGGGCATCAGGCAAGAGTGAGGAGCAGAATTTGTTCTCTTAGAATTTGACGTCTACTCTGTTCACCTGCACACAGATGCAATGAAAAGTGCTCTTGCAGAAATGTAAATGCCCCTTTCTTACACACACCCTTTACAAAAGTATCATGGATTTTCTCCAATGACCAGCAGAGACATCTTTTTTTCTAACAACTGGCATTATGACATATTCCTTGCCTAAAAAAATATTTTTTTATCATAAAGAAATCCTTTTTCTCTTCAGAAGAGCTTGGAGAAAAACCCCAATGGGCTGAATTTGCTCTACTTATTTTCCCAGTTTTCTTGGATACTCTTTTATCAAATGTAAATGTCCTTCCAATCAAATACCTATTCTTCTTTAATAATGTACCACATATAAGTACAGTACGTTTGTGCTTTAATTGAATTGATGAATGCTAAGGAAGCCTAGAATTATGACCTCAACAAAGAAAGACATTAATAAATGCTGAGCATTCATATGTATGACCTTAACCAACTTATCTGAGTATAACTCGATTTTTACAATGTTTCAATAATTAAGCAAAAAGTTCTCAAATATAATTAACATGTTTTAGGTCAACAGCAAGTACTCCAAATTCAATCAGACATCTTTATTAGCAGATTATTAACAATTTTTTTTATCTAATGTAACCTTTTGTCCAGTTTAAGAACAATGAATATTTTTTTACTTTGGCATTTGATTTTTTTTTTTTTAGCATTTTGCCTTAAGCACGAAAATGTAACATCTGGAACGACATAAGACTCATAACCAATGTATTTCTTCTTTGTCTGTTTCAGTATGATGATTTCTTTTAGTGAATAGTCTTACAGTGTTTTATGGCTATTCCATAGCCCCAGGCTGGCATTAGATATTCTCTTTTTTGTTTTCTAGTTACATCTGCCAGTCACATCTGGATGGGGAATCCAGTTCTTTTTTGTTGATGTGGTATAACTGTGAAAATGGTGCCCTGTCTTACTGCTGATTCTATAATTATTCCTGTGTGCCAAGATGTCACTCAATCTGCCATCTGACTATCACTCTCCTGTTTTAGCTTAGGTTTAAACAGATACAAAATTCCATAAAATTCCCAAAGTCTATTCTTCATAATATAAGTAAATTGAATAGTAACTTTTTTTAACTTGAATTGAATAGTAACTTTAATTCACTTGATAAGAGCTGGATTATAAGGGTGTGTTTTCTTATGAATCAGTGGAGGGAGGGGTGAGGGTGGTCAGAACCCAGAAGAGCTCCTAAATGTTTGTAAGATTATTGGATCTGATTGAAATCAACACCACACGTTTCCTTCTTTTAGGTCCAGTAGTAGCCTGTTTAAGTCAATAGATGCAAGCACTGCTCCAGAAATGTTAACATTCCTCTTATACTCAAAACTTCCACCAAAATATTACACCCCCTATAACCTTTTATGTCTTCAATAAAAAGATTGAAAGGAAAGTATTATGAACACCCCCAGGATCCACCAATTTAATGAAAAATATATATATTTCTATTTTAAAACAAGCTTTTTTCACTGCTTAATTATCACTTTATAGATACTTAGTAACCAACAAAATTATTGTATCAGGACCTGTATTTCATATTTGGAAAAGGATAATTGAAGAGAACCAATACAGAAGTGAGTAACCTAAATTACTACTATAATTACAATCATAAAATATACTGTTTTGAAGAGCTACAAATGAATAGGAAAATGCTTTTAGAATCGCATATAATAGTTGTCGTATTGCATGTTGTCATCAAGCAATGTCAAATAATACATGCTTGTGCATGCTCAATGAGCACCTTTGGCATTGCGATGAGCGCCTATGGCGTGCACGACTTTGGCGCAATTGTGCCCTTTCAGGGTCCCTCTAAGGGTCATCTGTTCTGTCAGAGCTGTAATTTGACTGAGGATGCTCCACAGAAATTGAAGGCGCACATGGCGATGCCTACGATCAGCGCCAAAGGCCGTAGGGCTTTGGCGCTGATCGCGAGGCACGCAAGACTTTTAAAAAAATTACGGCTTTAACAGCTGATATTTTTGCAACCACGTAACCGCCAGAAAACACCAAATAATTAAAAAAGGGTGTTTAATATGACCATAGAATTATTTTCACAGAATTCTACTAATCTCTTACCTGCTTCATTTTGTAGTCCAATGCCTAACTTATTCATTATTTCAGGTATCTTTTGGTTCCCTACTTTAGCATTCCAATTTCCTATGATGAGAGGAACATCTTTTCCAGAAATTGTTGAACATCCTCTTAGAACTGGACAACTTCAACCTCTTCAGCATCCATTTTTGTGATGTTCAATGACTTGCCTTGAATTTATTATGTCATTTTTTTGGTTGTAGTGAAGCACTGCTTTGGCCACTCTTTGACTGATTATGAGGTCTACTTTATTTCTTACCACAATAGAATATCTAGTGGTTGTCTGATATGAAAGGTTACATTCTAGTCCATTTGAGTTTAATAATATCAATACTTAACTTTGTCATCTCATGTTTGACCATGTCCAGTTTGCCTTGGTTCATATACTGAATTGCAACAGCTGACTTTTCTTACCACTCCAGACACATCCAACCATTTCATTCGAACTTTTGCCACTTGTCTTCCCCAGTAATGAGGTGGGCACCTTCTGACCCGAGAAACTCATCTTCAGGTGCCATATTGTTATGTCTCTGGTTGTGCTAAAGATACTGTAGTGGGTAGCCAGTTCCTTCTCCAGTGGCCCAGATTTGTCTGACCTCTCTGTTATAATCTGCCTATCTTGGATGACCCAACATGATATAGCACTCCTGGTTGCTTGATAATCAACTTCACTGAGATACACAAGCATCTTCACAATGACAAGATAGACATCCAGAAGGTGATTGCAATAGATCTTTATTGTGCTGATATATTTGGTTAATGTATAACTAGAGTTAATTATTTCAATTTATGCCATGAATTGTCAGTGTGTTAATCTCCTAAGTACCTGGACACATAGGGTTAACTTAGAATTGTGATGTTGCCTTATGGGGCAGTCATTCCCAAATGGAGGATAATTAAGTGTCACCCAATACCAGTGCCATTGCCTCAGAGAGAGCTGTAGAGTAAACGCTTTATGCATTATTTTTATTTTACTTTTATTTTACTTAGTTGCTCTTTAATACTGCTCGTGGTGTATTATGTGGCACACTTATATTTACAATAGAGTCTACTATGTGGATATTGAATTAATTTTATATTACATAGTAACTAATAAACCCCACATATTAGGTGAAATTATGTCAGTATATTAAAGGATTGGCAATTTTAATTACAATTCTGTTAGATTTATTTTTTAATAACTTAAGTTTAATCATTTATTTTCAAGTGATTGAAAGAAAGTGCTCCTTTTTTGTATGTCTTTTAGTACATTTACATATATTATACAATGTGCAATCCGTATTATCTTGACCAAGTAGTCATTCTGCATGGTTAGTGCTGCTTTACTTTCTTTCTGGAGTTAGATCCCCTCATCCACACTTATTAAGCCCTGTGAGATGAGAATTAGCATACTTAGAATAAGCAAACTATCAGATTAGCATAAAGGAGCTACACAATCATAACTGATCATCTCAAGAATGATTTACTCAAGGGTAAAATGGCTAGTACAGCTAGCTATCAGTTTACAACAGTTCATTTCACAACAAATCATAGTAACAATGGTCTCAAACCTAAAATATCAAACATATCCAAAAATTATAAAAAAACTAAAAAATGCACAACTATAAATATTTGATATGATGTCAAGAAAATCAGAGCGGCCATGTCTTGTAAGAGAAGCACCGTTAAGATGACACATTTGTAGGTATTAAGGGATGGTGGATACGATTTATCTCTTTTAGTAAATAATGCAGAGTGAAATTAAGTGACGAGGCGGCCAGTGCAGATCCTGCATCGGCGGCAACATTTTCTGCAGAGTTTCAAGTCATTGTAGAGGAATTATTATGCTGATCTATGAATGAGCCTTACAGTTGTACTTTCAAAAAGTTTTATACTGGTCTTTGCACATATCGAGTAAGTAAACAACATTTCTTATTTAATTAAATTTAGTTTGATTAACTTATGCTGTATTACATCTCTCTGATAGAGATGTCCCGAATAGTTCGCCGGCGGACTGTTCCCGGCGAACATAGCATGTTCGCGTTCGCGGCGAACTGCGAACATATGCAATATTCGACCCGCCCCCTATACTTTATCATTGGGCAAATTTTGACCCTGCATGTCACAGTCAGCAGACACATTCCAGCCAATCAGCAGCATACACTCCCTTCCAGAGCCTTCTAACTCATGGACAGCAGCCATTTTGGAATCATAACTAACTTGCAGTCTTACTGAGAAGAGGCTGAGTGTAGGTGATACTGCATCAATAGGGAAAACCACAGCTAGGGTAATGTACACAGTGTGCAATACTGTCCTGAAGGACTCTTTTGATCTCTGCTGCAAGGACACCCCTGTGTCTCTTCCCCCCCTTATCATCATCCTCCCCTCACCTTAGCACCCAACCCTAACACCCCTCACACTTATCCATAACACCCATCAACCTAACACCTAACCCTAACACCCCTCACACTTATCCCTAACACCCCTCACCCTAACCCTAACACCCCTCACACTTATCCCTAACACCCCTCACCCTAACCCTAACACCCCTCACACTTATCCCTAACACCCCTCACCCTAACCCTAACACCCCCTCACACTTATCCCTAACACCTAACCCTAACACCTAACCCTAACACCCCTTACACTTATCCCTAACACCCCTCACCCTAACCCTAACACCCCTAACCCTAACACCCCTCACACTCATCCCTAACACCCCTCACCCTAACCTTAACACCCCTCACACTTATCCCTAACACCTAACCCTAAAACCTAACCCTAACACCCCTTACACTTATCCCTAACACCCCTCACCCTAACCCTAACACCCCTCACACTTATCCCTAACACCCCTCACCCTAACCCTAACACCCCTCACACTTATCCCTAAGACCTAACACCCCTCACACTTATTCCTAACATGCCTCACCCTAACACCCCTTACACTTATCCCTAACACCCAGGGGCGGCCCGTCCATTGGGGCGTCAGGGCAAACGCCCCGCCAAATATTTTCTTCACCCTGCAATAAAAAAAACACAACAATGTATTAGTATAACCCAAAAACAAATAAATATAAGGTGTACATCATCATTTCAAGTCTAAATAGTCTAAATAGTATTAAAAATGAAGTAAAGTTAGTAAAGGGACACTGTCACTTTAAAATAACCCTTGCGCTACATTAACTAATGCTGTGTATCTATATAGCCCCCTGCCTGCACCCTGTGTGATCAAATTACAATAGTTATACACTGTGTACACTAACCTTTAGACTCTTCTCTCTCTTCAATGAGTCCTGGCCTGGCCCCCTGACCGTTAATGCATGCCGCCCACCATCACAGTGACGATATGCATGGGCGGTCATAAATGTATCAATTAATAACTGACAGTCTTCCATCATTGACCAATCAATGATGGAAGGCTGTCCAGTTACTAAGTGATCAATCTAAACCCACCCAGACCGTTAGCCCTGAGCGCCCGCCAGCAAATAGGGCCTCGAGTTATCATTTTGATTGACTGATACAGTCAATAAAACCACCAGTTCCCTGTCCCTTCCCCCTTTCTGTTTCCTGACCCTGGTCACGCTGAGACTGAGAGACCTCCCTGGCTGAATCTACTCATCTGCTCTGCCTGCCTAACACAGTAAGTCTACCTGCCTCTGCCTGGCACCTGCCCTGCCCCTGCCCCTGGCCAAACCAAAACCCCTAGTAGCCCCTAATAAAAGTTAGGGGTGACCAGTTACCCCCAGTCCCCCACTATGCCTGCCTGGCCTGCTAGTGCCACCTACCCAGCCACCCACCAACTACCACCGACGACCCCAGCCATCACCCACAAGTGGCCTGTGCCACCCATGATCAGGCCTGCCCTATGCTAGCCTAGCTATGCCATCATGCCACCGCCGGATTACACCGATCACGGGATCGGGGTAGTCGGGTGGTGAGCGGGGTGGCACAGGCCCACATGGGGGTGATCGGATCACCCCCTTGATGTGGCCTGTGCCACCCCTGATGACCTCCATGTTGCCGCCCTATGCCACCCCCGAGGCCCGATCACCACCGGCACCGCCACCACCCCGATGCGGCCTATGCTACCCCGGGTATTCGGGCAGTGAGCGGGGTTGACCAGGCCACATGGGGGTGGATGTTCACCCCCATGAGGCCTGTGCCACCCCTGATCGTGGCCAATAGGCGACCGATGGGCGCCTGACCGTGACCGACCCCACCCTGGATGAACCAATTACCTACCCCCCCCCCCCCCTATTTTTATTCCATTTTTAGAAGTAACAGGCATGTATATGTGCCTGTCACTTCTAAAGATAAAATAAAAATAAGGGAAGGGAAAAAAAATACAGTAAACAAACACATTACAAACACATTAACAGTACAGTATGTAACATATTATACAAAAATAAACAGCTTTAAACAAACATTAATAAAAAATAAAATAAACAACAGCACATACTTACCTGTAAAATTGACCCCTCCATCGTTGGCCTTCTGTCCTCTGGATATAGTCATGAAAAATAAATAATCCAATGTTGATTGAAGCCAATGGTCAAATAAAATAATCCATGTTGATTGAAGCCAATGGTCAAAATAAAATAATCCATGTTGATTGAAGCCAATGGTCAAAATAAAATAATCCATGTTGATTGAAGCCAATGGTCAAAATAATCCAATCTTGATTGAAGCCATTGTCCATCCATCCATTCTGGCCCATTGAAAGAGGCCTCCACAAAAAAAAAACGACGCTCTAAAAAAAAAAAACAACACACTAAAAGAGCTCCTCCTACAAGGAGCCCCTCCCGCGATTAATTGTTTTTTTCCCACGGTCTGCTATATATACTAATTTTTGAAGGACTCTGATTGGCTGAAATTTTTGATTGACATCGATTTCAACCAATGAGAGTCCTTAAAAAATTAGCAAATCAGCAAGCAGGTATGGAAGCCTGTAAGGGTAAAAAAGGTTTGTGTGAACTTGTTTGACCCTGTATGTATTATACATATTACAGGGCTATTTTATGTGATATACATGTTACAGGATAATATCCTGTAACATGTATAGCCAAAAAATAGCACTGTAATATGTATAACAAATAATGTGTAATAGAAATGCATGAACAATATAATATAACAAGTAATAAAGAACATCAATTAATCAAATAATAAATATCAATTAATATATATTGTTGTATGTATATGTTTATGTATATTTATGTGTATTTTTTATGCGTATATATATATATATATTTGGATATATATATATATATATATATATAAATTGATATCAATATATCACAATAAATAAATATATATATATATATATATATATCAATTTGATATATATATATACATATATATATATATATATATATATATATAAAAATTGATATCAATATATCACAATAAATAAATATATATATATATATATATATATATCAATTTGATATATATATATATATATATATATATATATAAAAATTGATATCAATATATCACAATAAATAAATATATATATATATATATATATATATATCAATTTGATATATATATATATATATATATATATATATTTATTGTGATATATTGATATCAATTTTTATATATATCTATTAATATATATATATATATCTATCAATATATATATATATATATATATATATATATATATATATATATATATTTATATATTATTTTTTTTATTATTTTTTTTGGGCCTATATGTTATTTAAGGTTTTTAAGGTGCGGTTGGGGCCTATATGGTCCCAATTTGTTATTTAAGGTTTTTAAGGTGCGGTTGGGGCCTATATGGTCAAAATTGGTTATTTAAGGTTTTTAAGGTGCGGTTGGGGCCTATATGGTCAAAATTGGTTATTTAAGGTTTTTAAGGTGCGGTTGGGGCCTATATGGTCAAAATTGGTTATTTAAGGTTTTTAAGGTGCGGTTGGGGCCTATATGGTCAAAATTGGTTATTTAAGGTTTTTAAGGTGCGGTTGGGGCCTATATGGTCAAAATTGGTTATTTAAGGTTTTTAAGGTGCGGTTGGGGCCTATATGGTCAAAATTGGTTATTTAAGGTTTTTAAGGTGCGGTTGGGGCCTATATGGTCAAAATTGGTTATTTAAGGTTTTTAAGGTGCGGTTGGGGCCTATATGGTCCCAATTTGTTATTTAAGGTTTTTAAGGTGCGGTTGGGGCCTATATGGTCAAAATTGGTTATTTAAGGTTTTTAAGGTGCGGTTGGGGCCTATATGGTCAAAATTGGTTATTTAAGGTTTTTAAGGTGCGGTTGGGGCCTATATGGTCCCAATTTGTTATTTAAGGTTTTTAAGGTGCGGTTGGGGCCTATATGGTCCCAATTTGTTATTTAAGGTTTTTAAGGTGCGGTTGGGGCCTATATGGTCACACTTGCTCTTTTAAGGTTTTAAACGTTACGGTTTGGGTCTTAAACGTTCTAATGTTTTTTTTTTTGTTTTCTATACCTTCCCAGGTGCAAACTATCTGTGGAATCAGATTTCTTTGGACTCGTTGGTTGACTTACTGGACGTGAATACCCCGAGAAGGAGAGTCAACTGTTGGTGAGTATATGGTCACACTTGGACTTTTAAGGTTTTAAAAGTTACGGTTTGGGTCTTGAGATTTCTAATGTTTTTTGTTGTTGTTTTCTATCACCCCCCAGGTGCAAACTATCTGTGAAAGCAGATTTGTTTGGACTCGTTGGTTGACTTACTGGACGTGAATACCCCGAGAAGGAGAGTTAACTGTTGGTGAGTATCATTGCCTTTAATTTTCTGTCCATGTGTATAGGTGCAAATTTGATGTTGATGTAGTCTTGTCACATGAGGGTTTGCAATCTGTAATGTATACCAATGAAATCAACACACTGTTATTTGAAAGTAATTTTGTGACATAATATAAATTAATATACCGTGATCTCTTTCTTTTATTGGTATCAATATCAGAAATGAATACTATTGACTCTCTACTTGTGAAGCCTTTCGCCACCCTAACCTATGAGGAGAAGGTGGAAGTAAAACGGTTAGGAGCTGACCAACCAGAGATAAATCTGCAGCAAATCGCAAGAGATAGAGGGAAGCAATATGTCCGTAATTTCAATACTGAATGGTACAAGAAGAACGACTGGCTTTCTGGAAGCGTTTCTAGGAAGTCCTTATATTGTTTCCCATGCATCCTATTTGGTGGTGACGCTGCTTGGACCAAAACTGGAGTGACTGACGTCAAACATCTAGCTGACAAATTGGCAAAACACAAAAGTTCAAAAGCTCACTTGGATAACAGGATCAAGTTTGAGATGCTTGGACAGGCGAACATTGCTGTTCAACTGGACCAAGGATACCAAGTCAGCATTCAAAAACACAACGAAGAAGTGGCTAAGAACCGGTACATCCTTTCGAAGATAATTGATTGTGTTCGCTTTTGTGGCGCTTTTGAACTGGCATTAAGAGGACACGACGAGAGTGAAACATCGCTAAATCCAGGAGTGTTTAGAGGCCTGGTGGATTTGGTTGGCAGTATCGATAGTGCAATGGAACAGCATTTGAAGACTGCAACTGTGTTTAAGGGCACTTCCAAAACCGGGCAGAATGAGCTACTGGACTGCATGCATGAAGTTATAAAGGAAGTGATTCACCAAGAGCTTAAAGAAGCCCAGTTTGTGGCAATCCAAGCGGATGAAACACAGTGCGTTGTAGTCTATCGCTACATTGACAAGAAGCATCAAGTGGTGGAAAGATTTGATGGCTTCACGGAAATGAAATCAACGGATGCAGACTCGATTGCTGCTGTTGTGCTGGAAACACTGAATACTGTTCTCCCAGAGCCAGAAGACAAGAAGAAACTCATAGCTCAAAGCTACGATGGTGCCAGTGTGATGCGTGGAGATCAAGGAGGAGTTCAAAGAAAAATAAAAGACGTGTACCCGAACGCACACTGCGTCCATTGCTATGCTCACCAACTGAACCTAATAATGGAGAAAGCAGTTTCAAGGATTGGAAGAGTTCGAGTTTTTTTTTCCAACATAGGCGGCATACCATCTTTTTTTTCACACTCTCCAAAACGGACTGGAGTTCTGGATGAGGTAGTTGGTAGAAGACTTCCAAGAGGTGCACCGACACGATGGAACTTCAACGTTAGGACCGTGAACGTAATCTACGAGAACAGAGATGCGCTACTTGAGTGTTTCCAGACAATTGAAGCATGTCTAAACTTTGATCCAACATCTATACGGGAAGCCGCAGGTTTCATTGGAATGCTGGAAGACAGGGAGTTCCTTTACTTCCTTAAATTATTTCATTTAATAATGCCACATGTTGACATCCTCTATAGTCAGCTTCAGAAGCGAGACACGGATACTGTTTATATCAAAAAAGTCACAGAAGACTTTGTCGCCAGCATCCAGAAAATCCGTAATTCTGTGGAAGAGATAGAAGCAAGTTTGCTGAGCGATCTAACAGTCAACAGACGGAGTGCGGAGATCTCAACCTTGAGACAACTTTCAAGAGAGGTATGTGACATAGTGGTGGTTCATGCAAAAGAACGTTTTTCATTTTCAAATCACCTAGTCAGTGCCAAACTTGTTCAAAGTGACTTGTATAAAACCCATGGCACTTGCTTTCCAACCCAAGCTCTGGAAGACACCGTGCAAGCATATCCAATACTGAAGAAGGAACAATTACGCACTGAGCTGTCACTTCTGTATGGGAAGACAGAGTTTCATACTTGTACAAGTGCTGTTGCTCTGCACAAACTTTTCCATCAATTTAATCTGCAGAATGATTTCACAGAGTCAGTAAAATTATTAAGAATCCATACCCCCAAGGTGTGCAAAGATAAACTGCGTTAAGCAGCACCACCTCACACTACCAAACATAACTAGTGGTAAGTAAAGTATGAACGGTGTGTGGGTGTGCATATGGAAGGAGCTATGAAAGGTGTGTGCATGGTCAGTAACAATTGTTGAAGCCTTGGCGTGGTTTGAAGGAATTGGAGGCACTTCCAAGGGTAGCTGTCACTTGTGTACAGGAAGCAAGAATTCCATGTCTGTACAAGTGCTGTTGCTCTGCAGCAACTTTAGCATCAATTTAATCTACATAATTTAACAGAGTGAGTGAAGCTATAAGGAATCCTGCTTACAACAACGAAGACTACTAAAGAACCAGAAAGATGCTTCTCCACATTGAAGAGGATCAAAAAAGTAATTAAAAAGCACCATGGTCCTGTAGCGGTTAAATGCATTGGTTTGAAGGAATTGGAGGCACCTTCAAGGGTACGTAAAGTTCTCAGAAATGGCACCACCTCACTACCAAAAATAACTAGTGGTAAGTAAAGTATGAATGGTGTGTGGGTGTGCATATTGAAGGAGCTATGAAAGGTGTGTGAATGGTCAGTAACAATTGTTGAAGCCTTGGCGTGGCGTTACTGCTCATATGGTTATCCATATGCTAATTCAACGTGTTTGTTTGACATTGATTATTGTGTTGTCTAAACAGAAGTGAAATGTTGTTGTTTTCTTGAATCCCAAGATCCACTGGTTTGGGCCTATGCAGTGCTGATTGGTCTTCTAAGGTATGTTTGAGGCCTATATGGTCCCACTTGGTCTTCTAAGGTATGTTTGGGGCCTATATGGTTCCACTTGGTCGTTTAATGTTTTTTAAGTATGGTTTTGTTCTTGAATGGTATGATTGATTTGCTTGTTTTCTTTAAAGCCCAGGTGCAAACCCTATGTGGCTGCAGATTTGTTTCTACTCGTTGGTCAACTTAATGAACGTGAATACCCTGAGAAGAAGAGCCGACTAATGGTAGGTGTCACTCCTTTAATTTTTCTGTTAATACGTATAGGTGCAATTATGATATTGCTGTAGTCTTGTCACATGAGTTTTTTCAATCTATATTGTATACCAATGAATTTAACACATTGTTACTTTACTTCTTGACATTTCTGCATTGCAGATCATGTATTTCAATGGGCTTTACAAGCATAAGGTCATTGGGCGGGGCTTATAAAGGTCATTATGACGTCATGGGGAGGAGTTATAAAAATGGGTGTGGTTTGAAAAAGGGGGAGTGGCTATGTTTCGCCCTGTCGCCCCTCCAACTTGAAAAGTCACCAGCCGCCACTGCTAACACCCCTCACCCTAACACCCCTCACACTTATCCCTAACACCCCTCACCCTAACCCTAGCACCCCTCACACTTATCCCTAAGACCTAACACCCCTCACACTTATTCCTAACATGCCTCACCCTAACACCCCTTACACTTATCCCTAACACCCCTCATCTTAACACCTAACCCCCTCACCCTTATCGCTAACACCCCTTACCCTAACACCCCTCACACTTATCCCTGTGTCTCTTCCCCCCCTTATCATCAAGGGAGGGGGGAGGATGATGAGGGAGGGGGGAAGAGACACAGGGCAGGATGATGAGGGAGGGGGGAAGAGACACAGGGGAAGATGATGAGGAGGGGGGGAAAGAGACACAGGGGAGGATGATGAGGGGGGGGGGGGGAAGAGACACAGGGGAAGATGAAGAGGGAGGGGGAAAAGAGACACAGGGGAAGATGATGAGCGAGGGGGAAAAGAGACACAGGGGAGGATGATGAGGAAGGGGGGAAAGAGAAACAGGGGAGGATGATGAGGGAGGTGGGAGGATGATGAGGGAAGGGGGATGAGACACAGGGGAGGGTGATAAGGAAGGGGGGAAAGAGACACAGGGGAGGATGATGAGGGAGGGGGGGAAGAGACACAGGGGAAGATGATGAGGGGGGGGGAAGACACAGGGGAAGATGAAGAGGGAGGGAGAAAAGAGACACAGGGGAGGATGATGAGGGAGGGGGGAAAGAGACACAGGGGAGGATGATGATGGAGGGGGAAGAGACACAGGGGAGGATGATGAGGGAGGGGGTAAAGAGATACAGGGGAGGATGATGAGGGAGGGAGGATGAGACACAGGGGAGGGTGATGAGGAAGGGGGAAAGAGACACAGGGCAGGATGATGAGGGAGGGGGGAAGAGACACAGGGGAAGATGATGAGGAAGGGGGAAAGAGACACAGGGGAGGATGATGAGGGAGGTGGGAGGATGATGAGGGAGGGGGGATGAGACACAGGGGAGGATGATGATGGAGGGGGGAAGAGACACAGGGGAGGATGATGATGGAGGGGGTAAAGAGATACAGGGGAGGATTATGAGGGAGGGGGTAAAGAGATACAGGGGAGGATGATGAGGGAGGGGGGGAAGAGACACAGGGGAAGATGATGAGGAAAGGGGGAAAAGAGACACAGGGGAGGATGATGGGGGGGAAGAGACACAGGGGAGGATGATGATGGAGGGGGGAAGAGACACAGGGGAGAATGATGAGGGAGGGGGTAAAGAGATATAGGGGAGGATGATGAGGGAGGGGTAAAGAGATACAGGGGAGAGTGATGAGGAAGGAGGAAAGAGACACAGGGCAGGATGATGTGGGAGGGGGGAAGAGACACAGGGGAAGATGATGAGGGAGGGGGAAATGAGACACAGGGGAGGATGATGAGGGAGGGGGGAAAGAGACACAGGGGAGGATGATGAGGGAGGGGGAAAAGAGACACAGGGGAGGATGATGATGGAGGGGGGAAGCGACACAGGGGAGGATGATGAGGGAGGGGGTAAAGAGATACAGGGGAGGATGATGAGGGAGGTGGGAGGATGATGAGGGAGGGGGGATGAGACACAGGGGAGGGTGATGAGGAAGCGGGGAAAGAGACACAGAGGAGGATGATGAGGGAGGGGGTAAAGAGATACAGGGGAGGATGATGATGGAGGGTGATGTTAGGTTATTTATGCCCTTTATGGATTAAAACCAGACTTTGCATCAACTATAATTTTCCATGGGAGTTTTGACATGGATCCCCCTCCGGCATGCCACAGTCCAGGTGTTAGTCCCCTTAAAACAACTTTTCCATCACTATTGTGGCCAGAAAGAGTCCCTGTGGGTTTTAAAATCCGCCTTCCCATTGAAGTCTATGGCGGTTCGCCGGGTTCGCCGGTTCGCGAACATTTGCGGCGGTTTGCGTTCGAGGTTCGCGAACCGAAAATTTGATGTTCGCAACATCACTACTCTCTGCTAAAAATCCATTTTTCAATTATACCATTTATTTCAGAGTTTTATAAATAATAATATTATATCATTTATATCAGTTTCTAGTGAATCCTGAACATATCTAATTTTACACAGATTATTTTTTTACAACAGCTCCTACAGGAACTGGACCCATGCCTATATGCATAAACAGTTTTTATTGCTCATTAAGATGACCCCCCCCCCCCTTTCTGGATTGTGGTGGGGGAAGGGACTTGTGCACTTAAATAAAGCTTCAAGCTATATCATGTAGGGTCATCCAAGATAGACAGGTCATAGCAGAGACGTCAGGCAAATTGTGGTCTACTGGAGAAGGAACTGGTAACACACTCCAGTATCTTTTCCAAGAAAACCATATTGAGTACAACCAGAAACGCAGATGTGGCACACATGTGTCTGGCATGCTGAGTCTATATGGTCATTGTGAGTCGGACATGACTGAAGGACGGAACAACAAAGATGAAAAGACGGAACAACAAAGACAAGGTCCCTTTAAAACTTAGTGTGTCTCATTGAATCTAGAATAAAATGGAAGCACCCATGACACATGCAGAGTCGGCTAAATTGAAGATTTTTGTTTCATAAAATGCTTTATAGCTCATAACTTACAGTATATAGCTATTAGTGTTGCTAGTTTGTTACATCCTTCACAAACATGTGAAGCTTTTGTAAAATTACCTGTGTGTGTATAAAATGATTTCACTATGATATGATTTAATTTGGAGTTTACACATGGATTTAGCCTAGCATTTAATAAAACAACTGACACACAGGAATGTAGCCAGTTTTGAATTAAAGATATTGAGTCAAGTTAGAAAAAATGAAGTGTACAAGTTTATACACTTTCAATTTCCTTAAAATAATCCATTTATTTTTCTTTTTGGCCTAATGCACTATTTTTATTGAGTCTTGAACAATCATGCTATTTCCAAGCAACGCACAGTTGAATAATACGGCTTTTCAAAGCACAAAACATTATTTTATATACAATTCTTTTAACGTTCCAATGTCTCATCAGCTACTCCTATGTTGAAACTCATTCTGTAACAGTTTTCTGTGCAAGAAATTGAAAATGAGGTCTTCAAACATTCGAAAGCTTTTAAAAATGTATGTCCGCTTTAGGAGTTCATCAATGCCACGGGAGAAAAATATCCACCAACCTGGTATGAACATCACTTGCCAGTGAGGTGGTCTCAGGATACCAAGGCAATCACAGAAATAGATTGGAAAAGTATATTGATATATTTTACAATTATAGAATTGCTATGAGCACTCCTTCCAATGAAAGAATGAAGATGGCATCTTTATACTGACAGAAAGTATCTCTATTCCAGAGAGGCCCTACATAGCGTTGTATTGCGTCATAATATTGGTTTTTCTCAACTCTCAAGGCCTGAAAAAACTTTTTGTAATTAGAATGTGCACTATATAAGCTATATTGAAAAAGAGAAATTACATTTATAAAAAAACTCAAGCAGTATTTATAGAATTAAATTGAGAGTGGATGAATGAGTGAACCAAACAAACCTTGAGTAGATTCACTAAGCTTCAAAAGGAGTGAAGTGTGGTTTGCAGAAGGCTGCAATGTCTGTCTTCATGGAGAAAATGACTCTTGTATTGCTTAAAAAAACAATTACTATAATTAAGATGTTGTGCCCTTACAATATCACTTGGAGAAGAGAAGTAAGGACATGTTGTACGTAAAAAAAAAATTATATTACAAAAAACACCTAATGTAGATTAACTTTCTATGTAAAAGTTAAGGAACTTGTTTAGTTTGCCGGCTGTGTTTGAAGAGAGATTGGAACAACTGTTTTTTTCCATTTCTCTGAACTGGATTATCTGGTCGGGTCAATATTTCAAAAATTGGGACTCTGTTGTTCCGTAAAATATAATATTTAAGTAAAGTGTACATTTTATATGACAGTTATAGAGGAAGGCATTGCTTTAAATCTTCCTCTAAGCAATATTGTCAGTTTTTGCTCTTTATTGTGAAAGCGAACTGTACATTCCCTACAATATTGTGTATACAAAACTGATCATTTGTAAAGTGGGAAATAATAACATCCTAATAGGGAAATTTCAGAAAACAGTGTTAAAGTTTTGCACTGGTACTCTACTACTGAAACAGGAAGAGATTATGAGCCTCATTCAATTGATGTTTTGGACGATTCGGTAGCCCGTAAGTGAGGTCGCAATTATTTTGCTATTCAATTGGTGTCTTTTTGCTGGCTCAAAATGGGTTACGAGTTATGGCCTTGAAAAAATGGCAATGGTTAAACTCGCAACTTACAGCCTCCCGAAGCCTTTGTTCTTTCGAGGCCACAAGACTTCCAATCGCGAAAATCGCACATACAGTGCCTTGCAAAAGTATTCAATCCCCTTGGCATTTTTTGTGTTTTGTTGCCTCAGAACCTGTAATTAACATGGATTGTATGAGTTTGTTTTTTGTTCTGTTTGTTTGAATTAAAAGAAAGATCACAATAGTTTCTGCAACTTATTGTTACAATACAGGGAATATTGTTATTATTATTATTATTACACCGTATTATTATTTCCACATATGAGCCATTATAGTATTGTTTTTATTATTATTATTAATCAGATATTCGCGTTACATACAAATCCTTCTTAAAGACATTCTCAGGAAGGTATCTCGTCCTTAACCCGGGGGCCTTCTGTATACCTTTATGGGCTAGTGTCACAGCAGCAGTAACATTATAAACAGAGGGTATAAGTAGACAATGTTTCAAGTCCACTGAGTTTGGTAGTGGATAAAACTGCTCATGTCTGTTCTGCAACAATGAACTTTATAATCTTATAGATCATAATCATCATAATACAGTGTGTTGCAAAGTATTCACCCCCCTTATCATTTTTTGTGTTTTGTTGCCCACAACTTTGAGGATGTTTTCTTATTTTTATTTTGAAGCAAACAACAAATAGGACAAAATAACAGAAAAAGTAAATGTGCATAACTATTCACCCCCCTAAACTCAATACTTTGTAGAGCCACATTTTGCGGAAATCACAGCTCCAAGTGGCTTCGGATAAGTCTCTATGAGCTTGCCACATCTTACCACTGGGACCTTTGCACATTCCTCCTTGCAAAACTGCTCCAGCTCCTTCAAGTTGGATGGTTTGCGCTTGTGAACAGTAATCTTTAAGTCTGACCACAGATTTTCTATATTGGATTGAGGTCTGGGCTTTGACTAGGCCATTCCAACACATTTACATGTTTCCCCTTAAACCACTCAAGTGTTGCTTTAGCAGTGTGTTTGGGGTCATTGTCCTGCTGGAAGGTGAACCTCCATCCTAGCCTCAAATCAAGCACTGAGTGGTACAGATTTTGCTCAAGAACATCCCTGAATTTAGCACCATCCATCTTTCCCTCAACTCTGACCAGTTTCCCATTCCTGGCTGCTGAGAAACATCCCTACAACATGATGCTGCCACCACCATGTTTCACTGTGGGGATGGTGTTCTTTGGGTGATGTGATGTGTTGGGTTTGCGCCAGACATACCGTTTTATTTGGTGGCCGAAAAGTTACATTTTAGTCTCATCAGACCAGAGCACCTTCCTCCATACATTTTGATAGTCTCCTACATGCCTTTTCTCAAACTCAAAACGTGGCATTTTGTTTTTGCTGAAAGTAATGGCTTTCTTCTGGCCACTCTGCCATAAAGCCCAACTCTATGGAGCGTACGGCTTATTGTCGTCCTATGTACAGATACTCCAGTCTCTGCTGTGGAACTCTGCAGCTCCTCCAGGGTTACCTTAGGTCTCTGTGCTGCCTCTCTGATTAATGCCCTCCTTGCCTGGTCCGTGAGTTTTGGTGGGTGGCCGTCTCTTGGCAGGTTTGCTGTTGTGCCATGTTCTTTCCATTTGGTTATGATAGATTTGATGGTGCTCCTGGGAATCATCAAAGATCTGGATATTTTTTTATAACCTCATCCTGACTTGTACTTCTCAACAACATTGTCCCTTACTTGTTTGGAGAGTTCATTGGTCTTCATGGCAGTGTTTGGTTAGTGGTGCCTCTTGCTTATGTGTTGCAGCCTCTGGGGCCTTTCAAAAAAGGTGTGTATATGTAATGACAGTTCATGTGACACTTAGATTGCACACAGGTGGGCATCATTTCACTAATTATGTGACTTCTGAAGGTAATTGGTTGCACCAGAGCTTTTTATGGGCTTCATAACAAAGGGAGTGAATACATAAGCACATGCCAATTTTCTGTTTTCTATTTCTAAAGTTTTATGTATATAATTTTTTCTCATTTCACTTCACCAACTTACACTATTGTGTTCTGATCCATCACATAAAATTCAGATTAACAAAACATTGAACTTAAGGTTGTAATATAACAAAATAGGTAAAAAGTCAAGGGGGGGGGGTGAATACTTTTGCAAGGCACTGTACATGTTGTAAAAGATACCATTAAACACCAAGATTCAAAGCATTGTAAATTCAACTTGATACTTGTTACATGCAGAGAGGAGTACATGGCACAGAAACTGGACAGAGTACAAAAACAAAAAATAGGTGTGTACACTATGAATGTCACAGAGCAAACAGACTGGCCACAACAACACCGAGTACATTTACAGGGAGTGCAGAATTATTAGGCAAATTAGTATTTTGACCACATCATCCTCTTTATGCATGTTGTCTTACTTCAAGCTGTATAGGCTCAAAAGCCTACTACCAATTAAGCATATTAGGTGATGTGCATCTCTGTAATGAGAAGGGGTGTGGTCTAATGACATCAACACCCTATCAGGTGTGCATAATTATTAGGCAACTTCCTTTCCTTTGGCAAAATGGACTTGACAGGCTCAGAAAAGTCAAAAATAGTGAGATATCTTGCAGAGGGATGCAGCACTCTTAAAATTGCAAAGCTTCTGAAGCGTGATCATCGAACAATCAAGCGTTTCATTCAAAATAGTCAACAGGGTCGCAAGAAGCGTGTGGAAAAACCAAGGCGCAAAATAACTGCCCATGAACTGAGAAAAGTCAAGCGTGCAGCTGCCACGATGTCACTTGCCACCAGTTTGGCCATATTTCAGAGCTGCAACATCACTGGAGTGCCCAAAAGCACAAGGTGTGCAATACTCAGAGACATGGCCAAGGTAAGAAAGGCTGAAAGACGACCACCACTGAACAAGACACACAAGCTGAAACGTCAAGACTGGGCCAAGAAATATCTCAAGACTGATTTTTCTAAGGTTTTATGGACTGATGAAATGAGAGTGAGTCTTGATGGGCCAGATGGATGGGCCCGTGGCTGGATTGGTAAAGGGCAGAGAGCTCCAGTCCGACTCAGACGCCAGCAAGGTGGAGGTGGAGTACTGGTTTGGGCTGGTATCATCAAAGATGAGCTTGTGGGGCCTTTTCGGGTTGAGGATGGAGTCAAGCTCAACTCCCAGTCCTACTGCCAGTTCCTGGAAGGCACCTTCTTCAAGCAGTGGCACAGGAAGAAGTCTGCATCCTTCAAGAAAAACATGATTTTCATGCAGGACAATGCTCCATCACACGCGTCCAAGTACTCCACAGTGTGGCTGGCAAGAAAGGGTATAAAAGAAGAAAATCTAATGACATGGCCTCCTTGTTCACCTGATCTGAACCCCATTGAGAACCTGTGGTCCATCATCAAATGTGAGATTTACAAGGAGGGAAAACAGTACTCTTCTCTGAACAGTGTCTGGAAGGCTGTGGTTGCTGCTGCACGCAATGTTGATGGTGAACAGATCAAAACACTGACAGAATCCATGGATGGCAGGCTTTTGAGTGTCCTTGCAAAGAAAGGTGGATAAATTGGTCACTGATTTGTTTTTGTTTTGTTTTTGAATGTCAGAAATGTATATTTGTGAATGTTGAGATGTTATATTGGTTTCACTGGTAAAAATAAATAATTGAAATGGGTATATATTTGTTTTTTGTTAAGTTGCCTAATAATTATGCACAGTAATAGTCACCTGCACACACAGATATCCCCCTAAAATAGCTAAAACTAAAAACAAACTAAAAACTACTTCCAAAAATATTCAGCTTTGATATTAATGAGTTTTTTGGGTTCATTGACAACATGGTTGTTGTTCAATAATAAAATTAATCCTCAAAAATACAACTTGCCTAATAATTCTGCACTCCCTGTACAATGAACTGCACGGAGCTCACATACTGGATAAAGCGTGATACCATGTTACTCTTAGAAAAACAGCATATTCCAGTGGAGATGATACCTTTTAATGGCTGAATAGGATTTGACTGAAAGCTTTCAAGACCATAACACTTGACTCAGAGGACTGTACCAACTACACAAACTTGGCCAATACACAGCCTGTTCTGATCATACACTTTGGGCACATGCACAGCTGACTTTTCTTAACACCCCCACTGGACACATACTCTGAGTTCAAATACTGGACATATACACAGATGAATTCACCCACTGGGCCATGGGTGTAGGAACTGGGCGGATGGGGGGAAAAATCCCCCCAAATTTATCTATGTTTGTATGTATATATTTTTAAGCTATTAAACATAATGTATATACAATGAGCTGTATTCCCCCAGCATTATTATGGCTCGTACACCCCTTTACTGGACTTGTACACTGAGCACATAGACGGTTGGTTGAACTGAGCTTACACACAGGGCACATACACAGTTCACTTTGCTCATCTCAGACACGGGACAAATAAAGCATTGGCTGGACTGAGCACATATACTGGGAACACAACAAATGAACTGCACAGGTTTGTCTCGAAACTGCAGGTGTCATGTTATAGATAGCTATATCTAGAAGGGGATGTAAGAAAGGAGCAGCAGTCTCTGGAGCATTACAATATAAACTTAGTGGCAAACATTTCCTGTGGACAGAGGTCTCAGTCAGGGGACTTAAAACTGGATCATCTTTGTACCCTATTATGGGTTCTACTTTGACAATAAAAACTAAATTTTTATGAATCTATAAAAGTAATTAATGAATCAAAGGTATATACAGTTTATCTTACATATTTTGAACTCTAGCAATAGGTACACAAAGAGAAATATATTTGTATCTTTTCTAATTTTTAAACTGAATTCGTCTTTTACTTGAGACTACAGGAAATGTTCTGCTTTGAATGGCAGATAATATGTTTCGCTTATGATTCTTGGAAAAGACTGGTAATGTTGAATTCAAGCTATTTATTCATCTTAAGTTTACAGTAATGGATTGCATTAAGACTAATGGATACGTATTCATCTCTTGACTTTATACCAGGAACGACATGTTATTCCAGATATATCACGTTCATAAAAGATGTGCAACCAGGAAGTCTTTACTGTATTCAATTTACAAAACTTTGCTACGTTTTAACTTTAACTGCCCAAGAGGTATTTATCTTGACTGGTGGCAAGACACCAATCAGATGTGTACTTCACTCTCTTGTGGCCATCTGTCCCATTTACAAAACTAGTAGCTCGTTTTTCCCCTTGGGCTATTTGTGAGCAGACAGCACTGTGTTTCTTCTCCCCAGATTTAATACCTATACTCTTTTTTGCTTCTCTTTTTCCTTTCTCTCGGTATACCAATTCAACTTTCCATGTATTCCCTATATTTGTGCTACCATGTACAGTTCTGGATATAGTAACTGTACTGTAGGTGTATTAAACTTATTGTTTGCAAAGGCAGATCTAAGAGGTCATTGGTGCAGCTGATCCAATGCTTCAAATGGTACAGTTTATCATTCGCCCGTCATTTATTATGCAACAGCTCTGAGTATTTATTTGATCTAGTTATCTTAATTATGTTACCAAGTAATAGTAATTTTAGTTGCCATTGTATTTTCCATATAAATATGCTAGGTGGTTGAACTATGTTCTTTTCCTGGATGATTTGATTTCCATGCTCTGCTCCTGGCTATCTGATCTGATGAAAGGCTACCAAAATGCTGCTGTCTGCCTCTGCTGGAGAGGTGTGGAAATGAACCCTGTGCATGGACAGAGATTTGGCCTCATATCATGATAGATTTGGTGGCAACAGAGGAATGTATACCCTCCGAATCTATGACTAAGGCAGGTTCAACCAACACAAGGAGCTTAGCAAAAATTGAACAATGCACTCAAAGAAAGCTTTACTCAGATCTCTCGGCGGTATTAATGGAATGCCCAACAAGGAGTTGTGTGAAGAACTGGAGATCCCCAAGACAAAGAAGTAACATGGGGAGAAATTATGGGGGATGATCCAGAGGAGTGGATACAGGAATTGCTTGAGATGGAGTGGATCAGATGAAATGAGTGATGGAGCAAGAAATAAGATGGCGTAATGACGGAGCAAGAAATGAAACTGGAGCAGAGTTGTGCTGATCTGCTGTCCTCAGATAAGCCTCAAAGTGACCGATGTTATAGAACTTTACTATGACATCTGGTGTATAATCACTCAGAGGGGTGCCTGCATTCAGCGAAATGGAACACATCACCACTAAAGAATATGCTTTGGAGTGAGCTTAACTCAATGATGACAGAGGAGAGCATATTTAGCTGACAATATCACTAACCAGCTGCAGCAGGATTTCATGTGACAAAAGGAGGCAGTGCAGTTGTCACTAGTGCTTCTTATAAGCAGGTAGGAGTGGACCTGGTGAGTCGGGTATATCATAGCAGCAACAGGATTTGATGGGAGAGGCAAGGGGGACACTGTGCTTCCCAGTGTCAGATGAGATAGAGGATGCTAGCACTTCCCAATGGCAATGGGAAGGGTATAAAGAATGGCAAAGTTCCCCAGCAACAGGTGGTAGGCAGCATGGAGGATTACAGTATTGACCATGTACGGTGACAAGGTGCACCCCCATTTTTGTTCATTCTTGCTGTAGAGACTGTTGGCTCAAAATCTTATTATGCTCAGATAAGTTGGCCAGTTGAAATAAACAAAAGTGATAGTTTTCTTTAGTTAGTATAATAATGAAGCATTATTAAGAAACTCTCTAGGGTTATATAGCCTAAACAAAGTATAATTTTCTTGGTGGATTGCAAACGGAGGCTGATGGGAAGAATTGTATAATGATTTCAAATGAACAAGAGAAGGGCAATATGGTATTTAAGATTGAAGACATAATAAAGAGATACATGCTAGGGTATAATTAAAAATGTTTTAGACACCAGATGGGCATAACTTCTTTTGTTAATGGAAACGTAATGGACCAAATGCTTGTCCATACCTCAGTGAATGCTCCTTGTAGGTGTGTGATTTGATTAAGCCAAGCATTTTAAGTAGATGGAATGGGTAGGCTAGACTCGCCTTTTGTTTCTTGTCTGCCATCAATCCTAATGTTTCTGTGTACAGATGGAAAATAACACCCAAACACCCATCTCAATAAGTCCATAATTAATTTAAGAAATAGAGTTTTCAACATGTGAAACATTGGAGTTCAAAATTATATACTGCAGTTTCTTTCAATATAGACTGTTCTAACAGAAAATGGGTCATTTATAGGTTTTAAAAATCAATATCCACATATAGGTGTGATATCTTATGCGTTTTGTTCATTTATTGCAATATTCTGTATTATGAATATGTGAGAAAGAAGCTCACAAACAAAGCAAAGCAAAGCTCAATCTATGTGGTTCATTTTCATTTTATATTCACTTCTCAAACTAACTTTTAATGTGATTTATGTTTTCACATCTGTGCCACCCATGTAAACTTTGTGAATCTTTGGAGTAAACCTAGTAGTTTTAACAATGTCTGTCCAAACTCAAGTTTTGAGAAGATGTAAATGAGGTCTCCTATGGAACCTGAAATCTGTATCTTCATATCTAGTCATATATTCAAGAGAAACACAAGGTGGTTACACTCAAAATATTCACATGGCTCTTGACTCCTATGTTTACTGTAACACAAGAGAAAAAAAGTTCCACCCAGTCTCATTCCACCTCAGTTTTTATAGACTACAGATCAGTTGCTCTAAAAGATTTTGACTTGAGGACTAGGAACGTTTGTAACAAGGCAATACTTAATTTAATTTTTATCTGGTTTTGCAGTGAATGTAATATTAACTAATTAACTTGAGAACATGTACTCAATAATATATCTATAACTGTAACTAATGAGTGGGTAATTTTAAGTTTTAAGCTATCCTCATCTATCTTTATTCCTGAAGACTGGCTGACAACGTCTCAGGAAATGACATAAGTCCTATGACTAGCTATTGAGAGCTTCTATAGACAATTCTTATTTCACAAAAAGTTGGACAATTTTTGTGGTCCTTTAAATACTAGTAGTTCTGTGCTAAAGAGACATTCGAGAAATAGAAAAATTAACCTTTGATTTATTTTTCTACTGAAAATGTAATAGATTTTATTCTATTTGTCCATTTAATTCATGGATCTCTGCCACATACCGATTCGGATTTTTGAAGTTCTACAGCTTTTCTCTGAATCTTTGGAGTAAACCTAGTAGTTTTAACAATGTCGGTCCAAACTCAAGTTTTGAGAAGATGCAAATGAGGTCTCCTATGGAACCTGAAATCTGTATCTTCATATCTAGTCATATATTCAAGAGAAACACAAGGTGGTTACACTCAAAATATTCACATGGCTCTTGACTCCTATGTTTTACTGTAACACAAGAGAAAAAAAGTTCCACCCAGTCTCATTTCACCTCAGTTTTTATAGACTACAGATCAGTTGCTCTAAAAGATTTTGACTTGAGGACTAGGAACGTTTGTAACAAGGCAATACTTAATTTAATTTTTATCTGGTTTTGCAGTGAATGTAATATTAACTAATTAACTTGAGAACATGTACTCAATAATATATCTATAACTGTAACTAATGAGTGGTTAATTTTAAGTTTTAAGCTATCATCGTCTCTTTTTATTCATGAGGACTGGCTGACAACGTCTCAGGAAATTACATAAGTCCTATGACTGGCTACTGAGAGCTTCTATAGACAATTCTTATTTCCCAAAAAGTTGGACAATTTTTGTGGTCCTTTAAATACGAGTAGTTCTGTGCTATAGAGACATTCGAGAAATAGAAAAATTAACCTTTGATTTATTTTTCTACTGAAAATGTAATAGATTTTATTCTATTTGTCCATTTAATTCATGGATCTCTGCCACATACCGATTCGGATTTTTGAAGTTCTACAGCTTTTCTCTGAATTTTTGGTGTCATGTCACTTAAGAGGCTTTTATAGAAATGTGTTTTTATTGTTACGTCTGGCTCCTTTTAAAAGTAACAGCATGGAAAACCACAGGCTTAACGTCACTGATTCATATTTTTTCCTCAGTGTATTCTGACTCTCAGGAAGGGTTCGGCACAAAAAAATGAAAAGAGCTGAAACATTTCCTAATCTGAACATGCAAGATTAAAAGTATCAGTGAAAGAGTTGGGGCCTGCATGTTAAAAGGCAATGCTCCCAAAACTTCATGTTTGAAGTGCTGACTGAACAGAAAAAATAATGGAAGGGATCAGATCTTCTGGCAAGGAGGAGAGAACTCTAGAGGGATTTTATTTTTCAGTTTGTTGCCAAAGAGAAGATGTGTTTTAGTTTAGTGACAGGTCACGAATATGTAAGTTTCAGCTACATTTAGTGTTTTTTAATAAGAAAATTAATTGTGCAATTTGTACATCATTTATGTCATTTTTAAATAATTTTTATATTTACAAAAAATAACTGCATGAGTAATACGTTGACATAGAAAAAGATTGCTAATGACCACTGATATCCCAATCATAACAGAGAGATAAAGGTCCATTCAATTGCATAAATGATCATGATCATGCTCGGAACTGCTACTAACGGGTGCATGGCTTACGGTTTTGGATTTAGGAACATGTAGTTGCAGGTTGTTTGAATTAAATTGCTCCGTAACTGTTGCGGATTTCAAGCCCACAGATTTATGGACAGTATGAAGGTAACTATGGACTTGAAATTTGCGACAGTTATGGAGCAATTCAATTCAAACAGCCCTCAACTACATGGACGAAATCCGAAACTGTAAGCCATGCACCCATAAGAAGCAGTTCAGAGCATGATCATGATCATTTACATAAGCCCGTAACTCCCGATGTAGAAACAGCCAATAGTAAATGAGACCTTCATCATGATGTCAGTAAAACATGGAGGTTACAAGTCAATCAATTAGCATTTACAAGTCATATATGCAATCCTACTCGCAATCTGGCAATGTACAAAATAATAAAACATAATTAAATAAATGTTATAGTCCATGTGGGTGGCATGATATGTATTAACCCCTTGATTCCTGAGAATAATATAACATGAAAATAAAATAAAAATATTTATTTTCTTGCAGATTTGCAAGCTTGAGACTGTTGTGCAGTTAATTCTAATGTCTTTCATTGCTTTCCCTGTATTTTACAGTGTAGTATTGATTTTTTATTTGCATTTATAGTGCTACAAACAGGGGTTTAACCCACTTGCAAGGACTATTTAGTACTCATATAATTTTTTGGTACATTCACCGTTTACAAGTGTGAAAACAATTACTGCCTTGAAGAAATGTAACAATTGAATAGCTACAAAGGCTAGTAGTTATGATTTTAAAAACCATAGCCCATAACCTGTAAATCGTTTGCCGCTCGCAAATAGACACCAATTAAATAGCAAATTGGTTTATGGGCTCCGTTACAGGCTCCCGTAACTACAATTTGTGCAATTGAATAGGGGCCAAAGAGTTATAATTATCAAAGTGGGGATACATAGTTACATAGGGCCTCATTCTATTACCGGCCGTAGGAGATGCGGGGCCGCAAGGACCGGACGCAAGCTATTCGGCTATTCTATTCCCCTCCGGCCGGGGATTCCGGCAGGCTTGCGGCCGGCGCCTTGCTATCCCTTGTGGCCACACGCGCCGCAGGAAAGCCTTTCATCTAAAACGGCCGCAAGAGTTTCGGCCGCAAGAAAAGCCCGGTTGCTACTCTATTGCTCCGGGAACCATCTCTGCAAGGCTAAAAGCGAGCTGCAGCTTACTTGAAGGAAAAAGGTCCCGCTAGCACCAATTAAGCACATTATAAAGCCAAAATAAAGCCATCCTTCACTCTGAGGAGACTGTAAAGTGATTGTAGGTGTTAGCAAAAATAGCACAACATTCCCCTATACTCAAATCCGTAAAAAACATATTTTTTAATTTATGTCAAAAATCCATGTAAAAAGTCCAGAGTGCTTGGAGCACCTCAGACCCGGCCACGCTGCGGCCGGAAAATAAACAGTTAATGTAAACTCGGATTTGGGCTGATGTGCAAGCTTGAGAGTGGGTTACTATTAATCCTCATGTCCCCCAATATGATCCCTAGCATTTACAGAGCTTTACAGTGCTGTCTTGAATTTATTTTTGACTTTAAAGATTTCTGAGCTTACGGACGGTTGCAAGATATACGGCCGTCCGTAAGAGGAGATCCTTGCAAGGAATTGCAGCCTTACGGCCGTTTTACGGCCAGTAATAGAATGAGGCCCATAGTAATTGTGGTTGAAAAAAGACTTTTAGCCCATCAAGATCAAACTTTTAAGATCTTTTCTGATCTGCAATATGCGGATTAGTTGTTAATTGATCCAGAGGAAGGCAAACAGAAAAAAAGTGTAACTTTGCCAATTGTCTCAAAAGGGAAAAAAACATAGGGTTAAGAAAAAGTCATGGTTAAAGTTTATCGCCTCATTATATATAAGGTCAATATAAAACAAAAGAGATGAAAATATGTTATGTTTATCAAGCTATATTCATATACATATTCATACTTATCCCCACTTTAACACTATTTGACAAATATATAAATATACAAATAAAGTGAGCAGTAAAGAAAAGAATAAAGCTTAATTACTTTACCACCATGAGTAAAATAATAGAAAACATGCCATCAATAGGCGAAAACAATCAACGTTTTGTTTAAGGTAGTGATATATAACTATTTTTACCCTTCAACTAGATAAAGTAACATTTATTTATACTATTTATGGCATATGCAGGTTGCCAGTTTTTGATTGTTTGAAGTGTCCCCTGGTTTCATAATGAAATCAGGGCACACCTTTAACTATGCAATTATACTGTTCAGGGAGTCTCCAATGAAGTGTCAGAATATATGCTCTGTGATTTTGATAACCTTTATATTACTTTTTATGAAAACTTCCACTCTGGAGTAAGAATTGTTTCAATACAACTGAATTAATATTTTCTGCTTCCAGTTTCCCTACCCAGGCGACAAATCAATCAGGTCATCACTTATCCAATGTTTCAGGACAATAATTCTAATAAATACAATAACCTTCTCGCTGTTATTAAACACTGTGCGTGAAATCATAAAAACAAACTTCTATTTAATAACTAAACAGAATGGAAAAAATGGATAGGAAATTGAATCAATTTAAAACAGAATTTTTGGCATACATAAAATAAATATATGATGCTTAATGATTACAATGCACAAGTGTCATATCATTGGTTGGGATGATTACCCAATTTTGGAGCTCCAAATATTTGCTTAGGTTAAAATAAACCTGGTAAGAAATTTAAACCATTTGGTTGCATATACAGCTCAACTTCAGAAAGATAAAGGTACATAATTACTGAAAAGACTATTTAACCGCTGATCAAAAAAAAAAAAAAACAAGGAGAATAAAAATTTCTACCACATTGAAAATATAATCTACAACCTTTCAAATGTCCCTCTTTTGTTAGAAGAAAAGAGGTGTTTTTTGGGAAGGTTTTGTACCAATGGGCCCTGTCCAATTTTCTCATTTGTAAAGTTACACCACTGAAAAGTGGTCAGTAACATTACTTCGCTATTCAATGTACCCTGTTTTTCATGATTGCAAGGGAACTACCTGTAATAGAAGAAACAAAGTCAGTCACACAGAATTACGGCATGCCTTTCATTGATGTTTTGACATCCATGAAATTAAGAGTGACTTTTTTAAAAGTTTAACACTAAATGGCAATTCAAATGAGTATTACTGATCAGCAGTTAAAGAGACAGCAAAGTACTAAAAACCAATATAAGAGTATGGAAGTTCATCAGAATTCAAGGTTCAGCAGCTCCTGAAGCACAAATGTGGCATTAGAAAATATATATTTATAATATGATATATTTTGTTAATATGCAGGAGTCATTATAAAGTTATATTTGAAGTATTATAAATTAAAATGTTTGCAGTGAACTGCAAAATCATTGCAAAAATTTAAAAAAAAAACAGTACAATAATAACAAATCATGGAAAGGCATGTAACTGTATTATATATTCATACATAATAATCCCATAGGCACAAATGTGCAAATAAAAAATATGATTTTTTATCATTATGTTCATATCATTATACAATATCCAGGATAACAGAGAACCCAGCACTCAATAGGTTAATACATATCAGGGAATCCAAATGGGCTAAGACAGATGCTCTAATGCATTGTCTAGAAAAGGGCTAGCCCGATCAGCAAACTTTACTTATTTACTCACAAAATGCTTACTTAAATTGCGGGTGCTTTTTTAGTCTAATTTTACTTATATATACAATATCTCATGTGCGGGTTCTCTATTGGTTCCTAGGGCTTGGTCTCATCACGTATTAAGTAAAATTCCAGGTTTGGTGTAATTTTATGAGTAGACACATAATTCTAAACATTGCAAAATTCTACACTATATGTAGGCAATTGAATACATGTGTATTCCCGCAGTTGAAAAAAACAAAAACTTTTTGAGTTATAAGTTTCGATTTCAATGATGCCCTAAGATCTCATCAAGATCTAAACTGGGTGTAACTGTAAAGGTTGCTGAAAGTGAACCTTGATGGATGCTTCAATAAACTCTTTTAATATTATAGAATGGCTCTGGAGTGCTCTGGAGTACCAGGAACTAAGGGGGGGAGGGACAAATCCTCCCCAAATGTTTCAATGTTTGTGTGATATTTTTTCTTTATGCAGTATACCCCCCCCCCCCCCCAGATTTTAATTGGCTCCTACACCCATGCTGAGTACCTTGCAGGAGGTGGTAAATTCGAATGCCTCAGGATGTTTTTCCTTATACGCCATAGTGTCACACAGTGCATGGTAGTGGAAGGTATTGGCGATACAAGAACTTCAATACTATTCTACAGTACCTTGCAAAAGTATCCACCCCCCTTGGCATTTTTCGTGTTTTGTTGCCTCACAGCCTGGCATTAATATGGATTGTTTGAGGATTTGCATCATTTAATTTATAGAACATGCCCACAACTTTGCAGATGTTTTTTTTTTATTTTGAAGCAAACAACAAATAGGACAAAATAACAGAAAAAGTCAATGTGCATAACTATTCACCTGCCTAGAGTCAATACTTTGTAGATCCACCTTTTGTGGCAATCACAGCTCCAAGTCGCTTTGGATTAGTCTAGATGAGTTTGCCACATCTTACCACTGGGACCTTTGCCCATTCCTCCTTGCAAAACTGCTCCAGCTCCTTCAAGTTGGATGGTTTGCGCTCGTGAACAGCAATCTTTAAGTCTGACCACAGATTTTCTATTGGATTGAGGTCTGGGCTGTGACTAGGCCTTTCCAACACATTTACATGTTTCCCCTTAAACCACTCAAGTGTTGCTTTAGCAGTGTGTTTGGGGTCATTGTCCTGCTGGAAGGTGAACCTCCATCCTAGCCTCAAATGACGCACAGAGTGCTACAGGTGTTGCTCAAGAATATCCCTGTATTTAGCACCATCCATCTTTCCCTCACCTCTGACCAGTTTCCCAGTCCCGGCTGCTGAAAAACATCCCCACAGCATGATGCTGCGACCACCATGTTTCACTGGTGGATGGTGTTCTTTGGATAATGTGATGTGTTGGGTTTGCGCCAGACATAGCATTTTCTTTGATGGACGAAAAGTTCAATTTTAGTCTCATCAGACCAGAGCACCTTCCTCCATACATTTTGGGAGTGTGCCACATGCCTTTTCGCAAACTCAAAACGTTCCATTTTGTTTTTTGCAGAAACTCATGGCTCTCTTCTGGCCACTCTGCCATAAAGCCCAATTCTATGGAGCGTACTGCTTATTGTTGTCCAATGTACAGATACTCCAGCCTCTCTGATTAATGCCCTCGTTGCCCGGTCCGTGAGTTTTGGTGGGCGGCTGTCTCTCGGCAGGTTTGCTGTTGTGCCATGTTCTTTCCCGTTGGTTATGATAGATTTGATGGTGCTCCTGGGGATCCTCAAAGATTTGGATATTTTTTTATAACCTAATCCTGACTTGAACTTCTCAACAACATTGTCCTTTACTTGTTTGGAGAGTTCCTTGATCTCCATGGCAGTGTTTGGTTAGTGGTGCCTCTTGCTTAGATGTTGCAGCATCTGGGGCCTTTCAAAAAAGGTGTGTATATGTAATGACAGATCATGTGACACTTAGATTGCACAAAGGTGGACATCATTTCACTAATTATGTGACTTCTGAAGGTAATTGGTTGCACCAGAGCTTTTTATGGGCTTCATAACAAAGAGGGTGAATGCATACGCACATGCCAATTTTCTGTTTTCTATTTCTAAAAAATAGTTTTATGTATATATATTTCTCATTTCACTTCACCAACTTAGACTATTGTGTTCTGATCCATCACATAAAATTCAGATTAACAAAACATTGAACTTAAGGCTGTAATGTAACAAAATAGGTAAAAAGTCAAGGGGGGGGGGTGAATACTTTTGCAAGGCACTGTATATAGAAAGTAAGAAGTTCCCAAGTTCTTCTCTGCACACATTTTTTGGGAGTTCATGTGCATGTTTTTGTGTAAAATGAATTGTAAATATTTGTTCTGGTCATAGCTATGCAGAAGGATTGCATAATCTTGTGATACACTGAATCAAACCCTACCTTGAAGTCCACACACACACACACATATGCAAACACTCTTGCTGAATGGTGTGGTAAGTAGCTTTTTGCTTGGGAAGGAACTCAACCAGACTCCTATGTAGATTTTTAGGATAGTGGAGAGGAATTTGCTGATATTAGAACTCATGTTTAGGGAAATGTTCTATGGTATTATAGTGAGAGACAACTGGAGCTGAAGAGTGTGGGATATAAACATTTAATTGGATATTTGATCAGGTCCACTCACTTTTCTTGGTTTTAAGTTTTGAAGAACGTATACAACTTCCTGTACATCGATAAGGGTTTGAAAATATTTTTTTTGTTTAGATTTATCAAATGTTCCAGTATTATATTTTTAATGACTTCCTGTATTTAATATAGCTTTAGGTTTTCTTTTTTAGTTTTCTTATGCTGGGTTTTGTTTTGTTTCCTTGATACAGTCATTGACTGCTGTGCAAAATTTTGAATTATTGCAGTTAAATTTCTTTATGTCTGGGTCAGACTGTAAATTTTGTTATAGCCCGGGAGGAACCTCAGTAAACCAAACCATCATGGGAAAACTGAACAGTTTGCAAGTACACTATCTTTGTATATCCTTGGCTGACAATAGTTTGAAGTCTACACTAAATTTGGCCTCAGAAAATATCATTTTCTAACTCTTAACTAATACATATGAAACTCGCTCAAAAAGTAATAACACATATTTATCAATAGAATGTTAATACAAAATGCATTTTCCTTCAATAAATTTACATTGACATTTTACCTGTCACTCAGCCTTCCTGATTCACCCAATAATCTAATCAATGCAGTTCCCTGGGGATCGGAGAGTGCCAAGTCTTTTGATTTTTGGATGAATAAAATTATTCAGAACCTCAGGGGTAATCACAAGCTCTTTCTGTGCTGTGATCTCCCATTTGCAATTACCTATAATAGTTATCAGTTGTGAGTAACGCCTTCGAGATGCATTCTTCTCCTACTAATGACTGGTTTTATTACCTTGAGGATTCCAGAAGTTAGCAACAGGAGATTTATCATCAATAAAGCTACACACAGTGGCGAAACACGTCTGATCAAGATACATGCATACTCTATTTGTCAATTGTTTATTAGTACAATAAATGGAATATTGTTTTACCTCCATAAGTTCTCTCCGAATTTGATTACTCCATACAAAAGGATGTTTTATTACATCAAAGATAATATCTTTGTAGAAATCACAGTGGCATAGTCACATAATACTCTATCCATACGTATATACCACACACCTGGAAGTGAGTTTTATACCTCATATATATGAGGTCTGTGAAAGCTTGAGTTGAATCTCTATTTGGCATATACATGGGAAAGGAGTAGTCCTTAACATGGTTGCTCTATCTCTTACTCCCCCCTTCTTTCTGTAATTTACAAGCTGATTGCGGGGAAACATGAAGAATCACATGAAACACGCAACTGGGGGAGAGGGGGGAGGGAGGCAGAGAGGGAGCGAGGGATAAAGAGAGAGGGAGGGAAGCAGGCAGAGAAGGAGGGAGAGAGAGAGGGAGAGAGAGAGAGAGAAAGGGATGAAGAGTGGGATCGAGAGAGAGAGGGAGAGGGAGGGAGGCAGAGAGAGGAAGGGAGTCAGAGGAAAAGGGAGGCAGAGAGGGAAAGAGAAAGTGAGAGAGAGAGTGAGACAGAGAGGAAGGGAGAGAGACAAAGGGAAGGAGAGAGAGAGGGGGGGAGGAAGGGGAAGAGAGAGGGATGGAGTAAGGGAGAGAGAGATAGGGAGAGAGAAGGGGAAGAGAGAGAGAGAGTGATGGAGAGAGAGAGAAAGGAAGGGAGAGAGACAGAGGAAAGGGAGAGAGGGATCAGAGACAAACAGCACACAGTGACTGAAATAGGTCTAACATTTATATTTTCAATGAGAGACTTTGCATGACAGTTCTGTCATATTGCTTCATGAGTGGTATTGGTTTATTAGTTTGCTAAGGAGCATCTAGTGGACAGTACATGCATAGAATGTGTATAATTATAAACACATTTGAAGCTAGCAATAGAGAGACTATAAGAGTAGAATGTAAAAACCCAAATACATTTAATCCCCAAATGACTATAGTTTTAAAACAATAAAATCAAGTATTTTCTTAATTTATACACAACTGTTAAAGTCCTCAATAATAATGCACCCTTTCATATCTCTGCTCTTGTTTCTAAATACTCTCCCAACCACCCTCTGCTCGGCTAATGATCTTCTTCTTTCCTCCTCTCTTATCACCTCCTCTCACTCCCTCCTTCAGAACTTTTCTCGTGCCTCCCCAATTTTTTGGAACTCCTTGCCTCGCTCCACTGGACTATCCTCCTTTCTCAAATCCATCAAAACCTCATTAAAAACTAATCTGTTTAAAGAAGTGTGTCACCTTCAGCTTTAGTATGCACAATTTATTGTACCTGACCTTTCTATACCTCACCCATAAACTTTAGACCATAGGTGTCCCAGTTCGCTCCTGCTGGGCGGCACACAGGCCTGGATTTCCTTTATGTGCACAGATCAGCCAATTAGGATGACTGAAGAAATGATAGTCTCACCTGGGTGCAGCAGGGCTATCCTCAAATCCAGGCCTGTGTGTGGCCCAGCAGGACCGAACTTGGAGACCCCTGCTCTTAAACTCAATAACAAGACCTTCCATTCTTTTGCATTTTGGTAAAACATGTTTTACTTGTATCTACCCTGTTTAGTGCAATGGAATATGTCAGGGCGTAACAAATAAAGGTTAATAAAAAAAAGAATAACTGAAATTTAATGAGAAGTTATTTTTTTAACCTTATATTTCTAGATTAACATTCCTCTTAATGTTTCTAATGGTTAACAGGAATGCAATTCTTTTCTAAACTAACATTTTAGTAGTAATTACTAATGACAGCGATTTAAGCAAAATGTCCAAATATTAGAGATACATAATTAGAATGTGCAGACAGCAATAAGAAATATACATACTGGGGTAAATTTACTAAAAGGTCAAAAGATGACCTTCCCCAGCTCATCGCTCACCAGCGCTACTCCGAGATGAGCCGCGGTAATGCCCAATGGAGCATTGTCTGTCCACTCCCTATCCAACCCTATACACATTGCGATCAGAGTAGCACATGTACGTTATACGGAGCAGGCATGCACAGTGCTGACCCTCGATGCAGGCACCTTATTGGTTGGCTAACCTGTTGGTAAAAATTATGATGTCAATAATGATATATAACAATGATACCATGCCCATGCATGGTCAGTAGCACTACATACAAATAAAAACTATTTTTATGGCTAAATTATAATCTGTAGGGATGCACAGATTTCAGTCATTGAATTCTGATTAGTTAAAATCTTAATTGGTCAGAAAAGTGGTGGTAGCATTTTTGGTTACTGAGTTGTTATATTAAAATACTGGATTCTGATTGGATAAAATATAACGGAAACATATTTGAGCCAATTAGAAGCCATATAAATAGTATGTAAGATGAGGGAGAGGTCAGAATGCAGTTAGACAGTGAAGGAGCTCCTCAGAGAAGGAACTCTATTAGTTTGGTAATTTGCTTTTTATTATAGAGCACTGTTTTTTTTAGCTGGAGGCCTTTATGTGGGTTGAAGATGAGGGAGAAGAGGACTGACGTCTACTATAAGCTTGGATGTGCCGGCTTATATCTTTTATTTTTGTTGAAATTTGAATTTGTAATTTTAATTTTGTTAGTTTATTTGTATTTATTTCATGTCGATTTTTTTTATGGGGGGGAAAGTTTCCACATGGGTTCATAAGGACCTCTATGGTTGCAGTTAGCGTGTTCATGGGGATAACCATGGTTTGTGATTACATTTAGTTACCATGAACCCATAAGGACCCCAAAGTGTTATAGGATTCTGGGGGCCTCTGAGGTATGGGGTTAATGTCAGGTACCATGGGAATCCATAGGGACACCAATTTTAGGGGGTCCATATGGAGCCTCAAGGTTATAGATTAGATTACCATGAATGTCCATTAGTTTGAATGATAAGTAAATTCCCCCATTGTGAAGAGACAAGCTCCTGGAATTTCTCTTTAGCTTGGGGAAATAGCTGGAAAGGAACAATATAAAGAAAGAGAAATATGACTGTATATTTAAAAGTGAGACATCTGAGAGACTGGGAATGATCGAGATTTTCACTTAAAAGAGAGACTGTTTTGTGAATAATGAATTATGTTATGAAATATGATGAATAAAATCTGTATGCCAGCAAAATTGGGATTACGAGCAAAGTCACAAAGCTAGTTTCTAATACATGCTAATGCTTCCTTTGGCCCCTGGATGCATCATTGGTACTTTGGTGACTGATGTGTGTGAGTGAGGGGTGTTTCCATTTTTGCAGGACGGGGGTTTGCATTTATTGAAACTAGCTGCTTCTGAGCAAATACAGGACAAGTAAGAAGGTATAAAATTGCAGCTGGTCCAATAATTTAACAAATTCCCCTTCCCTCTCCATCTTACTCTGCTCCTCCATTCACTGGTCAGTATAAACAGTATAAAATATATCAGGAAGTTTGCAAGTCAAGATGGAAGCAGCCTCTATGCAAACAGAATCTTCAGAAATTAAGATTTTCTATAAAAGCAACTTTCATGGCTTATACAGCTGTTGTTAATTTGCAAAATTTTTCACAATGATGTGAGTTTTTTCCCATTATTTAGTGGTCTTTCAACAACACCTGTGTGATATTTTATCAGTTATGTGAAGTATCATGACTTCACCTTACACTTACATTATTAGGATCCTAGGAAACGTCTCTGTTTATAAACCTATTTATTAGAACTATATGTATAGAATTCTAGAGATAAAGGTCACTGCTGTATTAAATTCCATATTTCACAGAACCACTAATTTACTTATCGGTTTCTTGATGTCTGTCACCACTCCAATAATTAGCTGAACTGCCCAAATAGATTTGTATTCTCTTGAGGCCTTGATGCATTTTCTGTACTGAACATCCTAACACACTATGTCATTTGAAGCTAAAAGTAATTTATATCTTTGAGAGTTAGTGTGATTAATTTAGAAAAGGGATTTTCACTAAACAGTTTAATGATCTTTGCATGTTCAGGTTTAATAAATATATAATGTTTTATAGAGAGTAAAAAGTCCACATACACAGCACATCATATATATAGTTGTCGTAATTGCGAGTTTGTGTGTGACACTTGCAAAGTTACAGGCTTGCGCATGCGCACAGTGCATACAGCGGCCTGTAATGTGTGGCAAAGCCCGCAAGGTAGAGGGACTTGCAATAAGCGCCGGAGGCGCTCATCACAAGCCTCTCAATAGGCCCAGGGGGACAGACGAGAGCCGCAATAGGTGCAGGGGGAGGCAGGGAGCCTGTAAGTGAGGTTGCAAGCTAATTTGCTATTCAATTGGCATCGTTTGTTGACTCCAAATGGCTTCCGAGTTTGAAAAAAAATGGCGACGATTAAACCCGTAACCAACAGCCTGGCCCGCAAATTAATTTCCTGCAAATATTTTCTCACTTTACCCCCCTCTCCCTCTGTCTCATTTGCATTTATGGTTGTGAAAATATTTGCGGACTTGGAGAAATTGGAGGGAGAAGGGCGGAAAAAGACACAGGGGAGAGAGAGGGGGGAGAGACAAAGGGGAGGGAGAGGGAGGGAAAGAGACACAGGGCAGGGAGAGAGGGGAAAGAGACATAAGAAAGGGAGATGGGAGAGAGGGGGCAAAGTGAAACGAGAGAGAGAGAGGGAATGAAACACGTGAGTGAGAAATGGGGAGAGGGGGGGAATAGACACAGGAGAGAGAGGGGTGAAAGAGACACAGGGGAGGGAGTGGGGGGAAGAGACACAGGGGTGAGGGAAGGGTGAAAGAGACACAGGGGTAAGAGACAGATGGGAGAGAAAGTGGGGCAAAGATATACAGGAGAGGGAGAGGGGGGAAGAGACACAGGGGATGGAGGGGGAGAAAGAGGCACAGGGAAGGGAGTGGTGGAAGAATGGGGGGGAATTAAATATTATCCCGTCATTTGTGACAGGAGGTTCACAATGGGCGCCAAGGGCGTTCATTACGAGGCCTGCAATGGATGCTGAAGGCGCTCATTGCGAGGCTCACAGAGAGCAGAGAGAAGGAGAGAAGAGGAAGGGAGAGGACACAGAACAAGGGAAGGAGAGAGAGAAACCATGCATAGCGAGGCTCGCATTGTGTGGCAAACAACAGCATTGCAAGGCTTGAACATTTTTGAAGGGCAAGTCGCTAGTATATTATAAACTTGATAACTCAAAAATAATTCCCATATGGACAATGTCTGCAAAAAAGAGAAAAGCCATATCTGTATCTTCCAATATGTTTTAGCTTCTTGTTTTTTCTATTTGGTCTGAAAGGGGAAAAATACAAGGCCAGATAAAAACAATATAATTATAACATAGCATTAACAGATAACTGTAATTAACAGAGAAGCATGTTATAAACTAACCCCTGTGTCTCTTCCCCCCACTCCCTCCCCTGTGTCTCTTTCACCCCCCTCCCTCCCGTGTCTCTTTTCCCCCCTCTCCCCATTTCTCACCCACGTGTCGCTTTCCCCCACTCCCCTGTCTCTCTTTCCCCCTCTCTCTCTCATTTCACTTTGTCCCCTCTCTCCCATCTCCCTCCCCTGTGTCTCTTTCCCCTCTCTCCCTCCCCTGTGTCTCTTTCTCTCCCTCTTCCTCCCCTTTGTCTCTCCCCCCTGTGTCTCTTTCCCCTTCTCCCTCCACTGTCTCTCTTTGCCCCCCTTCTCCCTCTGTCGCATTTGCCCTTTAATTATTTTTCCCTGCTCTCAAGTGTTTCCACATTTATATATTTTTCATTTACATATAATATTCAAGAGGTTCTTAAGTAATTTTAAATAAATCTTGAACAGATTTAGAAACAATTGGACTAGGTAGAACATGTTGCAAGTAAAAGGCAGACTGTGCTCTGTTAAAGTGTATTATGGTCATGCATTGTGCACACTTATGTGTTTATTCACAAATTAATGAGACTAATGCTTAAAAAACTATTGTCAGGATTGTATTATGCAACTTCATAGCATACAAGGTGACCTAAGATTAGTGGATTCATTATATTGTTATTAGAAAATAAATTATATCAGACATCTTTACCTTTAAAGGTATAATATAATGCTAAAAGATTTTATGTCCCTTTAAATATAATTTGTCTCCAACATAATCAATTCCATATAAGTCCCATTATATAGAGTTATAAAATATTTATAATATTTGAATTTCCATTGTTTTCATCTTGAGTGTTGCAATGTTGACCACCTTTCCCTCCCCCATCCCATATTACAGCCCTCAGAACATGAAACTGTGGAACTCCATGTTGCTATTTCTAGAGCACACAACAGAGCCAGTGGCTCTCAAATATTTCTCAAAATTAAGTAAGTTAAACTGTAACATTCAAGGAGAGGGGATGTGTGTTCCATGAGCTCTGCTGAAAAAACATATAAATTCAAATATAAAGTGACTTATCTATCACCAAATCGATATATATGACAAGGATTGCTCATAGGAGGACCCAGTTGGCTTTGAAAATGAAGTTTGGCAACTTTTTCCCCTGAGATTTGCTGCTGAACTGGAACAAAGGAGACTCGGAAACACTGATCAGTATCTTACTTAAGGTTGGTGAACAATCTATACAGTACTAATCTAGAAGTACTGGAGATGTATGCTATGTAACAATTTGAAGATTATACCCACAATAAACTGTATAATTGTGGATTTTGATCAAGAGAAGCTTATTTCTCAACGCTTTGAAGATGAAATAATAGTTTTTCTTTTGAAAAAGACAGCACAGTAAGTTCAAATCTTTGTTTACAACCTCTCTATGTACTCTACTGCCATCTAGCTACTAACTGCAATTATAACGTCTTCAGTAATATCTAACTAAAGCTAACACCTTTTGCGTACTCTACTGCCATCTAGCCACCAACTACAATGATAACGTCTTCAGTAATATCTAACTGAAGCTAACAATGTCTCTGCGTACTCTACTGCCATCTATGCTACCTTCTTCAATTATAACATCTTCAGTAATATCTAACTGAAGCTAACATTTTGGCGTACTCTACTGCCAACTAGTGACCAACTGCAATTATAACATTTCCAGTAATACCTAATTGAAGTTTACAACTTCTCTGTGCACTCTACTAGCTTCTACCTGTCAACTGCAATTATAACATCTTCAGTAATACCTAACTGAACAAATGAATAAGGCAGGCAAGATGGCTGGAGTCTCTAACAGATGTTCTCGAGAAAAAAAACATCCAAAGATTATTGCTCCACAAAAGATACTGTGCATTCTTCCCAACACCTCTCTACTCCAGATAAACAACCACCAAACAGTGGAACAGAGACTTTCATACCCAGCACTAAAGAAGATATTCAAGACTTGAAATAATTAATTTCATCTTTTAGATTAGAAATTATAGCTGCGATAAAAAGAGTTTCTGTGGAATTAAAAGCAGAAACAAAAGTATTGAATACCAAAGTATTCGAATTAGAAGACAAATATTATAACATTCTTACGTCCCATATAGAAATGGAAAAGGAACTGTTTGAGCTTAAAGAGGAACAAAAACAATTTAAAATCATACAAGAGGATCAAGAAAATGGATTTTGAATGCCAAACATTAGCATATGTAATTTAGAGGGGGCAGTACAAGATCAACCACTATATTTGAAAGAGTTATGTGCCAAACTTTTACCAGATCTAAGTACAGAAGAATTTACAGAGTCCTAAGAGCTCCGCTATCCTATAATGTGAGACCAAGAGATGTGATCGTCGGATTCCATTATTTTTTTTACAGAAGACTTATTTATGAAAGCAGCTAGATATGGTGTTCCTGGAATTGAAGGAGGTCAACCTGCTGTCTTGCCAGACTTATCACCCGCTACCTTATACAAATAGAAACTTCTGAAACCCTTTTTAGAGGTGATTACAAAGCATGGATTCAAGTATACTTGGGTTTTTCTGTTTAGACTGATTATATCAAAAGGAGGGAGACAGAACACAATCCATACTCCTGAGGAGGGTGAAGTAATGCTCCATTTGTGAAACTTACCAATTCCAAACAACCTGGGACAAAATAAAAATTATGTATTACAAAGCAGACCAAAACACCATCCATACTCAAACAACAAAAGAGACACCAGATAAGAAGTAAATGAAGAAGAAAATCCCACACCACAATGGAAATGTGCAGAAACCTTATGGACTTTTATAAGTGATAAGCTGAACCATGTGTGCCTCCTCTGTAAATCTGTTGAAAATATCCATTACTAAAAATGTTAAGTTTTATTTTTACTCCCCCCAGAATATTTTCTATGTGCTAATTGCTCCATACACTGCGGGTGAAATGCCTCTGTATCCAATTCTAGGATACAACCTGGCTCACCATAAAATTTGCTCTCCTCTCAACTGATGTTATTATTTTAATATTTTAATATTTTAAAACTATACTAAAGTAAATAAGAGAGTTTAATAACTCTCACAAAATATGAATATTATTAAGCTGTAAATATGTTTATAAACAGAAGTAGATAAAAAAAGGGATTATGAGAAACATGTTATTTACTTACTATATAAAATGCTTACCATATTAGACTTAATATTTGTATTTGATATGTAAAATATCTGACATATAAAAAGCAGAAGAAAAATGTAAATACGGTTCTGAGAAATATTATTTGTTTACTATATAAAATGTTTATAATCATAGATTTAGCCCCTTCACCATGACAAGGTAGAGATTCAGAAGGGGGGTTCAGCTGCACCAACAGATAAAGGAACCTTTCATGCCAAAGTGGCCGTGATAAAAGAAGCAGATCAGATAAAGAAGAGGTGACAGGAATATACTGCTGATCTGTACAGGAGGGATCTAAACATCAGTGATTACCTCAATAGATTGCCCAATGAGCTGGAGTCAGACAACTTGGAGAATTAAGTGAGATGGCCCCTAGGATGACTTGCTGATAACAAGGCTGCAGTAGTAGATGAATCCCAGCAAAACTACTTACAATCCTACAAGAGGTTGCTGTGAAAGTGTTGCTTCTTTTATGCCAACAAATATGTAAAACTCAGGGGCCAGTAGACCAGAAAAGATCAGTCTACATCCCAATCCCCAAAAAACGCTGTTCCAAAGAGTGCTTCAGCATGCTTCAATCATTTCACATGTCAGCAAGATAATGCTTGAGATCCTACAAGCTAGGCTCCAATAATACAAGGATCTGGAACTACCAGATATGCAAGCCGGGTTCTGCATAAAGAAATACAATAATAGAGAAAAGCATTTACTTCTGCTGCATAGACTATTCTAAAACCTTTGACTGCGTGGATCACAACAAAATATGGCAAGTTCTTAAAGAGATTGTGGTGCAAGATCATCTCCTCTGCCTCCTGAGGAATCTGTATGTGGACCAAGACGCAACAGTCAGAACAAAAGATGCAACAACTGAATGGTTCAAGATCAGGAAAGGAGAGCAACAAGATTGCATGTTGTCACCTTATTTATTCAATTTATATGCAGAATACATCATGCATAAGGCTGGACTGGATGAATCCAAAGTCGGAATCAATATTGCTGGAAGAAATATCAACAACCTTAGATAAGCGGATAATACTACTCTGATGGCTGAAAGTGAGGGAAAGATTGGAGGCACGCAAAGAAGGGGATGACAGAGGTAGAGATGGATAGATGAGGTCATTGAAGCAATGAGCATGAGCTTGATAGAGCTCAGAGGTGCAGTGGCTGACAGATGCGCCTGGCATGCTGCGGTTCATAGGGATCAAGGAGCGTTAGAAATAACTGAACGACTAAACAACAACTAATCAGCTGAACTACAAATAACACTCAATGTAGTAAATAAGCATTTTTTGATGCTGTAAAGCTAGCATATAAAGAAACAATTATAAAATAATGAGAATGGCTTCAAATGAAAACGTTTTTATAGCTTCTCCACTTGATTTTGTCTGCTCTTCATGATGGTACAGAGTAATATCCACAAGAGCTGAGCTACCAGTCGTGCATCTGGTGCAGTTTTCCAGGGCTCTCCTCTGGGGTGTGGCTGCTTTATTGTGTGGATGTTGAGAGGGACTGGGTCTTATGTAGATAGAGTATATATATATATATATATATATATATATATATAAAAGCATGTCCTAGAGATGTGCGCAGCCAGGGGTTAAGGGAAGGGGTGCCTTTATTGAAAGGTGTATTAAGGATGGGAGCTGTAAAAGGAAGGATCTTGGGGTGTTGCACTGAATGAATTGGTACCACTGAGGGGGTCAGCACAAAATAATGTTTACAACACCCCCATTGAGGTAGCCCCCAAATATCTTTTGCACCAGGGCCCTCCATTCTCTAGCTCCGTCACTGAATATCCATCAGTATATATTGTAAATGTACAAAATCTGCCTAGATTTAGCAGTCCATCCAAAATTTGTAGATATAAAATAATTAAACAATAAAAATATACATTTATAGGTTGTTTTATGTGATATAATCTTTGTTAAAATGTTAAAGAGGGAATTAAAGAGCAGATGTTTTAGAGGTAATTTACAGCACCCACATGGCTTCTTCATCCCAAATAATAACTTGTCAAAGTCAAAGTAAGCATGTAATGAATACAGTCCTATCTGAGTCACCTTCTAGAATTCATCTTTACTGCTGGATTATATTACAAAGGTAACACAAGGGTATAATTTAAGATCATAGTTAGAAGTTCTAGTATATTTTTTCCAGTACCTCACCCTTTAGTTCATTTGGTCCATATTTTTAATATTACTTTATTATAGTTTTCCTTCTCCACTAGCCTAAACTGTAAAATAAAACAACAGGGGGTATGAAGTCTTGTTGATTGATCCTATTTTGTTCAGTTGTGCCTGCACAGTTAGACTTAATTATTTCTACCATATTACCCTGCTAAAGAAAGAAATCATATTTTTACAAATATTTCTGAATTCTTGATCTAAATCTATGTTTTTTCCCCATATGATTTTCTTTAAAATGTATTTAGAAAGAACATAACATATTATATTAGATGGCAGTAGAAGGTGTAGTAGAATGTCAGCAGACTTCAAAGTACTAGGGCAACAATAAACACATAAGTAACATTTGTACATATATTTTAGGACAGTATGAATAACACAAGACAGCACTTGTGTGCATGCAGATTTGTACAGGAGGATATGAGGGCCTAGCACTAGTGAGAGTTTACAGTCTAAGAGGCAGATACAAAAAAAGGTGAGTGTTCAGCTTTCCAGGATTTACAAGAAATGATTTCCTAGTAGAAGGCATAGAGTCAGATAAATATCTAGTCCCATGAGTGGAACAGAAAATCTTTGGAATACTTTTGAGATGAGGTCAATTGAACAAGGTCATAGGAAAAGATCCTGCAGTCATAAAAATAGAAGGATGGTCCTGGAAGTATATCATACAAACTTAATATAGTTGTCATAATTGAATTATAAAATACCATCAAATAATGAGAACTGGTCAAACCTGTCATGTGATGAAGACCAGGGATGTGGATGTCCTCTCTAAGAGACCACTAAGAGGTTATTGGAAAGGTCAGAGTGAGCCATAAACTACATTTCTAGCAGAGAAGAAAATAATTCCAGATATGGAAACCCAGACTTGAGGTATAGCCTCGAATATTTTTGAAGGAAGATGTCACAAAAAAGAAGGTCAAACTGCTTTCATGTATGGAAAATGGGGCCCAGCTTGAGTTTACTCATCCCTGCTGGAAATGAACTGAAACCTGCTCCGCATTCACCAAAAGATCAAATAAAAATAAAAAAATAGTCTTACATTTAACTTTTTTTTTTTTTATTGAATATAAACAATGAAAAAAATACCCTTGAATGGCTGAAATTGCCATGGAACTGTATACACTTAAACTAAATTCTGAATAAGAAATATATGCTTACAGTGCACTACATTTAAGAAAGAGATTTTGAGCAAATCCTGACGTGGAAAATCTAGATCCATGTTTTTTGTCTGTGAGCAAAGTTCTCACATCTCTCCACAAAATGTGCAAATGGCAAAAAGTGAGAAAACATCATCAACTAAAATATACATTTCAGACTGAGTTCAATAAGTATGAAACCTAAGTGTTATACTGTATATGAACACTTAAATGCAGAAACAGAGCACGCATGGATATTTGAGACATATGTATTTAAAATTGAATGGATATATTGTCTCCATCAAAGATCCCTCTCTAGTGATAAATTAGCTTAGGAAAAAAACATATATTTATTCCTGCTAAACTATAATTATATAGAATACTTAATAAATTACAAAAGTATATATTTATATATATATATATATTAAATGTAGAGATACCTAATCAAAGGACGAAACAACTTTAATAGGTTAGTTCTATGGACATAATAACCCACTCTGAGAGCAACCTCTTTTAGCTCACTTGTGCCCTTCACAGGGAGAAATATCCTGTAGTATATCAGTCTGGTCTAACTCAAAAGAGTGATCCAGCCCCAAAATAATTTCCTAAGGCACAGTGAGCAAGATGTCCATGTCTGGAGTCCCCTATCACCCTTAGGGAGACTAATCCCTAAGGGTCATTTGCATATGCAACAAACAAAAGTAGAGGTGCTCAGTCAGATAACAAACTATCCTTTATAGGTTAGTTCTATGTATATGATAATCGTCTCTGAGAGCAACCTCTTTTAGCTCACTTGTGCCCGTCATAGTGAGAAATATCCTGTAGTATATCAGTCTGTTCTCACCCAATAGAGTGATACCAGGCAATTCTAACTTGAACAGGAGGAACAGCAAACCCTAGACAATTATTTAATAATAAAATATATACTGGTTACTTCAAAATCACTTTCCGATACTGAAATCATTATATTGTTTCTTGTGTGTTGTACAGCTCACTGGGCCTAGTTTTGACTGGTGATATATCATCAAAGTTTATTCGGCTGAGTGCCAAATAAAAAAGATTTTGTCCCGTATTCCATATTTATTTGATGGTTTGCTTTAATTATATTTTACCTTAAATGTTTTTTCTTTACCCATCTGTGATTTAACCAAACTACATGACCCAGAATGAAATATAACTCAACAAAAATTGCATTCTTTAAACAATTTTAGTCATAGAACTTTGAATTACTGAAAATAAAAACTCTTCACTAAATAGTGAAATATGCATCAATCTTAAAAATTTGAAAAGTATTTTTTTTCTACTCTGTTTTCTGTGCTTTATTTGATGGTATGCTTTAATAATACTTTACATTCAGTGTTTTTTTTTTTGTTTTCTTAAGCCATTTATGATGTAGCCAAACGACATAGCTAAGAATGAAATATAATTTAGCAGTATTGTAATTTTGTATTTCCTATAGAACTATGTCTTGTAGATGTTCAGTGCAGGTTTTGAAGGGTCTTTTTCCAGTACAGGATTTTAGCTTGCTACTCAGATATTCTGTAGAAAGTCCCTCGTCAGCAAAAGAGATGGTAATGGAACTTGAAGAGTCAACATTAATTAAAATTAATGAAAAATTAAAACTCACTTCTAATTGCTATGCATCCATTTCACACCACTCTCGAAGTAAACAAGAAAACTAATTAATATTTAGTGCTCTACTTTTGCAAAGGAGAGATTTTTCTAAAACTTAGCAGTGACAAATTAATTATTTGGTTTGTTTTCATTTGTTCAGCTGTTTCTCAGTTCCTTTCAAATGTTCCTCTTAGGAACAATCATATATAAGAAAACAATAATGTGCCAAGTAATAAATACAGCACTGGTCCAAAACAAATGAAAATATGCTATAAATCATAACACTGTCATGATCTCATATATATTCATTAATGATGAACTTAAAAGGTATATCTAAGTTTCCCTGTTTTTAACTTTTTCTAAACTAACACATTCTGCTAATATTAAAAAAAAATCACATTACATTGATACATTCTACACATATACAGATTTATTTTATTTAAAACTAAAATAGTTTTTCACACCTCCAGAGCTGCCTACATAGGCATAGTGTACCTACCAATAGAAAACTGCATTTGGGTCTGGTCTTTAACCCTATACTAACCTTCAAGCAAACAGCAGCACAATGCATAGGTCCACAAAGTGATTGGACAAAAACAATTATGAATTGTATGCACATTTTAGCAGGGATTTCCAGGGGTGTTAACTAACAAAAGTAACTGATTGCAAACTCAAGAGACTTAGCAAACATCCAGATGAGTTTGTTCATGTTTATTTTTTTTTTCATGCAAGCAATGTTTTCATATTTTATCAGATGCACTCATAACCCATGAAACTTAGATATGCCTTTAAGTACACTGATTTGCTTCTCGGTTATTGTCAATCCTTTATAATATATACTATATATAAGTTTTTATGTGAAAAATGTATGTAAATTAATTAAGATATGTTTGTTGTTCTAATAATCTTTATTGATGGTGAGAGGTAAAATCACGTATATAGTTGTGAGCGAAGCGAGGGCCTCAGTTGCTGGCATGGCGCGCCGAAGGCATTCCATGCCAGCAACTGCGGACCTCGCAAAATTTACGGACTTACGAAACAAAAAATACGAGACGCATTACGACCCATTACGACCTAGCAAAAATACAGCCTTACCGCCCGAAACCGCGCACATGAAAACATTAAAAACACAATAAGTACACACAACCAAAACATAAAAAGGTTACCTACAGCAAGGGAGGCAGCTAGGACCTTGAAAACTGAATTTACACCTCAATTTCACTCGAAATAAAAGAGTTTAGACACCCAAAAATCCCCTAAGCGAGTGAAAAAATGGCCACCGAAAAAAACGACCTGAAAAACATTAGAAACACAATAAATACATACAACAAACACATAAAAAGCTTACCCACAGCAAGGGGGGGGGGGGGGGCTCCCAGGACCTCTGCAAGTGAAGTTACACCTCAATTTAAGTCCAAATTACAGAGTTTAGACACCCGAAAATCACCTAAGCGAAAGAAAAAATGGCCGCCGAACAAAACGAAAACAAGGCCAAAGGACCCTAAACACGCAATACACCACCAAACACCTACGGATTTTCCGAAAAAGTCGGATGACATCCGAAAACAAGGACGATAAATCAGCCACAGCCGCGTACCACACATTAGGCGCCATTTTAGAACACTAACTTACACAATCCGGAAGTACACAGATACCCTAACGGATTTGCCTTGCACACGCACACTATTTACACTGCACACATTCATGACACTTACACAGCGCTCCACAGCACTGATGCTGCAGCAACATGAAAACACATTGCCAGCTCTTCAACACAATGCTTCATATATTACTTTAAAATAGGTAAAGTATATTAATTTCTTATTTTATTAATTATTCATTGCCATACCAAAAAAAAAAAACAACGCTGCTCAGAGCACACAAACAACCAAGAACCTTGCAATGAGCGCCGAAGGCTCTTGGAACACCAACAAAATTAATTTTGCACACAAACAACATTACCTGCCTTACAATCTTATTGCCGTCTGGCAAGTCACTAGTACTATATAAACCCTTGCATTTTGTTTATAGTCAGAACATTAACGTATAAGTGAATTTCCTTCTCTCCCTGTGACTACTTGTACAAAAAGTTATTCTGACTTCGTATGCCACATTGAGTTTTCTTCCACAATGTGGTAGGCAGAATAGTCTGGTTCACTAGCACTAGATCAGTGGGAAAAAAAATCAAACAAGGAATAACGGGCCAGAATCAAATGAGGAATAGCACAGAGATGCAACCCTTTGCACATGCAGTCAGCATACGTCAGTTCTATGTAGTTTTCCATCTTAGATATGGTAAACTCAACCAAGTGGACATCTTGGTTGAGGCAGATCAAAACAATCTGATCATCAAAGACAAAGAGTGAGTGGAGGGAGGTATCCCATTGCTCTGGAGTTGATGCAAGAGTGCATTGCACCTCTAATGTTTTAATGCATTAGCTTTCATATTTGCCTTTAAAGTGCAGGGCTTATTCAATGGATTTTATCATTTAACCAGAATATGGTAGGTTTGACATGTTCATTATGTCCACTTTAATTACACCTAAGTGTCTTCAGGCTGTTTTGTTACAAATTGATTATAAATATTTATGAGCATTACAGTCTTGAATGAAAGTAACCCGCAAATCAATCTCCCTATTCACAAACATCTTCAATTTTACAAGGTCACATGATAATATGTTTGGCACATATAAGTTTTATTTATTTAGATTGTTTGACTTTCATAAATAACAGGTTACTCTCTATGAATATGTAAGGTGCATACTTGCTATTAACTTGTATTTAATTAATTCAGGTTAATTAAGGCTACTCCAAGTTTTAAATGTCTTTTCTTTATAAGATCCTCAATGTAAAGTTACCATGTGAATGTGAGTAATTCATAAGCTAATTTCACTTTAATTGAACAGCAAAGATATGCAAATATTAGATTTGAAAATGGTACAATTTCCCTTCAATCGAAAGCCTGCAAAACAATTATACTATTTCTCTTTTATCTCTTATTGAATGCCACAGAATAATAAAAAATGAAACAATAACATTGCATTGTTGTATTGTTCCTTAAGAACTTGTAGCTCAACTGCATTTTATTAAAGCATTAATTTGCAAATGGTTGTTTTTTTTAGGAGTAGAGACATAACATGGCATACATATCTAGATCATGTTATAGAAATGTTACAGTACAATTATATAATATGAAAGTCACAAGCATTTAACGTTGCATTTCATCGGTTAGAAAATAAAGTCTCGGATAGGTGTTAGTTTGTGTCTTTTTCTTCTTGAGGGTTATTATGTTTCTCTCTACTTCTTCTTTTACCTTTTTCTTTCAGTGTTTTTTCGTTTTCAGAATGCAAACTTAGTGAAGAAAGGTGTGTAAAATTTGGAGTAATTTTTATAAGCTGTTACATTGGTTCTTCCATTTAATATTAATATTGAACGAGAAAATGTACTTTCTGGTGATGTCTCCTCAAGTCATACCCGGGTACCAGGCCTCCACCCTTATCTTCCAGGGATATTTGGCAATAATTATTTGTATATAGTCCAGGGAAATTCTACAAGGGGATCTCATCCATGGATTCCGGACTTTTTAAAAGATGGGGATAGAATCAGCTCAGAGATGGGTGAGTTGTTTGTTTATTAGGATTTAGTTTAATTTATTTATAATTATTTGTAAATTAAGTATATTAGATTTCAATTTACTGGCTGTATGGCTTTTAGTAGCCAAAATTACAAATTTCAGCAATTTATTTTGTGAGTTAGATAAGGCTAGAGAAGATATTCCTAAGAGGCAGGTATCAATAATCAGTTTAAGTTGAAGCAAGGTGCATAATATTTTGCCAAATTTATTGGACATTCCCACCAGATATAATAAACAAACAACCTTGAAAGCAATTGGATTTCTCCAAAGGCTTCCATATAGAAAGTCGTTCAGGAGTGATGTAAACTTTGTGTAGAACTTTAATAATGGTCTCTAAAATACTGTAATTAAGAGATCCCTGTGATAAATGAGTCCAGGATTTTTTCCATTTATCCTGCTCCCTTTGTTGAGCTAAATCTGTCTCGCATTCAGATATTTATTTATCTTTGTGAGTTTCTGAAGTTGAATTAAAAGTATCACATAGTGAGCCTAGGATGCCTCAGGTTAGGGGAGCCTCTTTACAGATATGTGTAATAAAATTCATCTTTGGGTTTCCATAGGTCTCTGTAATAGTAGTAATAAATAGTTATAACCGTAGTTAAAGTGTTCACTTAGGGGAAGACCATAATTGTCTTGTAATTGTTCACATGTAAGTATTACGTTGTCGATAAACCAAGATCCAAATTTATCTAGGCCTTCAGATCTCCACCAGATTAGAGAATCTCCATTAAACCCTTTGGGGAACTGTTGATGGGGAAATAATGGTGTCAGTGGAGAGAATTTAGGAAATAGTTGAAATTTTGCTTGGGCCCATGAATAGCATGATAATGAGAGTTTGATGAATGGGTTTAAGGGATTTAATATCCCAGTTAGGAGTTTTGGTAACCAGATAATTTTATCTCAAGTATAGCGACGCATTAGGTAGTTTTCAATGAAGACCTAGGTTGGTTGGTGTAGAGTAGAGTGGGCCATAGGTAGTAAGGCTAGTTGAGCTGCCTTGAAGAAAAGTTTGAGGTTTGGGCATGAGAGACCCCCTCTATGTTTATGTTTGTTGTACATTATTGATTGTTTATCCATGGGGATTTGCCCTTCCAGATGAATTTGAAAATCTGTCTTAAAAGTCCATCTAAGACCTTGGGGATAATTCAAATAGGTAATCTATAGAATTGATAGAGTATTCTAGGCAGACTGTTTTCTTTTAATTTTTTTTTACTGCATTAATTTGTCCAATCCATGAAATATGGTATTTACCGTGCACATAGATCGGATGTTAGTAATTGTAAGATTTTATATGTCTGCCAGCCTTGGTGTAATATGTATTTTAAGATACTTCATGTATGACTTGGGTCAAGAAATTATAATTGTGATGGAGAAATTAAGGTTCAGAGGGAGAGAGTTGCAGACTTGGGTCTTCAGTTTTTTTCCAAATTGCCTCTGGAAATTGTCTGTATGTTCCTGGAATTTGCATTAGAGCTGGAACAGAGTGGATTGGATTTGGAGGAATATAAAGTTAATCATACGTGAATAAAAACATTTTTTATTGGTCAAGACCAACTTCTATCCCTTGGATATCTGAGCTGGACCTAATGGACTAGGATAGAGGTTCCACTGTCAGGGCAAAATGAAGGGGAAACAGAGGGCATACTTGACTGGTACCTTTCTGAATGACTTTATTCCATCCAGGTAATTTCAGAAAGGATTTGGGACAATTATAGTAAGCATTAATTAAATTAGTAAAATGTAATTTAAACCCAAACTTAGATAAAATTGTGTGCAAATAGGACCATTTTTTATAAGTTGAAGGCCTTCTCGATGTCTAGTACTAGGAGACATACATGAGTATTGGATTATAGTGCAATATTGTTGTTTTAAAAACCAAGGATTCACAAGTCAGAGACATATTTTTTTGTTTATGATGCCTCTGTACCCTCTTTATTTCTTGTGTTTATATACTCCGACAATTATGACATAGTTCTTGGATTACATTAATAATTTGTTCATCAATAGCCATGAGCAGCTGTACCCTATGGGAGAGGTGGGTAGCTACCCAGGATAACAAAACACGAGGGGCACCATCAAAAGTATAATATTTTGGACAGAACTTGCTTGCTTGTCCTGTGGCAAACATGCATTTGTTGGAATAAGTTTTGTTTTAATTGTTTTTTTTTCAGTTAAAAAGTATTTTGTTTCAGATTTCTTTATATGACTGGTTTTCATTTCTTCTAGTAATAATTACACCACTTTCTAACGAGGACGGTATGAAAGAGAACTTTTAGCGAATGTTTCCCTCTTGACTTTACAGCTCACCTTTGCTTCTGTCTAAGAGCCTCATTCAATTAACGGCCGTAAGAGATGCATGGCCGGCACCCTGTTATCCCTTGCGGCCGCCCGCGCAGCAGGAAAGCCTTTGATCTTACACGGCCGCAAGAAAGCCAAGGTTGCTATTCAAATGCTACATGAACCCTTTCGTCAAGGCCGTAATTAGCTAAAACCGAGCCGCAGCTTACTTGCACCAAAAAGGTCCCGCAAGCACTAATTAAGCACATAAAAAAGCCACCCTGTACTTTGATGAAACGTGAAAGTAATTGGAGGTGTTAGAATTCATAGCACAACACTCTACACTCAAATCTGAAAATCATTTTTAGTGTAATTCATGTCCAATTTCCGTGTCCAGAGTCCCACGGGCTTGGAGCACATCAGACCCACAAAGGCTGCGGGATTAGCCTCCGTCAACTCCGTAAATGGGTAAAATAGATCCACAGGTCGTAAAGGGCTTACTTACAAATGGTAGCATAGAAAAGCCATTCTGTACTTTTATTAAAAGTGAAAGTGATGTTTGGTCTTAGAATTAATAGCTCAACATTCCCCTACTCTCAAATCTGCAAATAAAGAAATGTAATCATGCAAGCCCGCATGAGTTTGAATAACGAGCTATGGGCTTGGAGGTCAATCACCCTCCAAGCCCGTACGGGCTTTAATAACGAGCTACGTGTTTGATCATTGAAGTCCGTGGGACTTGGACGCATTTTAAAATCAAAGTATAATTTGGCGATGTGCAAGCTTGAGAATGTTTTGCTATTAATCCTCATGCCCCCCATTGTGTTCCCCATCATTTACAGTGCTTTGCAGTGCCGGATTGAATATATATTAGCTTCTATAATGCTTTGAGTTTGCGGCCTTCAACCTCCGAACCCGTACGGGTTTTAACAAGGACGAGCCCGCGGGACTTGGGACGGAAAATAAACCGGATATTACATTTGGGCGATGTGCAAGTTTGATAGGGTGTTGCTATTAATCCTCATGTCCCCCATTATGATGCATAGCATTTTCAGAGCTTTGCAGTGCTATCTTGAGTTTATATTTACATTTACAGTTTTCCGACTTTGTGGCCTTAAAACAAGATTTACGGGCGCGGGAGAAACTCTTGCGACCGTTTGCATGATTTGCGGCTGGCCGTAAGGGGGATATCCTTGTGGCGCCATCCATTTGAATAGCAGGGTAGCAGTAGCACTACACGGGGCCGTAAGATGTTATTGTTATATAAATTAGCAGAGTGTTGCCAGTTTATAGAGGTGTTAAGATTGATAACAAGGGTGATGTGGATCATCACTGGAGCATCATCAGAGCAATGGTAAGTGCAATTTCCTCCTCTACAGGATTAACTTTTTGTATTTATTCTAGTTTTTTTTATTTAATTTTAATTATCTTTTTATTTTTATGACTTTTTTTTTTATTTAATGTTTTTTTCTGCAATACGTTTTTGAATTGTTTGATTTAATTTAATTTGGGGTAATGTGAGGAAAATAGAGGTTCTTAAGGCATCCAAGGGGAGGGGGGAGGGCGGGGTAGGGTCCACGGGGGTCCCTGAGGAGCTTCAAACCCTGTAAAGCAGTATTTTTGTTAATTTAAATAATATAATAATGCTTATATTCACCTATATATAACATCTACCAGGGTATGTTGTGTATTAATGGATGAATATTTGTTATTTTATGTACTAACAGGGGTGAAACAATGCAGATGTTGAGCAAAAAAAAGCAGGATGATTGTTTTGTAACACATTTTGTTCACTATAGCTGGCGATGAGTATAAAAGCTAGACTTGGGCTATCGTGGCTGGTAACGCACCCGCAATCTTGACTTGACCTTGGCTTTAACCACACTGAGATACTTGATAGCTTTTCTAAGGAACCCAAGCATGTATTCCATGTTGTACTTGTAAATTATATAGGACACAATATCTAATGCCTCGTACCGGGCACTAAATCAGCTTGTGCAAGTGTCATAAGGACTCAATCTAATATTTATATTTTCCTTCATGGACTCAGTTATCTGTGGAAGAGTTTCATGCTGAGAGACAAGAAATGTGGAAACCGCTCCCACAAAATAAAATGTATTCACATTTCCCTTGCTATAATTTACATTTGCTCATAAATTGATGTGATGCATAATATATTGGTTATTCAGTGTTACATATTAATTGCATACAGACTTTAGTAGAGGTTTGTAAGCTACACTTCCTTGTGCCTTTTACACATATGCAGTATTTTAAGAAGCCTTCAGGAAAGATATATACATTGTTTACAAAAACATTTAAAGAAACGAAAATAAACACATCCTTTAAATGTAATTTTTTTTAACTGCAGGGACCCATTACTTTTAGTAAGCTCTTCCTTACAGCTGCTCAGCAGGGTGAGTTCTTTTTTAAACCAGCAAGCTTTACATTAGTCCTTTGGAAGCATTGACAATTTGAACTGTCATATTCTCATTGTGTAGAAGTAAGCTTCCCATGTCTACTTCCATCTTATTTAGTACAAACCAAACTAGTAGACTTCACTGTGGCACAATTTAATGTAGAAGGTAATAAATAAAATGCAGTATTTTTTTTTTTTTTACATTCTGCCCATTGGCGCGGATTTTAAATATAGGAATACAGTGATTGTTCAAGACAGGATCAGTGCTTCGATGAGTAAAACAATATTATCAATCTGGATATAAAAAGCTCCAGTACTGCGTATTATTAGTATTATAGTACTTGCCTGTCAAAAATGATGAGGCAATAACATTTTAAGCCATGGCAATGCTGTTTGACACACAATGTAAAGCTTTTTATACTCTGAGGACCTTTGGCGCTCATAGCGATCCGCTCCTCTCGTTTACTTTTGTTCCTATCATGACAAAGACGCAACAAGTAAAGAAGTAAATGTAGAAAACAATAACAATCAATAAAGCAACTATTCTGCTATGTCCAGGATATGTATTAACCCATTGAATCCGGGATTGATATAACACGGGAATAAAACTTGAAAAAATATATATACAGTATATTCCTGTTGTGCATTTAATTCTAATGCCTTTCATGGCTTTCCCAGTATTTTGAAGTACAGCAGTGTGCTTTTATTTGCTTTTGCAGTGTTATGAACAGATGTTTAACCCACTTGCGAGTCCTATCTACATTTGACATTTACGGGTTCGAAGGCAATTGCAGGCTTGTTGAATTGTTGTAATTGAATATCGATATTTTGTCTTCAGCACAGTTAACATTTGTGGACTTGGAACAACAAACAAGGAAATAGGACGGAGTTACGTTTTTGACAACTTGGAGGGCTTTTGAGCCTGTCAATCGCAAATTGAATGCAAGTAGCTAAAAGTATCCAATTGAATATCAGTAACATTTATGGTCTCCATTACGGGCTCATATAACTGCGATTTGGCCAATTGAATGAAACCCGATGCCAAAGAATTATGCCTCTTCTTCTCTTACCTACCGTTGGCATCTGAGAAGTTACCTGTCTAAGCAGAATTCTTATAGGTTCAGCAGCAGGTGTGCAATTACTCTAATTTTTATTTGAGCTATTTATGGGTGTTATACCTCAGCGCCTGATGTTTGGAATTCTGACGTCCTATGTGGGCTCCTGTTTGTTGCAGTGTTTGTTTCCAGCGTTTGCCTCTAATTTTGCATCCAATCCTCAACGTATTACTTTAGTTTTCCTATGGACAAGACTCCTTGTTGCTGCTCCGCAAGTTCCTGTCAGCACCAGCTGTATACTGATGGTATACCAGTTTGATGCATATTCAATCCAGTCTGTCTTTATAATAGTCCAGTACTTACTTGCTCCAGTCCTTGAGTCCTTGCCAGTGCAAGTTGCATCCCATCTGTATACCAGTGCAGTACCTGCTTGCTTAAATGATCAAGCTCCTGTCTATCTTATTCTATTTCATCCTCTCACCTGTAGATCTACTTGTTGATGCTTTCAGAAAGAGATCCTACCATCTCCATGTGCAGGTGAACCACAATGTGACACACTAGACTTCAAATAATTAAGGAATTCCTATACTCTTGGTACACTATGGAGGAGCTTCATGGAAACCCCCCCTGAATAGAGAGCCACAACTGGAACGTACTGATACAGTATTTTTAAGTTTTAAGCCAACTCAAAAGGCTCTAAAATGAATGGAACTTAAGGTGTAGTTGTTATCTATCTTATAATATATTTACCCCATTAGTAAAATGTATATGTATTCTGAGCATTTTATGTACTAATATCTATTTACATTTTAAATCTCATAGAAAGCTTGAATAAATAAAATAAAATATGGAAAATGATTTGTCAATTACTTAAATTAATACATTTAATCATTACAAATAATTTGAATTTGATTTGTGAATCCTTTTAACTATACTCACACTGTGACAATGAAATCTAGCTTTTGAAGCTAGAGGTAAAAAAGGTAAATCAAGCTTGTAAAGGGCATTACTTTGTTTGAGTGATATTTGCTCTATTTGTAAAAGGGGCAGATAGAGTGTAACCCTATCACCTATGTTTCAATACACTTAATACCATCTTTATTATTATTCTGTTGTGTGTATTCAGTACGAAAAGAGGCTCATGGAGGCAAAATCGTTTATTTTTTATTTTGAGCAGAAATATCTGAAAATTAACAATTAAGTGTATTGGTATTTTAAATTGTTTAAATTGGTTGATAGCAATAATAACAGTCAAAAAAGGATAAAAAATATATATACAATCACTTTTCAAGAGATGCAGGTGAATATGAACATCACATGGCATCATAGGCCAAGTGCAGATTGAGCTCAGTTTCCAGAGTATTGACAATAGTATAAAATAGTAAAATATAGTGATAACAGAGACATTTATTTTAAAAACACTAATGTGTTGGTTATTAAACTTCCATTTCATGCTTTAATTACTGTAACCATTTGTCATTATCTATTATTGTAGTGTCTACACATTTGGCTGCAATTATCATCAATGGGCGACATCCCAATAACAATTCCTTAATTCATTGTTTATTACTGTATTAATACTGATGTTCCTCCTGCATCATATTTAGATTAGCTAAAGGCATGTGTGTAGGAACTGGGGTGGGGGTGGGGGGTGACAAATCCCCCCCAGATTTTTCTATGTTTGTATGTATGTATATATAAGCAATTTAACAGCCTGTGTATACCAGCTGTACCCTCCCTTAGAATTATTCTGTCTCCTACACCCCTGGCTAAAGGTATTTGATTTTACTTAAAAAAATATGCAGTTTACCTTGATTATTAAGTTGAAAAAAGATGTAATTTATTTGACCCATAAAATAATCTGCTTTATAATATATAAATCAATTATGCATATAGAGTATGCACTATATAATGGCATTCTTACATTACAGATCCATACATGTGTAATATAAAATACCTTAATAGACTATAAAAATAAATAAGCAATATTGCAAATATATACAAATATAGAAATTGACCGATGTGTATTTAAAACTTTTAAAAACTCTACCTTCCATTTTTGAAGAATTCAACACTAACTGTTCCCTAACTCATATAAAACAGAAAGTAATCTGATACCTAGACTGCAGGGGACTAGATTTTTTGCCACTTCAGCATTGCGGTACATTGGTTGAACACTTATCTTGTTGAAATCAAGATCCGATGATAGAATTCTGCAGCCCTGGAGCTATACACTGTATTTACTGATGCATTTGGTTGTTCATGTTTTTATTTCCAGGGATTCCTTTTATACATTTTGTTATCATGCAGGTGCCATTGTTATACCAGAAAATGTGATTTTCCAGTAACTTAGCTACAACTGAGATCTGGAAGTGCTCCTAAAAACAATGACTCTATCAAAATGAATTTACTGTACTATGTGAGCTGCATATAATGAGGCTCCACTTTCACTTGTGTAGCTGTGGATCTAAAGAGATGAGGTAAAAAAAAAAAACTTTGACTGTTAATATTTTCCATTTACAGAGGTGAACCTCTTTAGCACATCTGAGATTGTAGTTTGCATTTAAACAACAGTCAAAGATTCTTCCTGTAATACCTCATACAATACTGTAAGGAACTATAGCTCACATTTGCTGGGGATGGCACTCTAGTGAAGTACACATCTTAAGGAGTCATACACATTATTTTCATATTCTGTTCAATTTGACCTCTCTTCTATAGAGAAACAGAGAGAAAAGAGAGTGAACTTGCAAAAAAATCACAAAATAAACATGCTCCGAGTATAAAGCTTTATTTTCCCTCTCTCCTTGTCTTTCTATCTCTCCTTTGTCCTTTTCTTAAAACCAACCGATAATTTCTAAAAAACTTCAAAATCTTTATAATATGATACACGCACACCTAGCAAAACCAGCTTTAAATGTAGTGCACCTTATTGTTGGGCTTTATGTCAAGCACTCAAGGCACTGCTGTCCCAATCTGGATAGAGGTTTCACTAAGACTGTCAGATGTTCAAGTTTAAAGAGTCTTGAAAAGAGCTATAATCATGTTAATGATTGATTTCACATTTATCGTATTTTACTTTGCTTATTAGAAAGATCCTCATTGGTTGCTTGACTGTCAGGAGCTAGACCTTTATGTCCACCTGTTGCATCAGGGAGGCTGCTCCAATCATACCCGCCGGTGAATCCTCCACCGCATAGTAGCACTACCTCTCTAGCGCATGGGAACTAGCTTAAGGACCTGTCTAGTTATCCAGCTAAATCATTGTTGTGGGAAACTGTAGAGGTTAATGAGGGTTAAGGGTTGTAACTGATACCTCTTTGATCCATTGTCTACATTTCACAGAAGCATTTCTTTATTTTTGCACAACTATCTATGGCTGCTCAGGCCCACAGGTGGCGGCAGCTCTACCACAAATGTTAGTGGATGAAAAATAGTGTGTAAAATATCAAACAGGGGGATATACAGGGAGGCTAGGGTGGGGAATGATTGGGCTACAAGATATAGATTACATGCCCGATGAAGGTCCAACAAAGGTTGGATCAGTTTTTCTGAATCAAGACTTCAGGAGCAGAAGATAACACCCAAATCCCCTGAGTTTTTAAGACTGAATAGTGTCAAAACCCAGCTCCATGACCTCTCATGGTCACTTAGCCCACCTCATAGCCATACAGGCTAGACTACCTGGCACCTGCTATTTCCTATCTAAACCACACCTAGACAGTACTCCCTTGGATTGGGTGTATTTCAATTTCCCAGATATCCTAGCCTCACCTGATTGGCTGAATAGGTATCACAACCACCAATGAGAGAGAGATCAAAAGCAGCTTTCTATGGATTGTTTAAGAAATGACAGTAGCGAAATTCAAACATAACCCAGTTACCCTAGGGTATAAGAAGGGGTGAACATGAATTAAGGATTATGCTCTATTGGGACACATATGAAAAAGTGTATATTTTTATGGGGGACTTATGAAGTGATGACGATCTTGGTCCTGGTTCCAGCCATTTGAGTGTCGGGGATATCAGAACCGATTTGGTATGAGGACCTAACTGATGGGAAAACTAATTCAGCTGGTCCTAAATGGTCCAACTGATCCTGTCATTACACTCTAAAATGGCAAATCGACTGCATCAAGATAGTAGATAGATAGCAGCACAAATAAAAGCAATGCAGATATCTCACCAAGCCAGCCTTAAAATAATAATTTTTTTTTTTTTCATTTTTCCTTCAATTAATGCTACTTTTGTTTGTGAAATAAATTCATATATTGACCATAAAGTAAAATAGTCATGAAAGCTGTTTTCTAAGCCCAAAAAAACCCTTCTGGACCACTACCTTCTCATGGTGAAGGGGCTTGTGTACTTTGATGAAGCTGTGAACTATACCATGTAGGGTCAGCCAAGATGGCAAGGTCATGGCAGAGAGATCAGACAAATCACGACCCACTGGAGAAAGAAACTGCAATCCACTCCAGTAACTTTGCTTAGAATACTTTATGGACAGGAACAATCAGTACCATAACAATGTGACACTGGAAGATGAGCCCCTCAGGTCAGAAGGTGCCTACCACATTACTGAGGAAGAGAAGAGGACAAGTACAAGTAGCACCAAATCTAATTAAGTGGTTGGGTCAAAGCTAAAAGGACAACCAGAAGCTGATGTGTCTGGATGGGAAAGGAAAGTTTGCTGGTGCAAAGAATAATTCAGCACAGGAATCTGGAATGATGGAACGATGAACCAAGGCAAACTAGATGTGGTCTAGAATTAGATGACAAAGTTAAACATTGATTTCCTGGGAAGTAGTGAACTTAAATGGTCTGGAATGGGACATTTCACATCAGACAACTGGCAGATTTTCTACTGTGGTCAAGAATCCTGCAGAAGAAATGGAGTAGTCAAGCCGTTTAACGTCACTGTGATCCAAGTCTATGTTCCAACCTTGGATGCTGAAGAGTCCAGTTCAACATGTCAAAGATCTAACATCAAGAAAATATGTTACTATCATCATAGGAGATTGGAATGCTAAAGTATGGAATCAAAAGACACCTGGAATAGCTGTCAAGTTTGGCCTTGGAGTACAAAATGAAGCAGGCCAGAGATTAGAAGAATTCTGTTAAGATAATTCTCTTGACATCCTCTTCCAACAGCTTCCGAGATGACACTACACATGGACATCACCAGATGGACAACATAGAAATCAGACTGACTACATATTTTCAGTCAAAGATGGAGGAGCTCTATACAGTCAGAAAAAAAAAATCTGGAGCTGACTGCGGCTCAAACCATGAGCTTCTTATTGCAAAGTTCTGAATTAAATTAAAGAAAAGAGAGAAAATCATCAGACCAAGCAGATATGAAATCACATCTAATAGTTGTGGTAAGTTACAAATGTTGGTCACGCAATGTTAAAAATTATGGGTTTGCCAAAGGTTCTCAATGCGCGCCTCGCTATGAGCACCATAGGAGCTCATCACAAGGCTTGGATGACTTTGCTGCAATGAGCAACCTCACACACAGCACAGCGTTCATCGGAAGGCACGCAAGCCTTGAACAGAGACCGAGAGCAGAAACACGCAGGGGAGGGGCAGGGGGGAGAGGGTGGAAAGAGACACAGGGGGGAGAGAGGGGGTAAAAGACACACACAAGAGGGAAATTTTGGAAAAAATACAGGGCAGGTAGAGGGGAGGTAGGGAGAGAGGGAGAAACACAAACATGGAAGGGAGAGGGGGGAAACAGAGACAGGGTTCAGAGTGTGGGGAGAGGTTCGCAATGAGCGCCAAAGGCCAATGGTGCTCAACGCGAGTCACGAAAGTGGCGGGTTGGACGAGGTCTGCAATGAATGGAGAAGCCGCTCATTGTGAGTCTTGCAATGAGCTCCAAAGGCCCTCATTGCGAGTCCTGTAAAGTAGACAGTGGAAGAGGCTCGCAATGAGCACCGAAGGTGCTCATTGCAAGGCATGAAAGTGGCGGGTTGGACGAGGCTTGCAATGGGTGGCGAAGTCCCTTGGACTGCAAGAAGACCCAATAAATCAGTACCTCAGGAAATCAAGACAAGCTTTTCACTCAAAGGTATGATCATGAGGCTAAAGCTCAAATATTTTGACCATATCATCAGATGGCAGGATTCCCCAGAGATTACTCTGATGCTGGGAAAGATCAATGGCACAAGAAAAAGTGGATGACAGAGGAGGAGATGGATAGATGAAGTTACTGAAGCAATGAACATGAGCTTGATGGAGCTCAGAGGTACAGTGACTGACAAATGTACCTGTCATGCTGCAGTCCATAGGGTCATGGAGAGTCGACTAATCAACAACAATTCCAAGAGAAGTAAGCTATGCTGCTTGGCAAAACATATAATAATTAGATACTTGTAAATCTTCTCAAAAGGATGGTGTCCCTTTGATTTATACACCATTAATATTTAAAGCAATGCCATCACATTCAAAGAAATTACCCAGTTTTTCTAAACGTAGAATGGTTTTGGATAAGTTTATACATATAATCTCATTCTGTGTAAATATTTGGAGAAAATGTGATGCCCATGCAATGCCACTTGTCTCTCAAGATCTTTGACTTATGATATTGGGAATTTTCACCATAGACTCTAAGACCTCCACTCCATGTCCCTGTTATGGTCAATTAAATCTACACCAAACTCAATATTATGCCAAGAAAGCACAATCAGACTGATAATGATTAATTGAAACAAACCCACTTTCTTTACCATTGCTAATTACCATCTGGGACCTTTGGCAAGAAAAACATATGAATCTCTGGTCCACACATATCTTTGTAAATTGCAAAATTGTATTAAAAATGTCTTTATGTCCATGTACACAGTTTGTTTTCTAACCTTTTAGGTTTAAAGAATGGCTAAGAGACAAAAGGCTGAAATCAGTAGAGTATTTCTAGTATTTCTGTAATACTGATTATTTAATTGTGTGAGAAATTCTTCCTTGATCTTTTTGTTACTATTTATGGTATGAACATATGGATTCCCCAAAAGCATTTGAAAACCATCTACCTTCAATGTTCTACATTAAAGCCTTAAACATTAAAGCCTAGTTTTGTTTAGTGTTGAAAGTTTAAAACAAATATAAAAAGAACATACAAGATAAAATAGCTTCCAATTTTATCTATTGCTTAAATGCGTTGCAAACTCACATTGTATTAACCAATATCATAGGGTTGTTGAATAAAAAAGTAAGTGAATTCAAGTATATAATAACTAATTTATACTCTATTAATTGTGCATTACTTGGAAATTGTTTTATCAAGTTGTCTGTCAAACTTAGGGATCACACAAATCCTCCCACATGTGCCTGCTACACCCACCTGGAACAAGACACTCCATTGGAGCAAGACACTGCACTGGAACAAACCCTGATCCTCAAGACATCAAACACACAAACCATCCTACTTCTGCATGCTACACCCCACTGGAACAAGACACCTCACAGAAACTTTGATCTCCAAAAGGTAGATACTTCTGTGCATCTATCTACTCCACAATTTCTCCAGGTACAGTTACAACCAGATTTGGCCCCTCTTGTTCTTCCCTTTGCTTCCTTCAAGTTTTGTTTCACTTATATCCCTAAGACTGTAAAGAGAGTAAATCTTACAAATATTTTACCTTTATTTGGCAATCATACTTTTTTGATCAACTGTGTTAGAGCTGTTTCTCGCTCTATGATTAGTCAAGACATGCATAACGCATTTTTCTGTTGTGACAATCCAGGGGTAGGGGCTATTACCACCCAGGGTCACCTGCTATAGACTACAGGTTAACTACCCACAAGGATCATTGGGTTTTTGAAAATCTTGGCAACAGCACCCTGATATCTGGCTTCTGTATCAGTCATGGTTTTTCCATCAGGAATCAGCACTTCCCGGAGTCTCAGTAACCTTTCTGTGGTAGTGACCAGGACAAAATAATTGCAGGGTGGAGATAGGATCAGTATCGCAGCCACCAGGAGCAACAAGAGAGAGCATACAATTGCTATATGTCTCAGCAGTCAACTGTTTTATTTTTGAAAAGTCAGCAATATTTATAGCAATTAGATGCAGAGGGAGTGTATACAGGGAGTGGTAGACAAACACAGGAGATTGACTCCACATGCAGTCTAATAGTTGGGCATCCTGTGAACAGTAGGCCAACCCCCATTACACACATGTCATTTCTGGCTGTCTAGCACATCAGAGATGTAATTAGATTATCTGGCAAACAATAGGATAAAGATTACAATACAATGGAGTGTCTGGAGCCAAGCCATCTGTCTTTAATGGGTTTAGATCCAGGAACTGGAAAAGGGATCCGTGACATCAGTACCATGGAGAGTCCAAGTGAGACAATATCCAAACTTGAGACATTCCATGTATTTGTAAATAAAATGTTTCACTGTCTATTGCACACTATAATGGTGTACAAATATGAAACATACAAAAACAAAACAAATTAAGTAAAATCATCCATGTCCTGTACAGAACATAGAAGTTGAAATATTTATTTAGCCCTTATAGGGAATTTAGGTACTATGCTCATATTGTTTGCATTCTCTCAAGTGTTGGAAGAGACTCTCACTGGCAGACTATGAACCACAGAAAGTAATTAGATGATCTAGTTTGGCATTCGGGCTGCCAGTTGGGCAGCATTCTTTAACACAATTTCTATTTACAAGCCTAGGAGAAACATTTCACATTTATATAATACATGACATTATAACACAATTACAAATTCAGTGTATATAAGGTTCCATTCATTTTGTTTCTTTGATTTGTAAATCAATTGTTCTCACAAACTTCTTGTAAAGAGATTATCATTTTCATGCATGTAGTCAGCATTGTGCATTGTGCTAGTATTGATTTTTTTGCATCATTCAGTCGTTTCCGACTCTCCGGGACCTCATAGAACGTAACACACCAGGCACATCTTTATTTCCATGGTCATACTGTTCCACTTGGTTTTCATGTCAGAAATACTGGAGTAGGTTGCCAGTTCTTTCTCCACTGGGCCATGGCATACTGCTCCTGGTATTCCTAGGTGGTCTCCCATATAAGTGCTGACCAGGTCCAACCCTACATGACCTCAGGGGGATGTGACCTCTTGGTTCCCTGATTGAAATCAATTTCAGAGTGCAGTGGTGAAAGCACCAAATCCTAACCACTGGACCACCAGGGAACCCTCAATCCTAGTACTGATTGCTAACGCTCTCATTTGTGATTAATGATTTAATCAGATTTTACTTCAGAGTGATAGCAGATAATAAGTATATGATGCAAATGTGTTATTTTTACATGCATAATATTTATTTTATATTTTATTGGTAGAAGACAGCTACATTTCACTAACATTTGAAATGATCTAGGTAACAATTAAAGTATGACAAAAATGTGTATTATCAATCACAAATTAATTAATAAACTCTGTCAATGTTCTGCTTTATTTGTGTGTGATATTTTGCCTCAGCATTTTCTATTTAAACTAGTAATGTAAATTAGCTATCCAGACTCCTGCAGATTTGTGGACAGATGTTGCATTTCCCGAAGCATATTGGCTTATACTGTATTATATACACAGTGGGGTAATTTATGTGGATAAAATTCATTTTCAGTTCATCATACACAGTGTTTTAACACAATTGGTTAGTAAAATAAATGAGAAGTTTGAAACAAAGTGTCTGGTTTGGTTAAATCGTAATATGTTAAGTGGTAAGTGCAAGATGGATAAATGTCTGGCAATGTGACTGACAGTCAGAGAGGGCACTACAAGTTCTTCATCCTTCATAACATATTTTTGAATCTGAGTTTTAGCAAGATCCCTCCAGCTTCAAAGGGGGCTCAGTAGTATAACATGATGTCTGGAGTGTTCTCTTCAAGATATATCTCCTATTTTCATGATGCCACTTTTAAACTTTTTTTTCAATTGAAAACAATATACGTATATATATATATATATATATATATATATATATATATATATATATATATAGCATCTGTGTTTACATTTGAATGTGTAAAACAAGTTAAAAAAAAATGCTTCCAGCTCAGAATTCCGAGAAAAACAGTTATTACACTGCTTTCTGGGAAGCTAAGCCGGGACATGCAAATGTGCCCACAAATGACTTGCTCTTCAATCCATAGCCATTATCAAACCTGGCTTCCTTTAAGCTTATGCATGTTGTATTACACAGCTTTAATGCAAAGCCAAGGTTGGATTAGACACAAGGGGCCTCATTCAATTGCTATTTGGCCAATTGAATAGTGCTCTAAATAAGCACATAACATATTTTTTTTAAATAAGTTTTTAGTTAGTGAAAACCTTGCTTTTGGATAGATGTTTACTAACTAAAAGCTTCTTTCAAAAAATATGTTATGTGCTTATTTAGAGCCCTATTCAATTGGGCAAATTGCAATTGAATGAGGGACAAGCTGAGTATCCTATTGATGGCCCTCATTCAATTGCAATTTGGCCAATTGAATAGGGCTCTAAATAAGCACATCACATATTATAATTGTCTAACTACGATTCGTTGTCACGCTGAGTTGCATAGTGCGTACGACTTAGCGATGAGCGACGCAGGCGCTTATCGCCCGGCGAGCCTCGCGCAGTGAGGCAAGCTGTTAAGCCGATGTGTTGCGTAGTGCGTACGACTTAGTGATCATTGCAGGCGAGCCTCGCGCAATGAGGCGAGCCGTTAAATCGCAGCACTTTGGCAATGAGCACCGCAGGCGCTCATTGCAGGCGAGCCTCGCATAGCGAGGCGAGCCGTTAAACCGTAGCACTTAGAAAAAAATTACGAGATGAAAAAAATTACAAGATAAGCGGCGGAACCAAAACACTAAAAAAAAACACTAAATATGCACTAAAAAATAAAATAAAGGTCACTTAAAGCATGGGGAACCAGGCAGGACGTCTGAAAGTGAGTTGGAACTGCAATTTAGATCGATTTAGCCGAGTTACAAAGATCGAAAATCGGCTAAGCGAGAAAAAAATGGCCGCCAAAAAAAATTAAAACGAGGCTATACTACTACGAACTGCGTAAAACACAGCCACAGACGTATGTGTTTGAAAAACAACGAGATAAAGGATGCGGTTTAACCGCGCAATGAGTAAAAAGACAGTAGCAATTACAGATTTAACACATATTTAATGCCTTTGTCTCGCGCAACATCGGATTTCCCGCCTAAACCAACGCATTTGATGAAATATAAGTTGAAAGTTACAAAAATTAAAATTAAAAAAAAAAAGATTGTATTTATTTTATGAAAAAAAAAGGGACAAATGTAGCGTCATGTTGTGTGGCAAACAAAGTTCACAACATTTAATTTTTTATTGACCGTCATTTGACCGTTTGACCATATTTACTGTTAAACCGTAGTACTTTAGTGGGCTTAGCGATGAGCGCCGCAGGCGATCATCGCTCGGCGAGCCTCGCACAGCGAGGCGAGCCGTTAAACCGTAGTACTTTGCCAATGAGCGCCGCTGAAAAAATAGCCTGACGAACAAAACGAAAACGAGGCTACAGCACTATAACCACAGAAAACACGTACTGATAATCCGCTAAGACGCATACCACACATTATCCGCCATTTTAGGATAATGCGGAAGTACACAGCTATGTTAACGGTTTTGGATCGTGCACGCACACTATTACACTGCACACGTTCATCACGCTTACACAGCACCTCCACACCACTAATGCTGCAGCAACATCAACACAGATTGCCAGCTCTTCAACACAATGCTTCAAAATACTTAAATTAATTTATTAATTTAAATTCTATATTTCAGTAGTACACACAAAACAACATTAGCTACCTTACAATTCCATATGTATATTAATAACTAAACAACTTTTAAAACATACACATCTCATTGCCGTCATTTTTTGACGGGCAATACGTTAGTAACATATATTTTTTTAAATAAGTTTTTAGTTAGTAAACATCTATTCAAAAGCAAGGTTATCACTAACTAAACATGACTTTAAAAAAATATGCTCTGTGCTTATTTAGAGCCCTATTCAATTGGCCGAATCGCAATTGAATAAGACCCCTATGTATCCTATTTATATATTTATATATACACCTGTATATTACTAAATTGTAGTTTTTTCAGTTTCTTTCTAAATTTTAAAGGGCAACCAATACATGGCCTGCTTGATCACTGTACCTAGGGAAATAAGTGACAACTAATTGATGAAATCCAAGATGCTGTTTCTTCCATGAATGGGAGATTTGTTTGGCATTTCAGAACTAAGTTGCCCTTTTAGCTGTGTCAGCTGTGTCAGTCTGATATGAAACAGAAAAAAGACAGTTGTCAACCTCTAAAATATCCAGTTATAAGACAATTCAACTCTACTCTCTGATCTCCCTCACCCCTCCCTCTAATAATAGACTAGATAAAAACAACCCTCAGATCTCATGTTCAGGGGACACAGCTGATAATGTTTGTTTGTTTGTTACATATATGTCAAACATGTGCAGCTTTTCTTTAATTACAATAGAACCGTCTCTGGTAATTATTATGGTTTCATTATGGGGTTTACAGTTAAGGGTTAGGATAAGATATCTTATGATTATCATTCAGTTCATCCTTTATTTATTGTGTACATATTTTCAAAAATAATAACTCACATAAGAAAAAGTGAAGAACTAATGTATATATTCATTTTTTATTTTTACATATTATAATCTATGTTCATTTGAAACATCACTGGCCTTAATGGGATATTTTTGCTGCAACATTTAAGTTTTCATTCTGTGTGCATCATAAATGGAAAGTTAGATTTTGCAAACAAATATTTGTTTAAACATTGGACAAAAGTTCAGATCTTTCCTTTTCTCTCCTTTGTGTCAGCCTGTGAAGTGTGCCGTTTCATTTTATAGCCATTACTTAAACACTATGGGCCTTATTCAATTGCAATTTGGCCAATTGGATAGGGCTCTAAATAAGCACAGAGCATGTTTTTTTTACAGAAGTTTTTAGTTAGTGAAGACCTTGCTTTTGGATAGAAGTTCACTGACTAAAAACTTCTGTAAAAAAAATATGCTGTGTGCATATTTAGAGCCCTATTCAATTGGCCAAATCACAATTGAATGAGGGCCTATCAGCCCTATTAAATTGTGATTCAGTAAACTTAAAAGGGCTCTAATTAAGCACACAGCATATTTTTTTTACAGATGCTTTTAGTTACTGAAGACCTTGCTTTTGGATAGAAGTTCACTAACTAAAGACTTCTGAAAAAAAAATGCTGTGTGTTTGAATAGATAGAGAGCCCTTTTAAATTTCCGAATTCGCAATTTAATAAGGCTGTATGAATTCAGGGCCAAGAAGTGAATGCTGTTAGAATCAAAGCCAGATATGCATGTTGGAATCTGAGTTACACTAATTAAGCACCGATTTTCAGAAAATATATGTAGAACAAAATGTGTAATTTCTGTACCTTAAAGGACCCCCCCTGTAGGCACAAAGGCAACCTTTAACATGGTAAAATGTTCATGATCAAAAGCCAGCACAAGCAAGCATTGCATACACTAGAAGAGGGGAACTGCATGTGCCTGGCAGGTAATTGGGCTGAGTATGCTAAAAAGAATTTGCTAACAGCACACCAACCAGCAAGCAATTATACAACCTTAACTTTTAGCCAACTCTAAAGAAATAAAATGAATGCACTCAGGAGTTTAAAGGCATACAAAAGGCCTCATGTCTGATTTTAATAACACATACTTTAACAACTGAATGTGGTTAAAAGTAGACTAAAACGTAGGGCCTCATTCAATTGCAATTTGGCCAATTGATTAGGGCTCTATATAAGCACAGAGCATATTTTTTTCCAAAAGTTTTTAGTTAGTGAAGACCTTGCTTTTGGATAGAAGATCGCTAACTAAAAACTTCTGGAAAAAAATATGCTCTGTGCTTATATAGGGCCCTTTTCAATTGGCCAAATCGCAATTGAATGAGGCCCTTAGATTGTGGTGGGTATTTTATTCTCATGAACCAGTCTTAGGGCCTCATTCAATTGTGATTTGGCCAATTGAATAGGGCTATAAATAAGCACATAGCATGTTTTTTTTACAGACGTTTTTAGTTAGTGAAGACCTTGCTTCTGCATTACACTTCACTAACTAAAAAATGCTGTAAAAAAATATGCTATGTGCTTATTTAGAGCCATATTCAATTGGCCAAATCGCAATTGAATGAGACCCTCAGCGGCTTCTTCCTCCTAACTATGGCCCTCATTCAATTGCAATTTGGCCAATTGAATAGGGCTCTAAATAAGCACATAACATAATTTTTAAAGAAGTCTTTAGTTAGTAAACATCTATTCAAAAGCAAGGTTTTCACTTACTAAAAACTTCTTTAAAAAAATATGCTAAGTGCTTATTTAGAGCCCTATTCAAATGGCCAAAACGCAATTGAATGAGGGCCTATGTGCAGCTGATAAATGATAACACTCCTTAGCTGGGCTAGCACATTCTCATAGGCCCTCATTCAATTGCAATTTGGCCAATTGAATAGGGCTCTAAATAAGCACATAACATATTTTTTAAAGAAGTTTTTAGTTAGTGAAAACCTTGCGTTTGGAAAGATGCGTACTAACTAAAAACTTCTGTAAAAAAAATATGTTATGTGCTTATTTAGAGCCCTATTCAATTGGCCAAATTGCAATTGAATGAGGGCCTTAGTAATTAAAGCATTTTACAATGACACTGGGGGCCTCATTCTATTATCGGCCGTAAATCGGCCGTAAGGCTGCGATTCCTTGCGGGGGTTCAGTTAACTCGCGATTCTATTATACGGTCCCGCAAGGATCTCCTTTTACGGCCGGCCGCATATCTTGGAACCGGCCGTAAGCGCAGAAATGTAAAAACTCAAAAATAAATTCAAGCCTGCACTGTACAGCTCTGTAAATGCTAGGGATCATATTGGGGGACATGAGGATTAAAAGGAACCCACTCTCAAGCTTGCACATCTGCCCAAACCCGAGTTCAAATTAACTGTTTATTTTCCGGCTGCGGCGTGGGTGTGTCTGAGGTGCTCCAAGCACTCTGGACTTTTTACATGGATATTTTACGGATATTAAAAATAAGATATTTTACGGATTTGAGTACAGGATAATTATGTGCTATTTTTTCTAACACCTAAAATCCCTTTATAGTCTTCTCAAAGTGCAGGATGGCTTTATTTGAGCTATTTTATGTGCTTAATTGGTGCTAGCGGGACCTCTTTCCTGCAAGTAAGCTGCGGCTCGTTTTTAGCCTTGCAGAGAGGTTTCCCGGAGCAATTGAATTGCAAATCTCTTGCGGCCGTTTTAGATCAAAGGCTTTCCTCCGGCGCGAGCGGCCGCAAGAGATAGCAAGGCACCGGCCGCAAGCCTGCCGGAGCCTCCGGCCGTAAGGGAATAGAATAGCAGAATAGCTTGCGGCCGGTCCTTGCGGCCCCGCAACGGCTGCGGCCGCTAATAGAATGAGGCCCTGGGACTTTAAAGGCATGTCTAAGTTTCCTGGATTATGAATGCATCTGATAGAGAAGAATTAATAGCAAAATGAAAAAAAAAAATTGCATGACAAAAAAAATCCAAAAGTAAACATTAATTAGCTTACCTTGAAGTTAGCAAAATTTCTTATAGTTTTTGCCAGTTGCATTTGATGGTTTACACCCCTAGAAAATCTCAGCTAAATTAGCGTAAAATTCATATTTATCTGTGCTCAATCAGAAGCAGGCTAATACATTGTTTCAATTTCCTCCTCAATGGCTTCTGACAGATCTCTGCCAGAACTTCCTGTTGCTTCATCTTCCTACTGTTTCAGAGAAAGACTCTTGCTGTACAAAAACTCACTTGGGATGTTGCTGTACTTATTACTACAAGCTGCAGGTCGCTCTCACACACACAGCAGCTCTGTCTGTGTTGATCTCTGGTGTGGGTGTGTGCACAGCAGAGATTGCAGCAGGAAACAGCCGGGCTGGTCACATCCCAGCAATGACTTTGGGGCTAACAACAGTGCCCTCCTAAGCCAGAGCAGGTTAGTGCATAGTTAAAATTGGTTTCCAAAGCTCCATATTGATTAGGGGGTATCAGGTGCCTATTTAGGCAACCCTGGGTCATCAACATAATCATTAGAGGGATTTTTTTCAGATATTAATAAGAATAAAATGTTTTATGAAATGTGCTACATATATTAAGGATTGCTTTTGCCTACATATTGCAGAAATATATTAATCCAGAAAATGTAGATAAGGCTTTAAATAACTATTAGTATATACCAGTCCCTTACAACAGCTTAACAGATTTTACTGGGTTTGAAGACTCCAAATGAACACTATCTTCATATCATTTTCCATATCCTTGGCTTTCTGTAGGTTTTGATTTGATAAATGACTATGTTATATGTGCATGGTGTTAAAGGAACACTTTATGACGAGAAAAGTATCCCTGACAATGTTGAGTCTGATTAAGAGCATAATGATGCAGAAGTAAATGTCAGGAGTTTATTAATTAGTAAAAAAAATCTCTGCTGGATGCTAACAGCCTTGTTAAAATTGCGATTCAGTAAATGTAATAGGGCTCTATAAAAGCACAGACCATTTTTTTTTTACAGAAGTTTTTAGTTAGTGAACTTCTATCCAAAAGCAAGAACTTCACGAACTAAAAACGTCTGTAAAAAAATATGCTGTGTGCTTAAATAGAGCCCTTTTAAATTTACCGAATCGCAATTTAATAAGGCTGTAAATTCTTAAAGGTGTCATGTAGATCATATATAAATTACACCAGGAAACTTTAAGGCTCTCCTCCCACATGCCCAGATCTTTAAATTTGTTTTTTAAAAAAATCAATAAGGTATGATGCAGAGTTTGAATGGGAAATAAAACAATCACACCTTTCTTAAAAGATGATCTAAATAGTAAGTGGGGGATTCTTCAACCTCCCATTACAAGCAAGGGGAAATGTAAAAACATAAATCCAAGTTTATCGGGACCAGTCATGTTTGAATTTATAGATAATGGTTACTTATTATTAAACAGTTATAGTTATAGTTAGTTATTGTTTTTGTGAAATGTTTCCTCCAGTGACAATGGTACCCAGCCCAGTGCCTAGGATCCAGCTAAGCTACAAATTATTCCTCTTACTTTTTCTATTGCTTGCGCTTGCTCCCTGGGTCGGAGATGCACCTATTTGTAGTCTACATATACTGGGGGAAATTGAGATAAAGGATGAGACTTGCTAGCACCATGGCCAAACCTGGAAATTATCCCCCTAATTGTATCCTGGGATTGGTGACTTAATTTGTGGACAATGGGACAATTGTGGAAAAAGACTCAAGGGGAGGGGGGGGGGTTATGTTGGGTAAGTGGACATATTGTTTGTTTCCTGCTATATGTCTAACTGATATTTGGTTCAGTCCCCTTTAAACATACTTACCCATCCCAAATAAAGTCACTTATTGTCAAAGATTACAAGTGTGAGAGCTGTACTTCATTAGTCCAGGGAGACTATTTTATAAAACATTTAATCCCTGTACCCTTCCAATATGAGAACCTAACCGGTTAGAGTTCCAGAGCTTGCCGGTCCTACTGGTCCCGTATCATGACAAGTCCCATATACTGTTTAGAATAACTTTATGTAAAAAAAAAAAATGTAGTTTACATTCTACCTGTATGTTATTGTTATTAAATATTATCATTTTTGACACCTTGAAGCATCATGATATCATAGGCAAAAACTTTTGCTTGAAAAATGAATAGAAAAATAAAACGCTGTTCAACTATTATATGCAACTTTATAGGTGTGTAAATTTGTGGGCTGTCATAATAGGTACTGTTTATATTTAGCTGTAGAATAAGTAAATAAACTAAGCTATAGAGGCACTATGTCACTTTAAAGTAATATTTCTCAACATCTGGTCTGAAAACAGTGCTCATTCCCTGCTCCTCAGAGAGAAAAGAAAACAAGAGGGGATGAGAAAGAAAAATGAATGGGGACAAAAGACTAATAATGAAAAGAATCTGACCCCATAGACATGTCATTGACACATAAATAGATTATAGAGTGAGCAAGACTTCCCAGCCAATTATTGGTTATAAAGGATCCTAGGATATGGTCAGAGAATCACTGAGAATTTCACTGTAAATGAGAACTGGCAGAGTAAAGAAATATATACAATTCCCTCATACAATATAATTTCACAACTCCTTTATGATTTATTTATTTTTATATTATACTAGCGAATTGCCCATCAAAAAATTACAGCAATAAAATTGTAAGTGAGCTAATGCTATTTGGTGTATAATAATAAAATAAATAATACATTAATAAAGTAATATACTTTACCTATTTTGAAGTAATATATGCAGGAAGCATTGTGTTGAAGAGCTGTCAATCTGTTTTGATATTGCTGGAGCATTAGTGGTGTGGAGCTGCTGTGTAAGCGTGATGAATGTGTGCAGTGTAACAGTGTGCGTGCGCGAGACCAAACCGTTACCGTAGTGGTGTACTTCCGCATTGTTCTAAAATGGCGGCAAATGTGTGGTATGCATCTGTAGCGGAATATTCGTTTGGGTTTTGTGGTGTTTTGCGAGTTTCTTGTGATGTTTTGCGTGTTTAGAGTGCTGTAGCCTCGTTTTTGTTTTGTTCGGCGGCCATTTCTTCTCTCGCTTAGAGAATTTTTTAGTGTCTAAACTGTTTTATTTTGAGTTAAATGAAGGTGTAACTTCCTTTTTTGAGGTCTTGGATGCCCCGTCTTGCTGTAGGTTTTTATATATGTGTTGTGTGTATTTATAGTGTTTTTTATTTCTTCATGTCCGCGGGTTGCGTCCCGATTTTTGCGAGGTCGTAATGGGTGGTAACGTGTCTCGTATGTTGTTTGCGTTATGACGTGAAGTTTGCGAGGGTCGCAGTTGCTGGCAAGGAGCGCCACAGGCGCTCCTTGCCAGCAACTGCGACCCTCGCTTTGCGAGGGCCACGGCTCGCTTCGCGTGCCTGCAAGCGTGAGCAACAACGTGTATGCTCACAACTATATGTGTGATTATATTTATTTATTATATTTTAATTACATTAATTCCTTGATATTTTAGAATATTTTTGATTATTCCATGGAGAAAAAATGGCATTGCTTTATGGTTATAGTTAAGTTTTCAAATGTATACCATGTTTTTCATTGTACAATGGTCCTTTAAACCATTTGTTCTCAACATACTAGCCTTAGACCCATGCTGATCCTTGATACCTTATGTGCTTGTCATCGGGAATGAGGAGAGTGTAACACTTTATAAAAAACCATCACCATTATGCATAGGAAGCTTTCAGTTCAATTTTTTTTATTTTTTATACAAGATCCCTTCCCTTTCACCAGGTAGATAAACAACCATGTATGGCAGCGCCAACCACTGGGCAAAATTGCACATAGTAGTTAAAGATTTTTTTTATTTCTTTGTGTTTTTCTAAAATAATGTTCCAAATATGGTAACTATAAGCAAAACAAAAAACTGGGCATGCTAAGACCCCGGGGAATAATTACAGTCATTAAATAAAACACTCCTTGGCATCTAAACATGCCCAGGCCTTTGTTTTGCAGATGACTACAATGAAGACAATAAACTGAATCTTAGTAGGTAGTCAGTAACTAATGCCAATTATCTGCAATTATCAACACACAGAGTGTGGAGTGGGTGGATCATAAAGGCTGATTTTAAATATTAAAATCTTCAATGTAAGTGTATTGCAGGAAAATATAATCTTTAAGTACTTGTTATTATCTATATTTTTTAAATAACATGAACTTAGAAAACATACTTTATAATTCATTTTAAAACTAAATATATATTTTCTTGACTTAAGTTGTTTCCATAATGAAGTGGTACGTAATCTCTATGGTTCCAAATGACCTCTATAATGCAGGCTGTGCATAAAAGTACAATAAGATCTTTACAATGGATACACATAGTATAATGAAAGCTCTTAATGTAAAAACAAAGAAAGAATAACATACTATTAATTAATAGTAAGACACTTCTTGCAATGAATTGCTTTTTCACTATTCAACGTGGAACATATTGGCAAGAGTAAAACATTTACATTCCTTACTTGGACAGTTCTGCATTGACCTGGTGATGTGACATATCTACTGTCACTGAACTCCAAAATAGGAATCACATCCTGTCTCTTCTCCTTTATACACACAGAACAACTAATTTGTCAGTATGCCAGCTTTAACTAGCCGGGATGAAGCTGCGCTAATTTAATAGGAACTGTTCAATAGCTTCGACCCATCTGACACTGTGTGGTGAGGCAGCTGTACACTGCAGTGTCTTTCATTATTCTCAGCTCTTTCTTCAGAATACTTGAACACTAAGTCAAATACGATGCTTAAGAGTCAATTGGTCTGACTTTTACTCAAGGACATCCTTTTGATGCCAGGAACTGTCAGGAGAAAAACTCATAGAGTGAAGGTGAGAGGACACTAATTAAATATACATAGCGCTGACCAAAGTACCATGAGGCACAGCTTGCCTCGGAAAATGACGGTACAAGTGTGACCAGGGTCACATCTGTTGATTAGTGTCTATTCTTCAATTGCTGTGTTAAAACTAGTGCAGCCCAACTATTTTAACTTGTTGAAGGGGCACAACAAAAATAACTAAAGTATTTTTATAAAGGTAATGCTCTTTACAAAATGCCATGTTGCATATGTTCAGCGTGGCAAAAAAATGGTCAGAAGAGCTCAATCTGAGAACAAGCTACATCTAAGTAGATTTTTTTCTATCGGACTCAGAGAACAACCTCATTTAGCTCACTTGTGCACCTTCACAGGGGAAAGGCACAATGTTCAGAGTGATCATAGCATGCAAAGGAGTCTGAGAACAATGTCCAGCATTTCAGTTGTCTTGAACTTCTAATAATATTGAGCATATATGCAAATCCCAGAAAGTAATTCTTAAGTTTTAGCTATGATTAGACTCTAACAGAAAGATAAGACATCAAGATAGAAAGGGGTTTAGAAAGGCTGGCCGACTAACAAAAAATGCTAATTTCAATCTAAGCTAACTATAAGAAAAGCCAAGTTTTCAATTAAAAAAAATGTTTTTGTTACAAAGTCTAGTATTAAATTATGCCATGTTTGGAACATTTATTTATCATATCAGCAGACTGACATGTTTTAGAGGAATGCTAAAGTCCCATATTTATAGTATGCTCTTTTGAAGAACTAGAGTCGATAGTGGGTAAGACAGACTTCCACCTTGAAAGCAGAGTAACAAACAATGAAATGATGGATTCCACCATAGGGCAGTGCATATAACATTTAATAATTTAAAAAGCTAACTTTTCCTTTACCCAGTATCAAAATTGATTGTTTTCCAATAGCATATTGTAAATATTAGACAACATTGGTGCTTTAATACATCATTACATAATTCCTAATGTAATTTCTATTTAATTTTGCCTCGGTTCATATACTAATGCAGTGGTGGAAAATTCCATTCTATGAGGGCTGTCCACAGCATTTGAATATCTCTCTGCTATTACAAAGGCAGGTCAATCACAATATATAAGGCTAAGTAATGTATAAATGCAAAATTTAAAGGGAACCTGAATACACAAGCAGATGGGTTCAAAAATCCTGGACTGATGGTGGGTTGAAAAACATCCGGTTTTGTCTACATATATAACAGGTAATTCTATGCTGATTGAGAAAATTATTGATTTTTTTTCAGTTTCCTGTTTAATAATTTGACATTGGAAAATGTTTAAAACAAAATGAACCAGCACATTTCCGAGCATGTCAGAACATTTATTCAATATCGTATAATAGGTGTATTGTTTATATTTTATCATTTGAGAAACTAAAAGTGCTAAAATCTTTATGAACATGTTTGAATAATTAACTTTTTGTATTTTTAATATTGAAACCCTAGGACTTGTAAATTACTATGGGCCTCATTCTATTAGCGGCCGCAGCCGTTGCGGGGCCGCAAGGACCGGCCGCAAGCTATTCGGCTATTCTATTCCCTTACGGCCGGGGACTCCGGCAGGCTTGCAGGCGGTGCCTTGCTATCTCTTGCGGCCGCTCGCACCAGAGGAAAGCCTTTGATCTAAAATGGCCGCAAGAGTTTCGGCCGTAAGAAATTCCTATTTGCAATTCAATTGCTCCGGGAAACCTCTCTGCAAGGCTAAAAACGAGCCGCTGCTTACTTGCAGGAAAGAGGTCCCGCTAGCACCAATTAAGCACATAAAATAGCTCAAATAAAGCCATCCTGCACTTTGAGAAGACTATAAAGGGATTTTAGGTGTTAGAAAAAATAGCATATAATTATCCTATACTCAAATCCGTAAAATATTTTATTTTTAATATCCGTAAAATATCCATGTAAAAAGTCCAGAGTGCTTGGAGCACCTCAGACACACCCACGCCGCAGCCGGAAAATAAACAGTTAATTTGAACTCGGGTTTGGGCTGATGTGCAAGCTTGAGAGGGGGTTTCTTTTAATCCTCATGTCCCCCAATATGATCCCTAGCATTTACAGAGCTGTACAGTGCAGGCTTGAATTTATTTTTGCGTTTTTAGATTTCTGTGCTTACGGCCGGTTCCAAGATATGCGGCCGGCCGTAAGATGAGATCCTTGCGGGGCCGTATAATAGAATATAACAGAACCCCCGCAAGGAATCGCAGCCTTACGGCCGATTTACGGCCGCTAATAGAATGAGGCCCTTTGTGTATTGCATGTTATTGCTAACTTATGTATAGTATGTCTTTATAAATGCTTGGTGGCAAGAGTTAAAGGGATATCTATATTTGCTGGATTATGAATGCGTCTGATGGAGGAGAATCCGTAGTGTATGAAAAAAAATGTTTGCATGAAAAAATACCAAAATATACATTTAAACACTCACCTTGAAGTCAGCTGAATTTCTTGCATTTGCAAACAGTTGGCTTTCAAAGTTGACACCCCAGCCAATCTCTTCTAAAATTAGCACAACAGTCATAATCAGTTTGACCAATCACATTCATTGTATCCATTTTGTTTTCGAATGATGCAGACATGAGTTCTGCCCTACTGTGGGTGGGAAGTCACATGTTTTCATACAGTTTCTTTTCATCATTTCCTTCTTGTGCATACAAAGTGATAAGCAATAATAGTAATTTCTGATTTTAGTATTCTCTGACAGTTGGAAATCAAGGTTAACACCCTCCAAACCCAGGCTAAATTAGCCTCAAATTTAAAAGTATTTTTATGGCCAATCAGGTTAGCTGAAACTCTTGCATTAACTCTGGATTCCTGTCTGTTGTGCAAAGCAGCATGGGAAATATAGTGTGTCACTGATATGTGGCAGGAAGATGCAAGGAAGAAGCTGCAAGGAGATTGGCTAGGCAAGAAAGAGCAGATAAATAGTGGATAATATTGCTCCCTGGATGCTGCATGTTGATTGGGGGGGGGGGGGGGGGGATCAGATGCCTGTTTAGACACCCCCTGGAGGTGTCAACATAATTATTAGAAAGATTTTTAGATATTAATGAAAATAAAATATTTTATGAGATGTGCTGCATACACATAGGCTGCTTTTTGCCAATAGAGTGCATAAATGTGTTAATATAGCTCACTTAGATGTGCCTTTAAAGTAAAACCTATTGGGTATACTGACATTTGCTTCAAAAACATTTTTATGTAAAATTTGATTTTAAATGTCAAAAATAAAGTTATTTTGACATATGAAAAGAACAGGGTAATATAGCTGGGTGCTTTGAAGTAAAGAAAAAGGCAAACAAAAACACACTCTTCTCATTTTTGTTCTTGCACCAGACAGTAGCTCCTAACCTGTCCTAAAAAAATGTAATAACCTCCAGCAATCCTTATATTTTATTTTGGTTTGGTTTTGTGACTGGTCTGAGTATTGAATTGCCCACTAGATTTACCTTTATACGTTCATTGTCTGGCTCTGTGACCTTATAGACCGATGCACGCCAGGCAAATCTGTCAGCTACTGCCATTCTGAGCTCCATCAAACTCATGTTTGTTGTTTCAGGGATGTCATCTATCCATCTCCGCCTCTGCCTAGCCCTTCTTCTCCTTCAATCTTTCCCAGCATCAGAGTCTTCTCTAAGAAATCCTGTCTTCTCATAATATTGCCAAAATATTTTACCTTCTGCCTCATGATCATTCCTTCCAGTGAACAACATGTCTTGATTTCTTGTAGTCTTGATTAATTGGATCTTCTTGCAGTCCAATGAACTCTAAGCAGTTTTCCCCAAAATCACAATTTAAAGGCATCAATTCTATGGCGCTCAGCTTTCTTTATGGTCCAGCTCTCACATCCTTATGTTACTACTGGGAATACCATACTTTTTACTATGCAGACCTTTGTTGATAATGCAATATATTTACTTTTTACTAGCTTGTCCAAGTTTGCTGTTACTTTTTCCCCCAGAAGCAAACATATTTTAGTTTCATGGCTACAGTCACCATCTAAAGACATCTTGGATCCCAGAAAAATAAAATCTGTCACTGCCTCTACTTCTTTCCCATCTTTTTGCCTGGAACTGAGATTGCTATTTGCCATGATCTTGTTTTTTTAACATTGATCAGCAGGGCAAGTTTTGCACTCTTTACTTTTACCCTCATCAATAGGCCCTTTAGTTAATCCTCACTTCCAGCCAACAGAGTAGTATCAGCTGAGTATCTGTGGTTGTTAATATTTCTTCCAGCAATACTTTTTGTACTCCTTTCCAAATCTTGAACCATTCTGTTGTTCCGTGTTCAGTCCTGACCGGGGCTTCTTGATCCCTAAACAGATTCCTCAGGAGGCAGATGACTTACATTACTTTAAAAAATCAAAGTGTTTGTTCCACTTTTATATCACCAGTGAGGTAAAAGGGAAATATAAAGAATGACTTAATGAGACCCTGATAATTGTATTTTATTATCTGATTTACTATAAAAAAAATGGGAGCAAAAGCCCAATATGTTGCAATTTAGTGATACATAAAGCTCACTGGCCCTCTGTATCCTGTAACTTACAAGGAAGAAGGAAAAACAATCCCAATGTCTATGTTTAATGTAATTTTTCAACACTATAGTTGAAGTATGTCTTATACAAAAAAAAAATGTTTGTATTGTTTAAAATGGGATCTTTTAAAATCATGCAATATATTTTTTAACAGTGGTTTTACATGTAATTTACACATCATTTAGCGCTTAGTTGGCATTTCCATAATTGGTTAACCTGTGGTGAGTGGCTTGGATGTGTAAATCCATCTAATTTGATCAAAGGATAAGTTTGTGTTGACCACAAAAACAGATTTTTTTCACTGTGGAAATACCATATACATTAGAATAGACAAATAAAAATATATACATATATTTTAAAATCTTAACAGTGTTTATATATTGTAATATACAATATTCAACACATTAAAACGTGTTGCTCGAATGTGGGAAAATAATCTCTGCATGGTTTGGGCGTAATCTGGAGACCTATGTATATGCCATATGCATATAAATGTGTACTGTTCTCATTAAAGGGCCACGTAATTCAGTACAATTTGGACCACATCAGAGTAAATATCTCCTAAAAGCATATTGAAATACTTTTTGAATTTTTTAAACATGTGCATTTTTCACAGAGAATTCAATAAATAAAATCTGTGCTTACATGAGTCACTGCCATCCGCCAGCTAGGCAAACACTGCAGCTCTGTGTAGTGAGCAAAAGAAAAACAGAGGTTAACCCTCACCACATCTATCTGTGCAGAGCATGGAATGCTGGAATCACATAAACAGGTCAATTATAGGTTCACTTTTGAGTGCATTCCTGAGTGCAGGGAAAACCTGCTATAAACCGGTGTCCTCACCACACACTTGGCTGTCTGTTACTAATCATGAAACAGCCAGTAGGCAGGACAGACTGTGTTTGTAAACAGACTTAAAACTCTAGATTTTTTTAGCTGTTATTAGTGTAGTTAAAAAAATAGATAATTTTAACATACAATATTGTACTCTTTCACACCTACAGTTAATGGCCCTTTATAACAATCTTATAGGGGCTCTGAGCATGGTATAAAAATGGCATACAACTCAAAGTCAGTGGCGGCTGGTGACTTTTCAAGTTGGAGGGGCGACAGGGCGAAACATAGCCACTCCCCCTTTTTCAAACCACACCCATTTTTATAACTCCTCCCCCTGACGTCATAATGACCTTTATAAGCCCCGCCCAATGACCTTATGCTTGTAAAGCCCATTGAAATACATGATCTGCAATGCAGAAATGTCAAGAAGTAAAGTAACAATGTGTTAAATTCATTGGTATACAATATAGATTGAAAAAACTCATGTGACAAGACTACAGCAATATCATAATTGCACCTATACGTATTAACAGAAAAATTAAAGGAGTGACACCTACCATTAGTCGGCTCTTCTTCTCAGGGTATTCACGTTCATTAAGTTGACCAATGAGTAGAAACAAATCTGCAGCCACATAGGGTTTGCACCTGGGGTTGAAAGAAAACAAGCAAATCAATCATACCATTCAAGAACAAAACCATACTTAAAAAACATTAAACGACCAAGTGGAACCATATAGGCCCCAAACATACCTTAGAAGACCAAGTGTGACTATATAGGCCCAAAAACATACCTTAGAAGACCAAGTGTGACCATAGGCCCCAAACATACCTTAGAAGACCAAGTGTGACTATAGGCCCCAAACATACCTTAGAAGACCAAGTGTGACTATATAGGCCCCAAACATACCTTAGAAGACCAAGTGTGACTATATAAGCCCCAAACATACCTTAGAAGACCAAGTGTGACCATAGGCCCCAAACATACCTTAGAAGACCAAGTGGAACTATATAGGCCCCAAACATACCTTAGAAGACCAAGTGTGACCATATAGGCCTCAAACATACCTTAGAAGACCAAGTGTGACCATAGGCCCCAAACATACCTTAGAAGACCAAGTGTGACCATAGGCCCCAAACATACCTTAGAAGACCAAGTGGGACCATATAGGCCTCAAACATACCTTAGAAGACCAATCAGCACTGCATAGGCCCAAACCAGTGGATCTTGGGATTCAAGAAAACAACAACATTTCACTTCTGTTTAGACAACACAATAATCAATGTCAAACAAACACGTTGAATTAGCATATGGATAACCATATAAGCAGTAACGCCACGCCAAGGCTTCAACAATTGTTACTGACCATTCACACACCTTTCATAGCTCCTTCAATATGCACACCCACACACCATTCATACTTTACTTACCACTAGTTATTTTTGGTAGTGAGGTGGTGCCATTTCTGAGAACTTTACGTACCCTTGAAGGTGCCTCCAATTCCTTCAAACCAATTCATTTAACCGCTACAGGGCCATGGTGCTTTTTAATTACTTTTTTGATCCTCTTCAATGTGGAGAAGCATCTTTCTGGTTCTTTAGTAGTCTTCGTTGTTGTAAGCAGGATTCCTTATAGCTTGACTCACTCTGTTAAATTATGTAGATTAAATTGATGCTAAAGTTGCTGCAGAGCAACAGCACTTGTACAGACATGGAATTCTTGCTTCCTGTACACAAGTGACAGCTACCCTTGGAAGTGCCTCCAATTCCTTCAAACCACGCCAAGGCTTCAACAATTGTTACTGACCATGCACACACCTTTCATAGCTCCTTCCATATGCACACCCACACACCGTTCATACTTTACTTACCACTAGTTATGTTTGGTAGTGTGAGGTGGTGCTGCTTAAAGCAGTTTATCTTTGGTCACCTTGGGGGTATGCATTCTTCTTTGCTTCAATCACTTGTATTTTAATTTTGCACGGCGATCTTTCAAAGAAGAAAACTTCTCAATGGTTTTTTCATTGAAGTCTGGGATCTCGGAAATCAGTTGCTTTTCCATTGAGAGCATCGCCAATGCATTCAACCGCTCCAGGGACATGGTGCTTCTTAAAAAGGTTTTTATCCTCTTCAATGTTGAGAAGCATCTTTCTGATTCTGCAGTAGTCATTGGTGTTGTAATCAGGATTCTTAATAATTTTACTGTCTCTGTGAAATCATTCTGCAGATTAAATTGATGGAAAAGTTTGTGCAGAGCAACAGCACTTGTACAAGTATGAAACTCTGTCTTCCCATACAGAAGTGACAGCTCAGTGCGTAATTGTTCCTTCTTCAGTATTGGATATGCTTGCACGGTGTCTTCCAGAGCTTGGGTTGGAAAGCAAGTGTCATGGGTTTTATACAAGTCACTTTGAACAAGTTTGGCACTGACTAGGTGATTTGAAAATGAAAAACGTTCTTTTGCATGAACCACCACTATGTCACATACCTCTCTTGAAAGTTGTCTCAAGGTTGAGATCTCCGCACTCCGTCTGTTGACTGTTAGATCGCTCGGCAAACTTGCTTCTATCTCTTCCACAGAATTACGGATTTTCTGGATGCTGGCGACAAAGTCTTCTGTGACTTTTTTGATATAAACAGTATCCGTGTCTCGCTTCTGAAGCTGACTATAGAGGATGTCAACATGTGGCATTATTAAATGAAATAATTTAAGGAAGTAAAGGAACTCCTTGTCTTCCAGCATTCCAATGAAACCTGCGGCTTCCCGTATAGATGTTGGATCAAAGTTTAGACATGCTTCAATTGTCTGGAAACACTCAAGTAGCGCATCTCTGTTCTCGTAGATTACGTTCACGGTCCTAACGTTGAAGTTCCATCGTGTTGGTGCACCTCTTGGAAGTCTTCTACCAACTACCTCATCCAGAACTCCAGTCCTTTTTGGAGAGTGTGAAAAAAAAGATGGTATGCCGCCTATGTTGGAAAAAAAAACTCGAACTCTTCCAATCCTTGAAACTGCTTTCTCCATTATTAGGTTCAGTTGGTGAGCATAGCAATGGACGTAGTGTGCGTTCGGGTACACGTCTTTTATTTTTCTTTGAACTCCTCCTTGATCTCCACGCATCACACTGGCACCATCGTAGCTTTGAGCTATGAGTTTCTTCTTGTCTTCTGGCTCTGGGAGAACAGTATTCAGTGTTTCCAGCACAACAGCAGCAATCGAGTCTGCATCCGTTGATTTCATTTCCGTGAAGCCATCAAATCTTTCCACCACTTGATGCTTCTTGTCAATGTAGCGATAGACTACAACGCACTGTGTCCTAGCGGAAATATCGGTTGTTTCATCCGCTTGGATTGCCACAAACTGGGCTTCTTTAAGCTCTTGGTGAATCACTTCCTTTATAACTTCATGCATGCAGTCCAGTAGCTCATTCTGCACGGTTTTGGAAGTGCCCTTAAACACAGTTGCAGTCTTCAAATGCTGTTCCATTGCACTATCGATACTGCCAACCAAATCCACCAGGCCTCTAAACACTCCTGGATTTAGCGATGTTTCACTCTCGTCGTGTCCTCTTAATGCCAGTTCAAAAGCGCCACAAAAGCGAACACAATCAATTATCTTCGAAAGGATGTACCGGTTCTTAGCCACTTCTTCGTTGTGTTTTTGAATGCTGACTTGGTATCCTTGGTCCAGTTGAACAGCAATGTTCGCCTGTCCAAGCATCTCAAACTTGATCCTGTTATCCAAGTGAGCTTTAGAACTTTTGTGTTTTGCCAATTTGTCAGCTAGATGTTTGACGTCAGTCACTCCAGTTTTGGTCCAAGCAGCGTCACCACCAAATAGGATGCATGGGAAACAATATAAGGACTTCCTAGAAACGCTTCCAGAAAGCCAGTTGTTCTTCTTGTACCATTCAGTATTGAAATTACGGACATATTGTTTCCCTCTATCTCTTGCGATTTGCTGCAGATTTATCTCTGGTTGGTCAGCTCCTAACCGTTTTACTTCCACCTTCTCCTCATAGGTTAGGGTGGCGAAAGGCTTCACAAGTAGAGAGTCAATAGTATTCATTTCTGATATTGATACCAATAAAAGAAAGAGATCACGGTATATTAATTTATATTATGTCACAAAATTACTTTAAAATAACAGTGTGTTGATTTCATTGGTATACATTACAGATTGCAAACCCTCATGTGACAAGACTACATCAACATCAAATTTGCACCTATACACATGGACAGAAAATTAAAGGCAATGATACTCACCAACAGTTGACTCTCCTTCTCGGGGTATTCACGTCCAGTAAGTCAACCAACGAGTCCAAACAAATCTGCTTTCACAGATAGTTTGCACCTGGGGGGTGATAGAAAACAACAAAAAAAACATTAGAAATCTCAAGACCCAAACCGTAACTTTTAAAACCTTAAAAGTCCAAGTGTGACCATATACTCACCAACAGTTGACTCTCCTTCCCGGGGTATTCCACAGATAGTTTGCACCTGGGAAGTTATAGAAAACAAAAAAAAAAACATTAGAACGTTTAAGACCCAAACCGTAACGTTTAAAACCTTAAAAGAGCAAGTGTGACCATATAGGCCCCAACCGCACCTTAAAAACCTTAAATAACAAATTGGGACCATATAGGCCCCAACCGCACCTTAAAAACTTTAAATAACAAATTGGGACCATATAGGCCCCAACCGCACCTTAAAAACCTTAAATAACAAATTGGGACCATATAGGCCCCAACCGCACCTTAAAAACTTTAAATAACAAATTGGGACCATATAGGCCCCAACCGCACCTTAAAAACTTTAAATAACAAATTGGGACCATATAGGCCCCAACCGCACCTTAAAAACCTTAAATAACAAATTGGGACCATATAAGCCCCAACCGCACCTTAAAAACCTTAAATAACCAATTTTGACCATATAGGCCCCAACCGCACCTTAAAAACCTTAAATAACAAATTGGGACCATATAGGCCCCAACCGCACCTTAAAAACCTTAAATAACCAATTTTGACCATATAGGCCCCAACCGCACCTTAAAAACCTTAAATAACAAATTGGGACCATATAGGCCCCAACCGCACCTTAAAAACCTTAAATAACAAATTGGGACCATATAGGCCCCAACCGCACCTTAAAAACTTTAAATAACAAATTGGGACCATATAGGCCCCAACCGCACCTTAAAAACCTTAAATAACAAATTGGGAACATATAGGCCCCAACCGCACCTTAAAAACTTTAAATAACAAATTGGGACCATATAGGCCCCAACCGCACCTTAAAAACCTTAAATAACAAATTGGGACCATATAGGCCCCAACCGCACCTTAAAAACCTTAAATAACCAATTTTGACCATATAGGCCCCAACCGCACCTCAAAAACCTTAAATAACAAATTGGGACCATATAGGCCCCAACCGCACCTTAAAAACCTTAAATAACCAATTTTGACCATATAGGCCCCAACCGCACCTTAAAAACCGTAAATAACAAATTGGGACCATATAGGCCCCAACCGCACCTTAAAAACCTTAAATAACAAATTGGGACCATATAGGCCCCAACCGCACCTTAAAAACCTTAAATAACCAATGTTGACCATATAGGCCCCAACCGCACCTTAAAAACCTTAAATAACAAATTGGGACCATAAAGGCCCCAACCGCACCTTAAAAACCTTAAATAACATATAGGCCCCAAAAAAATAAAAAAAAATAATAATATATAAATATATATATATATATATATATATATATATATATATATATATATATATATATATTGATATATATATATATATATATATATATATATATATTGATAGATATATATAAAAATTGATATCAATATATCACAATAAATAAATATATATATATATATATATATATATATATATATTTATATAAAAATTGATATCAATATATCACAATAAATAAATATATATATATATATATCAAATTGATATATATATATATATATATATATATATATATATATTTATTTATTGTGATATATTGATATCAATTTTTATATATATATATATATATATATATATATATATATATATATATATATATATATCCAAATATATATATATATATACGCATAAAAAATACACATAAATATACATAAACATATACATACAACAATATATATTAATTGATATTTATTATTTGATTATTTGATGTTCTTTATTACTTGTTATATTATATTGTTCATGCATTTCTATTACACATTATTTGTTATACATATTACAGTGCTATTTTTTGGCTATACATGTTACAGGATATTATCCTGTAACATGTATATCACATAAAATAGCCCTGTAATATGTATAATACATACAGGGTCAAACAAGTTCACACTAACCTTTTTTACCCTTACAGGCTTCCATACCTGCTTGCTGATTTGCTAATTTTTTAAAGACTCTCATTGGTTGAAATCGATGTCAATCAAAAATTTCAGCCAATCAGAGTCCTTCAAAAATTAGTATATATAGCAGACCGTGGGGAAAAAAAAATTAATCGCGGGAGGGGCTCCTTGTAGGAGGAGCTCTTTTAGTGTCTTGTTTTTTTTTTTTTAGAGCGTCGTTTTTTTTTTGTGGAGGCCTCTTTCAATGGGCCAGAATGGATGGATGGACAATGGCTTCAATCAAGATTGGATTATTTTGACCATTGGCTTCAATCAACATTGGATTATTTTATTTTGACCATTGGCTTCAATCAACATGGATTATTTTATTTGACCATTGGCTTCAATCAACATTGGATTATTTTATTTTGACCATTGGCTTCAATCAACATGGATTATTTTATTTGACCATTGGCTTCAATCAACATTGGATTATTTATTTTTCATGACTATATCCAGAGGACAGAAGGCCAACGCTGGAGGGGTCAATTTTACAGGTAAGTATGTGCTGTTGTTTATTTTATTTTTTATTAATGTTTGTTTAAAGCTGTTTATTTTTGTATAAAATGTGTTGTGTTACTAACTGTACTAACAATGTGTTTGCTTAGCTTACTGTTTAATTGTAATAATAATGTTTTTACTGTATTTTTTTTTCCCTTCCCTTATTTTTATTTTATCTTTAGAAGTGACAGGCACATATACATGCCTGTTACTTCTAAAAATGGAATAAAAATAGGGGGGGGGGGGGTAGGTAGTTGGTTCATCCAGGGTGGGGTCGGTCACGGTCAGGCGGCCATCAGTCGCCCATAGGCCACGATCAGGGGTGGCACAAGCCTCATGGGGGTGAACATCCACCCCCATGTGGCCTGGTCAACCCCGCTCACTGCCCGAATACCCGGGGTAGCATAGGCCGTATCGGGGCGGTGCCGGTGGTGATCGGGCCTCGGGGGTGGCATAGGGCGGCAACATGGAGGTCATCAGGGGTGGCACAGGCCTCATCAAGGGGGTGATCCGATCACCCCCATGTGGGCCTGTGCCACCCCGCTCACCACCCGACTACCCCGATCCCGTGATCGGGGTAATCCGGCGGTGGCATGATGGCATAGCTAGGCTAGCATAGGGCAGGCCTGATCGGGGGTGGCACAGGCCACATGGGGGTGATGGCTGGGGTCGTCGGTGGTAGTTGGTGGGTGGCTGGGTAGGTGGCACTGGCAGGCCAGGCAGGCATAGTGGGGGACTGGGGGTAACTGGTCACCCCTAACTTTTATTAGGGGCTACTAGGGGTTTTGGTTTTGCCAGGGGCAGGGGCAGGGCAGGTGCCAGGCAGAGGCAGGTAGACTTACTGTGTTAGGCAGGCAGAGCAGATGAGTAGATTCAGCCAGGGAGGTCTCTCAGTCTCAGCGTGACCAGGGTCAGGAAACAGAAAGGGGGAAGGGACAGGGAACTGGTGGTTTTATTGACTGTATCAGTCAATCAAAATGATAACTCTATCAGGGCTAACGGTCTGGGTGGGTTTAGATTGATCACTTAGTAACTGGACAGCCTTCCATCATTGATTGGTCAATGATGGAAGACTGTCAGTTATTAATTGATACATTTATGACCGCCCATGCATATCGTCACTGTGATGGTGGGCGGCATGCATTAACGGTCAGGGGGCCAGGCCAGGACTCATTGAAGAGAGAGAAGACTCTAAGGTTAGTGTACACAGTGTATAACTATTGTAATTTGATCACACAGGGTGCAGGCAGGGGGCTATATAGATACACAGCATTAGTTAATGTAGCGCAAGGGTTATTTTAAAGTGACAGTGTCCCTTTACTAACTTTACTTCATTTTTAATACTATTTAGACTTGAAATGATGATGTACACCTTATATTTATTTGTTTTTGGGTTATACTAATACATTGTTGTGTTTTTTTATTGCAGGGTGAAGAAAATATTTGGGGGGGCGTTTGCCCTGACGCCCCAATGGACGGGCCGCCCCTGCTCAAAGTGTGCCCCCAGGTGAGTCAGTTTGAAAGGTTGCAATACTCACCCATAAGGGAGTACAATAGACTTTCAGTTAACCAGAACTTAAGCAATCAGAACTCTCAAGCAACCAGGAAAAAAATGGAATACTGTTCTTTAAATAAAAAAAATATTTTACAGAATTCAACAAATGCCAGGAGCCAGGTTGTCATGCCACAAAATGCTTACAGGCACCTAGATTTCGTCCACTGTAAATGTCTGCAATTCAATTTTACCTGGAAGCAGACGGGTATGAGTGACTGAGTCAGGGCAGTGTTGGTGTTGCATTCTCCGGGTTCAGCACCGCACCCTCCAGCTGAACGTACCTGTATGAGGAGTGAAAGCTGCTGCTAGAACAGCCCTCGCTGACAAATATACTTATCACAGTATCCTATGTGCAGCTAATCTAGGCCTCTTTTAATAGTAACTCTCAAGCAACCAAAACTATATTTATCTGGCATCTATAAATCCCAGTGGGTGCCGAATAACTGAGAGTCTACTGTATATCTGTAGTGGTAAGTAAATTTTTGCTGTTAACGTACCATATATACACTTTGTCCATATATTTTAGGATGTCATAATACAAATATTTTATGTATTTTACCATTGTCTGGTTCTATGTACAATTCCCTGTTTCTCAAGATTATTGAGGTAATATATTTTATATACAGGAATTCATGAGTACACAAGTTCCCATACAAATATTTGTTCATTTATAATTTTCTGATATCTGGTATAATTGTCTATCTATCTATCTATCTATCTATCTATCTATCTATCTATCTATCTATCTATCTATCTATCTATCTATCTATCTATCTATATCTATCTATCTATCTATCTATCTATCTATTTATCTATCTATATCTATCTATCTATCTATCTGTCTATCCATCTATCTATCTATCTATCTATCTATCTATCTATCTTGCCATTTTGCAATTAAGCTAACACTCTTAATAAACGTAGATAACGTAGAAAACTTGCAATATTAGCAGTCATATAAGTAATAAGCATAAAACCATTTTAAAAGCAATTGACATTTTGCTGACTTTACTTCTGTCATGGGCACTTCCATCTTGAACTTTTAGTCTGCCTGATACCTGAGGGGTAGTTTCCTCCACTGGGCATTGCTCTTCTATTTACTTGTAAAACCATACCCCCTCATGTTCTCCTACAGAGCATGATACAGGTAATTTACCTTGTATGACCAATGTAAACCTTGGTGACTCCACACCCCTGTGATTGTAGTATGTAGGACAAGGAGGGAGCATGAGAAGGAGTGCAGTACCAGCCAGGATTGAAACTATATTTTAAATTATTTCATTGCTGTAGTTTACATACAATTTTTTTTATTGTTAGTCGTATACTAGATCTTTGAATACATGCAGCTTTATTTATAGGGACTGTAGGGACTGACATTTTTTTTAATCTTTTTGTAAAGCTGATCTGTCACCTGCGATGTGCATTAAATGCAGAAAAGAGGCTAAAATTTCATAGAATAATAGAAAAAAACCTGAATATATCACATATATAGTTCTCAGCAGCGCGGGCTTGCCAAAAAACATTGGTAACACAACGTTAAAAGTGCGGGGTTGCACAGCAAGCCCGCCACAACTGCGGCCCTCGCAAAGCGAGGGCCTCGGTTGCGGCCAGGCAAGGACTGCCGAGGGCGCTCATTGCGCTGGTGGAGATGAGCGCCGTAGGAGCTCATCCCTGTGACCTGCTGGACTACACATCAACAGAAATCTCAATTACACAATTCACAATGTGAGACCCGTAGTACTTTGAAAAAATACAGTGGAAAAATGACGGCCTGTAACACTTGCAAAAAGGAAAGCAGGAGTTAGAAAAAAAAATATGAGGTAAAAATTAACCAAAGTTAACGGCCGAAACAGCGCACTTACAAAAACAACAAAAACACAAAGAAAATAAAAAAGAAAGAAAGAAAACATCACACACCACGGGGGGACAGCCAGGACGTCTTGAAGTGATGTTGCACAAGAATTTAAATACAATTTGCCGAGGTTCGCCACCCTAAAATCGCCTAAGCAACAAAAAAAATGGCGCCCGGGAAAAATGAAAACTAGGCTACACAGCCCCTAACCATGCAAAACACCGCCAGGCACATAAGACTAGAAAGCGAGACTTAGAAAAAAAGAAATACGAGGTCAAAATGTTTTGAAGTTAACGGCCGAACCATGCACATCCCAAAAAAATAAAAACACGAAGAAAATATAAATAACAAAAAAACTAACCTCACACACAGCACGGGGGGCCGCCAGTACGCCTGGGAGTGAGGTTGTATGACAATTTAAACACACCTTTCTGAGTTTCGGCAAAAAGTGACAAAAAAAATGTTGGACGAAAAAAATGAAAACGAGGCTACACGACCCCTAACCAAGCAAAACACGGCCAGGCACATATGACTTTTACCCAGGAACGTATGAGGTACAAAATACACTATTAGAAAACATGGAAAATGCTCCAGACCCGCGTTACACAAACATAATCGCAGCCATTTTACAACAATAACTTGAAAACTAATAACATTACCATTCTAAAATAGCGCTTTACACAACTAAACAAATGGTTTGCCCTCACCCACGCAGCCTATTGATACTGCACACTTGCCACATTGCTGACACACCTCAGGTCAGCAACAGTCCAAATGTACATTGTATGCTGTAGGAAAATCAAAAAAAGTTTGTTAGCTCTTCAGGATATTGATTGCTGGATATATTAATTACAAATAGGTAAAGTATATTCATTTATTATTTAATTAATTAATTAATTATTATAAAAAAATATTTATATAAAAAAAGAGCAGGGGAGAGGCTTGCAAGGAACGCTCAGCGCGGGGCTCACAATGGGCGCCGAGGGTACTCATAGGAGCCAAAGCAAACGAGGCGAGAGGCTAGCAATGAGCGTTGAAGGCACTCAGCGCAGGCCTGCAATGAGCGCCGAAGGTGCTCAGACGACCAAAAGTACATGAGGGGAGAGGCTCACAATGAGCCCCGAAGGTTCTCAGAGGGCTAAAAGCCTTACATTGTGTGGCAAACAGCATTACCTGTCTTACAATTTTATTGCCATCATTTTTTGACAGGCAAGTTGCTAGGACGTCTGGGAGTGACAGCCAGGACGTCTGGAAGTGAAGTTGCACAAGGATTTAAATACAATTTGACGAGTTTCAACACTTCTAAAATAGCCTAAGCAACAAAAAAAATGGCACCCGAAAAAAATTAAAACTAGGCTACACAGCCCCTAACCATGCAAAACACCGCCAAGCACATAAGACTGGAAAGCGAGACTTAGAAAAAAAGAAATATGAGGTAAAAAAATGTTGAAGCTAACGGCCGAACCGCGCACATTCAAAAAAAACAAAAACACAAAGAAAATAGAAATAACAAAATAACTAACCTCACACACAGCACGGGGGGGCGCCAGAACGTCTGGGAGTGAGGTTGCACGACAATTTAAACACAACTTTCTGAGTTTCGGCACTTGAAAAAACGCCAAAAAAAATGTCGGACGCCAAAAACGAAAACAAGGCTACACGACCCCTAACCATGCAAAACACCGCCAGGCACATAACACTTTTACCCAGGAACGTATGAGGTACAAAATACACTATTAGAAAACATGGAAAATGCTCCAGACCCGCGTTACACATACATAATCGCAGCCATTTTACAACAATAACTTGAAAACTAATAACATTACCATTCTAAAATAGAGCTTTACACAACTAAACAAATGGTTTGCCCTCACCCACGCAGCCTATTGATACTGCACACTTGCCACATTGCTGACACACCTCAGGTCAGCAACAGTCCAAATGTACATTGTATGCTGCAGGAAAATCAAAAAAGTTTGTTAGCTCTTCAGGATATTGATTGCTGGATATATTAATTACAAATAGGTAAAGTATATTCATTTATTATTTAATTAATTAATTAATTATTATAAAAAAATATTTATATAAAAAAAGAGCAGGGGAGAGGCTTGCAAGGAACACTCAGCGCAGGGGCTCACAATGGGCGCCGAGGGTGCTCATAGGAGCCAAAGCAAACGAGGCGAGAGGCTAGCAATGAGCGTTGAAGGCACTCAGCGCAGGCCTGCAATGAGCGCCGAAGGTGCTCAGACGACCAAAAGTACATGAGGGGAGAGGCTCACAATGAGCCCCGAAGGTTCTCAGAGGGCTAAAAGCCTTACATTGTGTGGCAAACAGCATTACCTGTCTTACAATTTTATTGCCATCATTTTTTGACAGGCAAGTTGCTAGGACGTCTGGGAGTGACAGCCAGGACGTCTGGGAGTGAAGTTGCACAAGGATTTAAATACAATTTGACGAGTTTCGGCACTTCTAAAATAGCCTAAGCAACAAACAAAAAATGGCGCCCGGAAAAAATGAAAACTAGTCTACATGGCCCCTAAACATGCAAAACACAGCCAGGCACATAAGGCTGGAAAGCGAGACTTAGAAAAAAGAAATACGAGGTCAAAAAATTTCGAAGTTAACGGCTGAACCACGAACATCCAAAAAAAACAAAAACACAAAGAAAATAGAAATAACAAAAAAACTAACCTCACACACAGCACGGGGGGCTGCCAGAACGTCTGGGAGTGAGGTTGTATGACAATTTAAACACAGCTTTCCAAATTTCGGCACTTGAAAAAGCGACGAAAAAAAACTATAACGAGGCTACACGACCCCTAACGATGCAAAACAGCGCGAGGCACATAAGACTTTTACCCAGGAACGTACAAGGTGCAAAATACACTATTAGGAAACACAGAAAATTCTCCACACCCGCGTTACACATACACAATCGCAGCCATTTTACAACACTAACTTGCAATTGATAACATTACCATTCTAAAATGGCGCTTTACACAACTAAACAAATGGTTTGCCCTCACCCACGCAGCCTATTTACACTGCACACTTGCCACATTGCTGACACACCTCAGGTCAGCAACAGTCCAAATGTACATTGTACGCTGCAGGAAAATCAAAAAGGATTGTTAGCTCTTCAGGATATTGATTGCTGGATATATTAATTACAAATAGGTAAAGTATATTCATTTATTATTTAATTAATCAATTAATTATTATAAAAAAAATATTTATATAAAAAAAGAGCAGGGGAGAGGCTTGCAAGCAACGCTCAGCGTGGGGCTCACAATGGGCGCCGAAGGTGCTCAGAGGAGCAAAAGTAAACAAGGCGAGAGACTCACAATGAGTGTTGAAGGCGCTCAGCGCAGGCCTTGCAATGAGCGCCGAAGGTGCTCAGACGACCAAAAGTACATGAGGGGAGAGGCTCTCAATGAGCCCCGAAGCATCTCAGAGGGCTAAAAGCCTTACATTGTGTGGCAAACAGCATTACCTGACTTACAATTTTATTGCTGTCATTTTTTGACAGGCAAGTGGCTAGTATATATATATATATATATATATATATATATACAGTTGCAAGCAAAAGTATGTGAACCATTTGGAATGATATGGATTTCTGCACAAATTGGTCATAAAATGTGATCTGATCTTCATCTAAGTCACAACAATAGTCAATCACACTCTGCTTAAACTAATAACACACAAAGAATTAAATGTTACCATGTTGTTATTGAACACACCATGTAAACATTCACAGTGTAGGTGGAAAAAGTATGTGAACCCTTGGATTTAATAACTGGTTGAACCTCCTTTGGCAGCAATAACTTCAACCAAATGTTTCCTGTAGTTGCAGATCAGATGTGCACAACGGTCAGGAGTAATTCTTGACCATTCCTCTTTACAGAACTGTTTCAGTTCAGCAATATTCTTGGGATGTCTGGTGTGAATCGCTTTCTTGAGGTCATGTCACAGCATCTCAATCGGGTTGAGGTCAGGACTGTGACTGGGCCACTTCAGAAGGCATATTTTCTTCTGTTTAAGCCATTCTGTTGTTGATTTACTTCTATGCTTTGGGTCATTGTCCTGTTGCAACACCCATCTTCTGTTGAGCTTCAGCTGGTGGAAAGATGGCCTTAAGTTCTCCTTCAAAATGTCTTGATAAACTTTGGAATTCATTTTTCCTTCAATGATAGCAATCCGTCCAGGCCCTGACGCAGCAAAGCAGCCCCAAACCATGATGCCCCCACCACCGTACTTCACAGTTGAGATGAGGTTTTGAAGTTGGTGTGCTGTGCCTCTCTCTCCACACATAGTGTTGTGTGTTTCTTCCAAACAACTCAACTTTGGTTTCATCTGTCCACAGAATATTTTGCCAGTACTGCTGTGGAACATCCAGGTGCTCTTGTGCAAACTGTAAACGTGCAGCAATGTTTTGTTTGGACAGCAGTGGCTTCCTCTGTGGTATCCAATTTGTGCAGAAATCCATATCATTCCAAAGGGTTCACATACTTTTGCTTGCAACTGTATATACTAGTCACTTGCCCATCACAAATGATGTAATAAAATTTTATTTTTCTGTTCCCCCCTACCCTACAGGCCCAATATGTAGGCCCAGACCATGACACTCCCACCACCAAAAGTATACATCTATACTGAGGAAGGGAAGTTGAAATAATCCCTAAATTACAGATAAATGGATAAAGCACAAAGAGCACAAAAACACTGATATGAGATGAAATCCTCAGTTTGAACATAAACAGCCATGCAGAGAGAGTGGAGGCAGCATCTGACATCATCAGGTAAATGCATATAGGGGGAATCAACACAACGTATTATAGAAAACATATATACACATATAGACATATATATTTGGTCTGGGCCAGCATGAGTGCTGCTGGCACTGGGGAGCTACAGTTCATTGAGGGAACCATGAATGCCAACATGTACTGTGACATACTGTAGCAGAGCATGATCCCCTCCCTTCAGAGACTGGGCTGCAGGGAAGTATTACAACATGACAATGACCCCAAACACACCTCCAAGATGACCACTGCCTTGCTAAAGAAGCTGAAGGTAAAGGTCATGGACTGGCCAAGCATGCCTAAACCCTATTGAGCATCTGTGGGACACCGTCAAACTGAAGGTGGGGGTATGCCAGGTCTCTAACATCCATCAGCTCTGTGATGTCATCATGTAGGAGTGGAAGAGGACTCCAGTGGCAACCTGTGAATCTCTGGTGAACTCCATGCCCATGAGGGTTAAGGCAGTGCTGGAAAATAATGGTGGCCACACAAAATATTGACACTTTGGGCCCAATTTCTTCAGTGTTGTCACATGAAAAGATATAATAAAATATGTACAAAAATGTAAGCGGTGTACTCACTTTTGTCAGATACTGTAAATATATATATATATATATATATATATATTTATAAATCTTTATATATATATCTAGATATATTTAATATTCTTCTTATTAATTTGTTTTACAGGGCATTCAGAGGTACACCCAAATCTTCAGAAATGGTTGTAAATCTTCAAAAGCACATATTATATATGTGAATCTACAGTTATTCTTTAATATTTTTAATATGCATATTTTATCATGCTGTTTATTTTCTTTGTGAACAAATAAAATGCTGTTTAATTATAAGTATTATTGCTAATTAGAAGTGCAATGTACTTCCACAGCCTCTTTAACACTGTCCCATGAACTAGTCTTTATTTACCCAGTACAATGGCATCACTTCCTAATAAAATCCCTTTACAAATCATACAAGCATACAATAGCCATTCCTTTTGCGTTAGATACACAGTGTCTAATTGAATGCAGCTGGAGTCTTTGCAGGAGGGAATTTCAATTAGTTAATTGTCAACCTGGTGACACTATAATTAACCTATCATCAGGATTCATCATGCTCAAAGCTGATTTTTTAAATTACTCAATTATATTGGTCGAAAAGATTTGCCACTGTATTCAAACCAATAAATAACAATGCTGCAGTGTGTGTCAGTGGATCAAGACAGGAAACACATTTACATATATTGTATTAAAGATAATATTGTCAGTTTTACAGTGCTTGGAAATAGAACAAAGTAGCAATTAGATTCAAATCATGTCTGATCTCCAGCTGAAATATTACTGCTTGGGAATATTAGTAACTTTGGTCAACAATATGCAGTAGAAATAAAAGCTAATGGCAATGGCATAATACATTGCAAGTTCATCAACAGGCTTTTTGCTTGTATTAGACAACAAATCTGGATTTATTTCCTTTTGTATTATAAAGATTACATACTAAATATTTAAATGCTTTCAGTTGTTGCATTACTGAAAATTGGATTCTAAATAACTAAAACGAACATGTCTTGTTATTAGCAAAAAGTAAATCTAATGCCAGAAATCTTATTTTGGATATTGAATGTATTAGCTTTAATTAAGTCTATAATTTAAGAGTTCTGTGTAAAGTTCCCAGAATAGCAATGAATTAAAACGTATTTATTTAAAATTGTAGTTTATAGTGTTGTAATAACAATTTCAGTATCAAGTCAAATTAGTATTTTTTGTATCTAAAAAATGTCTTTAAAGTGTCTGGGCAAGCAGTGCTTCTCTTATCTTAAAACTAGCTGTAAAGATCTTGGTTGATTCACATGTAATACATCCGATATAACTGCACAAACCCTAACTTACATACACTGGGACCTCTGCCTCTTCTTTCCACCAATTACTTGAATACTGGTGTAGAAATGTAATGTAGCACTAGAGTCAGTCAGAAAATACTATGGAGCATTAATCTCTTCCCTGGATAAAGATGCTTCTTGGCTAGTTATCTATGCACTCCTATACACAACATAAATTTATTTTATCTTGCCTCTTTACAAAACTAAACAAACAATTATTTTCTCTTTTATTAACATGCACAAATCTAACCAATGGCCCCATTCTTCCTGTGTCATATGCTCTTCTAACACACCTTAGGACTTTGCAGTCTTTTTCCAAACCAAAGTTGTGTATTCCATCTGCCAAAGTATTCCTTTTTTTTTTCAGCTGTCCCTTTCCCATTTAAACCACATTTGCCCACTGTTCATTATTTGAGTTTTCTGAGTTGCCCTTACTACATAACTCTCGTCCCCTCACATAATTCCCTTCCAACTATTAAATTCTCTGTCTAAAATTCTGGTACACATACTCAGGCAGATTTTAAACACTGCCTTCTCCATATGTACAGCTTCAACTAAACATGGCATGGTCATGCTAATCTGAAGAAAAAAGACTTTCATTGGTCATGCCTAGGTATAGCCTTGTGTCGATGCTTCCAAGCTTCTGGAATATAAACACTTTACAACTCTACTACACTTTCTCTTCTTGACCCTCCTCAGTCTCATTCCCATTCATCTCAACTTAGTGAAAAGTAAAAAATGACCTTCACAGGTCAAAATACAAGGTGAGTACTCCATCCATACATATATTTTTACCTATCTGCTGACTTTGATCACACTCTCCTGCTATATAATTACAGTATTGGTGTCCAAGACAAAGCTCTAACATGGGTCTCCTCTAACCTCACTAATCACTGTTTCTCTCACCAATACCCCTTCCTTAATTACGAATCGTTCTGTTGGTGCACCCTAGGTGTCTGTCTTTGACTCACTTCTTTTTTTCCTGTACTGCTGCTCCCTTGGGGAACCTCATGATCTCATCTTTTAGTTTTACGTACCATCTCTATGCTGATGACACATACATATTTTGTAACCATGACCTTATACCTGGAGTTCAAAAGGTGGATAAAAATTGTTTTAATAGAACTGTAACATGGATGTCACAACATTGAGAGGAGAAGAGACACAGGTGAAGAGACACAGAGGAGGGGAGGGGGGAAGAGACACATGGAAGGGGAGAGGGAGACACAGGGGAGAGGGGGAGGAAGACACAGGAGAGGGGGAGGAAGACACAGGGGAGGGGAGAGGGGGGAAAGACACAGGGGAGGGGAGGAGAGAGGGGGAAGAGTCAAAGGGGAGGGGAGAAAGAGACACAGGGAGGGGAGAGGGGAAGGAGACACAGGTGAGGGAAGAGGGGGAAACCTATTGTGGAGGGGAGAGGGGGAAGAGACACGGGGGAAGAGATAGAGGAGAGGGGAGAGGGGGAAGAGTCACAGGGGAGGGGAGAAGAGACACAGGGGAGGGGAGATGGAGAAAGAGACACAAGGGAGGTGAGAGGGAGAAAGAGACACAGGGGAGGTGAGAGGGAGAAAGAGACACAGGGGAGGGAAGGGAGGAGAGACACAGGGGAGGGATGGGGGAGAGACACAGGGGAGGGAATGGGGGAATGTTTTCAATGATACTGTCATTTTTAGCTGACAATTTGCTAGTATTAAAATAAATAATAAATAATTCATGTGTAATTGCGTAATTCATACATTGCTCCATATTTCCTTGAATACATATAAGGGTTTAGCAAATTTATAATATATACAGAACAAACCATGAGAATGTGGAAGTTCATAACTAGACAGATAAACCACAGCTTTTATATAGAACAGTGTGTCCCTGCAAATCAAACATTAGTAAGTAACATAATCCAAATATATTGGCTATGACAACTTCAGTAAAGCAGATGTCCTGATAGAACTGTAGACACTATTGTGTCTGTGGGGTCTCAAAGGGGATATTACAGGTCCACTGGTGTTTTTTTGGATTTAAACATAGTATAATAAAGGTGTGAATGTTTGTTGGGAAATAAACTATAAAACATTGTCAACACATTTACTGTAAATGTATGATGCAAAAGTGTTGCCAAATATATCAGCAGAACCTGGGATTGCTTCTTGTTTTGAGTTCATACCAAATGTGGACTTTAAATTAAATGAGTCGTTGCAATTACAACAATCAGAGGAAGAACGCAATGGAATGTGTATTTCATATCCGCACCTGCAAACTATTAGGAAATGGGGCACTAAGTTTGCCTTTTTTTTTTTCTGAAATTATTTTTTTCATTTTTTATGTTATATTTTGGTGTGACCTGCCAAGAACATGTACCAAAATCATACATGTTTCATAGTGATATGTAATGTTGGTATGATCTCTTAAATCAAGATATGGATATATGCTTTAGTTGAATAACTGTATATCTGCTGGAAAAATGAGGTTGAAGGTAAATAAAACTGGCTACCGCTTTATCATACATTTTAAAGAATATATTTCTCAGCAAAAATGTGAAAAAAAGTTTTTAGAAATACAGCATTGTAAATATTTAATGTTAAAATGTTCTTTGAATAGATTGTCATGCCTGCAGAACAAGTCTACTAAGGTTTGTTTGCTACTAGATTGAACATGACTGATCTGAATATGCTAGTATGCAAATGACCCTTGGGCTTGGTTACCCTAAGGGTCACAGCAGTCTGTGTTCTAGGTAGATAAGCTTTACCTCTGATGAGGCAAAAAAGCCCAAAATGTATATCTGGGGATTGCTATTTCGCCAATCCGGGAGAGAATTGTCTGGCGTTTTGCAACTGGATTACTCTTCTGAGAGAGACCAGACTGACATGCTACAGAGAATTGCTCCCAAGTGAAAGGCATAAGTAAGCAAAGAGTGTTGATCTCTGAGTAGGTTATTACATCTGTGGGGTAAAATTATTAAGGGCGTTCATTCTCATTTTGGGAATCTCGTACCTTATCTGCAATATGAAATAGGTGATGGAGATTTGCATTTAGTGGAGGCATTTTGGTTGGCTATTCAACACTCACAACTAAAATGATAAAGCCCATTTTCCACTTGTAGCCTATGCTGTAAGCTCTCACAAGAACAGGGCCATACCATTCCAATGGGTACTGTATGTACAAATGTGTTTTTTAATTGTATACTAATAGTGTAGGGTGCAAGAGTAAAGTGGTAATTGAATGGGCTATGCATCAGTGTTATGTAATATGCTGTATGTAATAACGGTATGTGTCTTATTTGTAGTAGGGGGTATTTAGCAAGAGAGTATGACTTAGAGGTATGTGTTGGGGTCCGGGGTATAAGGTAGACTAAATAGAAGAAGCAGAGCTACCAGTGGTGCAGGTGGTGCAATGCCCCTACCTCAACCCAACCCACCACTCCTCCCACCAGACTCCTCTTCATGGCTGCAACCCCCCGCCCCCTGTCGGAAATTGTTGTGGGCCTGTTTTAAAAATAGCATTTCAACTGAAGTTCACGTTGGGGAGCTGGAGATGTGTATCAGGGAAGAAGGTAAGAGAGCAAGAGATGCAAAGTGACAGAAAAGTACAGGGGGATAGGTTGGATAAGTTCTGTGAGGGGGAAGAGGCAATGGAGAAAGGGAAGGGTGCTATGTGAGGTGTAGTGCTGTGTGGGGATGGATGCTGAGAGTGGATGGCTGCTGAAAAGGATTGGGTACTATGTAGGGGTGGATGTTAAGAGGGGTGGGTACTGTGTGGGGTTGGATGTTGAGAGGGACTGGGTGCACCCTGGCGTTGTGCTGCAGGCAGAAGAGCTTTGCACAGGCAGGAGGTAAAAGAAGACAAGCAGCTGTGGAAAGGGGTCTACGAGGGGAGCAGCAATGGCAATGGGTTTTGGTGAGGGGTGCTGTTTTGGGAAGGGGTCTTGGGGGAGGCACTTAGTGAATTGGTACTGGGAAAGCCTAGCACATACTCATTTTTACAACATCCCCTCATGGCGGGCCCAGCAATTTTTTTCCACCAGGGTCCTCCATTCATACATGAATTAGTCAATCTGAAATAATGTAATAGCTCAGTAAAATGTCACATCAAAACTCCCATAGGGCCAAAGAAGCCTTATATGACATTTTACTGGTGTCATTTAATTGAGCCCTTAAATGGTTTCTACCCCTTCAGCATGATCACATATAAAATGTAATAAACTGTACTCTGTTATATATTTTTTTTCGATTTTACAGTCTAAAACCATTTTTTTCTATCTGCAAGTGTTTTTCAAAAGAGGGTAACATATGACTACAATATCTGCATGTAGATTAGACTAATTTCAGGAGCCATCAGTCCTCTGCTTCATTACATATTATGCAGTAATTGTGGCACCGGCTATCACAAAACATATAACAATGTGACTGTATTAATTGAGAGGACTAAAAAGCAATTGTGTTTTTCTTGCCAAGAGCTTGACATTGAAACTAATGGGGTCTGACAGTGCTAGGGTTAAATAGTCACACATCCTGTGCAGCATCGCTTACCTGCCAACAGTATGTGTCTCTTGCTGTTACATCAAAGGAAACAAAAATTCAATAAACATTTAAATAAATAATAACAGAGCTGACAGAATAATGTTTTAATATTTTACAGCACATACATCGAATCCTTTCAAAGTGATTTCTGATTTCCAGCCGTACTTCTGCAAAATACAAACTTCATTATTCAGATGGATGAATCTTGGAAGAACCTTTAAAAATTCAGAATCTAAAATACATACACATTTATATTTAATAGGCCAGGTAAATGAAGCAAGTGCTATTATAAGAGCAACATTTTAATATTCATTACATGTGAAATGTACGTGTCTACTCATAATGTGATATAAAGGCATCGGAGGAAGTAACAATGCTTGGATAAGAGGCAGTGATTGTGTGATATCTAGTACATTAAAGTGAAACGCGTCAATTACTTGTGAAGACAATTGACAATATTTGCTTAGCTTCTACTCGGCGAGCTTTGCAATATAGCCTTGCTTTTTGCTAAAGATAGCCTTGAAGGCCCACTGTTCCTTGGGAAAACATAATACATTTGTGAAATTTGTAACAACATTAGCAGCTTTGTAAGCTGTGTGCATAAAAATAGTTTAGGTAAATTATTTTAGTAACCACTATTTGTACCAAAAGGACTGCTTGTTTGTTAGTTCCATACTTTGTGCTGGCTTTAAGGCATATTCAGCCTCTTATTTGGATAAAGGAGCAGCTTAATCAATGCAGAATATCTCATACTCAGTTACTGTAGATGCATATTGCAATCTTTTATGATAACTTTTATATAAACTAGTTATTTCTTCAATTATCTTCCTTTTTGTAGAGTATGTGAATCCAGGTTCTTCAAGGAGGAGAAATCACAAAAACCAGAGCAAATGGTAAGAAAACTCTCATTGACAAAACCCAAAAATAAGCTTATTCCTTGGATTCTTTAAACATTCTAATCTCAAATCTGCGCTTGAAATCGTTGGTCTATTGAGGACCTGAAGGAACATACCTGTATGATCAATGTATCTTGTAGCGCAGACACTCCTGATTTGTGTCAGGTTAAAGCAACAGTTTGAATTACCGTTATCATGGCAGCATTGTTAAACTATAATATTGTGAAAAAGCACATTTTCTGCTTGTTTTATCTGCTCCACATGTTGCAATCAGGTTTAATTACTTCAGCATTGTTTTAAAGGACCTTCAGCAACATCATGTTGGGTTTACTTAGTATTGATCATTGACTTCAAAGTGTGGTTCATGTGCATATTGAGGCTTGATGTATACTAGTTGTGGGATTACTTATTATTGATATAAATATACAGTTGTTGTAGTTGTTGTTTAGTCTTTCAGTCTTGTCTGACTCTCCGTGATACTATGGACCACAGCACGCCAGGCACATCTTGCGTCTGGTTCTGCTAATCTATAAGGTTTTCATGGCAAAGATACTGGAGTGGGTTGCCAATTCCTTCTCCAGTGCACCACGAGTTGTCTAAACACTCTGCTATGACCTGTCCATCTTGGATGACCATATATGATGTAGTTCACAGCTTCATTGAGCGACCCAAGCCCCTTCACCACGACTAGGTAGCGATCCAGAAGGGGAAATATTCAGTATAAACTAATAAATACAAAAAAAAAAAAATTGTAAGGAACATAAGTGTGAAATTCTGTCAAACTAGTTTAAAACATTTTCTATGACCGAAATAATCTTTATTTATTATTTAAAAATCTATATTTATTCTTATGTGACAACTCTACTAGAAATGTCACTTGCAAAAAAATCATTGTAGTGATTTCCTTAGGATTTATATATTATTAAAGTAATGATCGTACAATAGAAATTTTATGTTGTGCAATGTTGGTAATCCCCACCACTAACTTAATATTTATAGTGAACGTCCCAAATCAGGAGTTTGCCATTTACCTAATATATTTTGGATTCAAACCTATATTTGTTAACCACCAAGAGATTCCTCCGGGGGTAATATTCAATAGATTTGTAAAGTTCATATACACAATCCTTACATTATTATTGATTATGATTGTCAGAAAATGTCCTGACATCCCCATAGGTTGGTAATCAAATCCGAGTGACATAATATAGTCACCTTAGGCTAAGTGGCAATGCGCTTCATCGATGAGTTTCTTTTCTTCTAGCAGCTGAGGCCATGCCCCACAATAATTGCAAAACCACTTTGTACGGAAATAGATCTCAATCCAAACGACCTTCTTAATAGGCTAGGATGATTTCTGTTTTATTTTCACAAGTGGAATAAGAAATGTGGTGACTGTATACTTATGCCATGGGGTTGCATCCCTTCATAAGATATGTATTAATGCTAATTACAGAGTGCAATATGCATTTAGCTTAATTTATGTATTTGATCTACTTAAAGGAGACAAACAAAAATCTTACGTTTAGAAACAATATCCAGGAATTGTATTGTTATGAAGTTATTCAGAATGATACAAACAGAATTGGGTTAAAGTGATACAATGCATACCCCTACCTTATTGACTTCCATTGTAAGAGTTACATGTCTCTACATAATGATGAAGCCATTTAGTGGGTGAAACGCATAGAAACACTGCCACAGTGATTGCTACTATTGTGTCTCCTTGGTAATGCCACAGCTAACATCATCACTTTGGAATCACAGTGGGGGAAAAACAACTGCAGCTACCCACTAATAACTGGATATATTAAAGAATTACCTAAGGACTGAGATAACTTCTTTTACACAAAATATTGTTTTTATTATCATCTGAGAAGCTTCAAGACCAATGCAAAAAAAAAAAAGAACCTGTTAATATATGATTATATGTGTTTGAATGCTAAGAGACTGCAAAGACTGTAGTTAATTTGTACTACTACCTAGCTCACTGTTACCTATCTAATAGTACAGGCAGAAGAGACTCTTACATGCCGCATCTTGGCCATAAATAATTGAATAGTACTGTGTATTTAGTACATTTGCTTACACTTATTATATATTAGCGACTTGCCCGTTCAAAAATGACGGTGAATAAAATTGTAAGGCTGGGAAGGGTGTTTACCACACAATGTAAGACTTTGTGTGAACTTCGGCGCTCATTGCAAGCCCCACGCTGAGAGCCTTTGGTGCTCATTGCGATCCTCTCTGCTCGTGTACTGTTTCCTCTCTGCTCGTGTACTGTTGGTGGTCTGAGCATCTTTGGTGCTCATTGCAAGGGCCACGCTGATCGCCTTTGGCGCTCATTGCGAGCCTCTCCTCTCATGTACTTTTGCTCCTCTGAGCACCCTCGGCACTCATGGTGAGCCCCGCACTGAACGCCATTTCGTCTCATTGCGATCCTCTCCCCTTGTGTAATTTTGGTCCTCTGAGCACCCTCTGCGCTTATTGTGAGCCACGCCCTGAGCGCCTTCACCGCTCATAGCGTGGCTTGCAATGAGCACCTTCGGCGTTAATTGCGAGTACTTGCGAGTACTTTTGGTGGTCTAAGCACCATTGGCGCTTATTGCAAGGGCCGGGATGATCACCATTTGGGCTCATTGCGAGCCTCTCCCCTGGTATACTTTTGCTCCTCTGAGCACCCTCGGCACTCATTGTGAGGTCGGCTCTGAGCACCTTCTGCGCTTAACGCGTGGCTCACAATGAGTGCCTTTGGCGCTCATTGAGAGCCTCTCCGCTCATGTACTTTTCGTGGTCTGAGCACCTTTGGCACTTATTGCAAGGGCCGTACTGACGCCTTTGGCACTCATTGCGAGCCTCTCTCCGGGTGTACTTTTGCTCCTCTGAGCACCCTCGGCACTCATTGTGAGCTTCGGGCTGAAAGCCTTTTGGGCTCATTGCAATCCTCTCCCCTGGTGTACTTTTGGCCCTCTGAGCACCCTCGGTGCTCATTGTGAGCCCCGTGCTGAGCGCCTTTGGTGCTCATTGCGAACCTCTCAGCTAGTGTACTTTTGGTGGTCTGAGCACCTGTGGCACTTATTGCAAGGGCCGGGTTGATCGCCTTTAGCGTTCAATGCGAGCCTCTCCCCTGGTGTACTTTTGCTCCTCTGAGCACCCTTGGCGCTCAATGTGAGTCCTGTGCTGAACGCCTTTGCAATCCTCTCGCCTGGTCCTTTTCTTTCTATATATATATTTTTTTTTATGATAATTAATGAATTAATTAATAAAATAATAAATTAATATACTTTACCTATTTGTAATTAATATATGCAGGAAGCAATATCCTGAAGAGCTAACAATCTGTTTTGATGTTCCTGCAGCATACAATGTACATTTGCACTGTTGCTGCCCTGAGGTGTAAGTGTCATTGTGTGCAGTGTACAGTATAAATTGGCTGCGTGTGCGAGGGCAAACCGTTTGTTTAGCTGTGTAATTTGGCATTTTGGAATGGTAATGTTATTAGTTGTAAGGTAGTGTTGTAAAATGGCGGCAATTGTCTATGTGTTATCCGGGTGTGGAGCATTTTCCGTTCTCCCTAATAGTGTATTTTATACCTAGTAGGTTCCTGTGTAAAAGTGTTATGTGCTTGCCAGTGTTTTGCGTGTTTAGGGGTCGTTTTTTTCATCCGCCATTTTTTTTGGCGCTTAGGCGATTTTCGAGTGCCAAAACTCTGCAAATTGTGTTTAAATTGTTGTGCAGCCTCACTCCCAGATGTCTTGGCTGTTTTGTGTTGTTGGTTTTGTATCTGCACCATTCGGCCGTTAACTTCGTATTTTTTGGACCTTGTATTATTTTTTTCTAAGTGCCGCGGGTCGTATATTTTTTTTCGAAGTCCCGCTTTGCTTTTTGCAAGTGTTACGGTCTGTAATTTTTCAATGCAATTTTTTTCAAACTGCTACTGGTCTTGCATTCTGAATTGTGTAATTAAGATTTCTGTTGATGTGTAGTTCTGCGGGTCGCAAGGATGATCGCCTATGGCGCTCATCTCCACCAGCACAGTAAGCACCTTTGGCGCTCACTGCCTAAGTTGTGCAGGGTCATAGGGATGAGCGTCTACGGTACTCATCTCCACCAGAGCAGTGAGCGCCTTCGGCACTCACAGCCTAAGATATATGGGATCGTAGGGATAAGCGCCTGCAGCGCTCATCTCCACCAGCGCAAGGACTGCCCTTGGTGCTCCTTGACAGCAACTGCGGCCCTCACTTTGCAAGGGCCGCAATTGCAGCAGGCTCGCTATGCGAGCCCGCAAGCATTAGCAACAGCTCGTATTGCTCACAACTATATATGTGATGTTCTTTAAATTATTATTATTAAATCTATAATCATTATGAATGATATATATTCTATAAATATATTGCATTTCACATTATTCAGCTTATGTACACTATTTTCAAATTTATTCCAGAACTGATAAGTAGGGTACTTACTAGATATTTAAGTGTCACCTGTCAATTAAAGTGCTCTATCTGGTTGTCCAGTGGTTAGGATTCAATGCTTTCATCACTGCGACCTGGGTTTGATTCCAGCCAGGGAACCACCTCCCTAAAGCCAAGCAGGGTTGGCCATGGACAGTACTTGGATGGGATACCATGTGGAATACTAGAAGCTGTATGCTGTGGCCCACTGGAAAAGGAACTGGCAACCCACTCCAGTATCTCTGCCATGAATATCAAGTGGGCCAACATGGTGTCTTGTGGTCCATGAGGTCACGGAGAGTCGGACACGACTGAGCAACACAAACAACAACATATCAAACACATTTCTGCATTTCTATGAATGTGAAGTATAACTATTAAAGCATTGTTTGTATATTAAAGTGCCACGGATCTATTAAAGTGCTGTATGTGTCATAAAATGTTGCATAGCTATTAGGTGTTACGCGTCCAATAAATAACATGTTCTACAGCAGATTACAAGCTGTTGTTTAAATGATGTGAAACAGCTCAATGAAACAAAGAAAGCAGATAGCAGATGGAAGAAGCAGAGGAATCAGACACGGGGGACATTTGTCAGCCTTTCTTGGACTTTATCCAGGTTTGCCAGGTGACAGCAGAGCTACAAGGAGGCTCAACATGTGGGCACAGAAAGACACGCAGATACAGTAGGAATGGGCGCCATCAAAACACTAACATTGAAAAAATAAAATATATATTTGATAATAATGCCTTTAATAAGGTGTTTTGCATATCTTGCAGTTGACCCTTTCAGCCCTGTTGTTTAGCTACATCACTGCCAGGTATACACCTATTTTTGAGAATAATTGGCCTATGTTGTACAATTAAATGACCACTGGGTGCTTACTATCTAAACTAATGTGCAAAATGTAGTTAGAAAGTTACATTTGTAACTATTTATGCAATGAATTCTTACAGCAGAGCACCATTTTTTGTATTTTCTAACATGTCTGTTACTTTCTAAGAACGTCATAAACAAATATTGTAACCTAAAAAGTAAGAAGGGATGTTAAGGGGATCTTGAACGCTGTTAACCATGGACATAGATGAAATGGTCATTTTTGAAGACACGGTTTGTTTATTGAAAATTTCCACTTTGTCTGACTTGAACACTTCATGATAGTTTGGAGACTGAAGACATGTTGCCTCACAGGCCCAAAGTAGAGAGCTTGTACCAAGAAATGTACACATGCCTCTAAAACATACAACTTCCACCAAAATATCATGGATGCCTCCAGGGTCCAGAAGAGGCATTAAAAAATCTAACTAAAACATATCTTTATACCTACTGGTGTAAGATTAGTTTTTCAAACAACTGTATTTGTTGTATTGTATAGTGGTCCTTTAATATGGTTTTAACTGTAGATACATGTGTGGTGACATTCAACATTCAATAGCTTGCAACACTGCCCTATTATTTCTATATTGTCCTTTGAATAACTAAACTGGATAATGGAAAATGTTTCTAGAAATTAAAAATAAATTAAAAAAATGCATCCTTTAATTGTTTTATTTTATATGCTATCATTCTTTAGTGTAAGCTGCTATTTTCTTTACTGAGTTTCTTCAATAAAATAGTGAGATTTTCATTGCTCATAATGAAAGCACTGGCATTTTTGGACACCACATTTCCATTTTCTAGATAAATGCTACCTATACCCTGAAGTGTTCCTCCCATCTCAGGAAGTCAAACAGCAGAAGCAAAAATGGTACAATAAAATGTAAAAGGTAATAAATTAGGGTCTGTATTTTTTTTTATTCTAAATATGTTTTGACTGTTTCCAAATACAGTTCTTCAAAATATTATATAGACAAACATTGACCAAAGTTCTCTCGTAAATTCATTTTAATATTTAATGCTTTGTTATTATTATTTCTTGTGTTAAAGCTAGACATTTTAATTATTTGATTTAATTATATTAATTGAAAAGTCTATTTTATTTTTATTTTACTATTCTGATCATTATTCTGTTCATGTCTCTCACCCAGACACACATAAGTCTTCATTCTCCCATCACTCCGAACTTCAGTAGAGTAATAACCAACAAGAAAACCCATCTCAAATTCTACTTATATTGAATTTGGCAACTGCAGATAAGGGTATAAACTCGCAGACTACATATCCAGGTACAAAACATCCAGTTTCCCAATCACAGGGTATTGATTAGATGAAGTCTATATACTTAAAATGCAATATATACTTTTCAGACATATGTCAGGACTTTAATCTTATATTCACGCTAGTGCTTCTTCAGCAACTTCCAATGGCAATTTGCCATTCAGCAGATCATTGACTCCTCCAGTCGTACGAAGCCTGTGAGGCATTGCTTTGAAATACAGTAAAATGAGATGCATGTTACTGGACTGGTTGTTGTACCTCAGATACAAATAGATGTACTGACAATCTATTATTGAGAGAATCATTTTCCCAGTACACAATCTACTGTTTGCTCATCCTTACTTTATGCACTAAATTAAATTGTATTTTTAAGTAAGAAAGCTAAGCCATTTTATTAACACACAAAAAAGATGTAAAGATAATGAAAGAGAAATGTTATTTATCAAATACTAGCGGCTTGCCCGTCAAAAAATGACGGCAATAAGATTGTAAGGCAGGTAATGGTGTTTGGTTCAGACATTAATTTTGTTGGTGTTCCAAGATGCTTCAGCGCTCATTGCGTGCCTCGCGCAGAGCACCATCATCGCTCATTGCGTGTCTCGCAATGAGCGCCTTTGGTGCTCATTGCGTGGCTCGCAATGTGCACCTTTGGTGCTCATTGCGAGGCTGTTGGTTGTTTGTGTGCTCTAAACATTTTTTTGTTTGTTTTTTGTATGCTAATGAAATAATTAATAAAATAATAAATAAATATACGTTACCTATTTTGAAGTAATATATGCAGGAAGTATTGTGCAGAAGAGCTGGCAATCTGTTTTGATGTTGCTGCAGCATACAATGTGTGTTTTCAGTGCTGTGGAGCTGCTGTGTAAGTAAGTGTCATGAATGTGTGCAGTGTGTAGTGTAAATAGTATGCATGCGCGAGGCAAATCCGTTAGGGTAGCTGTGTACTTCAAGACTGTGTAAGTTAGTGTTGTAAAATGGCGCCTAATGTGTGGTACGCGGCTGTGGCTGATTTGGCGTCCTTGTTCTTGTATCGCGTCCGTCTTTTTCAGAAAATCTGTATGTGTTTGGTGGTGTTTTGCCTCTTTAGGGTCCTGTAGCCTCGTTTTCATTTTTTTTCGGCGGCCATTTTTTCTCTTGCTTAGGTAATTTTCGGGTGTCTAAACTCTTGTATTTCGACTTAAATTGAGGTGTAACTTCAATTTCCGAGGTCCTGGGTGCTTCCTTGCTGTGGGTAAGCTTTTTATGTATTTCTTGCGTGTATTTCTTGTGTTTTTAATGTTTTCATGTGCGCAGGTTTCGGGCGGTAAGGTCATATTTTTGAGAGGTGTTTTTTTTCCGAAGTCCTGCATCTCGTATATGTTTCTAGTAAGTCCGTAAATTTTGCAAAGTCCCAGTTGCTGGCAAGGAGCGCCTTCGAGCCCGCAGCATTAGCAACGACCAGCATGCTCACAACTATAAATGTGATATGAAAAAAGCATTAATAAATGCTATTCGGTTGAATATATCAACAGCAAAAAATCGTAAAAACGTAATACCATTTTTGATTACATTAATCTTTAATATTGTTGCATGATTCTTCTTATTAGAATAATTTATTTGATATATAATATAATATAATATATTATATATATAATAATATATAATATAGTTTAATTGGCTCTAGAACTTGTGACCCAAGCAGCTCACAGAGCTCATTGTCAATGACACAAATTGAGTTTGAAATGGTCATCTCACTAGTCACAAACATGGGAAAGTAACTGGCAAACTAGAAAAGTTTCATGAAAGCTTACATAGACAGTTAGTTAATTTTCTAAGAGCAATCTTTGATATAAAAGAAAGTTAAACTTAGGTGGAACTTTTAACCCTTTAACTCAATTAGAAAGAGCAAACTATAAATATTACACTGCATTGGTACTTTAATTACGGCAGCCATATTTACAGTTAACTCCATTCAGAAAGGGTAAACTGTGTGATTTATGTATGTACACAAACTGAATAATACAATAAACTGGGAATATATACTGTATTATGACGGTACATAACAATGCTGTGTTACAGAGATGGAGCAAATGGCTCCCCCATGCATAACCTTCTTGACCTATGCTAGAATTTTCAAATTGTGGTTGTCTTAAAGCTCACCCTCTGCATTACGGTATCTAAGCTGGAAAGGTAACTTCATCTACTTGAATGGAAAGAAGCTGTTTAATTAACCGATAATACAAATATAAAAGGCAGGGAGTACATTTATCACAGGAAATAACTAATTAAAGCTTCATACAAAGGCATCTGTTTTGGTTAAAGTCACATTTTTGCTGTCACCCATTTAAAATAGCCAGTTTTAAACATTAGAACAGTTTTCATTTGAGTGCTGCAAATATTACAAATGTGCTTTTAAATTCCTGTACAAACTGCTGCTGGAGCAAAATCATGAGGGTGTGTCAGGGTGCTGTACAGAATGATCTATGCAAAAAATTGTTATTCTCTCCAATTAAAGTAGTGTTGCAGGTTGCCATGGTGACAGTGACAATAGCAAAGAGAACTTGGTCTGCAGGAGACTAAGTGCTGTTCAGCCTAGGTGAAATAGTGACACGACCCTGATCCACTCAGGCCTGGTGAGCCCCTCCACTATACTTAAGAAGTGGTTGGACTTTGTGGTAGCTGGGACCAGTAGCCATCCATCCATTTTGCACAAATAAATATTGACTGGTGCACAGGCAAAAGCAGGAAAGTAGAGGGCATCATGACAGGACTCCCTGCAGATATATCCATTGTTGGGGAACAACTTGAGGCCCATGGAGTGTTATCTAGCCATCATGACCTGAAGCCAACCGGACCATAGCCAGGGAGAGACAAGAGTAGCCATAGCCAGCCCACCCTGCGTTAAGCCATATTCCAATTGGGAAAAGGTTAGGGCCATGGGCAGATCCAAATTAATTTAAGCGGGAGGTGAAGCAGGATCTTGCTTTAGATAGAGTTTGGGCTAAGGCGTTGACTGAGGAGACAGGACTTGGGGGAAAGGTACATGCGCAAGGGTGACCTGTTATATAGGGTGACAGATCCTCAGAAAGACAAGCAGCCTTGGAGGACGCTGCGACAGCTTGTCGTGCTCAAGCGTTATCTGGCAGCCCTGCTAGCTATTGCCCATGGCATTCCCTTAGCAGGACATCAAGACAATTGCCTCACTCGCCAATGAATGACACAGGCCTTTTATTGTTCAGGAATATCACAAGATATCACTAGTTTCTGTGCCACGTCTTATGCGTCAGCGAGTGTCAGCAATTTTGTGGCCATGGACGAGTGCCCCAGGCTCCCTTGCAGTCCATGAACATTCCCATTATAGAAATTCCCCTCGACCAAGTGGCTGTAGATATCACTGTCCACTTGCAGGGCCGAATTATTCAGGTCAGAAATGCATCGTCACCTGGATTATGTCACTTGGTATCTCAGAGCTGTAGCTCTTGGCAGCATTACAGCAGCAATGGTGGCTGATGCCTCAGCAGCTATTTTCATCCAGGGAACCTGAGTGAAATTTTGTCAGATCATGGTGCCCAGTTTATATCTGCGCTGACCTAGTAGTTGTAGCAGAATTGTGGAGTATCCTAGCTGAAATTGACACCCAATCATCCCCAGATCAGTGATTTGTGTGAGAGGTTCAATGGCACTCTGAATGCTATGATTAAAAACTTTGTGGACCAGGAGAAGGTTTGAGAAAAGTAGCTTCCCTACCTCCTCTTTTTCTGATACTTTCTTTGGGCCTAGCACCCCTAAGCTAAGTACATCAGATTTGAAAGCCTGGTGACTACCATACTAACCACATCAATAGAAATCTACAGCCTGGTGACTACCACATTGTCCACATTTGTGGAAGACCAAGAACTACTTTATGAGTGATTTCTGATACCTCTATCTAGAGGGTCCTACATGTGAGTGTCCATTTGTTATGCGAACCCTGTTTTGAAATAAATTTATTGATCTGCTCTAGGATACGGTGTGCGCTCTCCCTCCCTCCTTTTTTTTTTGTTTTATTCTCTACCTCCTCTTTTCCTACAGAAAGGTCCCTCAAGAGTCCACAGGGTTCTCCCCCTTTGAACTCTTGTACAGATAGTGAGTGATGGGAACATTGCACCTTTTATGGGAGTTTTGGGAGGGGGACCCTGTAGCGCCATATATGCTGCTGCTCAGAGATAGGCTGGAGATACTGGATGGGCCAGCTAAGGAGCATCTGTTTGCAGCCCAAGGCAAGCATAAGTGCTGGTATGATAAAAAAAAGTTTGAGCTAGGGAATTCAAGGTAGGCAAGCAGGTATAAGTGATGGTATCCAATCATCAGAAAAAAAAAGCTACAGGTGATCTGGGAGGGTCCCTTCTAAATCTTCTATAAACTAGCCCAACTAGCCCAAGTATTGGCTATATGTCTATCAGAAGGGGAAAATTCTGACAATGGGTACGACCAGACATGTTTTCCCTTGCTGACTTCTCCCCTATTTCCCTTGTCCTGACCGACTTGTCACCTAATCAGTGAAAGCAGCTTAAGGGGTGCTGAGTTACCAACCGAGTAGGACTGGTCCATGAAGTCCTTACCCCTAACACTCCCCCACTGAAGCAGCCCTGATATAGGGCGACCAAGACTGTGAAGGGTAATATAAGGAAGAAGCTGGATGACATGTTAGATATATGGGTAGTAATTGAACCTTTAGTCCTTGGGTGTCCCCTGTGGTGTTGATCTCTATGAAGGATGGGACCACCTAGTTTTGTGTGGACTATAGATGGCTAAAGAACTACTGATGCTAAGACTAAGCCTAGAGTAAATGAACTGCTAGATAGGCTAGGATGGGCAACCTACATGACCACTGGTAATTCCCACTTGCTGAAAACGCTAAAGAGAAGTCGGCATTCACAACCCCATTTGGCCTATACCAGTCTACGGTTATGCCCTTTGAGAGGAAGACTACCCCTTCCACCTTCAAACTGCTTGTTGATCACCTACTAAATGGTTGCCAGTATTTCACCCATGTGGACCTGAATGGCATTGTCATATTCAGTCATACTTGGTAGGAATATGTGGACCACTTAACCAAGACCCTGGGTCGGATGCTTAAAGAGGGTTTGACCATTAGCCCTGACAAGTGCCAGTTTACTAAGGGTCATGTGCAGTACCTGAATAGGAACTGGGAGGGTCTGGCCAGAGCAGGCCAAGATAGCCTCAATAGGGCAGTGGCCCATCCCAGTGAGTAAGAGGCAGCTTTTGGCATGTCTGGGTACTGCTGCATATTAAAAACGGTTTATTCCCTATTATAGCACCCTGCCAAAGCCACTAATGGACATCAACAGAAACAGGATGCTGGTACAGTGAACCCACCCAATGTGAGAAAGCCTCTTGGGACCTGAAGGATGCCCTAACTTCCCACCCCATCCTAGTTGCCCCGGATTACTCTCTTCCTTTCTTGATCCCGACAGATGCTTCCATATATATGGCATCAGGGTTGTTTTGATTCAGGTGGATGAACGCAGGGAGGAGCATAAAATGTACATACATTGCTTTTTTTAACCTTTAATGCGCTTATTTTTTTCATTAGAAGGAATGCTAGCAAATTTGTCAGTCCAAAGTCCCAGCTAATTAGCTGTGCTTTGAAATGTAATGCTAAGACATATTTCAACACAATGCATTTTGCAGCTTGCAGAAAGCATTGTGTTGAAATGCACTCAGTGTTTTTTGCACTATATAAATAATTAACTCTAATAAGTTGACCTTGGGAAGTGACAAAACCTGTAGACTTACACTGGTTATAAAACATTTAAGAAGCTGCCTTCTCTTTGCTTGGTGTACGAGTTACTGTACACAGGATTTGTATAGTTCTGATTCCAATTGTCTCCCTGACTGATAAGGTGAGGCAATTAGCGTGCAATATACTAGCTAGCACTGAACTATGTGCTGTGTAAATCATCGCAAGCTTGAAAAAACAAATGATTATGTCCTCACGGCAACATACATTCAGCTCAATTTATGCAGAACACAATATAAAAACTCCATGTCTAAGCATATTGATTTTCATGCACTGTATTAATTTTTGATTTGTCATAGCTGCAAGGTCAGTCCTAATGGAAATTGATAACTCCAGTGTCCTCTCACAACGCCAGTCATTTTTTTTCTCGCTGGAGGAGTGTCATCTATAGATTTCTCTAGTACTTTCTTTAATGGAACCTGTCAACAATTAAAATACCAACATTTTTCAAGTCACCGGGTACAATATTGTAAGGTCAGCTGATTATTCCTTTCTCCACATTTTAGGCTTGCTGAAAAATGATAGGACTCTTGGGTGACAGAAAAAAGGTGAGCGACAGGGGCAGGTGTTCTGTGCATCAATCTATCAGAGCTTTCTGATTCCTGGTGCATGACAATGCAGTAGCAGGTGGTCTGGTAGGGCCCCATGAACAACAATTCATTAAAGTGCACTCAAGAGAGGCTACCAGCTCTGACGATTGACGGTTTTATTGCTTTATTGAACATTAAAGATAGGGGTCATGAATACAGCACTGGTATATTACACATTACTGTAGTTCTAGATCCTTCTGAAACATCACTGTATAATAAAACATAAAAAATCTGATTTTTATCATTTTTTATTGATAAATGCATTTTTATTCTAAATAAAAAAACACAGTTACCTTCCAATTATATAAAGTTTTGAATAAACTTGAGTTATATAAAGACTTAGGTCTTATATTTTACATTTTAGCTCTTCGATAGACAACTGGCAAAATATTTTTGAAACATTTGACAAGCTCCATTGTATTGAAATCACAAGCTAAAATAATATTGTTATATTTAATTAATTAATCTTTTACTTGTAATAGTTATATTAATAATAATAGTAATAATAATAATAATAATAAGAAGAATATTTTTGTAGACAGGCAAATCTATGTTTGAGTTGTAATTGCATTATAGTTAGATATTTTAGTGCAATACAATAGGAGGAAGATAATGACAAAATTAAACCACCTTGCTATATATATATAATAAAGTAGTCTTAGTGAATAAGGCACAATTCTACATAGAGGGAACACCAGCAACTACCAAGTCTGAAACCGGGGCTTTCTTCAAGGGGCCTACCAGAGATACTGGTAGATGGGTCCCCGTTGTGTAGGGGCCCTGAAAGCTTAAATTATCTTGTATATAATCATTTCAATCGAATTGCGTTTTCTTAATTTTCTCTTTTCTCTAACATCTAATTGAGACATAGATATAATACCTCTTCTAGATCACTACCTTGTTGTGGTTTACCTCAATGAAGCTGTGAGCTATGCCATGTAGGGTCACTCAAGATGGGCAGGTCATAGCAGAGAAGTCAGACAAATCTCAGTCCACTAGAGAAGGGACTGGCAACCCAATCCAGTATCTTTGCCAAGAAAACCATATGGATAATCACAACCAGAAAAAACAGATGTGCCTGGCGTGCTGCGTCCATATGTTACATAGTAATTGAGGATGAAAAAATACTTTTAGTCCATGAAGTTCAACCATTTTAGATCTCCTCTGATCTGCAAAATGCAGATTAATCATTAATTCATACAGTGGAGATTCAGACAGGATTGAAGGACTGAACAACAACAACATTATACAATATGTAAATATATCTTAATGTTATTATGTATCCATTATATTTGATTTCAGTTCTATAATAGGGTGTCAGGGCCATTGGTGGTGTGGCGTGCGTCTGTTGGTCCGCTTTGGCAGTGGGGCCCCATGTTGCCATGCTTTGATATTATGTGCTGAGTTGCTTGTGTACTATATATGCAGTTAGGTAAAGGCTGACTATGGGAGAGGTGCATACAGTGGGGAAGGCCTTAGGTATTCATTATTTACTGGGACCTAAGATTTCTGATAGTGCCCATGTATCTATCTCACAAAGTATGTCTCAGCAAGTATTTAGTGTATGTTGCCTGCAGCGGGCTTGTTTGCCTGTGTTTCATTTAATGCGTGTAGCTGTTACATGTTTCCTGGTCCACAAGTTTTCTGATGCTGGCCTTGCAAGCCATCTGAAGTCTTCTTCTTAAACATATGGCTTTTTAGTGCCATTTTTAGCTAACATTCAAATAATGACTGGCTATCCAGTACGATTTTGGATAAGCATGCTGCAGGCAAGGGTCTATATCTCACAATATTTCCAGTGATATTGGAGCAGTATGTCAGAATCTTTGACAATAAATCTTATTTTAGTTCTACACTTTAAATCTAGGATTCATCTAACATAAGTAAGCATTCACCTACATGTCAATTACATTGGTAGACAAAGAAAATATTAACCAGATGCAAGTGGTACACAAACTTTGGATGTGATGATATATTGCGCAACTTATGTTTAAAAACTGCATTTGAAGCCAGCCTTCTCACCACACCCATGCTTCACATCCAATGGAAACTATGCACAGTTCAGCAGTGAGCAAGCTAAATGTATCTATTAGATCATTAATCAGACAGGTAGGGAAAATGACAATACAGAGGTTAATTAAAAAAGCGTAAAGAGCTGCAAGCACAGAGGTTACTCAAATAGACATAGGAATCTATCACACAGGAGATAAATGCAATAGGGCACTGGAAGACAATAGGTTGAATGGACAAATTAAGAACTGACAGTCATGTGGGATTTAAAAGAGACTAAGCAATGGTTCAAATGATTATCAACTATTCATGCATTTATTGCTTAATATACCTAACATTCAGGTTCTGTTATCAATCACTTCCACTCAACCAATTGCACTAATTTCTATTTATATGTGTCATCATTTTAGCAATAATAAGGGCCTTTGCAGTATTCCTTTAATCCAGTTTGGAGAACGACCAAAGATGGCTTAAAAAAGCAGAAGTTGGGAATTAACTAGTGTAAAACAGGCACACATTGATTAATCAAACATGCATGATTATTAGACATATATAAAAGGCCTGATTTACCGCTTCATTCAAATGCCAGCTCGCAGTCCACTCGCTGACGGTCGCATTTCAGCGAGTGAGCTTCGAGCTGCGAGCTGCATTTCCACTCCGTTTCCGAGGCTATTCAAATAGCCAAGGCCTAGACTCGCTGCCCGAGATCCAAAATCTAAAACCTATGTTTCCAATGTAAACAGAGCGAGTGCAAGCCCGTAGCTTCTGCTCACTAACAGCCAATCACAATTGAGACCGTCATCTTGATGGTAGGGAAGCTCCTGCAGGCTCCCTACATGAAACCCTGCTGAAGGGGTTCCGATCAGGACCCACGCAGTGTCCCCACATGACCAACATGATGCTGGGGTCCCGATCAGGACCCCTGCAGGGTCCCCACATTAAACCCTTCTACGGGAGTCCTTATCGGGAGCCCCGCAGTGTGCCCACATCAACCTCATGCTGGGGGTCCCCATCGGATCCCCCACAGTGTCCCCACATTAACCCTTGCAGTGGGACGCCTGATGGGGACCCCCACTGCAAATAAAAAGTTTAAATTCTCTGCCGCGGGTCCTTTAAAAGACCTGCGGCACACTAATAAAGTACACCCGCGGCACCGAACATTACCCCCCCCCTCCAATGCTGGGGGTCCTCTTTGGGACCCCTGGAGGGTCCCCACATTAACCCATTGCAGAGCCTCATGAGCATCAAATGAATCCCATCACACATGGGGGTCTATACAGAGCCCCATGAGCCCCTAATTAAATCTATCACTCATGGGGCTCCCCCTCTACACTATCATCCCCCTAGACTATTAAGCCCCTCTAGACTATAAACCCCCCTCTAACTAACTAACCTCCCTCTAAGTAATAAACCTCCCTCTAAGTAATTAACCCATCTAAGTAATTAGCCCTATTCAACCCTCACCATACCTAATTAACCCTATCACTAAGCATATAGGCCTCTCTAATTCAAACTGGGCCTATTTAACCCTAACTGGGCCTATCTAACCCTAACTGGGCCTATGTAACCCTGTCTAGTCCTATGCAAGCCTATCTAGTCCTATGTAACCTTAACTGGGCCTATTCAACTGCAAATGTACCCAGTAAACACCATACTACGCTACCCTATTAATCTTTACACTACCTACCCAATTCCTACCTTACACCATTAACCCCCCTCTACCCCATTAACCCCCTCTACTCTATTAACCCCCCTCTACCCCATTAACTACATTATCTTGCCTCTACCCTGTTAAAACCTTACACTACCTACCTAACACCCTAATAAAATACCTATTACCCCACTAATTACACAAAATAAAAATACACCTAATTAAACAAAATAAATAAACCCACCTAATTACACTAAACAAAAAACCTAGAATTAGACAAAATAAAAAAGGACATTACTGAAAATAAAAAGAACATTACCAAAATGTAACTTAAAAAAAAAAAAAACTTAAGTTACATAAACATTAAAAAAACTACTTTATAAAAAAAAACTACTTTACCAAAAATAAAAAACATACATAACAGAAAATAAAACATACAACACATACAATAATACATTCAATACATACACTAAAACCCCTAACTACATTCAATATTACCTCTAACTACAATCAATTTAACCCCTTAATACAATCCATTTAACCACTAAATACATTCAATATAACCCCTAACTACGTTAAATATAACTTCTAATTACAAATAATTTAACCTCTAACTACAATCAGTTTAACCCTTAAATACAATCAATTTAACCCCTAACTACAAAGAATTTAACCCCTAAATACAATCAATTTTTCCCTATCTACAATCAATATAACCCCTAAATACAATCAATTTAACACCTAAATAGATTCAATATAACCCCTAATTACATTCAATTAAACCGCTACCTACATTCAGTTTAACCCCTTTATACAATTATTTTAACCCCTAAATACCTTCAATTTAACCCCTAACTACATTAGATTAAACTCCTAACTACAATCAATTTAACCCCTAAATACATAAAATTTAACCCCTATATACATACACTAAAATCCCTAAATCTGACCTAAACCCCCCCCCCCCCCCCTTCAATAGACAGAAAAAAGGTCAAAAAAGGTCACTTATCTTGCGCAAATGCAACAACAGGTTTTTGGCCTTCGTCCCTAGCATAAGGTCCGGCATCAAAATAAAAATAAACATTATAAATAGTTCACTTACCTTTGCGCAATGCCCCAGTCCTTCCTGTAGTCTTTACCGGCAAGGCTACCCACCGCAAATGATGCTTGTATCGCTTCTTGGAAATGGCACGTTCTGATTGACCCTATATACACCCCTATATCCCATTCTAATTGGCTGATGGACCTGTCAATCTTTTGTAAACCAATAAGAAGGTGCTATTTCCTTCAGCCAATCAGAATGAGATATACCCCAACGGGCTGTATCCCAATGTGATTGGCTGAATGAATATGTGCCTTCTGATTGGCTGAAGGGACCAATGCCTTCTTATTGGTTTACAAAAGATTGACAGGTCCATCAGCCAATCAGAATGGGATATAGGTGTGTAATGGAATGTAGTTAGAAGTAATATTGAATGTATTTAGGGGTTAAATTGATTGTATTCAGGGGTTAAATTAATTATAGTTAGGGGTTTAATCAAATGTAGTTAGGGGCTATATTGAATGTAGTTAGGGGTTTTATTGTATGTATTGTATGTATTATTGTATGTATTGTATGATTTATTTTCTGTTATGTATGCTTCTTTATTTTTGGTAAAGTAGGTCTTTTTTTATTTTTGGTAAAGTAGTTTTTATTAATTTTTATGTAACTTAGGTTTTTTAATATTGATAATGTTCTTTTTTATTTTCAGTAATGTATTTTTTTATTTTCAGTAATGTCCTCTTTTTATTTTGTGTAATTCTAGCTTTTTTGTTTAGTGTAATTAGGTGGGTTTATTTATTTTGTGTAATTAGGTGTTTTTTTTATTTAGTGTAATTAGTGGGTTAATAGGGATTTTATTAGGGTGTTAGGTAGGTAGTGTAGGTTTTAACTGGGTAGAGGGGGGTTAATAGTGTAGAGGTAGGTTAATGGGGTAGAGGGGGGTTAATAGTATAGGGTAGGAGTTGGTTAGGTAGAGTTAATTTTTATTTAGCACGGGTTCTTTAAGCACCTTTAAAGACCCATAGATGCAGCGGGGGTCCTGATCGGGACCCCCACTGCCAGAGTTAATGTGGGGACACTGCGGGGGTCCTGATGTGGGGACACTGCGGGGGTCACTGCCGGGGACCCCTGCATCATTGGGGTCTCATGTACTAGTGTGGGGAGGCTGTTAGGTGCAGTGGGGACATTCGGGGGACCATACGTAAGGGCATCTAAAGCCCATGTGGGTCCTCCTGAGCTCATGTAGGACCAAGGCCTTCATTTGCTATATGCAAGCTGGGATACATTTGTGAAGTAGGAGGGATCGGCCAATTGAATAGGGATTTGCAATTTTTGGCCTGCGAAAGTGACAGATTACAAGGCTACAGAGTGGTGTAGGCTTCGAGTTGCACCGTGGCCATTTTTGCAGGGCGTCACTCGGAACCCATTCCAAGGTCGGAAACAGACGCCAATTGAATAGGGAATTTGTCTGCGAGATCCACTTGCGACCTTAGAGCTCAAATTCATAGCAATTGAATAAGGCTGTTAATTGCCTAATTCGTAAATTGATGCCCACATAAAATCACTCTTAATATTGCTACATATTCGGCAAATATTACATATTGGCACTAATAAATTCTTAAGTCAAAAGAATGCATATACAATTCAGAAAATGAACACCCTAAGCCAAATGTATGAGCTCAAGGCATTTTGCAAGTAGCTAATTGAATAAGGCTAATAGTTTGGGAACTGGCAGTTGTTAACTGGGAAGACTAGGGGCTTCATTCAATTCGGGGCAGTTACTTTCAAGTAACTACCCGATTTGCTACTTTTGAGATGCATGCTCGAGCAGCTCTACTTTGAATTTGCTATTCAAATGGACGGGCCAGCAAGTTAGTCCCCCTCCCTGATAATCGTAAACCATGCCTTCGGAAGTAGCATTTACAGCCTGAACATGAAGCCTGTAATGCTCGATATTGAAACAGCCAATGGAAACAGAGATCGTCATCATGACATCAATGTTTCCAACCTCCAAGCGTGTAGGAAAATGCAAGTAACAACCCTGCTGCAAGGTCCCCACATAAACCCCTTGCTGCAGGGGTCCTCATTGGGACCCCTGCAGCATTTAATAATGTTAAATTCCCCGCTGTGGGCCCCCTGCACACAAATGGTTAACCCCATGCCACGGGAGTACAGTAAGTACCCCCGCGGCAACTAACATTAACCCCCCCATGTTGTGGTGTCCCCATCGGCACCCCCAGAGGGTCCCCACATTAACCCTTGCAGCAAAGGTCCCGATCAGGACCCCCGCTGCATTTAAAAATTCAAATTTCATTAACCCTTGCAGGGAGGGTCCCGATCGGTCCCCTGCTGCATTCAAACATTTAAATTTCCTGCCACAGGTCCTGAAAGGACCTTAAAGGTCCTTAAGGGCCCAGCGCTAAATACAAGTTTAACCCCTGCCGCTACACCTAAAATGAACTCCATCACTCATGGGGTCAATTTAGACCGTCATGAGACTATAATTAACCCACTCAGTCGTATAGGGGTCTATATAGACTTACCACTTAACCCTATCTAGACCCAGTTATCCCAATCTAGTCCTATTTAACCCTAACTATTCCTATTTAACCTTAACTGGGCCTATTTAACCCAAATGTACCCAGCAAACCCCTATCCTATAAACCCCAACCTACCCTACCCTATTAACCCCTACACTACCTACCCAACATGACAGGAGGGGGAATCTGAGAAATTGAATAGCAATTTATGATTTTTGAGGCCGCAACTCTTGCGGCAGTGAAAGATCAAAGGCTTTGAGGGAAGTAACTTGGGATTTGAAGAATCGCAATGGAAAGTAGCGAGCAGCAAGTAACCCAATCGGGGCCCGCAAGTAGGAGGCAATAGAATAGCTAAGTAACTTGCTCTCTCCACTTGTGGGCCCGGATCTCCAAAAACTAGCAATTGAATAATGCCCTATGTAAATAGTTGGGAAGGGTTAATGAGACAAATATAGTGAAAAGACAGGTTTTAATTAAACTGACTTGGAGGACTCTACTAGAATTTGGGAACTGTCAGACAAGGGTTAAAGAACACATTTAGAGAATAGCTGATGCTGTGACGTCATGTGACATTGAACAAACTTGTAGAACAGCAGAAAGTGGATTAAAAACAATCTTTCAGCACAAATGTATGGGGGTAACAGCTGTAGATTGGAATTAATATGAACAAGCAAGGGGAGAAATCAATTAGAGTCCCCTTGTTAATCATTCAAGTGTTATAATACATACTCCTATTGCTTGCTACAGTACTGTGTTCAGTCAGTTCTTGTAGCGTTCAGTGCAGTATGCCATACACGTGTCCACATACATGTGCAGCTTGGAATCTTCCCCATAACATCCATTAGTTGCTTTTAGTGACCTATCCTTACTTTGGCAGAAAAAGCTTCCTTTGACACAAATACATCCAAAACAAACATTGAGACCTTGAACAAATATTGGAAAAGCTTTTTTTGCTACACCATAAGATTTGTATTTATTGTTGTATTCAATAAACACATTACAGGTGTCAAACGCCGAAGCAGATTATATAAAATATTATTCTAATGAATGTCCTTGATAAAACTGTCTGAAACTAGTAAGAGAGAAGTAAGTGTTTGAGGCATGGACATGGCTTGAATTATATTTTCAAACTCCCTAATCATAAGTTTCCCTGGTGCACCCCAAGAAGCTTCCTAGTTTGATGGGTCATTAAGTACCACTATAGTTTAAGACAAACTGAGCTTGTATGTACCAAATAAAGAACATTAGTAGCTGTGTAAGCATAAAAAACATAGGGGGGCATAAGGGAGATATGTTTGTAATCTTTTAGTGCAGGAGGGGATTAGGGATTTGTTAATTAATTGGATCTCACTGATTTTTTTTATACTTAATAAACATTGGTTTAATATATTTCTGCATTCTATAGGCAACAAGCAGTCTATATATTTACATCACATCTCATAAAACATTTTATTTGTATTAATATCTCAAAAACCCTCTAATGATTTTGTTGATACCCCCAGGTGATGTTTACACAAGTTCCCGATCCCCACCAAACCGGCATGCAGCATCTGGGGAGCAATATTAACCCACTATTTACCTGCTCTTGCTTGCTCAGCAAAAAGTAGAGCAGTGTTGTCAGCCTTCCAGTCACTGTTGAGATATGACTCATCCCTGCTTCCTGTATATGCTGTGTGGTGTTGTCATAGCAACTAACATAGTGCTATGTCTCAAATCTTTCATCTAACCGGATTGACCAAATTATGGAGGGGGTGTTAACCTTAGTTTTAAACTGTCAGACATTACAATAGATTTTGTTAACTTCAAGGTAAGTGTTTAAATGTTTATTTTTGTATTTTTTCATGCAAACTTTTTTTTCATTTACTATTAATTATTCTCTATCAGATGCATTCATAATCCAGGAAACTTACATATCCCTCTAACCAAAAGCAAACAACTTGAGTCCTGCTCCTCCAGTAATTGAATTGCCCTACTTACATACAACGTTTGCAAATTAAAGAACTGTTTATATATATATATATATATATATATATATATATATATATATATATACCTGTATATATATATATTTATATATATACATTTATTTGGATTCCAGCTAGTTAGTTTCCCTCATTAACCTGCTCTCATCGGGATAAACCTGGGCGGAGTGAAAACAAATAGTCCAATAGTTTGTAAAATCACTATTCTTTGTATTTCTCCTAATATCCAGGTCTCCACTCTGCTCCAAGTGGTCATAAGCTGCAGACTGCTGTCTCACTGTGTGTGTCTTTCTCCAGGTCAGACAAACTGCAAACAATCAGTTCTTAAGCAGCGGACCTAAATAAAGGCTCTTTCTTAATATCTGGTGCTAGTAAAACTGTATCCTGACAAAGTCTTTGATAGCTTTCTTAGCCTCTTTGCTCCACTTTCATGAGATCCATAAATGGAGGAATGAACTATAAATATGTTTTTCTCAGAGGTTGTGGTAAATTCTGAATTGACTCCACTTGTTAAGCTGTGGTTTGACCAACCCTCTTTCTACAATATAGTCCAAACATTTTGCTTCACTGCATATCTCAGGGTTTTCAATACTGCTTCTACTTTTAGGGGTGAGGATGACTATATTATCTATGTAAACAGCTGCATACTCATAAATGGAAAGTAATAGTTTTTCCACTAGTTTCAGGAAAGTTGCTGGACAATGCAGAGTTGAAAATTCTATTTTTTTCTTCAGCTGTTCTTCCCTGTTTGTACAATGAGCCTCTAGATGCCCCATTTGTCCACATTAGAAGCATGTGACATTGCTTACCGGATACTGTCTGTGCCTTGGATTTAATGGGTTCTGAATCCAGACTGTTTAACCCAATTATTGGTTTGAACCTTCAGTGTTTTAAACAGTCTATAAGTACTGAAGGTCTCCCCCTTTGGCAAAATGAGAGTTCATTCATAGCCAGGTATCAGTATGTCAGTGTAAACAAATAATATTGGGTCTTTGTTTTATTTTGTCCCACTTCTTCTCGTAAGCCTGAAGGACGACTCTTGAAATATCACCAACAATTCTATATTTATAAATAACATGAAGAAAAAAAGCGGCAACTAATAATATACATATGAGAAACACAGTAATTCCAAAATTGGAGAGAGGGTAAGGAAGGAGTACCCACAGCTCATACGGTTTGACCACAAGATTGTAAAAGTGTAACAATCAAGAGAAAAGGTCAAGGACATACCAAATCATCGCTGGACAGGTGTAATATAAATATGGGAAGTAAAACTTAGCCTTTAATAATAACATATAAAAAAAAAAAAAAAGGGATGTTCATCAAAGAATTAAAAAAAGGAAATAATGTGTCCAAAAACAGGACCCCAAGACCTAAATAAGATTGTGTTGTGAGTGAATACTGCAAATGAAAAGGCTAAAAGTGAGAGCCCCTACACTTTGAGGGGATATCCGGGACAGGCACAGTAGTGAGTACTTGCAGAAACGGTCGTGTCAAAAAATCACAAAGCAATATATCTATCAGTCTGTACAGGGATACATATAGTGCTAATAATGATATAAGTCCCGAGTCTCCAAACTCAAAAAAAGACCTATTTACAGATTGTGCAGTCTCACAGAACCTGAGTAAAGTTGTGCTGCGAATAAATATTGTGAACAAAAGGATAAGTATCCTAAAGGGGCTGGAAAGGAGAAAATGAGGACCCCTACGCTTTCATGGGGTACCTGGGACAGGCACAACAGCGAGTACTTGTGGACACAATCGTGTCAAGAATCACAAGGCAACAAGTGTGTCAATATGGGCATAAATATATATCATACTCACTGTTGTGGAGGTCCCCAGGTCTCCAAAACTCAAAATCAGCCAATGTATAGGTATTGCAGCTTTTGATACTCCGCGCCGCTTGCTGGTGTACTGAGGCGCTGCGTCACTCGTTCATGACGTATTCGCGTAAAGATCGCGACCGGCACCAACCAGACGTGCGAGTACTTGCGCTCAAGCGCGACCTGGCTGTGTAAGCCAAAGGGTAATCGCGCATGCGCTGTCAAATCGCCCAACGCACGTTTCGCACTAGGTGGCTTCTACTGGGGCTGTATTGCTGTTAATTACACCTGCTTTATATACCTAGGCAGCGGTAATATTAACCCCTCACGGATCGTATCAATCCTTAAAGGGGTAAACAAAAAAGTGTAAGATGAGTGAGAATAGACAGTAGTCAGCTATTGATAACGAACTCAATGTGTATAACTAAGAAAATATGTAATGTTAATTACAAGATGTCAATTTGGAACTAGGTACACAAAATATAGAACAGGAGAGTAAGGCTTGATAAAAAATAAGGATATCAAGCGGGTGAAGAATATATAAGTAAGTATCTGAGAGGAACAACAGATGAAAAATGTGTATTGAGGAAAAAAGGGGGCAACCACTAGTACTAGAGGCCTAGAAAAAATAAATACTGACCTAATGTGGTGTAAGTAATACTAAGTAAAAATGGTACTCTCTAAAAGGAGAGATATTAAGAGATGACCAGACTGACCCAAATAGAGCGTGAGGGAGGAGAATGATTAGAGAAATACAGTATAATTAATGGCCTCGTTGAGACCTGACGGAGCCATGGAGTTGAAAAGGAAAATCCATTTGCTCTCTGCTTTTAAAAGGGCATTCTCCAAATTGCCTCCTCTTATGCCAAGAGAGATTTGTTGGACCATCCAACATTGCAATGATGTATGATCAGATTTGTGGAATTGAAAGAAATGTCTGGCGACCGATGTTAATTTCTTAAAATTTTCCAGATCTTTCCTACTGTTTTTGATATTGCGAATGTGTTCGCCCAAGCGTTTACGCATCTCGCGTGTAGTCATACCTACGTATTTCTTGGGGGGTTTACAAGGGCATTCAAGAACATATATGATTTGTTTAGAGCTACAACTAAACAGTTGTGGAACAGAGTGTTGATGTCCAAAATGATCTTTAAACGTTGTCACATTTTTACTTACTTATATATTCTTCACCCGCTTGATATCCTTATTTTTTATCAAGCCTTACTCTCCTGTTCTATATTTTGTGTACCTAGTTCCAAATTGACATCTTGTAATTAACATTACATATTTTCTTAGTTATACACATTGAGTTCGTTATCAATAGCTGACTACTGTCTATTCTCACTCATCTTACACTTTTTTGTTTACCCCTTTAAGGATTGATACGATCCGTGAGGGGTTAATATTACCGCTGCCTAGGTATATAAAGCAGGTGTAATTAACAGCAATACAGCCCCAGTAGAAGCCACCTAGTGCGAAACGCGCGTTGGGCGATTTGACAGCACATGCGCGATTAACCTTTGGCTTACACAGCCAGGTCGTGCTTGAGCGCAAGTACGCGCACGTCTGGTTGGCGCCGGTCGCGATCTTTACGCGAATACGTCACGAACGAGCGACGCAGCGCCTCAGTACGCCAGCAAGCGGTGCGGAGTATCAAAAGCTGCAATACCTATACATTGGCTGATTTTGAGTTTTGGAGACCTGAGGACCTCCACAACAGTGAGTATGATATATATTTATGCCCATATTGACACACTTGTTGCCTTGTGATTCTTGACACGATTGTGTCCACAAGTACTCGCTGTTGTGCCTGTCCCAGGTACCCCATGAAAGCGTAGGGGTCCTCATTTTCTCCTTTCCAGCCCCTTTAGGATACTTATCCTTTTGTTCACAATATTTATTCGCAGCACAACCTTACTCAGGTTCTGTGAGACTGCACAATCTGTAAATAGGTCTTTTTTTGAGTTTGGAGACTCGGGACTTATATCATTATTAGCACTATATGTATCCCTGTACAGACTGATAGATATATTGCTTTGTGATTTTTTGACACGACCGTTTCTGCAAGTACTCACTACTGTGCCTGTCCCGGATATCCCCTCAAAGTGTAGGGGCTCTCACTTTTAGCCTTTTTCATTTGCAGCATTCACTCACAACACAATCTTATTTAGGTCTTGGGGTCCTGTTTTTGGACACATTATTTCCTTTTTTTAATTCTTTGATGAACATCCCTTTTTTTTTTTTTTATATTTTATTATTAAAGGCTAAGTTTTACTTCCCATATTTATATTACACCTGTCCAGCGATGATTTGGTATGTCCTTGACCTTTTCTCTTGATTGTTACACTTTTACAATCTTGTGGTCAAACAGTATGAGCTGTGGGTACTCCTTCCTTATCCTCTCTCCAATTTTGGAATTACTGTGTTTCTCATATGTATATTATTAGTTGCCGCTTTTTTTCTTCATGTTATTTCTACATTTTCTAGCAACTGCCTTTACATATGAGCACATCCACCCAGTCCTCCTTTCTCTCTCTGTTCCATCTCATTTTCACTCATTGACAACACTGGTGGATAATCCCCCCTTTTTTTCTCCTCATACTTATGTAGCATTTCTATATTTATGCCTAGTCCATTATTTTCAGGACACAGCTATTTTTTGCTAGATGCAGTAGATCAAACTTCTGTGAGTGAGTGATCTTGTTGTCCAAAAATTTCCATGAGTGAAATCTCTGGGAAATCCAATATTGGCAAGATTCTCCGCTTTTAAATCATCCATGTCAAAGTAGGCTTTCTTTGCTTCACCACATAACTAAGGAGCAATGATACTAGCTGAGTGACTTTGGGCCCAGGTTTTACTGGTGGCAATACTCTTAAAGGGCAGGGGGTTTGCTTTCACATCAACTCCAATGGTCATTATCCGTAAGAAGAGATTTGATTTAACCCTGCCACTGGTCTCTGGAGTCACAGTAGTTTTTGCAAGCATCAGGTGCTGCAGCTGGCCCAAAACGAATTGGGTTCTTTTCAGCTGAAGTCTTCTGTGGCTTGTTTCAGCAACTGCTGTGTAGTTTCTTGCTGACATGCAGTGTTCATCCATCTTAAACTCACTATTACGACATGTGACACTTTAGTCTCCTATGGGTTTGTGCCAGTGGCACTTTGATGGAGGAACACAAAAAAAATGTATCCAGTGACACATAAATTACAAACAAAACAGATCAATGAAAATAATGAGCCAAACATCCACTGAAGCACTGCCTTAACCAATAAACAGCTTTCCTCACTAAACAGCTCTCATCTTGTTAAACCAGGGTGGGGCAGAAACACACAGTAAAATAGTTTGTAAAATCACTGGCATGTATATTTTTTCAGTTTTCCAGGTCTCTATTCTGTGTTCATAAACTGCAGGATGCTGTCTCACTATGTGTGTTTTTCTCCAGGTCAGACAATTCCAAATCATCAGTCCATAAGCAGCCCCTTCCATACTCCAGGAGCAGTCTTAAATCAAGGCTATCCAGGTGCAGCTAATTACCTGACCAGGAAAGTTAATTCCTGCAGTCCTATTGAGGGAAGAGAGCTTTTCAGAGTCTGTGGCTCACATAAACCCTTTGAATAAGTGGCAGTCAAAAACGCCAGAGCTTTCAGTAAGCCAAATTTTGGGATCATTAGGAAAACATTCTACTGAAACACTAAAGAGAAGAAGCTGAATTAAGGAAAGGGAAGTCTGCAGTAAATCATAATCATATCATGATATGTGTAATGGCTGTGATGTTTTTTATCTCTAAAAACATTTTGCACGTTATGATAATAATTATCATAAAGGTTATACAGAAAATATGGAACATCATTTGTCATTAAGTCTGTCCCTTGAAATAGGCCTTCACATATTTGACACTTTACTTCTGCTGCATCACAGAGCAACACAGCTTAGTGAATCCTGGTGAGTGATATGCAACTTATTTGTGGTTTTTAAAATGGCTACACAATATCATACACTCTTATTTTCAATACATAGTAAACACTAAGCTAAGATCCTACACTGTTATCAGAAAAACGTTAACATTTTAATAAAATAGGTGATCGGATAATATTATGAAAAATATTATATACACAAATATTTTTTTATAAAGAAATCTGGAACAAATGATAATTTTTTCTGTCCAGTATTGTTTGTATGAGATAACTAAATGCAGGACACATTTTCAAAGAGGATCTAGTATTTTAAAATATTCTGATGCATGTGTCCTGGTAAAAGCTATTTCCTGAGAAATTTTACAGATGTTACAATATAAATCTGTTCGCATTCTCGTTTTTTCTGCCATCAGAGATGTGTTCCCCGCTTGTATGTTAGAGTACTGAACCATGTTTAATACAAGGGAGCAGATATACTTTTAAGAAATCTATGTTCTGCACCACTTAAAACGTCTACTGTATGAATAATGCTCCATCTGTACAATGGGCACATGTAAATTAAACAGATTTCAGATGTACTGCACTCAGCTGCATTGCCATTACAAGCCCACTGACAGAACTTGTTTCATCAGGAATTGGTACAAAATTTATGAGACAATATATTTGTATAAAAGGGAAAGTGGGGTGATGGCTTTAGTTAGTGCTCTAAGTAAAACACAAGACTTGCAGTGCTTAATTGGGATAATGTCTATTTATACTCTACATTACAAACATATATGCATTAGGCTATAATTTTCAAGATAATTTCAGATGATGATTATTTGGCCTAAATATAATTGTGATGACATAACATAGAGGGAAATTACTTTGGGGCGGCGGTATTTACTAAGGTATCTGAGATGGCTGGAATGTGCTGGGATCAATTAACTCACTTCATCATGCAAATCAAATAAAGCCTGTTTCCAAGTAACATCACAACCCAACATAGCATATCTCAAGTCATTTTGATCTTGGTGTGTTAGGGAAGTGTTATGGGTGACTTACATGTAAAACAATATCCAGGATGTAAATCACGATTTACTAAAGTAAAATTTAATTCAACACTTCCTCTGATGCTGCTATGCAGCATCCTGACTTTCAACCCCTTTATATGAAATAACCGTGTCACAACCCTCTCTTTGTTCAGCTTGAAAGGGTCAATAGTCTGAATCTGCCCGCAGTTTGATTAAGTTCTGTATCCCCTTGCATAAGTTGCAGATTTCTAGGCCAAGTTACTGTGTTCTAGGGCAAGTTGCAGATTTATTTTTTAAATAACAGTAAATAATACTCCTTCCATTTAAATGAAACATGCTATGCTTATGTGTCCCACACAGAGAGCATAATCTTTATTAGTTGGTTCACCTTTTTAATACATGTTTTACATGCCATACATCAAAAGATTATTTGCCCTAAACAATTTAATCTAACACCTTTGAATACTCTAATTTCCCCACATGGGTTATTACTTCCATCACTGGGCCAGCCGCCATCCTGCCTATCTTCCCGTCCAGGTGCTCCAGATATAAGACAGATGTACCGACCTAGGTTCTCGAAGAGATGGTGTCCCGCTAGTGGGGAATCTAGCGGAGAGTGGCTGGGTTGGTTAGCGGACCAGGGTGCCCTGTAAATGGGGAAGGGATATCCCCAGTGTGCTTGCGGCAAGTGACAATTGGGTATATTCGCTCCCTAGTTGACCTCCCCTCTGGTAGAGATACCTTTTGTTGAGTGGGAGAGGAATAAGTTAAGGAAGTTGAGGTGGCTCTGGGGTGTATTCACTTTTAAAAGTGAATACTGCCCTCAAAATATTTTTATTGGCTCAATGCAATATTTATACCTGAAACACATTATACACATAAAATAATTGCTCTAAAAATGTAAAATTGACCCAGAGCCTTTTAGGATCAGATGGACTGGTGGAGGTGGTTACTGTGGGTCCTGGGCATCTAACTAGGGCTTTGGCCATTACAATACCCTTTGATCTAACTGGTCACCGTGGCTAGTATACATAGGGGCCAGTCGTCAGGACCAAATAGGCCAATAGTTATTTGGGTTGTAGCAGTTACGCCCCCCTTTAAATCGGCCGAGCTTATGGAATGATCCTATCGCATGGTCCCCTAGCTTCATCTCTATATGGTCCTCCTGGTTAGAAAGTCCATCTGCATTTTGATGTACCTTTCTATGGCAATGTTGTATTGTGACATTAGGCTCTAGTGGATCAACCATCCATTGTCCTCAGCCACCCAAGATAGCCAACATAAAGGTTGACCATCAAAAATGATCTCCCATACAAGTAATGCTGTAGCTTCTAGAGTGCCAAAACCACTGCTAAACACTTCCTCTCATCACAGCATAGGCTACCTCTCGAGGCAGAATCTTCCGACTGAGGTAGGCGATGGGGTGCTTTCAACCCTGCTTGTTCTTCTGGCTGAGAACAGCTCTCAGACCATAGGTGGAAGCATCGGTCTGCACTATGAAGGGGGGCTGGTAGTTGGGTGCATCCGGATGAGGGTGGCTTGTAGAGCACAGAAGGCAGACTCACAGGTGGATGTCCAATCCCCTATCGTCGGCATCTTCTTGTGGTTAAGGTCCGTAAGAGGCTTGGCGATGGCACTGTAACAGGTAACAAATTTACAGTAATACCCTGCAGTTCCCAGGAAAGCAATCCTCTGATTTTTAGTTTGGGGGTGGGCCATGCAGCTATCCCCGCTACCTTGGTTGGCGCTAGTTTAATTTGTCCGCTACCAACCCAGTGACCAGTACTGTACTTCTACTGAGCCCACTGACACTTATTAGTGAGCCCGGCTCCCCTGACGGCATCTAAAATTACCCCAATGTGCTGGAGGTGGTCCTCCCTGGAGGTACTGAATATAGCTATGTCATCCAGGTCTGCCTGAGCAAAGACCGGGTGCCCCTACAGTAGCTGATCTCCCAGGATCTGGAAGGTGGAATTCTGCATCTGCTTTCCTTCCCCAAACTCGCTGTCCTTAGTTCCCCGGTCATACCACTTTTTCTGTCTGCCTGAACAACCCCCTTAGAGCAGCTCTCTTTAAAGGCTAAGCCCATACAGAAGTTTGAAGAGGGACCAACCCAGTTGACTTCTGCAGTATGTCACGGTAGGCAAAAATATGTGATAGAAGTTTCTACCACTCTCCCTCCTACTGCACAAAGGCATGGAGCATTTGTTTGAAGTACCATTGTCTACCAATGAACTTCCTGAGATGGAAAAAATAATAATTTTGAATGCAAAGGAAGCTTCTATGTGCCAATCTATATGACACCTGAAAGAGTCAGTGCTATAAGACTGATTGAGAGCTCACTTGTTTTCAATGACACACTATTTGCAGATGGCAGTAGACAAAAATAACTAATGTAGAGATGGTATTTATTATTATTATTATTATTATTATTATTATTATTTGTATAGGGCATAAGAACATAGAAAATACAATATTAACAAAATCAGAAAATAAGGGGCCCTGTTTTGAGTTTAGAATCTTTGTAGAAAGTGCTTGTTTCCAAAGCACCCTACAAGACTGGAAACTCACTACTTACAATCAATTATTCAAAAACAAAGTACAAATCACAAATATTAAGTTGTTACCCATCAGTATTATTGCACAAAGATTGTGTACAAAGAAACATGCAAACATCACAATTTGTGTAGTGTTTGTATCATTACATATTGTAGGTCCAATTGTAAGCAATTTAGAGTCCTCAAACCCATCGCTAGTCTCAGATTTTGAGTAAATACCATTAGTAAAATGTATAGAATCTTGTTTGAAAGGCATAGTGATTGCAAATATGTCTACAGACTCCTGGGAATTAGACCCAAACATTACTATAAAGGTGCAGTTGTGAAGAAAGGTTTGAGATGGTATATACAATGGTGAATTTGTACATAAATTAAAGAAAATTTGTACAAAAATATTTTGCTTGTATATCAGTAAGATAGTTTAACATGGGCTTGAAAAGCATTCTTCTAGGCTGGAAGCAATGTGGGAATCTAGGAGATTTCTTTCATACTCAGCAGAAATGCAATCTTGTTCATAATGTTTTATGGTGTACTTTATATAATAACAAGTGTTCAGGTCGAGAGGGACCCATTATAAATATAGATATAAGAATTCTATCTACTCATATAAATTGTACAGCTAGACATGCACTGGTTTATTTTTCATTTACCTGTAGAATAGAGTATTGTGCTATTACATGACACTTTAGTGAGGTGTTAAAAATAATTAGTGGTCTGAAATATGCATGTTAAAAATTAATTCAAGCTTAAAACTACACTGAAAAATCAGTTTAAAGGACAATACACAAGACAGCATGACTAAGCCATAATCAGACATCAGATTGGTTACCCTGTCATCTACAATAATTAAGAGCAATCAAGTACAAAAAAAAGACCTTCTTAAACCATTAAACTGCCACACAACCAATATTAAACTACCATTGTATAAAAGACACTCCCATGAGTTAACACCTACCTACCTGTCTCACAAACTAATTTGCTTTCCCCCTCTGCAATGATCCTAAGTAAGCATGTTCTAAATATATACAGGTGGGTATTAATATAAAATACAATTTTAAAAAGTCTTAATCTGATGGTTCTGAAATGCATCGTACTAACACTATAATATTTGTACATGAATGCATTTGTGAACAGAAAATATAGTTAATTTCACAAATGGAATATCCATGTAGTAGATTTTATTGTACACCAGAACAAAATCTTGAAATTGACAATTTAAATTAAAAAAAACACATAAATAATAGAGTAAAACTGTAAGTTAAAAAATAAATAATAGGAAAAAATACAAATATGCGTACAGGATGTTATTTCCTGTTAATGAGCAATTCAATATTAAAAAGTATAAAATATTCATTGTCACTCAGAACTATAATATTTGGTTAGTAATGGGTAATAATTCAATAAACAGTTTTTTAACATATAATAGATAATGTATACATGGAATTTTCTTTAATACTTCAAATCGAATAAGTCGTAAGACCATGTTGCCACATACTAGAAAGCTACATGGCTGCAATTGGATCGTTCTACTGATGGATTGAGAAGCAACGCCTGACACCTCATCATTATTATATTTCTTGCAAAATAAGTCCAAAAAAATATTTATTTTTCTAACTAAAGCGGCGCTACTTCTATTTTGTGTATTTACATGAATACCTGTTATTTTTAAAGTCTCGAAAACATGGTTTTATTCCAGTGTCATCCTTTCCGTTTTACTGGATGCTGAAAACATAAATTCTCCTGTGCTAGACTTCAGGAAAAGCTTCAAGCTCAGTGCTGGGTGCTGACAGGATCCTAGTGAGTAATGGCAGATGTATTAGGAAGTGCAGCAGGTTCTTCTCCTATTAATTTTACCGGATGGATCTCAGCTGAAATGAGTACTGATATCAAGAATACATTTATCTGTCCTGGTAAGCTATTGTTCTCTCATTCATCCCTAGTTGTAGGGAGTTTTTACACTTGCAAACAGAATCCGTCTCATAACAGATACAATTAATTCAGAGCAGAATCTATAACTGTATGAAGCCCCTGCCGCATACTAAGCAGCCTTTGTATGCCATATAGACATATATGTGTTACATATATATTACAAACCTATCTGTATGTTACAAGACATTCCCATGTTTATCATACCCAGATATCTTTATTTAAACAACTACTTTAATGCAATAGCAAGAGTAGCTAATTGTTTTAATGATGTATTAATACAATTTATATTTCAGGATTTATGAAAGATATGTTCGATTCCATTTCAAAGATTAGAATATCAGATTAAAGTTGATCTCCTTGTGTTTGTCCTGATAAGGTCATCCAGGGGTAGATGGGAATCTGACTGATAGAAGTCTAAAGGACTTTAAGAACAATAGGCTACTCCCCACTCATAGACTAATCCCCAGCAAGGTCCAGGGAAACCTACTATGACACATCAAGTCACCAGACAATAGGCGGCACTGTGTTGATACAACTTTGTGCCTGAAAATGTTGTACTGCCTGCTATAGATAAAGTTGCCTCTCCCCATGGAACTTTTGGTGGGAGGAGACCAGCAACTGATGTTGAATGATTGAATATGGCATTTTAAGATTACTGCATATGAATGTATGCATGTTATGACATAACAGTGTAATAGTAAAATGTCATTTAAGTGATACATTCGAATTGTCATACAATTAAAAAAGCTCTTTTGAAGAAGGCAAAATATTATTAGAATGTAATAACATAGGCCCCCATGCTAATAGAGTGGTGTAGTTTGCAGTATACCCATAAATCGCCTGCAGGAGCTTTTTTTCCCCTTTTATTCCCTATGTTATACGCTTATGTTAATCTTTTCATTTGCAATATTACGGCACTCAGCCCACATCAGTAAATCCTGCCTTATCCACAAGAGATTACACTGTGGGGAGCACCCAAACCAAACTAAACCAATAGAAAATGAGAATGTCATGATTATTATAATGAGTGAGAACAAGTGCCATAACTGGGGCAAGAAACCATTATATATATATATATATATATATATATACTAGCGTATTACCCGTCAAAAAATGACGGCAATGAAATGTGTATGTTTGGAAAGTTGTTAAGTTATTAATATACATATGGAATTGTAAGGTAGCTAATGTTGTTTTGTGTATACTACAGAAATATAGAATTCAAATTAATAAATGAATATACTTTACCTATTTTTATGCATTGTGTTGAAGAGCTGGCAATCTGTGTTGATGTTGCTGCAGCATTAGTGGTGTGGAGGTGCTGTGTAAGCGTGATGAACGTGTGCAGTGTAATAGTGTGCATGTGCGATCCGAAACCGTTAACGTAGCTGTGTACTTCCACATTATCCTAAAATGGCGGGTAATGTGTGGTATGCGTCTTAGCGGATCATCCGTACGTCGTTTAATGACGGGTAATGTGTGGTATGTGTCTTAGCGGATTATCCGTACGTGTTTTCCGTGGTTATAGTGCTGTAGCCTCATTTTCGTTTTGTTCGGCCGCCAATTTTTCTGTTGCTTCGAGAATTTTTAGTGTCTAAACTGTTTTATTTTGACCTAAATGAAGGTGTAACTTGTTTTTTTGAGGTCGTGGATGCTCGCTCTTGCTGTCGGTAAGCTTTTTTTGTATGTACTGTGTTTATTTATTGTGTTTTTCCTTTTTTCCTGTCCGCGTGTTGCGTGCGATTTTTGCGATGTTGTAATGTGTGGTATGCGTCTTAGCGGATTATCCGTAAGTGTTATCCGTGGTTAGAGTGCTACGGCGCTCATCGCTAAGCCCACTAAAGTACTACGGTTTAACGGTGAATATGGTAAAACGGTAAAATGATGGTCACTAAAAATTAAATGTTGTGAAATTTGTTTGCAACACAAAATGACTCAGCTACATTTGTCCCTTTTTTTTTTTCTTAAAATAAATACACATTTTTTTTTTCACTTTTTATTTTTTTAACTTTCAACTTATATTTCATCAAATGCTTTGTTTTAGGCGGGAAATCCGATGTGGCGCGAGATAAATGCGGGAAATCTGTGTTAATGCGTAAATCTGTAATTGCGTTTCGTAAAATGTACTCGCTACTGTCTTTTTTTACTCATTGTGCGGTTTATTGCGCATCCTATGTCTCGTTGTTTTTCCAGCACATACGTCTGTGGCTGTGTTTTACGCAGTTCGTAGTAGTATAGCCTCGTTTTCATTTTTTTCGCCGGCCATTTTTTTCTCGCATAGCCGATTTTCGATCTTTGTAACTCGTCTAAATCGATGTAAATTGGAGTTCCAACTCACTCCCAGACGTCCTGCCTGGTTCCCCATGCTGTAAGTGATCTTTTTTTCTTTTTTTAGTGTGTATTTAGTGTTTTTTTAATTGTTTTGGTTCCGCCGCTTATCTTGTAATTTTTTTCATCTCGTATTTTTTTTCTAAGTCCTGCGTCTTGTGCAAAAAAGTGCTACGGTTTAACGGCTCGCCTCGCTACGCGAGGCTTGTCTGCAATGAGCGCCTGCGGTGCTCATTGCCAAAGTGCTACCGTTTAACGGCTCGCCAGGCAATGAGCGCCTGCGGCGCTTATCGCAAAGTCGTACGATCGGCAAAGTGCTACGGTTTAACGGCTTGCCTCGCTAAGTCGTACGCACCACGCAAAACAGCGTGACGACGAATCGTAGTTGGACAATTATAATATGTGATATATATATATATATATACTATAATAGTTGTGACAATTGTATTTATAGATTCAATAAATATAAATGTTTTTTGTATTTATTTTTTATGTATACTGTAAATAGACAAAGCATTACAGCATCTATTCCTAGTCCACGTGATTAACAAAGCAAAGTATTTTTACTTTGCTGTACTTTTGCAATAAAGGGATTAGCATTTGGGGCCACAGTTTCTAATATTGTTTTCTTTTATCTTCAATTATGCTACTATGGAATTTATCTTTTCTGTTTCTGTTGATCAACTTCCTGAGTTGGAACTGCAGAGGAAACTTTTATCTATTCATTGCATGGGCAAACCATGCTAAGAAATATGCTGTAAGAAAAAGCTCACTAAAGTTAATGGAACTCCATAGCAAAGAATATAAAAGTATAATATTTATAGGCTGTATTTGTTTATTCTTGTTTGCTAAAAACATTTCGTCAAAAAATAACTATAATTCCTCCTATAAAAATTATCTGGAATATTTTCAGATATTTCTTAACTGTTGATTTAAAAGATTTCACACATGGTTATAGTTTTAAATGCAACTCAACCAGGCTTTGAGAGTTATTCACACTAACAGATGGCATCAGTGCGTTTGCAATAGCTTTAGAGGCTTCTCACTGTTACAGCCTGTTTGTGAAGTGTTGTAGTAAATTGATACAAAATACTACAATCTTAAGGCGATAGATTGGTAACCCTAAAATGACTTTGGTATCTTGATAACCCAAGGGGCGATATCAAAAGAGCTTCACAGCTAAAATGAACTATATATGATGAAAAGCAGGAACTCGCAAGCCACTAGTGGCCATGTGCAGTCACGTTCAACAGGGAATGCACAAATAAAGAGAAGAAAACCATCATGACGCAAGGAAGGAATCTCCCTCAAGCCCCAATCCTTGGATTTATCAAACACAAAAATGAATGAACAGGGAGTGTTCATAACTTCAAACAGAGAACAACATTAAAGCTTGGAGACCCCCTGCTGTAGGAATCCCCTCCAGCTACTTATACAATAGAACCTAAAGGTATATGGATTATGAGTGTGTCTGATAGAGGACAATCAGTAGTGTGTGAAAACATTTTTTTGCATGAAAAAAATCCCCAAATATACTTACCCTAAATTTTGCAAAATGTATTTGGTTTTCATGCAGTTGATTTTGAGAAAGAACACCCCTGAAAATCCATGCTAAATTAGCATAAAATCCATAATTAATTGTGGCCAATCAGAGGCAGGTACAAACATTGTATCTTTTTTTCCTCTCGCTAGCTTCTGACATGTTCAGTGCAGCACCTAAAATCTGTACTTGAGGAGCTCCCTGCCGCAAGTTAAGGTTCCCGCGCATGCTTCCCATCTAAAAAAAAAAAAGCGCTTTCTGATAAGCTGAAATCGCTCTCAATCAGATTACAGACAATCAGAATGGGATACACCCCTGTATCCCATTCTGATTGGCTGAAATCATTTTGACAGTGACTTCACCCAATTAGAACGCTCACATGCAATTTTTTTTTATATTGGAAGCATGCACAGGATCCTTCATTTGTGGCAGGGAGCTCCTCAAGGGAGCTCCGTTAGTAAGAGTTTTTTTTTCATAGAATGTCAGGATTTTGATGGAGGGGCCTTTCCTGGCCCAGAAAAATGAAGACCAGGGCATCAGGGATCACCGCTGGAGGGGCCTTTTGGCTAGACTAATTAACCCTTTCTTTTTTACAGGTTGTAAGTCTTTTTTATTTTTATAGTGTTTTTATTTTATGTACTCTTTTTATGTTATGCGTAAGTCTTTTTTTTTTTACTGTAATGCTTTTGTTATTTTCATGTAATTAGTTTGTTATTTCTTGTACTGAGTGGGTATTTGATTTGTAAATGCTGTGGGAGTCCCAAAAGGTAAGGGTTAATATAGGGACCCTGCCGGGGCCCCGATAGGAACCCTGCAGCATAGGGGGGTTGATTTTAGGTGCTGCAAGGTTACTTATAGTACCCCCGCAGCCGGGGTTAACTATTTGTGTGCCGCCGGTCCTTTAAGTACCCGCAAGGCAGGACATTTTAATTTTAAATTTTGCGGGGGTCCCGATCATGGGGTTCATGTGGGGACCCTGCGTGCATCCAGATTGTGACCCCTGCATCATGGGGTTAATGTGGGGACCCTTCGGGGGTCATGATTGGGACCACTGCATCATGGAGTTCATGTGGGGACCTTGCGAGGGTTCTGATGGGGATACCGCAGCAAGGCTTTCTTTAGTGAGCCTGCAGGGGTTCCCACAGGTTTGATTGCCATCATGATGATGGTTCTCATTTACTTTTGGCTCTGTCTAAGCAGTAGCTACGGGCTTGCATACTCAAGCCCTGATCAGCTTACGTATGGCACCAGGGTTTACAATTTCAGATCTCGGGCAGCAAGTTGCAGCCTTGTTTAATTGAATAGCACCGGAATTGTAGCTTGCGATTGAATGGGGGCCTAAGTATTTTGCAGCAGTGTGAGAATGTAAGAGTGTGTAAGTGATGAAGTATGACTGTCTCTCTCTTCCTGTCAGCATATGTCTAAGCTTTTCCGTGCATGTCTGAAAGCCTGCATGTCTCTGTGAGTCATTCTCAATGTGGCTCTGGTGGCTCTATTTGAGTATATATCTATGCAAAGATAATCACACACAGATACATTTATATATATACTCATAAACCAATTTGTGCTGCTCCGTTTCAGAGACTACAGGACATTGCATATTGTGGTTTCCTGTTCTGACTCTACCTTTATCTTCGACCAAAACATACGGCTGATACCCTGCTGCATTGTGAAGACTATGAGAAGCATTCAAGATATGCCATGTATATGATTTTTATGTTGAAACAGCAGTCATGGAGCCCGATTCAATTGCAAGCCCACGGGATACAGGCCGCATGTCTGCCCGTGTGCTGCAGGTTCCTGTTCGTCTCCGTTTCAAGTACTATTTAATTGAACAAACCATGCACTTGTGTGTAGCAGTTTAGGGCAGGAACATGATCAATTAAGCAAGGCCGTAACAACCCATTGTGAAACAGCCAATAGAAAATGAGACTGCCATTATGTCTTTTATCGCTTTCCCCATCATTTACAGTGCAGTATTGATTTTATATTCGAATTTACAGTCCTGCGGAATGGAATTAAACCCCCTTGCGTTTCCTCTCCAGTATTCATAGGATTTTCTCCTACATTTGCCGTTAACGGGTGTGAAAACATTTGCGGGCTTGGGGAATTGTAGCAATTGAATAATGATTTGCAATTTTAGCTATCTTAACTCTTGTGGACGGGAAAGATCAAAGGCATATGGTGGCTGTAAGTTTTGGGTTTAACAATCGCAAGGTTTTTAACGCCGAAACCAATAAACCATTTGGAGCCCTCAAAAAGATGCCAATTGAATAACAAATTACCTTACGGACTCATTTATGGGCTTTAGTAACTTTCGATGGCTCAATTGAATAGGGGTTATGGTGTATAACTGTTTTTTTGGGTTTTTTTGTAGGGAGGGTTGTGATTTATAATGTATACAGTTGTCCTATATTATTACTACTTCTTATTCCACTGCATTAAATCTTTCTGTTCCCAAACAACTGATATGAATCACATGTATCACAGAATCTGAACATATCCTGATTCATGCCCAGTCAGTAAAAGTTCTGGGTTAATGTTGAGTTTGTTGCCCAGACAGATATAATGATTATGTACAGTAGCCCCATTCCCATATGTACTTGTTCTTTTGTGACCCCATTTCTCCTGACTCAGATCTAACCAATACCCTTTCTAGCAAGGGGCCAGTACCAGTTCCTGATTAAATTCATCTACATTGGCCCAGGATCTCCCTTTTCCCAGAGGCAGGTGATTAACTTACTCCAGGCCATGTGGCTGGATGGATCGATAGCTACAGCTTCTTACTTCTCCTGTTCCAACTGATTTTGTGCAGCTTGAGACTGGGTGACAATGATAACATACCGGCACTCAATCATTCCTAGGTCATTTCACAGCAGCACATTGGCAGGGATGTCCTCCATCACCATCACCTCTCTGAGTCCTTTTCATGTGGCCCCAATCAATGCGAACTTGAGCAATGGGAATCAAATGTCCAGTCATTGCCACATCTATCTTTTTCTTCAGCATGGCAGATGGGGTAACAGAATCTGAAAGGTAATAAATGAATCAGTTTCTCAAGAAACATCGGTTGGTTTCCCATCCACGATGACTGGCCTGTACTGCATGGACAGTTATAGGGAAAATAATCATCTCCTTTTCTGGCAGTCATGAAACTGTTCCCCCTCCTATCTTCCATCTTCCAATTCCCCAGATAATAGAGAGGTTGACTTAATGTAGCATGAGGATACATTTCGTCTTAATTAGAATTCTGACACACCACAGATACCTAAGCAGAATCACTTTACATACAGATGAAACACGTTGGAGGTGTTTGCACTTTCATTAAACAACAATGGAGAGGACTGGACTGGAGCAAGCAAGTGCTTCTTATCTGATTAAAAGATACAAAGGCTTATTGTGAGCTCATACAGTATGTTGTGCATTTCTATACATCTACAAATGTGAGTGGAATGTGGGCTGTATTTTGTCATACATTTTTTTACAAAAAATATTGCACTTGGAGACGGTGTGCTTTTTATTTTTGTGTTTCATGTTCCTTCACTTGTGAGCGGAAACAACAAAAACAGAGATGCCAAAATTGAATACAATATTTATTTCCTTCAATGTTTAATATACAACAGCATATCAAATTTAAGTGATAAAAGGTTTACAAAACATAACTGATTCCCAGATAAAAAATTATATTTAGAGCAATTGGCTTTATAAAATAGATCACATTAGGTCATTACTGTAGTACAAATAGAGCTTTTTTTAAAATATCTTACGTAGTGCTTTCACTTTTTTCTGTGATTTAAGGTACATTTATAAAAACAGCTGCATATTTGGGCTAGTAAATTGGGTGCTGTAGGATGTTCATTTTGTATGTCTGACCTTCCAGACAAGCTCAGCATAAGTGTTCCCAGTGGCTTTCCTATTTGAGAGATCCCAAACAATCAACGCAGTGAAAGTGTGGTAGGACAGCTTCAATTGAGAGGAGCTGGATTCCTTGGATAAGCTTTGAAATTTTGTGGGCAAAGCAGTGACTGTTTGCCAGTATCTAACTTTCTAGCTCCTGCTTGATCTGGTTCATTAGCCTCAGTGCTAGGCCAGTTGTAATTGCCCCTTGGAAGATATCCACCTGTGCCCAGTATCTCCTCAGGCGCTCATCCTCCCCCTCCAGCTAATTGTTAACAAGCCCCTCAACTATTGTGCTGCCACCGGAGGTCAGGGCCACTGCTTCTGGTCAGCCAAACTGCTGTCCCACTTCCTCAAATCTCCACAGCTCATAGATCATAACTGCCCAAGTCTTGTATCCCAACATCTCAATACCCCTGGTCTTAATTTGCTCGGTTGTGGATATCTCCTTATATTCGGTCTTCCTTACGTGTCACAAGGGGAACCTAACGCTGCCACCAGCTTGTCAATACCTGAGCTGCTTCGGTAAATCACAAAGGATATTACTTTCTTTCTCCTATGATCAGGTTCAGGAATCTTCTCCACTAGGACAGCAGGACAAAGCTTCAAAGTAACTAGAATAGGCATTTTCACCAAAATAAACTCACTTAAAACTATGTGTCTCCAACAGTGCTTAAAATTTTATTCCCTGGTGCTCCTTCATATACCTTGGTACAGCAATGAAACTAGTAAAATAAAACAAACATTGTGCAAATTGACGATATGGCCTCTGGTCACGTTCATGTTTCCCTCCCTGTCACCAGATGGCCGACCTCTTGAGGGTCTATAATCAAGAATCAACCTGTCTTGTGGTGATTTGATGAATTTTAAGGAGCAGGAGAGAAGCTACAGGGTTTCTTCAGGGGTGGCTATTCGCCAAGTAGTCTGGTCAGAGTAACAGATGCCCTACATGACCATTTGTTGGTCAGGCTAATGAATATAGGGACTGCATGACATGACAGGGGTCAGCCTGGAGATAGGGGCTAGGCTACATGCTATCATATGGGTGTGTCCCTCAGGATGGATTACTGATGGTCTAGGGATTTGATCAGACTCTGGCCCTCACATGCATGTCCCTGTCCTTGGGATCACAGGTCTTTTATTCTGGCTAGGTCCAACACTTGGGTTTGGCTGGGTCAGCCCTGAGCCAGCTGCTATTTCAATTCCACTTTGGATGACAGAAGTTGCTGTCATGATTTTATAGCTGAATGTGGAGAGTCTAAACTGAGAGTCCGGCATAGAAAATTATATAAATATGTTGTGTTATGCATATAATGGTTCAAAGATGTTTCCTTTACACCACTTTACCTGATCAAAGGGTTACCAGTTACTGTACTTAACACATCTTAACCTCTGTGGTTTGCTCAACTCAATTACTCAAGACAGCTTGTTAACTTTTTCTCAAGCTTATTTAGTCCGTCTAGTTGACCTACATGACAATTATTCTTAGAGGGAAAGCTTTCTACAGTGGCAGTGCCATTTTGTGGTTAGGTACAATAATGCCAGGACAGGGACTCGGCAAGGTGTCCACAATTAAGGGTGGGTACAAGTGGTTGTAGCCTTAAAGGGGAATTAACATACACATCATTCTTTCCCCCCAAACATCCCAATAAATATTAAATATTTCCCCCTGAACAATATGTCCTTTACTAGTATGATGGCTGCTCGACACAATGCCAGTCATGCCCCTGATCTTGATGATTGTCTCTTGCAAGATTTGCACATATTCTCACCCACCCCTGTAGTACTCAATAACCTTTTCACATACATTTAAAAAAAAACACTGAATGTGGCTCATTTCTGGGAATGGTTTAAGTTCTTATAATAACTGTGAGACTTGTAGCTTTTGTGTGACAATGGGCACCTGGATTTAAACTCACAACTTTTCCATATTATGTGCAGCTTCAGAGCAAAATTAAATGCTCCAGTTGGTGCAGCCTCATTATTTATACAGCAGTACATAAGTTTTAAGGAAGGATCTGAACACCCAGGAACCTCTAACCAAAATGAATTCAACACTATGAAAACAGCAGCAACATTAAACAGGTGAACCGTTTCATATACTTTTAAAACCTCTACCTGATGGTACAAAACACAACTGGTAACTTAAGTTGCTCTTTAATAACTTGGAGAAAAGTCAATCACAAATTAAATACATATTAGTTTATAGAAATATATATGCATGAACAAGCCTTTCAGAGGAAGGGTAGGGGCAACAACATTAAGATAAATCTAAAATCCCAGGAATATTTGTAAGACTATCCTGTTGAGCAATTATTTATTTAACACTGGATCTCAAGCTCTGTGTTTCTTTGTAACTTCAAATATTCCGACTACATTTGTAGAATTGTTGTTCTGCAGCAGAATTTGGTGGTCATGTTACATATAACTCATTTTTTATTTACTTCTATAGAATTTCATTCCCAATCTCCGATGTTATTATAACACACAATTACCAGAACATCTGTTCAGTATTTTAAGGAAAGCTGGAGGCAGTGGTAATATCTGTTTCTTGGGAGTGTCACAAAAAGATAATTGAAGGCCAAACCCAACACATAATTTTTGAAAATAGGAAATGATATTCCTGCATAATACCAGTTTTACATGATTCACAGTTTTAAATCACTTGGCACTGCAGGGGAATGAGGTGGGCTGAAATGAGGCTGTTTAAATGAGTGACTAAGCCATGCAGCCTGATGCTTCATAGGAAACACACAGCCTGATTTATTGAAACAAAAAACGCTCAATTAAACAATCTTTTTTATTCTTACAATTCTCTGCATGGCAGACTAAAGTAATAACTTCAAGTAATTAACATTTTCTCATTTTTATAAATCTGACCAACCCATTACAAGCACAAGTTTTATTAGATATGAATCAAGAAAAAAGGTGAAACAACCCAAAAAATAAATTAGACTGTTACTCAAATGAGGTTTGTTGAAGCAAGAGCTGATTACAATATCAAAACGCCAGTGCAGATAACATATGGGATTCCCATAGATAGATAGATAGATAGATAGATAGATAGATAGATAGATAGATAGATAGATCAAATGTTCTTTGTAAAACTAGACTTACTTAATTTATAGTATTAGATATTGAAATCAATTATTCTTTCCAGGGGCAGCCATTGTCTTGCTTGAGCTGTTTGTTGGAGCTGTTTCTCAACTGTTTGACTGGTGATAGTTATATTAGTCCTAGGGCATAGGGAAGCTTAAACCTAAATACACGCTTGGGGACGGGAGTTATCATGGAATTGTGTATGAGCGGGAGAAAATATGTGATAAGCAGGGTCATGAAGGAATCTGTATGGAAATGTGAGTGGGCCTTTGTATAATTGGCAATATGTGTGTGAGCGTATGTGTGAGAATGGATATGTGGGTGAGAGTATTTGTGTGTTAATGAATGGATATGTATATGAGTGGATTTGTGTGAATATGTTTGAAAGAATGTGCGTAAATGGATGTGTGTGTTGGAGTGGATATATATACAGTACATGACAATATATGTGTTTAAATGAACATGAGTGTGGATGCTTGTGAGAGTGAATATACGTGTGACTGGATTGAGTATGCATGTGTGTGAGAATATGTGTGTGTAAATTAATATAGATGTGTATACATGTTTGAAAAAAATATATGTGTGAGAGTCGCTGTGTGTAAGAGTACACATGCGTGAATGAATGTGAGAATGCATGTGAAGCATGTGTGAACATGCTTCAGTTTCAGTGTACATGTGTCTATTTGTACTTCCAAATATTCATGTTTTTTTTCCTGATCAGATGGTGTGTGTCAAAGAAGACTAAATATTTCCTGGATTAAAGCAATATCCTTTTTCCACACAGTATTTATGGTTTTAAGGTCTTTTAGGATCTGTGTATAATAGTAGAAAATAGAGCTTGATTCTTCAGAAGCGAAATTACTTACAACCTACAACATTACACTCATATAAAGGAGGAGATGCCAATATGAACAACAGAGCTTTGACTGACAGGATAAAATGCTGTAATGTACATGGGGTATTGCACTGGAATTGTATACAGTTCAGGTGAACTAACTTTGATAATATTGTCCACTACAATCTTTGAGCCCTATTCTATTCATAGTTACATAGTAATCAAGGTTGAAAAAATACTTTTAGCCAATCAATTTCAACATTTTTAGATGAATATTGATTGTTAATCAATTGTTTATTGATCCAAAGGAAGGCAAACAGAAAAAAACAAACATTGAAACATTGTCAACTGTCTCAAAAGGGGAAAAATACAATTCCTTATTGAACCCAGATACTGGGGATCGGACTCCTCCCTGTATCAATACTCTCTCTCTAGTTATCCAGGATGACACTGAATGCCCTGTTTATTAAAAATATATCCAATCCCTTTTTAAAGTTATCTATCGAATCCTCTGTCACCACCTCTTTTGGTAGATAATTCCACAGATTAACCACCCTTACTGTGAAGAAACCTTTCCTTTCTTTAAAGTGGTATCTTTTTTACTTCTAACACAAAATTCACTTAACAAAGCCTTGTATTATTATGCAATTAGTATATGACTAAAATATTACAATGTAGAAAATAATATATGTTATTGAGATCAATTATCAATTTATAGACAAGTAACGATTTATGCAGTACAGTGTTTATTAAAACAACCAAGAACAAACAATTGGATGTATCAAAACATGTGAAAACCTTCTATTATCAGATAGATCACAATAAAATTAGTGAGAGATTTATCAAAATCATTTTAAATGATTGGATGACAATTTTAAAACATTCTATATTCAGACAGATCAATATAAAATCAGTAAGATATGTATAAAATCTTATCAAACTTGGATAACAATCAGATGTCTATTCCATAGAATATATTTGGTATTTACATTTAGTGAAATTGCATATTATTCTATGAAAACAGTAAATAGCAAAAAAATATAAGGCAGCCAGAATATAATAATATCCAGTACTAAATAAAATTACTTAGGTTATAATGTATGTTTATGACAAACTAAATAAATTTTATGTATAGCTATTAGATTATTTAATAAGGAGTCTTTATTAACATAATTGATTTAACCTAATTTATAGAAAGCAATCTGTCTGTTTTTAATAGAATGGACCTGAAGAGAAAACAATTAGGTTTTGGCCTCATGTCCGGTCTGACCATGACCCCCGATATCCTATTTCAAGTTACCCCCACCCTATCAGAAAGATTGTATCTTGACTATTTTAATTCTATTACAAAATATAATCCTAAAAATTGCGGCTATACTTTACCCAGATTTTGAGATAAAAGGCTGGACCCACCTACTCCCCATCAAAAGGCTCATTTCAACCAATTGCAATAGTCTCCCGTCATGTTTGTATGTATATGCATTATTAAGATGTGTCAATAAAATGGTGTATTAAGGTTATATAATGTATGCTAAAGGGCAAACACGCTCTATGGCTAAACTATGAGTTATACTAAATTACCATTTTTTTTTTTAATGTTTGAATAAGCCTTTATTCTACTATCTACACCTGTTTTGATAACACTGGGAAAAACAATGGTGAGTTTAACAAATAGTAACCTCGGATACATGTATAGCCTTGTATTACATATATTACATGTTTGAGGGAACTCTTAGTAAGCTCAAAACTTATTGTGTGTAAACGGAGAATGGTTAACCCTTTACATGGTTACTGACCATACAATAAGTATATATATTTTTAGTGGTAACAACAAAACCAATAAACAACCATATAAAGTAGACAGATAATCATATTCTCACTTAGACACCTTTTTTCTAGAAAAAATAAAATTAATTTAGTTAGTTTTTCTTCAAAACCCACTGACACCAATGAGAATCCTTGGGGATTCCCTGTATCCATGCACACCGTAAATGGAATCCCAGGTGATCCTCTTTGCCTCTCCCTCCCGATTGTCCTCATCCCGCTCACACATTATCCCCGTTCCCTGATCACCTCATCTACATAGCAATGTACACTGAGACCATCCATGTTGTCTAAAACGTCGCTGATGAACCCCATTGAACCTACTATTAACCCCTGCCATGGAAGTCCATCCTTAAAGGACTCCCACTGCATGTAATACGTTAAAATGCTTCCCGTTAGTGCATCCTGTCTCCTGACCAGGCCACAATCTAGCAATTCCACCAGGTTTGTCTCTAACACTCTCTACACCGACTATGATAAGTGTTGCTCTAAATTCCTTGATATTTCTGCTATCCAAATATCATAGATGAAAATCCAGTATGTTATGGTGCCTTTGGTACATTGGGTTGCAGAGTCCATAGTGGTCTTGTCTTATTAGGCTCAACAGATAGTTGTGACACCTCACTTCTTTCCTAGCTTCTGTGGTCACTCCAATTTAAAGGTCTCTCTTTCCTCCTCTTCACCTTCAATAAACTCTCGACTACAGTTTCCATCTGCCTGTATATTGCATTTCTGGCTCATGTACAACTTCCCTGTACTGAGCTTTCCAAAAATTTGGTAGCTTAATTTAAAAATGTAGTCCCACTGAGGCGTAAAAGTAAATTGGCAGCACGATATTTAACAGGTTGAAAGTAGTTAATTAATGTTTTTTGAAAAACTGACAAGTCTAAATTTAAAAGTACTTTCAAAGGCTTACATTTTTAATTATAAAAACAAAATGGATTTGTACATATGATTGCATAATTATAAAGAAAGCAAGTACATAGATTGTGAGTTCTAGCTTTTAATAAAAACTGGAAAGCTACCTTTCAAACACACATCCATATTAGTAATTAAATTATAAAGAGCTTACACAATACTCTAGCATCAATAATTTTAATAGATACCTCATGCTATATATATATATATATATATATAGAAAACGAATAATACATTAATAAGCCCATTTGCATGTCTAAAAGGCGGGGACATGCAAATGAGAATACAATGTACCTCACTCTTTTAATCCAAAAAAAGCAACTTTATACATTGCTCCCTTAAAGCATATGCCTGCTGTATTAAACAGCTTTTAAGCAAAGCATCAGGTTGGATTTTACACAAACCAAGAATCACTCATATACAGGCCTGTTTCAAGCTTTTGGCTATCATCAGTATGAGGTAGATTCGGGTTTGTGCAATAGATTTTGTAGTATTGGGTATTCCACAACAATCATTTAGTATATGGTGAGCACAAGAATGAGAAAAGCTCTCCCAATCCTAATCCTACGAAATCTATTGCACAAACCAGAATCTACCTCATACTGATGATAGCCAAAAGCTTGAAACAGGCCTGTATATGAGTGATTCTTGGTTTGTGTAAAATCCAACCCGATGCTTTGCTTAAAAGCTGTTTAATACAGCAGGCATATGCTTTAAGGGAGCAATGTATAAAGTTGCTATTTTTGGATTAAAAGAGTGAGGTACATTGTATTCTCATTTGCATGTCCCCGCCTTTTAGACATGCAAATGGGCTTATTAATGTATTATTCGTTTTCTGTACTCTGTACGGTGGAGAGCTTTTCTCATTCTTGTGCTCACCATATACTAAATGATTGTTGTGGAATACCCAATCCTTCAAAATCTATTGCACAAACCAGAATCTGCCTCATACTGATGATAGCCAAAAGCTTGAAACAGGCCTGTATATGAGTGATTCTTGGTTTGTGTAAAATCCAACCTGATGCTTTGCTTAAAAGCTGTTTAATACAGCAGGCATATGCTTTAAGGGAGCAATGTATAAAGTTGCTATTTTTGGATTAAAAGAGTGAGGTACATTGTATTCTCATTTGGATGTCCCTGCCTTTTAGACATGCAAATGGGTTTATTAATGTATTATTCGTTTTCTGTACTCTGTATGGTGGAGAGCTTTTCTCATTCTTGTACTCACCTTATACTAAATGATTGTTGTGGAATATATATATATATATATATATATATATATATATATATATATACATATATACATATACATATATATATATACATACATACATATATATACATACATATATATACATACATATATACATATATATATATAAATACATATATACATATATATATATATACACACATATATATACACACACACATTTGTAGTCAGGTCCCTTTCCCAGGTAACTGGTGATAAAGCCAAAGCTACGCCCACTTGGTCTGCTTAGTGGGCCAAGGGATAGATAAAATGTTAAAATGAGGGAAGAGGAGGGAGGGTGACAGGAACTGAGTGTGCACTGAGGTAAGGAAGGGGCAGGCTATTTAAAGGGGAGTGAGAGATTTACCATCACACAATCCAAGGTAATTACTGGGTTATTTGCTGTCAGATCCCTATCCCCAGGTAGCTGATGGTGTGGCCAAAGCTTAGCCCACTTGATCTGCTTAAAGAACCAAAAACCTATTTATACTAAATTATTGGCTGATAATTCTAAAAACTTATCTGATTCAGTCTTGGGTACTTGCTATAACAGATAGTTTTCCATGGACCCATTGTTTTGATTATGTGGACTGGATGGTTCTTGGAAGCTGCTAATGCAGCTCCAATACAAAAGTAATGACTTGAATACCTGAGGGATTCTGGCACAATCTAGTAAGGATGAGTTGGATGTACAAAACAAATATTGTAGTAGATAATGGTTCACTAGAGTTTTTTGTTGAAGTGTTTCATGGAGGGTTCTTAGTGTAATTACAGGACAAGATAAATCTAGAGTGGGATAGTGGGATAGATTATCGAGACGGAAGAATGAATGGTGGAATGAATTTGTCATGAAAACTAATGTCTTGTTTGATGAAATAACTAGTCTGGGTGGATGAGATGATGAACTTACAGGGTCTAAGAAACCCCAAAAAGGCTAATTTGCTGGCAGCCATGATGGTAAGAGAGGTTTTGCTTCAAAGGGTTTTTAATATCGCTGGTAATAGGAAGCCTGGATGGTTTGGGCGGCTGAGAATTTCAAATTAGGCCTTTGAGAAAGCATAGTTGGAGGTGCTGATAAAATGATTCATGAAAGATTTAAGACTGGATCCCGGTCAAGTAGGTCAGCCAGCAAGTTAATTATTTATTATCACAGGTATATATCCATATTTAGACACACATACAGAAAGTCACTTTCGATAATAATAAAGTAGTATGTAGTATAGTATTGCATCTATTAATACCCTTATCACTTGGTTCGGAAAAATTGATAAAATTCAATTATGCTATAAATTAAAGCCTTGATATGCTAGGATGAATAATTGTTGATTTATGCCCATTTATTGGAGGGAGAGATATTGAATTGTTTGTATGTATAAATATGAGTAATTCACTTAGTAAGAGTATGTTTAGCAACATCTCTTTTGTTCCCCTTGTTTAAATTGAACATTTGATTGGCACAGCCAATGTTGGGATATTGGTGTGTTCTCCTGATGGAGTTATACGTTTGTTTGGTAACCAGGAAGTAATAAAGACTCACTGGTGTTATCACGCAAGGATGCATGCGCGTAGTGACGTAATCACGTCATTATGCGGTTATACCAAAGATATGGAGGGCAAAAGGATGCATGATTGGCAACATACGTATAGCGTGGTGATGTAGTAACACAAACAGCGTCGCCACGCTGATTAATAGACCAATGCGGTTGTCTAAATACTGGCAGCAAGTGGATAGGCGGTGCTATAAAAGCACTAGGAAAATTAAGTTCATTAACCCATGAGTAAGCCCAAAAGTTAGAATTTTATTGTATTTTGTAAGGCTGTATTTACAAATTGTATTGTGGCAATCACCACCAAGAATTGCATGTTGTGCATTAATGACTAAGTGGTGTATATAATACAGATGACACTGGCAGTGTTTTCTCATCAGCCTATACAAAAAAATATATATATATATTGACAAATAATATATTACACTAATTATTTGTTTTTTCTTCTTATTGATTGTTTCCAACTGGATAGTACTTACACTTATCTTTGTTTGTTGTTTTAAACAACAATTGTTTTTAGCTATTAATAAAAAATCTTCAAACTTCCCAAGGATTAAGCAAATTCATTTGCCATATGAGGGAAGTTGATATAACATCTAATAGAAACATATCTAGATATTTTCCATCTGGATGTCATTTATACACAATAGTACTCACATATATAAAGACTATTCTATATTTTCCCAATATGTTTTGGGTGTGAAAGGATTATACCTTTTCTATTGTATTATATCCATTTGTTATTAGATATGGCATAGATTAATAGCTATTGATTTCTAATATCCACTTAGCCATTTATTGTGTTCCATTTTTCGTTACAATTTATATGAACATATACAAGAGTGTTAGGCAGTCAGGAATTACTATATAGTGATTACCAATTAACTAGGTCAGCCAGTAAGTGAAGCAGCATCAACAAGTGATAACGTTGGCAGAGGATTGACTTGGTGAGACTGAGGAATTGCATTGAGACAAAAAATGGAGGTGTGCAGTTGGGAGTTGGCAATGCTGGCATATGGATAATTTGGTGCCAGCAAAGTGGCAGCAGAAAAGGTCATAGTCTAGGGTGGACCAGTTGATGGTATAATTGAACTCTCTGAGAGAGGCTGCGGCTTTCACAGAGAATGAGCGTTTTAATCGTAGTAAACAAAACCACAGTAACGATACACCAAATCTACAATCAGCTACATGTAGTCATTCATTTCCTGCCTTCATAGTGGGTATAGGATGTCCCAATACTTGCTAAATCTCAGGATGAACTTGATGACTGAGTTTGTGGCTCTGTCGTGGATCTTTAGACTTGACTCTAACTAAAATGTCACCCTGGGAAATAATCTTGATCTCTGAGAAGTCGTTAGAGGATTTGAGGAGTTATACCATATTGACTTCTTTACCCTCGAAATACATCCCTCCTCATATGGGCCAGGATAAAGTGAGCAGGCATGATAGCTGGTGGAGTCGGTAGAGGCTCACCTCATCCTAACGGTTGTGTAGGTAAAGGAATTGCGGCTGATGTTGATGTCAGATTTTCAAACCAAAGCATTTGATTTTCCAAGTAGTTGAATGATGCAGCACTGTCGGCGAGCAGGAAAGACAGCCTGCAAGCAAGGAGGCACGTGGGAGGGAAGACGAGGCAGGGGAGGTCAAGCAAAGGGAGAGCAGAGTGCAACAGGGGCAGAAAAGGGGGCAAGAAAAGGGAGGCAGGAAAACGGGACAGGTGAAACAAAAAAGACTCACCACAGCAATGACTAGGCAGGCAAGATGAAGGACAAAGGAAACCGCAAAACAGAGACTCAAGAATGAGACAAAGGCAAAGAACTGAGCATGCACAAGAACCAACGGTGCAGATGATCAAGCATACTCATAAAACGAGCAGGCACTGAGGTAAGGAAGGGGCAGGCTATTAAAGGGGCGTGGGAGAGAGATCATCCCATAATGCCAGGTAATTATCTGGATAAATATGAAAGAAGATAAAAAGGACCTCATTGGTCTGTATTTCAATCAAATAATAATATGTGCTGTTTGAACAATTAACTTCTCTCCCCAGCCATTTTGGCATGGCCATCGCCTACTTTGTCCAGGTCTGATGGATATCATAATGAATTTGCTAGTATCAGACATCATATGCATTATAATAGAAGCCAAATGTTAAATTGACACAGAAAAGTTTAGCAACCAGGTATCATTGGAAATTACAATTAATCAAATATTTTTTAACTTATGTTATTAAACACATTTATTGAAGAGTAAGACTGAAGTTGATATTTAACTTGAATTACGCTGAATTAGAATCATACCCCCCCCCCCACACACACACACACACACACACATTTCGGAATGTTTTGTACAATTTAATAGTATTATCACTCCATAGGATTGTCAAATTCTAATAATGATTTATGGAATTAAATGTGAAGCTAATAACACAATCTCTCAGCCTCAGAGTCAATTTTTTATATCATTAAAGCATATACTAGCTCCAAAAAGTGGTAATACTGTTGCATACAGACATACAGGCACCTGTGTGTTTGTGCAAATCCAATATGACCTAAGCCAGTAATTTAATTGGTAATAAAACCTGCTTTTAAAGATTTTATTTTAACTCTATAATTGTCAAATACCTGCTATTCATGCATAAAATCTGTTTTTGACTGAATCACAACGTCATCAAACAGAAAAAATTCAAAGAGCAGTCAGACTAACACAACAGGCATTTATTTTCTCCAAACATAATACTATTTGAATGCATCTAATTTTGCACTTGAAAACAAAAACTGCTCGAGCTGAAGTGTCCATGACAGCCACTTTCATCTGAGCAATTGCCATGTGACTCTGCCCAATTTATACAGCACCTGCAGGCGAGTGCGGTCTGAGTGATTCTTGAAACATGCTGCAAATTATTTTCCCTAGTGTCCATCTTCATCAGCCGCTTGTAATGATAAAGAAAATCGGCCAATCTTTCTTCTGCAAGTAGAGCTGATATTTTGTAACATTCAGAGGTAACTGTTATTCGTAAGGCTTGGGATATATTGACTTCAGTGTCCACCAGTGAAGGGACAACAGAAAGGTGGAGACAGACGACCTACCTGGCATTGAAGCCTAATTTTGATAGTAGATACAAACCAATAGGCCATTATAGTCTGCCTCTTGTATCTAACTGGTTAATTAAATCCTCAGAATACTGTCATGCTTATCCCAGGCATGCTTGAATCACTTTACTGTGCTTGCCCATACCACTTCAGCTGGAATACTATTCCATTTATCACCCTTTCTATAATGCCGCTGTGTTTAACATTTTCCCTAAATCTCCCATAATGTCTGGTGCTATAGTCTACTAACTAACTATAGCGCCAGCCTTTGACAATGTTGTCAAAAGGGCAAAATCCTGTTTATTTAATTGGATACAGTGTATTTTTAAAAAGTGACATGGTTGAATAAAGTATACTAAGATTTTAGTTAAGGCATTCACCATTTTATTATTTAGTTTGGAGGTTGAAGTCTGGTGTTAGGCAATGCAAAACAGTTTTTTGGTATTGACTAAAGCAGCAAATGTTTTATCATGTATTTAAAATTTTTTTTAAAAAACATAAGGCCTTATTCAATTGAGCAATTGTCTTTACTGGAGCCCATTATGTAGACCATAAAGTAATTTGCTATTCAATTGGTGTCTGTTAGCTACCCGCAAACGATCTGCGGTTACGGGCTGAAAATTCCTGTGGCTGTTAAAATCATAACTCCGACCCAGCTAAGCCTTTGATCTTTCAAGTCCATAAATGTTACAATCACAAATCGCTATTCAATTGCTACAATTCCTCAGGCCCGCAAATGTTTTCACACCCGTAAATGACAAATATAGAAGAAAATCCTATGAATACCAGATAGGACTTGCAAGCGCGTTAAACACCTGATACTAACACTATAAATGCAAAAAATAATCAATAATGTATTTTAAAAGATGGGGAAAGCAATGAAATACATTAGAATTAATTGCACAACAGTCTCAAGCTAGCAAATCTGCAAAAAAAAAATTAAAAAAAATTCACGTTTCATTTCCGTGACATTAATTCTCTGGAATCAAGGAGTACAGGCCATTCACATGGGCTAGAACATTTCCTTTATTCATTTTTGTTATTCTGTACATTGCCAGATTGCGAGTCAAAACGCTATTTGATTGATGTTTTAATGATGTCAGGATGACGGTCTCATTTACTATTTGCTGTTTCTAAATTGGGAGTAACAGCCTTGCTTAATTGATCACGATCAAGCTCTGAAATGCTACTTACGATTACATGATTTATGGTTTAGGCTTTCAGCAGGTAGCTGCGGGCTTGTTCATTTGAATCGCTTCGTAACTGTTGCAATTGAATACGGCCTATATACTTTGAAATGCATTATAGAATATATTAAACTTCATTGTCTTTTTATAAATGTAAAGATCACCAGTCAATAATATTGCTCTGCACCTTATTATACAGTAATAAAACTCAAGTGTAAATGCATTTTTTTAAGATTCCTTTTTTTTAATAAAGATGTATTCATTTTATAGTCTATTAGCCACATTAAATTTGAAGCCCGTAAAGGCTACGGGACACCCACAAAGCCTGTGGGCTTGAAATTCGGCTGCGTTACAGAGCTATTACATTATACCATGCCTCAAATTATGGGCCGCATATGCAAGCCCGTAAACCCTTTCCGCGCCCGTCTATTGTGATACAGATCTTCCAGCCAATAGAAAGCGTTCTAGCCGAAGATGATTGACAGTGGGAAACTATACATTTGCTTTCCACACGCCCATGCGTTGACTGTGTTGTATTTTCTTTCGTAGAAGCATGCAAATCCCAAAGTTGATGGGTTCTAATTTGAGAGAGAGTAGGAGAGCTTAGAGAGAGGCAGTTTGCGGTTTTATTCATTTCTATTCTATTACATACGATTTTACCCTTAATACTTGCTTACACATATTTACAGATTACACATATTTGCAATACACATCGCATAGAGACATATAGATTTAGGTCACTCCACTCCCCCCCCCCCCCATCCCATCCACCACACACCATCCCCCAACAGTTATTAATTACACATAATGCACACATTTATTTTTCCATCAGACACATACAGTTACACTTATTTTTATTTATCCTTATTTTCCTTTTGGGATTATTATGGAGCGAGGGGAGAGAATGGGAGAGGAGTGTAGAGGTGGGGAGGAGGAAAAGAGGAGAGGTGAGGAGAAAAGAGAAGAGAGAGAGGTGGCCATGGGGCATAGAGGGGGGGAGGATGAGGTAAGGAGTGTTGGGGAGGAGTGGAGTGGTGGAGGTGAGTAGGTGGAGGAGGGAGAGTAGATGGAGGAGGGAGAGGAGGTGGGGGAGGTGGAGGAGAGAGAGGAGGAGGAGGAGCAACAGGAGGAGGAGGATGGGAGTGTAGAGGAGGAGGTGGGGGGCAGAAGGGTGGGCCGAGCATCAGGCACACATAAGAGAGGGACAAAGGGGAAGGGGCCTGATCCCAGGGGGGTGGTAGTTTGGGGAGTGGGCCGGCCTCAGGCACAGGTCAGGGAGGCAAGGGTCCCCATCCACAGTCGAGAGAGCAAGAGGCTAAGGACAAGCACAGGGCCCATAATTACTCTCACCGGGAGAATGTGGTCATCCTGGGTGCTATCCGTGGTGGCCTCGTGATTCTTGCAGGGGGGAGGCTGAGGTTATAGCGGTAGGCACAGCACCAAGGGATGTGAGGTCTGTCAAGCACAGGTTTGATGACATCAGGGCGAAGATGAGGAGGATAATGGCAAAGGAGGCCGCGCAAGAGACTGTGACCTAGAATGAGTGGGAGAGGGTCACCAGGGACTTTGTGAGAGAGTTACTCGTCCCTGGAGCTTCAGGCCCGGTGGCTCAACAGTACTCAGCCTCCATGTCAGGTGAGTATCACATACACCAACATGCCACCACATGTTCTTCACACACATTACACATGTACATGATGTCCAACAATGACACTGACATGTCATCTCAATGGAATTAATAAGGGATAGATGGATGCGTCATTAAATCCATGAAGCTGACAAATCATTGTAATTTCTGAGCACAACAACAGTAATCAAGCAATAGAGAGTCCATTTATTGGTGTGCCCACTGCAGCCTATACAAACAGAACGCAACCAGAATCTAGATAGTGTTAGGAGCCAAGAACGATCAAGACCATTAACCAAAGAATAGATCATATGATAGATAATCTGAGTTGCAATTAGGAGAATCGTTCATGTTCAAGCCTAAATGTCACATAGTTAGGATTAAACACATAACAGCGTATTATTCCTCATAATTATGACATATACTTTTCTTTTCTATCTTTCAGCATCCAGGAAGAGGTCTGGATCCAGTGACAAGCCAGAGGTCGGGGGCGTCGGCTACATGGGAGCAGGAAGTGGAGAAGCATGCCCCTGCCCAGCAGGAACCGACGTAGTGGGAGGAGGAAGGATGAATATCCTAGGGCCCTGGCTCAAAGGAGGAGGATGTCATATGGCTAGTAGGGTCACCAGTTGGACCATTGGCAACACAGCTGGGTTTCAACCCCACTATCCCCTACCTCCAAAGACTGAGCATCTCGCTAGGGCCCTCCAACTGGAGCTATGGACAGGACAGCAGCCAGCCACTACCTCCTTCCCCCCACAACATTGCACTGGTATGGCCGCCAACACCCCCACCGGGCCCAACCCGCGCCCCTTTGGACACAGGATTCAGCTGGGCCCCAGACCTTCCCACTCCAACACTGCCACCTCCTCACTTGGCCACGCCCCACTGGCCTCCATCCCCCACATCAGGCCAGGCTGTGCAGGCGAAGATGCTGTCCTTCTTGCTTCAGGGGATCTATCTGGCCGGGCTGCTAAGGATTGGACTGGTCCCCGGAGGCTTCCCCAGGACACCCGCAGACCCCTCCCCACTGTCCTGGGGAAGCCTCCTCTCCTCCGACCATGCCTCCACCACTCCCACTTGTTGTGCTGCTGTTGTTCAATAATGTGTTTTTTTATTTTATGTAGTGTTCTTTCTTTTCAGTATTTTTTTTTTTTAATTTTATGTAATGTACGTTTTTAATGTATATTTAATAATATGGATTTTATTAGCGATTTATGTAGGTAGTGTAGGGGTTTAGCAGGGTAGAGGGGGTTAATTGGATAGGGATTTACTAGGTACAGGTAAGATTAACTAGGTCCAGTTAGGATTAAATAGGTTCAGTTAGAGTTACTTGATAGGGTTAAATAGGACAAGATAGGGTTAGGTAGTTAGTGATAGGCATAATTAGGTATGGTGAGGGTTAAATAGGGTTAATTAGTTACAGGGGGTTTAATTAGTTAGAGGGGGTTATTACTTACAGGGGGTTTAATTAGTTAGAGGGGGGTTTAATTTGTTAGAGGGAGTTTATTACTTAGAGGGGGGTTAATTAGTTAGAGGGGTGTTTAATAGTCTAGATGTGGGGTTTATAGTCTAGAGGGGGGTTAATATGGTAGAGGGGAGTTAATATTGTAGAACGGGGGTTAATAGTGTAGTGTTTAGACTTTGTGTCATGAGGGTCCTGGAGTACCCTCATGCCACTTATAGTGTTATTATAGGGGTTAATAGTGTTCTATAGGGGTCTGTTTAGACCCTTATGGGACTAATGGTGTTATTTAGTGTCCTATAGGGGTCTGCATAGCCCCTTGTGGGACTAATGGGGTTGAGTATTGTCCCTTATGGGACTGACAGGGTTAAGTATTGTCCCATAAGGGTCTGTATAAACCCTTATGGGACTAATGGGGTTAAGTATTGTCCCATAAGTGTCTGTATAGACCCTTATGGGACTAATGGGGTTAATTAGTGTCCTATAGGGGTCTGTATAGACCTGTATGGGACTAATGGGGTTAAGTATTGTCCCATAAGCATCTGTATAGGCCCTTATGGGATGGAGGGGCTTAATTAGAGGCTCATGGGGGTCTGTATAGACTCCCATGTGTAATGGGGTTAATTTTAGGTGTCAGGGGGAACTTATAGTACCCCTGAGGCAGGAGTTAATTTTTTATTTAGCGTGGGTCCTTTAACGACCTTTTCTGTCCTTTAAGGACCCACAAGGTGGGAAATTTGAATTCTTAAATGCAGCGGGGGCCCCAATCCGGACTCCCACTGCAAGGGGTATTAGGGGGACCCTGCGGGGGTCCCGATGGGGACCCCAGCATAGGGGGGTTCATTTTAGGTGCTGCAGGGCTACTTACAGTACCCTCGCAGCATGGGGTTAACCATTTTTGTGCTGCAGGTCCTTAGACGGCAGGGTATTTGAATTTTTAAACGCAGCGGGGGTCCTGATCGGAACCTGCGCAGCAAGTGTTAATGTGGGAACAATGCGGGGGTCCTGATGGGGTGGGGAATTCTAAATTTTGAAATGAAGCGGGAGTCCCGATGGGGACCCCCAGCAGGGGTTTTATGTGGGGACCCTGCTGGCATCCCGATTGGGACCCCAGCATGATGGGGTTAATGTGGGGACCCTGCTGGTGTCCCGATTGGGACCCCTGCAGCAGGTTTTCATGTAAGGAGCCTGTGGGAGTACCAGCAGGTCTCATTGCCATCATGATGACAAACTCATTTCCTAATGGCTAATAGTAAGCAGTAGCTACGGGCTTGCATTCACAAGCCCTGCTCTGCTTACATTGGAAACCTGGGTTTCCGATTTCGGATCTCGGGCAGCGAGTTTCAGCTGTGGGGAATTGAATAGCATTGCGAACATAAGGGAAAGAGAGCCTGCAACTCAATTGCAGACATGCCGCCATCGGCGAGCGAGTTGCAAGCTTGCAATTGAATGTGGCCCATTGTGTGTAGTGTGTATGGTAGATGAGTCTAGCATAGGCTTTTATTATGGATTGGAGTTAAGTCAGACACATGATGGGGAGGCCAGCAAGGAGCGAGTTGCAGTAGTTGAGGCGAGATATGATGAGATAATGGACTCAAATTTTATTAGTGTCTTGTGTAAGATAGTGATGTTATTTGGAGATGTTTTATTAGGTGAAAATTAGATGATTTGGTTATTGATTGTATGTGAGAAATGAAAGAGTTGGCAAGGTCCACTCATACTTCAAGACAATGGGTTTGAGAGGTGGGAGTGATGATGGCATTGTCAAAAGAGAGGGATATTTGAGGAGTGGAAGCTGTGTAGAGGGTGGAAAGATTCGGTGCTCAATCCTTGACACGTTAAATTTTAGTTGACCCGCGGACATCCAGAACGATATGCTTTAGAGGCAGATTGTAAAGTGCTAGAAGAGAGGGAGATAGATCTGGTTCTGTAAGGTAGATTTGTGTGTCATCTGAATATAGATGATACTGAAATCAAAAATATTTTATTAGGATTCCAAGAGAGGATGTATACATGGAAAAGAGGAGGGGGGCTTGGGACTGAACAGTCAGAGGGTTGAGGCAAAGAAGAGGTGCCTCTATCAACCCCTCCCATCACATGTTGAACCATGAGTGTGTTAGCGATGATAAGGGAGTGGTCAACTGTATCAAAGGGATAAAGAAATGACTTGGAGGTGAGCAAGTCATTAGTGACTTTTGCGAGAGCTGCCTCTGTGATAGAAATCTTCCCTACATTCAATGCCCACTTGACCAGACAAAAATAACATGGAAGGTTCTACCGCAATTTAATTTCATATAAAAGGTATACTATTAGTGGTTGTATTAGTTTTTTTGTATGTTTTTTTAATGTTAAGTAATTAATGTTGAACTAAAATACATTTAAGGGGACATAGTCACTCCAATAGGAAGATAATTTAATCTTAAAGAGCATGACACACAGTCTATACATATTGCCCATGTTTCCCTACAGTAAATAATCCCTGAGTAATTCAGAATTGTTTGTGCAGTTTGTGTATGCTAATGTGTAGCTCAGACTCTTTGATAAGAGTTGGGGAGGGGAAATAAGTAGACTGTGATACTAATTAGTACGTGAACACAATTAATAAAAGTTTTTGAGCCATTCATTTCCATACTAATACAGCTCAAACAGTCCTAAACAATTCAAACATGGTTCACTTAAAAAATAACAATGTATAGACAGTTTTCCATGCTAGGTTTATGAGTGACAAAGTCAGCCTGAAAATAGCTTACTCTGGTCGTTTAAAACCAGGGTTTACCTATTAAAACATATCTGTAAAAGCCTTTTATATGCTCTGCTGTAAAATATACCCTTCAAAGATTTTATCAGCCAACTAATTATGTATAATTGCATTCAAGAGGCTGAAAAGGCCATTATCCCTTCTACTCTACCTTTTGAAGGCAGTTCTAATCTTCTTATTTTTGCCTAATAACAAACGTGTTGTGTTTGTACACAACACAAGAAAGATTTTAGAGTTTTTTTAATGTCTGTTCTTTTGATAAGACACCTGTTAGCAAGACAGAAGTCTTCTAGATTTCATCGCTTCCCTGTCCAAAATCCTAACGATTCCTTTTCTTATGTAACATCTGTGAAGCAAAATTATAATTAGCCAAGTGCTGAATATTAATACTGTTAATGCCATCAGTATAAAACTCTAGGATCTAGCGCCTTGTTACATTTCTCAAAGTACAGATTTATTTAAGAGCACTGCCAGATGTTTCAATCATTACACTGGATTTTTCCTCTAGGAAAACAGTTGCTGTGAGTTGTGAATCCCTTTGTCTTGCCAACTGTCAGGGAAATAATCCTCTCCTGGAACAGGAGGAAAGAACGTAAGACTCCCATTAGAATACATTTAGAAAGATTATTAAATGATATTTACTACAAAGAAATAAATAAAACTTTATTAGAAAGATTATTGTTCTAACAGTTTATGAGACGGGCAAAGAAATGTGTACTACAACAAAGAACAATCACTTCATCTGCAAAAAAAACAAAAACAAAGAACGCAAGAAATTGGGACATGAAGGTAGCATACAACCATAACTTCCCGCAATGGTTTCTCTGATGTCATCATCTGTGACATTAGGTGACATCATTCATGACATCACGAATGATATATATTACATCAGCTATGACATCACACATGATATTACATATATGAAAAATAAAATCATCCATATTACTGACAACATCCCATTAGACCCCTTATGATGTTACTTAATGCATATAGATGGAAAGAAGAAATTTAGATGAAAAGAAGAAGTTTTGGATGGATAATCCCCCTCTAGCCTGTACATAAGAGAGGACGGTAATCTATTTTAAGCAAAAAAGAGTAGGAGTGCTCATCTGAGAACGAACAATATCTACTTTAAGTAGGTTTCTTCTATAGGTCTGGTTACCTACTCAGAGAGCAGCCTCTTTTAGCTCACTTGTGCCCTTCACAGTGAGAAATATCCTGTAGTATATCAGTCTGGTCCCACTCAAAAGTGTGACCGAGCCCCGAAATACCAGGCAATACTCATCTGAGAACTATCAATACCTAAGTAGGTTTGTTCTATAGGTATGGTTACCTACTCAGAGAGGAGCCTCTTTTAACTAGTGCATCGGGAGAAATATTCTGTAGTAGATCAGTCTGGTCCCACTCAAAAAAGTGACCCAGTCCTGAAATACCAGGCAATACTACCTTGATCAGGAGAAACAGCAAACCCAAGATTTATGTTTCAGCCTTTGTGGGCCTCATCAGTGAGGTGCAGTTGTACTCCCTAAGGCACAGTGAGCAAGGGCTCCACGTCTGGTTCCCCCGATCACCCTTAAGGTGAAAAAAACGAAGCAAAAAAGAGTCAGAGGTGCTCATCTGAGAACGATCAATACCTAAGTAGGTTTGTTCTATAGGTATGGTTACCTACTCAGAGAGTGACCCAGTCCTGAAATACCAGACAATTCTACCCTGAACAGGAGAAACAGCAAACCCCTGGTATTTTTCGGCTGGATCACTCTTTTGAGTGAGACCAGATTGATATACTCCAAGTATGGATGAATAATGATCTGCTATTCTGAAGATAGAGACATTTCTACAAAGTAAATCAGTTTGATGAAAAAGAGGGCAAAACAGAAAAAAAAAAAAACAGAAAACAATATGGTGAAGTAAGTTTGGGTTATTGTAATACATACATAAATGTTGTACTTACAAAACATAAGAAATTATAATTTACTTAATACTAAAAAAGTCTAGTATTTAGCATACAACATATGTTGAACTTATTTTTTAATGTATGTATTATGGCAGATTATTTACACTTTTTTTAGTATTTTTTTAGGTAGATAACCTTTGGTTAATCTCATACCATGTGGCTATATTATGTGATCTATTTATCTTAAGAAGACATTTGTGTGTACAGTCAGATATTGTGGATATATTTCTGCAGTTTTTTTATGTTTTGTAAGTACAATCTTTCATGTGTATTAAATAACATAAACTTATGTCACTCATGTCATATAGTTTTGCTGTTTTTCACTTTTCTGTTGCACTCTTATAAGATACAGTATTTTGTGTTTCTTCCATTTGTGAATAATAGCACCAACTGTTGTCACCTTCTCACCAAGCTGCTTGGCGATGGTCTTGTAGCCCATTCCAGCCTTGTGTAGGTCTACAATCTTGTCCCTGACATCCTTGGACAGCTCTTTGGTCTTGGCCATGGTGGAGAGTTTTGAATCTGATTGATTGCTTCTGCGGACAGGTGTCTTTATATTCAGGTCGTTACGTGAATAAAAGACACCTGGGAGCCAGAAATCTTGCTGATTGATAGGGCGTCAAATACTTATTTCACTCATTGACCTGCAAATCCATTTATAACTTTTTTGACATGCGTTTTTCTTGTTTTTTTTTTTTTGTTATTCTGTATCTCACTGTTAAAATACACCTACCATTAAAATTATAGACTGATCCTTTCTTTGTCAGTTGACAAACGTTCAAAATCAGCAGGGGATCAAATACTTTTTCCCCTCACTGTAGAACTGTATGGTCATTCATGGCTTGAAAACTACTTTTCATGTTTTGCTAATGGACCACTATCGTCTCACTGCATATAACAGGCTTTCCCCCTTATCACTCTTCTCTTCTATTGTAATTGCTACATGATACTTTACCTGGGGATAATAGTGTGAGGGTAGATGGCATATGGGTGATGAGGGAAAAGAAGGGGAAGGGAAGCAGCATTAGTGAAGAGCAAGAAGCAGAAGGCTGAAACAGGAAGTAGAAACTGAAAAAGGTGGAAAATTGAAGAATAGAGAAGATGGGAATAAAGAACAAAGTGTATAAGTGAGTTGAAAAGATATGAATCAACTCTATCTATTGCAAAAAAAAAGAAAAAAACATGCAAAAGTCAGGTGTTGTGGTGCAAAACTAAATGCCTGAAAAAGTATATGGGCATATATTGTTTCTGCTGCTTCTTGGCTCCCCATTGCATCCTTCAGGGTTTCAGTTGAAATGTGGGAGTAAAAGACCTACTGCTCCCTACTGACAAATTCTGGTAGTGCATGATTAAGTCTAATTTTGCTATTTTATGTTTCCCCTGTTCATATTTATTTATAGATTTATCCCCACAGTTCCTACACCACTGCATACAAACCAAAGAAGAAGAAAAAATGTACTATTTCAGTTAAGAAACTATATAATAATTTAGAGGGAGCTTGTAATTCATCATTACTGCAGGACCTTTACAGCAATTTCTACCCATAAGCTCAAAGAATTGAACAGTGCCGCTGACCAAGATATAACACTGTCAAAGTAAGTAAATACTTTGAGTGCTCTAAAAGAGTGCAGCTAAGAAACAGTTTAAACCAAAAAAAAATACATTTATTAACAATTCATGTTTAAAAGTATAATCAGAAACATAGCAAAAACTTCCCACCAACCTAATTTCCTTCAGCAGTAGAGTGAAAGAGAGAAAAGGAGAGGAGAGAGAGATGAGAGAGAGAGAAAGAAAAAGAAAGGAGAGAGAGAGAAGGAGAGAGAGAGAGACTTTAGGTCTGAGTAACTAAACACCCTAGATTATAGGTTTATTTAAACAATTTAGTACAGTATCCAATATTTATTATACTTTCACTTTACATTTAACTCCAAAAGGACAGACGGTATGAGATATATAATTCCATATTCTGTTTATGGCACAGCTATTATGATACAATAAACAATCTAGATGTGCATTTAATGTAAACTCTTTGTAAACAAACCTACTATAGAATATCTATTTTAAAATAAAAAAATATATTATTGTAAAATTCTTACAAAGGGATTAGATATTTTTAGCTATTTGATGATTTAGTAATCTGAGCTACACACCACATAATAAGGGTGTGGGCTTTGAAGCCTAGTCCTTTGAATCCTGACCTGGGACTTTTCACACAGCTGGGGGACCCTCTGTTGCCTTGGGGCTGTTCAGTAAGGGCTTTGTTTAGATTCACTTCTTCTGATGTTGATTGCCTTTATGATTTACCCCTAAGTCATACCAGTGCATTGCTTGAGTTAAAGCAGACCCAACTTGCTATGGGTCCGCACTTATTAGATGTCAAATCGGGCATGTAAGAAACTTCTGTTTTCGATGTGACTTAATAAAGTTTCTTGATAATTTCTGCTTTTTATCTTGAATGTCCTGTTTGACTAGTGTAAGTTTGCTCTTTTCATGACAACTCCCATGCTTCTATTTTATCTTTACTATTCTTTTTGACTACTTCACTGCAATCATCTTATTCTGTATTATGTTTTTGACCAGAGGGGAAGCTACCGCCAGTCCAACCTGTGCATGGCACTGGTGTCCTGCTCTGTAAAAACTAATGTCCAGCCTGTGTCTGTAAGAGCCAATGTGCAGCCTGTGCATGTAAGAGCCAATGTGTAGCCTGTGCATGTAAGAGCTTATTTGCATCCTGTATCTGTAAGTGCCAACCTACAGCATGTGCCTGTAAGAGCCAATGTGCATTATGTTTATGTAAGAGCCAATGTGCATTCTTTGCTTACAAGAACCAAAGTTCCAAGCAATAACCTCTCTCCTCCTTCTCCTCCTCTACATCACCACCATCACATTGGGTTCTCATGTCCTCTCAGTACAGTTAAAGTTAAGTTAAATTCTATGTTATTGGATCTAATCATTGTTTTTTTTTTATTTATGTCTGTTTAGTTTTAAGGTTTTGTATAAAAAAACAGGACCATCAGTTCAAAATGCTTTTTTGGAACTCAACCTATTTGGAAGTCACAGTGCTGTCTGGAACGGATTAAGGATGATAACAAATGTACCACTGTATGTATATATATATATAGATATTTTGTTGTCTCAGATTCGAGATTATAAATGTATTGCCTCCTCCCTTAGCTAGCCCATTAGTTGCTGGTCATTTCCTTCTATCAGCTAGCTCAATATGGCATCTAGCTGCATTGATAATCCTAATGCAACTAGGACCTTGTCTGTTTGTGTTGTATGGTGTTTGTCTACAGTTGTTATTTTTCTATTTTGCAGGATGGAAATAAGCGATTAACAAAAAGATTTCTAGATAGGGATTAGGATAGTGTCTCAGAATGCCCATGGTCTCAACTCTCCTTATAAGAGAAAATGTGCAATGGAAAATGTTAAGAAAGTCAGGGCAGACATCATCTTTATACAGGAGACGCATTGGAAAGAGGGTAAAGTTCCCACATTTTTAAACAAACCTTATACGGAATGTATTAACGCTAATTTTTCTGTAAAAGCTAGAGGAGTTTCCATTCTATTTAATAAACTAACAGTTTATGAAGAACATAAAGTAATAGATACTGAAGGAATATATATTATCTGGTTAGGTAAAATTGAAAACAGAGCTACCACAATTGTAAATTTATATACCCCAAATAAAGACCAACACAAATTTATTAAGAAGGTCCTAGCGATAGTTGATAAATTAAAGATAGGAAGACATTATTTGTGGGGACTTTAGTGTGATTTTTGATCAAACGAAAGACAGTATTTCCTCCATTTAAAATATTGCCATCAATGAAAAAATTACACATTCCATGGAGGTCGCAATGCCCCGCTACCTTGAAATATGGGGTCCTTGGTTAGAATATATGGATGGCATGCCTAGATAGGCTACAGCTACACTCACTTAACATTGGCCAAAATGTAAAGTACAGTGGGGGGGGGGGGGGGGGGGGGGGGAGTATTTGATCCCCTGCTAATTTTGATCGTTTTTCCACTGACAAAGAAATGATAAGTCTATAATTTTAGTGGTAGGTGTATTTTAACAGTGAGAAACAGAATAACAAAAAAAAAAAAAGAATGCATGTCAAAAAAGTTATAAATTGATTTGTAGGTCAATGAGGGAGGCCTTTTATACAGGTAATGAGCTGATATTAGGATCAGTCTCTTAAAGACACCTGTCCGCAGAAGCAATCAATCAGTCAGATTCCAAGCTCTCCACCATGGCCAAGACCAAAGAGCTGTCCAAGGATGTCAGGGACAAGATTGTAGACCTACACAAGGATGGAATGGGCTACAAGACCATCGCCAAGCAGCTTGGTGAGAAGGTGACAACAGTTGGTGCGATTATTCGCAAATGGAAGAAACACAAAATAACTGTCAGTCTCCCTCAGTCTGATGCTCCATGCAAGATCTCACCTTGTGGAGTTTCAATGATCATGAGATTGGTGGGGAATCAGCTCAGATATACTCAGAAGGATCTTGTTAATGATCTCAAGGCAGCTGGGACCATAGCTGTTAATCTTGTTAGTTGTTTCCAAACTACAGCAGTGCAGTGCATATGTACTAATTTAGTATACCTCTAACTCTAACTGTGCCAAAAATTCCTTTGGTAGCTTTGGTCAAAGCATGCACAGCTATACTACCATCTTTGTGTCAAAAATGTACCTTTTATTTTTTGCTTTCAAAGGTACAATGAGGAGCCTTAGTTAAAAGATCTTGTGTAAAGATTACAATTTCCTAACTTTCAAGTAGTAAATATCAGCGTAAACAAATTTTCAGTTTATTGCGATTCTAAAAAAAATTTGTGAGAAAGCTGACCATTGTTGTGGCACTTTAATATTGTTCCATTTTGCAGGATTTCCTTTAAGCCTAAATGGATTATGTTTAAAGAACTCTTTAGACATTTTTTTTTAGTGATTACTTTATAACAGTATTTTAACTGGGTGACTAAATTATTGTTATCGTCCTCTTATAGGGGATAGGTCTCATAAAAAATGCAGACGTCACTTACTTCTAAGAAGACCCCAGGAAATATTTTGTCACCTTCTAGAAGCTCCCTCTGCCTTCCATCTCTCATGTAGGGTGTCATGTTTCACAGCTGTGATGTAAGGCCACCCCCACAGGGAGAGACATCACCTTACCAGTTTCTCTTGCTGTTCTGCTGCAAGCAGACAGTGACATGCATGCAGCAGAACAATGGTAATGTGAAGGCCCTACCTGTGCGCATGGCTTTAGATCACATGTGTGAAACATGGCATCCTGCATGAGAGAGAACAGGAAGACAGGGAGAGGTTCCAAAAGCTGAGAATCTTTTACTCTGGGGGTTTCTTAGAAGTAAATCAAGTGTAAATGTTATATGACTATTACATTGAAGAGGATAAAATGAATTAAGCCAACTAGTTAAAACATTTATCTAAAACAAAATAAAAACACACCTAGATAGCAAATCACTTTAATTATGGCAGAATATATTTTTTTTTTTATTGTGATTGGTTCTTCGTGTTTAGTTGAATGAAATCTGAAGTCCCATATTTACTGTATGTTTGTATGAAGAACTAGACAGTATGAAGAACTAGACAGAGCATGTGCAAATATTTTGGAACATTAGACCACTTTTAATGTATTGCCTATTATAGGCATTGATGTTGTAGTGGGAAGAGCCATTACTCCGTTTAGGAATAATGTGCAAATGTAGTAATTTACAGAAAGGGTAGTAGATAAGTGATACAGTTTTCCAGTTGAAGTGTTGGGGTAACACAGTAAATCTATTCAAGACCATCCTTCAGATTAGCCATCCTCCATGGGTAGATTAAATGGACTGACTAAATGGGTATCTTGCTTCTTATTTGCCATCAAAATTATGTTTATCAACAGGGAAGAGGCCTTGGATGCAGATAATGTTTTAATGTACACCTTATCTGTATTCAAGACTCTATCTCTAGTGGAAAAGCAGATAAACAAACACAGTAATAATTCCCCAGTATAGCATAATTACACAGTACATTGAAGGCTGCTTTTATTATATTGTCAAAAACATTTTGCCACTCTCAAATCTAGTAATTACACTCTAGATCACATCATAAGATCCCAATATACAAAACACAATAATGTCACCAACTAGAAGAAAATAAATATGAATGTGCTGCATTTTAATGAAACAACTACATTCAAATTTAAAAACTCTGTATGTGATATCCAATTTCCCATTACTCTAGCTGTGAGTTTTAAAATCACCTCTTATTGATTGTTTCTTGCTAACTCGCCATCAAATCACAACAAAATAGATTTTGGCCGCTGTTCTCTGTTCGTCACTGCTATGTGGTTCTTGAAGATTTATTGATGACTGACACTTTAGAAACACAGCATAACAAAATTCAAAATATACCATCTCCAACACAGTGACAACAAAGTCCCACTTACAACCTCACTGTTGAATTCTCAGAACAGTGGCTAAAATGAACTAAACTTCACAGTAGTTGCCAAGGATTTTCCTGAAAGATGTAATTGCTTTTTTTCTCAACCCTTCAAAAAAAAAAAGAAGTAAACCTTAAGGAATTAATAGCACCGGATCAGACAAGCATGTGTTATTCAATTTATTTTTTGTTTCATATCTTTTTTATTGGGCATTAAAGGTATATATAAGTTTCCTGAGTTTCAAATGTTTGGTAAGAAACAGGCAGTGATTATCAGAAAAATATGTGTTATATAGATAAGTTCAGTGTACTTACAAAGTTATATGCAGGAAATTAAAATCCATCTTTGCACACCCATAGGGAGTTTACATAACCAAGTACACTGAATAGAGCAGACAGATACAGACCTTTCTGATAGAGAGACTTTAAAGCAAAGCCAGGGACCCCAGAGCTTGATACAAATGTATCAGCTATCTGAGCCTCCTCCTGATTGTCCAAAACAAATTATGAATGTTATGCTAATTTAGCCTGGGTTTCAAGGGAGTGTTAGCTTTAATTTTTAACTGTCAGAAATTACAAGACATTTTTCTAACTTCAAGGTAAGTGTTTAAATGTTTATTGTGATATTTTTCACGCAGAAAAATGTTTTCATACACTACTGATTCTCCTCTATCAGATGCACTCATATTCCAGGAGACTTATATATCCCTTTAAGATGCATAATATAAAAAGAATAACAAAAGAAATAAACTATATACATTACACTAAAATATACATTTGAATTAAAATCATACTCGTGTTAAAATCACATTAACCTATAATGTTTTTTATAACTAAAACCTGTATCAGTGAAATATAAATTAATAATTTAAATGCTTGTGTAAATCATACCTCTTTTAAGAACTATGCTCTGTCACTATCATACATTTAAACTGATTAAAAGGAACACTGTCAACCTAAATCCAAGTTCTTTTTAAATATGTTAAATACATTCTACTTGATATTTTGAATCTAAACATCATTTTTGAGATATAGATATTTTCCACAATGTATACACAGTAGCAAAGTAAATTTGGTTAGTGTAGTAGAGATCATGATTGCACAGGGTATGAGAGTGCCAATGGAGATTTAAATAAAATTGCTTTATAAATGGGGTTCCAGGAATGATACATAGTGCTATAGTACAGAAAATGTCTTTTATTTTGAATTTCCAGGAAACTCTCCAATTAAAGATAGAAAAAAGATACAATCCAGTAGACCATAATTAAGTTGATGATTAGTAACTTCAGGACTGTAAATACAGAACTTCAGCTGAAACTAGAAAAATACAATTTGACTTTACATTATAGTAAGTTGCAGATTAGCAGTCAGCTGTTCATTAACCGCCCATACAATTCTGAAAAACTCTGTTATCATTTATTTTAGAGTACAATGGCTAATACAATGTAGTGCTATTTAAGTGCTACTTAATATTAAACCAAATTGTTCCTGGGGTGATTGTTCTTTTTAATGAACCAACAGGAAAGCCTTGAGCATAAATGTCCAGGTGGAGCCTGGAAATTGTTGGAGGGGCCTCCTCCTACCATTCATAAGTACTTCCGGCCATGCCTCTTCCTGGCACACCTCAGTTCATTTTTGAGTCTGTGTTTGGAGCTTGCTCCTCAGCCACCCCCTTTTCTTTGGCTTTCACCAAACCCTTCATTGCAGATTTTAGGCCCTGTCCACTAACCAGTGCCCTTCTCTACATCTCCCTAGCCCTCATACAGGCTAACAAGGGTTCAAGTGGCACTTGTACTTTTTGGCCCCCATCTACTAAAACATGCATCTTTTCACAAGCCTATCATGCATATTCTGGCCCATATACATTAAACCCTGCGGTTTTCCATGAGCCGTTTATGAATATTCTGGCCCATGTCTTCTTAAACATGAGACTTTTCATAAGCCTATTATGCACATTCGGACCCATGTCTACTAAACCATGCGGCTTTCCATGAGCCTTTTGTGCACATTCTGGCCCATGTCTACTAAACCATGCAACTTTCCATGAGCCTTTCATGCACATTCCGGCCCATATCTACTAAAACATATGGCTTTCCAAAGGCCTTTCATGCATATTCAGCCCATAGCCACTACAGCTACAAGCCCTCCATTGAAGATTGTGGCCCATAGACCCTGAGCATGTTGCCCATGTCAAAGGTAAACCTTTAACCAAACAATCCACCAAGTTCACTGTCAGCTACCACATGAGGGGGACCCGACAGCAACCTTGCAATTTTGAATGCTGATTGCTACCACTCCTTCTGAAAGGCTTTTTTCATGTATCTACTACACTTTTGAAGATATCTGTGTAGAACACACACTTGGGATACACACCATGCAGCAAAACAAATCTTGTAAGGGTTGATGGGTTTAGGTGAGGCGTTAGAGGTTTGGATAGTGATAAAGAGTGGGGATATGACTTAAGATGACACTAGTTGGCAGTTTGGAATTACAATCATTCTGGTACAGAGGATGAAATTGAGTGCAAGCACAGGTAGCAAAAATGAGCAACTGAAATATATGATTTTGGATAAGTAAAGGGCCATGCCATATCACGTTTGTGAAGTATGCAGTAATCTCATATAACATTGGCAGTTGACTAAGCCATAGCATAAAGCATTTAGAGGAATTCACAATTTTTGAAGACTCTGTTTATGTTTATAAGTTTCAGTTTTGTATGGCTTCATCACATAGCTGGAGCCCGGGGTGTGTGTTTTTTTATATATCAGTAGTGATAGGGGTGTGGGATCAAGGAAGAGGGAGAGATAAGGGAGATTATTATATAACTGGATTGGACACCTACTCTTTTCCACCTCACATGCTCAGAACTAGGCAAAAAGTGATAAAAGTCCTGCTGCTCCAGAAATGTAATCACCCCTGTCACACACACAATGCCTCCAGGACCAGCACTTTTTCTGATTAAAAACTATCTTTATGACTTTTTTTGCTGCTTATTTATGCTCTTACTCACATTCAAATTTCCAAAACTTATTTTTTACTATACAATGGTTCTTTAATCAGATTTAATTAAAAATGGATCTAAAACTTAAAATCGTAGCAAAATAATATAACTTCTAGATTGACTCATCTGTGTATTATTTTTAATTATATATAATTACATGCTTACCAGAATTTACACACTCTCAAAATAATTTATACTGTCCTAATAAAGTTTGAATTTTAATTCTTAGAAGTCTGACAATTTTTTGACCATTAGGTCATTACCACTGTCCAAGCAGAGTTTCTTTTAGTTTATGACAATAGTAAAATCATTGGCAAATAACCAGGTCTGAGATGAAACTCCTTGTATGACTATTAGTGAGAGAAGAAGCCTTAAAAATGTCTTTTGGATCTGACTGTGATTTTGCAGAAGCAATAAATAGTTCAGACTGGATGAGTGCAATGTAATTAGTAAGCCATTAAAAAAAGAAGTGTGGTTAAATGATCTCCAAAGGCTAGAAAATAAATCTATTTTATATTGAGTTGCAGATAAGTGTTATGTTTTAAATACTTAAAGGACTTCAACAATTAGACAGCCTTGAAGAAAAATAAAAGCCTAGACAATATAATGCATTTGGACGCTGTGCATAAAAAAGCAATTTGATAAGCAGAAAAAAAGCCAAGTGGATGAATATTCACAAAGAGGTACAGAACTTCCTTTCTAATTGTGAATGGCAACACTTAGGCATAAACCAAGAGCTTTATAGATTTCTATTATTTTTCACAAGATTGTTATAGATCTGTCTGCTTGTTAAAAACAGAAGTGCAGCCTCTTTGGGAGGCGTAACACGGGATGGAAACCTTAATTGTATATTCTATAACACTATAATAGAATAAGATTAGGTTTTGCCACATTTTGTATTCTGCTTACTTCTTGATTTAAATTACAGCTGAGGGGGCACGGAACCTTCCCATTTCCAGTTGGAAAATGTGTTCTTGCATGACAAGAGTGAGTCATAGTTTAGAAAATTAAATGAAAAACTAAAAAAAAAAAAAAAAAAAAAAGTTCTGCTCTCTATATAAAATAATTATAACTATAGTTATAAATTAAATTTGTGTTTTGGGAAGAAAAATACATGGGTAATTTAGAAATGTTAGGATAATGTTTAGATAAAATGCAGCTACTGGAAAAGATGGGGGGAAATGTGACAATATGGATCAAATGAGGGTGTACTAGGGATTTGTTTAGTGGTAGAATTATATTTGCTTGCCTTGCTTCTATACCCTTCTTAATACATGCTAATCTTTTACATGTCTTTGCAGCTGCAGCTTGGCATTGAGCACTGTTACCTAGGTGGTTGTCCACAAGCACTCCCAAATCTCTTTCAATATCTGATACCCCTAGATTTACTCCATTACAACTATAAATTGCATGGCAATTTTTTCCTTTACAAATGCCTAACTTTACATTTATTCGTATTAAATCTCATTTGCCATTTAGCTGCCCATTTCTCTAATTTATGAAAATCCCTTTAAAGGGAAAGAGCATCATTTTCTGATGTAATCACCTTGCACAACTTAGCGTCATTACCAAGAATGGAGACACTACTCGCCAGTCCTACTTATAAGTCATTCATAAATATGTTATAACATAAATATGTAATGCTTTTTCAGCTTTTAATATGCTCATGTTCTCAAATGTTGGGGCCCATATCTACTGAGCAATGTATGTTTTTCAGCTTTTACCTCACAGTGGATTTTGGCCCATATCCACCATGCAGCGACCTTGCTCATGTCCAAGGTCACGCTTTTCGGGTTTCACCAAGTCCTGCATGGTTGATTTCAGCACAAATGTATTGAGCACCATCCCTGTCCAAGTCCGAATTAGGCTTCCAGCACTTCTTCCAAAATAAACCAGTCTCATCACAGTTGAAGACCTGTTGGGGTATAATAGATCAAGCCTTTACATAGTCTCTAAACTCCCTAACAAAGGTATCATTAGCCTTTCTTCAAATTCATGATGTACAAGCACAAGCTACATTTTGGTTCTTGTAAACACAAGCTACACTTGGGTCCTATTATGCATAGGCTAATCTGGTGTCCTTGTAAGAACAAGCTACACTTTGGTTCTTGTAAACACAAGCTACACTTGGGTCCTATTATGCATAGGCTAATCTGGTGTCCTTGTAAGAACAAGCTACACTTTGGTTCTTGTAAACACAAGCTACACTTGGGTCCTATTATGCACAAACTAAAGTGGTGTCCTTGTAAGAAAAAGCTACACTTTGGTTCTTGTAAGCACAAGCTACACTTTGGTCTTGTAATAACAAATTACACTTAATTTCTTATAAGCACAAGCTACACTTTGGTTCTTAAAAGCAAAGGCTGCACTTTGGTTCTTGCAGGGACAGGCTGCACTTCAGTTCTTATAAGTACAGGCTGCACTTTGTTTTTGTAGACACAGGCTGCACTTTGGTTCATATAAGCACAGGCAGCACTTTGGTTCTTGTAGACACAGGCTGCACTTGGGCTCTTGTATGCACACTCTGCTCTTAGCAAAACTACACTACTCCACAGTATAGTACTTTATTTAACTTCCTAAAGAGACATGATGCCTGGTGGTGTGAATGCACCGAGTACTGAGCAAGCGTCGAGTTTCAAAGCATTTCTTTCTCAACACCGAAATCGATGAGTTTTGAGGCAGCCGAGTTCAGAGGGTCCGCTGTGTAAATAAATATATAAATATATATATATATATATATATATATATACATGGTCAAGTTATATTATTACACCACCTACTTTTGATGTCAGCAGCATGTAGCCAATGCAATATAGCATGTGTTGGGGCAGGCTTGGTGGGTACATAAGGTGACATGTAGGCATTCTGCAAACATATCAACCATTGTTGTCATGAGTAAAATGGGAAATTTATCTGACTTTGAAAAGGGGAAGGTCATTGGCTTTTTGGCCTCTGCTGAAGAGTGCGTGGTGGAGGATCCATATGGCGAGCATGGAGATCAAGTTGGTCCCACAGGTGCTTGATAGGGTTCAAGTCCAGGTAATTTGGAGGTCAGGGAAGTACTTGGAAGCCTTTGTCTTGTTCCTACAACAATTTCCAGATAATTCTGGCATTATGACATGTTGCATTGTCCTGCTATTCACTACAGGGAAGACAGTCAACATGTACTGTATGGGTGTACTTGATGTTAAAGGAAGGACAGATAACACAATCTGTTGAGCGTGCCTTTAAGAGGTATGAGTGGAGTCAGACAATGCCAAGTTGACATTCCCTAGACTATAATGCTGCCGTCACCCGCTTGTGTTCTTCCAACAATGTTAGCAGAGTGTTCTCGGAGGTTTCGCGCCTGGCACACCAACGTCCATCCGTTTGATAGAGCAGAAAACATGACTCATCAGAGAAGGCAAACCTTTGCCAATCAGAAGAGGTCCAACTGTAGTACTGTTGAGCAAATTGAAGCTGTTTCTGATGATGAAGCCTTGTCAGCATGGGTTCAGTGACCAGCCGTTTGCTTTGGAGACCCATTTGCAAAAGGGCTTGCTGTACTGTCGCTGAAGACACATGTCTGGTAGCCCCCTGGCTTGGACGGTGAGTTGCTTAACTGCAGTGTGTCAGTTGGCCCTCACACATCTTTGCAGTCAACATTCACCTCTGACATCAAAGGCACGTGATGCTCCGCAGTTTCGCCGCTGTTTATTCACAATAGTGCCATTTCTCAAGTCTGGGTACACTTATATACCCTCCAAGCCAGCTGATGACATGTGCCGTATTTCATTGGCTATGAGCTGCTGACATCAAAAGTAAGTCATAATAATGTGACTTGACCCTGTTTATATGTATACATGCATGTATATATATATATAAATATATATATATATATATATATATATATATATGAATAGATTAGATAGATAGATAGATAGATAGATAGATAGATAGATAGATAGATAGATAGATAGATAGATAGATAGATAGATAGATAGATGGATGGATAGATAGATAGATAGATAGATAGATAAGATAGATAGATAGATAGATAGATAGATAGATAAATTCATCATACAGTAAGATTTTAAGAGTGTGAATACCAGACCAAAAAGACGTTAATAGAGGAATGATGTGTTCTGTGTTTTGAATGAGGGATGAACTGTAAGGCAGGAAGTCATAATAATGTGACTTGACCCTGTATATATGTATACATGCATGTATATATATATATATATATATATATATATATATATATATATATATATATGAATAGATTAGATAGATAGATAGATAGATAGATAGATAGATAGATAGATAGATAGATTGATCAATAGATAGATAATTTCATCATACAGTAAGATTTTAAGAGTGTGAATACCAGACCAAATAGACATTAATAGAGGAATGATGTGTTCTGTGTTTTGAATGAGGGATGAACTGTAAGGCAGGAAGTCTCACTGAGTTCCTTAAAAGAGAATAATGAACCTGGTGATATTTATACAATAGAAACCTTTCAGGCTTTCATTTGCAAGTGCCATATAAAGCAGGACCATGTTATGTGAGGGGGTGAAGCTTCAATGTTGTTTACAAAAGCTTTTTCATTAGAATTATAACAAGCTCACAAACATATCATTCCCCCAGCAATCTAGTGCAAAGGTAAAAGCATCTCATTCTTTTACACTGTGCACATACATTTATTCATACAAAGATAATATTCTGGCTCTTCATATTTGACATAATAGAGCGACACAACTTTCAATTTAAAGCATAATTCCCTCTTCAAAAACATTTTAATCAACATTTTAAATTATACAGCCCTAAACAACCCTTTTGTGGCATTGCCTGAAAAATCAGAACTTGAAAACTAAAGTATAAATTATGCCATAGTTCAAGCCAGGACTTTGACATTAATGGGGCCAAATTCAAAAGTAAATGATAGTCCGCTTTCAACATAAAAATACATTATTTGAAATGAATGACTTAGGCAGGTTTGGTTAGGTTTGCAAGCCATGTTCCCAAAATGAGGACTATAATTACTCCTCCTTTATAATGTAATATAAGGCAAAACATATAAAGGAAGACATAATGACTTGAACATGTATATCTTATAGGAGAGGTAGAAAGGGAGTAACATAATAGAAACATTCAAATATACCAAAGGATTGAATAAATTCAGGAGTGAAGTATCTTCCAGAAAAAAATGAATGCAAGAACAAGAGGTCACGATTTAAAGCTAGATGATTTGGGGGGAATGTGTGTACTGCTTTACAGAAAGGGTAGAAGATTGGATAAACAAATGGTATTGGTAACAATAAAGGCATTGAAGCATTCCTGGAAATAAACATAAGGTCATCTTCAAGAGTGTTTAAGTCAAGAATTGTAGGTAAATAGAATGAGCACATTACATAGGCCTTTTGGCTCTTATATGGTGCCAAATCTGTTTTCTATATTTTTGTATTCTGATGAGTTAAAACTCTCTGCGCTTGGATTTTCTTTAAAAAATCTTATCTTTTTTTCAAGTCAGCAGAAGTTGCTTATGATACTGAGATATTATGTTTTTGTATTGTTCACAGAGAGTAAGCCTTAATCAATCTGTGTTAGTGTGACATATTTATTAAAGGATCACTGCATGGCTCATATGTTTGTTTTGTAGAGGCAATTAAAACAGTATGCAGTTAAACGGACATCACACATTTGCTGTATACTTGGTGAAAGAGTTAAAATACTTTTAGTCTTTAATGTATTAAATAATCCAATTATTCTTTGCTGTGGGAAGACATTACCTCCTTGATTTAATTGATTTTCCATAATGCAGCACCCTAGTAAGCTTGTTACATTTTCCTAGTAACTATATACTTCTCTGCATTGAAAATAACCTTCCATCACATCACATCGACAACACCTTCACATTTATCTGGTTCAATAAAGCCCTGAGAATTACTAGAGTCACTATGGTCAGACACAAACCTTAAGGCGGCCTGTCATGCCCTAATTTCAAATTATATTTCAAAGCCGCCCAACTTGCCTTTATTCCCATTGCACATTCTGTATCTCATCAACCAATCTGGATCTTTATGGAGAAATTCCTGATGTGCCCCTGCAGATGGCATAATTTGGCTCCCTAAACCACTTTCTGTACTAGATACTTCCGCTAGCCCTATATCTAGACAAACTATAAAATATTGGTCCTGGGCAAACTAAATATTCATTCTAACCCCTGCACTTTCTGCCATGACTCCATTCATACCACATATTCATTTTCCTCTAGGACTTATTGAGGGGTCACTATCTTGGTGTAAATCGAAAAACTTATACAGAATTGATTAATGGTCTATAGATCATTCCATACTATCTTAAACATTCCAATGAGCTTCTTCCACAAGAACATTTCAACTACTGTCAAATCAAACACTTGGGCCTCCATTCAATTGAGAACATTTTAGTTACGTAATGGAGCCCATATAATAATTTCCTTTTCAATTGGCGTCTTTTACCTGCCCACAATCGTTTTGCGGGTCAGAAGCTCAAAATCCCTGCGGCTGTCAAAATCGTAAGTGCGTCCCATCTAAGCCTTTGATCTTTCAAGCTCGTAAATGTTACAATTCAATTGCTACAATTCATCAAACCCGCAATTGCCTTCAAACCCTTCAATGGCAAATGTAGAAGAAAATCCTATGAGTACCAGACAGGACTCACAAGGGAGTTAAACACCTGGTCATAGCACTGTAAAAGCAAATAAAAAATCAATACTGCACTTTGAAAGAAGGGGAAAGCGATGGAAGACAGAATTACTTGCAAAACAGTCTCAAGCTTGCACATTTTATTTCTGTGTTATATCAACCTTGGTAATCAAGTAGTTAATACATATCAGGTCACCCACATATGCTTGAACAGTATTGCCATTCATTTTTATTATTTTGTACATTGCCGGATTGCGAGTCCGATCGCATATTGGACTTCTAAATGCTAATTGATTGAATTTTAACCTCCATGTTTTACTGACGTCATGATGACGGTCTCATTTACTATTGACTGTTTCTAAATCAGTACTTACGGGCTTGCTTCATTGATCATGATTATGCCCTGAAATGCTACTTACGGGTTCATGGTTTACGGTTTTTGCCATGTAGTTGCAGGCATGTTCAATTGAATGGCTCTGTAACTGTTGCAATTGAATGGAGGCCTTTGTTTCCAGTATTATTCAACAAATGGGATTGACTGGGGGAGATTGATTTTCCCATATATATGAAAAAAAGCCCCACTCACACAGGGCATAATAGGTACATTTTACTACACCTTTAACATGACCCCAGAAGATCACAAATTCAATGAAATAATCAATTCCCCGTATTCTGTGGATGGAGATGGGGGTAAGACACACACACACACAAAATACAAACCCGCATATGAGAAGTTGTTTCCTCTATTATATGCTCGCCTTCCTAATTTATTTTGTGATAATTTTGGATATTTGTTTCTACATAATATACCTACTATACATATCACTATATGTCTTTGCCAGCGCTTTCTTTAAGTAAAAAAATGAAATGAGAAAAAAATTCACAAAAAGTTTATATAAGCAAAATAAGAATGTGGATTCTACAGCTGTCTGTCAGCAGGATGTTTGGAAAGCTCATCAGTTTACAAAGACACACCCTCACCATTAAGAACAAAGCAGAATCAACACAGAAGAGAAAATGGAGCACTGCAAAACGTTACAAAATGTAAAGGTTGTTTTTTTTTTTTTTTAACTCTCTAAAACCATTTATAAGCTAGTGAGCTGTACATTAGTTCTAGTGAGAGCACTGGCAGTTGTTGCTGCCACATTACCTCTGTCTGTGCATTCAAAGGAATTTTGCTAGCAATTACAATTAGATTGCACATCCTCATAACTGCATATAAAAAATAATACATTATAGGCAGTAGTATCATATGTTTACATTCTAAAAACATGTTGCCCATTTTCAAGTGCAGCTATTCAAACTATGGTATTTTTAGTTTATGATCCCCCTTCTGGATCATTAACTTGTCGGGTGAAGGGGCTTGGGTACTTCAATGAAGCTGTGAGCTATACCATGTAGGGTCACTCAAGATGGGCAGGTCATAGCAGAGAGGCCAAACAAACTGCAGTCCACTGGAGAAGGAACCCGCAACTCACTCCAGTATCTTTGCCATGAAAACCTTATGGATTAGCACAACCAGACACCTGTCGTGCTGCGGTCCATGCGGTCATGGAGAGCCAGACACAACTGAATGACTAAACAAGTTTGTGACCACAGTAGTCCTTTAAAAGACCATATCGGAAACAAATGGAGACTGTGGTTCTTTAAGACTTTGATTTGAAAAAAAGTCTAGAAGAAGTACCCGATATTTCCATAGAGCTCTACAGAACTTTATAGCTCAGCTGGTGCAATGCCCTGCAGGAGTGTAGGAACCAGAATAATTCTGGGGGGGGATACTGCTCATTGTATACACAGGCTGTAAAATAGCTTATATATACATACATACAAACATAGAAAAATCTGGGGGGATTTGTCCCCCCCACATCCCCCCAGTTCCTACACCCATGCCTGACACACCCTAAATTCAATTAGTCCAAGGGAGGACCTGCCTTTGCTGCATGCTGCATCTCTAAAATTATTATCACATATAATAGTTGTTGTAATTGCGAGTTGTCATCACGCAATGTTAAAATTGTGCTTGTGCATGCGCAGTGATCGCCAAAGGCGCTCATTAAGAGACCCGTACATGACTGGCTTGACGGTGCTACAATGAGCTCCGAAGGCACTCATCACGAGGCCCGCAATGGAGAGGGGGGGAGAGGCTCTGAACATCTTACGAATAACCGGCTTCAAAAAAATTACGGGTTTAACGGCCGCCATTTTTTTCAAGCCTGTAACTCTAAAGCCGTTCTGGGCCTGATAAAAAAAGCCAATTGATTAGAAAATTAGCTTACAACCTCCCACACAGCACATGGGGAGAGGCAGGGAGCCTGTAATTGAGTTTGCAAGCTAATTTGTTATTTAATTGAACTCAGAATTACTAAGCGAGAAAAAAAATGGCAGCCGTAAAGCCATAACTTTTTCCAAGCCCACAAATCGGAAATCCATTTAGTCCTTGGGGAAAGTGCAAATGGTTTCACACCCATAAATGCAAACAGGAGCACAGGTTAGGGAGAGGGGGGAGAAAGACAAAGGGGTGAGAGGGGGGGGGGGGGGGAGAGAAACAGGGGAGGGAGATAAGTGGAAAAAAAGCCCAGGGGAGGGAGAGAGGGCAAAGAGACATGGGAGGGAGAGAGGGGGAAACAGACACAGGGGAGGGAGAGGGGGAAAGAGACATAGGGGTGAGAGCCGCTCATTGCGAGGGCCAAAAGTTGCGGGTTAGCCAACGCCTGCAATGAGCGGCAAAGCTCATTGCAAGGCCCGCAAGTTAAAGTGGGGAGAGCCTATCATTGTGTGGCAAACACCATTGCCAGGCTTCAAATTTTATTGCCGTCATTTTTGACGGGCAAGTCGCTAGTTATTTATAAAGGGCCAACATTTTCTTTAGCGCTATTTATAAAGGCATAATAAGGTAGAGAGGGTAAAACAAATAACAAGGTATGCAAAAACACAATAGAGTTAGACAAGAGTTGACATCCTTACTCTTAAGAGCTTTAAATCTATTTTTTTAATAGAGTAATAACTTCTTTTAAACATTTGCAACCTTTTATTTTTATGAGAATTATATTATTTTGTAATGTTGAAAAACTGATATTTCAAATGCATGATAGAAAATGAGTACACAAAGAAAAAGCAGAAATCATCTCTACGTGAGATTTTTAAACTGTTATTATAACTTCTGATGAAATAAAAAATACAAAGTATTGTATTGCCTTTCCCTGAGAGAAAAGCTGTTTTGATCATATGAGTGAGTATTACTGTAATTTCCAGGTATTTAGATGTGTTTGTGGTCGGATGTATATTCCACGCAAGCTGGTGTGTTCTAATTTTTTTTCATACACATTGGCCTTTTAAGTTGAACTGGATCTCTTAGGGAATTGACTTAGAAAATATGTTTTAATAATTAGGAGATGCAAGACAGAAGTGACAAGAAATGTACAGTGGATATAAAAAGTCTACACACCCCTATTAAAATGTCAGGTTTCTGTGCTGTAAAAAAATGAGACAAAGATAAATAATTTCAGAACTTTTTCCACCTTTAATGTGACCTATAAACTGTACAACTCAATTGAAAAACAAACCGAAATCTTTTAGATAGAGGGAAGAAAAAATATAAAAATAAAATAATATGGTTGCATAAGTATGCACACCCTTATACTAATACTTTGTTGAAGCACCTTTTGATTTTATTACAGCACTCAGTCTTTTTGGGTATCAGTCTATCAGCATGGCACATTTTGACTTGGCAAGATTTGCCCACTCTTCTTTGCAAAAACACTCCAAATCTGTCAGATTGCGAGGGCATCTCCTATACATAGCCCTCTTCAGATCACCCCACAGATTTTCCATCTGATTCAGGTCTGGGCTCTGGCTGGGCCATTCCAAAACTTTAATCTTCTTCTGGTGAAGCCATTCCTTTGTTGATTTGGATGTATGCTTTGGGTCGTTGTCATGCTGAAAGATGAAGTTCCTCTTCATGTTCAGCTTTCTAGCAGAAGCCTGAAGGTTTTGTGCCAATATTGATTGGTATTTGGAACTGTTCATAATTCCCTCTATCTTAACTAAGGTCCCAGTTCCAGCTGAATAAAAACAGCCCCAAAGCATGATGCTGCCACCACCATGCTTCACTGTGGGTATGGTGTTCTTTTGGTGATGTGCAGTGTTGATTTTGCGCCAAACATATCTTTTGGAATTATGGCCAAAAAGTTCAACCTTGATTTCATCAGACCATAACACCTTTTCCCACATGATTTCGGGAGACTTCAGATGTGTTTTTGCAAAATGTAGCCTGGCTTGGATGTTTTTCTTCGTAATAAAAGACTTTCGTCTTGCCACTCTACCCCATAGCCCAGACATATGAAGAATACGGGAGATTGTTGTCACATGTACCACACAGCCAGTACTTGTCAGATATTCCTGCAGTTCCTTTAATGTTGCTGTAGGCCTCTTGGTAGCCTCCCAGACCAGTTTTCTTCTCGTCTTTTCATCTATTTTGGAGGGAGCTCCAGTTCTTGGTAATGTCACTGTTGTGCCATATTTTCTCCACTTGATGATGACTGTCTTCACTGTGTTCCATGACTTGGAAATTCTTTTGTACCCTTCTCCTGACTGATACCTTTTAACAATGAGATCCCTCTGATGCTTTGGAAGCTCTCTATGGACCATGGCTTTTGCTGTGGGATGCGACTAAGAACATTTCAGGAAAGACCAACTAGAGCAGCTGAACTTTATTTGGGGTTAATCAGACGCACTTTAAATGATGGCAGGTGTATGCTGACTCCTATTTAACACGATTTGGAATGTGATTGCTTAATTCTGAACACAGCGACATCCCCAGTTATAAGAGGGTGTGCAGACTTATGCAACCACATTATTTTTCTTTTTTTTTCTTCCCTCCACCTAAAAGATTTCAGTTTGTTTTTCAATTGAGTTGTACAGTTTATAGGTCACATTAAAGGTGGAAAAAGTTCTGAAATGATTTATCTTTGTCTCATTTTTTTACAGCACAGAAACCTGACATTTTAACAAGGGTGTGTAGACTTTTTAAATCCACTGTATTGTAAAATATAAATAAACTGGTATAATTAAACTATAATTTTATAGTCATCAGTTTATGAATCAGAAATGTATACATTTTGTGATGCAGAATATTGGATTTATAGTTTATCCACTATATTAGTTGTTAGATGTGAGTAACGCATTCATGGTGCTTACTGTGCAGGCACACACATGCGTTATTGTTGTGCACTGGGGGGCGTATCGGAGGAACTGTACAGGGGCGACATAGTTTTGCATGTGCAGTTTCAACGTAATTGTGCATTCGAGATGACAGCGAAACTATGTAGGTACTTAGTATGTGCTACAAAGTCACACATGCACAGTTCCTATGTAATCGCACAAGAGCAGTTACGCTAGAATCCCAAAGGACAAAGGAGGGAGGGAGAGAGGGAGGGAGAGAGAGAGGGAAGGAGTAAGAGAGAAGGGAGAGAGGGTAGGGAAGAGATTGGATGGATAGGGAGTGGGAGAGGGGGAGAAGGGAGAAATAGGGTGGAGGAAGAGAATGGGGAGAGAGGGGGAGAGAGGGAGGGAGAGGGGGGGCGGTGAGAGAGCTAGAGAGAGATGGAGAGAGATTGGGAGAGAGAGGGGTGAGTGATGGAAAGAGGGAAGGAGTGAGAGAGAGAATGGTAGGAGCGAGAGTTAGAGGGAGAGCGAAGGAGGGTAGGGGAGGGAGAGAGAGTGGTAAGCTAAGGGAGGGAGAGGGAGAAAGAGAGGGAGGGAGGGGAGAAGTAGTGGCACACAGAGAGAGAGTGCAAAGAGAGAGATAGCAGTGAGACAATTAAAGATACAATATGATACCGTCATTAATGACGGGCAAATTACTAGTTAAAATATATTGTAATCATGGCTGAGGCTAGGAGTGTCTGATGTGTTTTCTTAAGCAGTTGTAATTGAAGTGTGACAAATTAGAAGAAACTAAAACTGATCACATAAGGAAGTAACTTTATTATGATAAATATGACACTGTCAAAGCTTTTTCATTAGGAATGTAAATTTGAGTAATAATCAAAAAATTGCCAGAATTGCTTGAAATGTTTTTTTTTTTTTTTTTTTATATAGTTTGCTTGCTTCTAATCTATTTTAATCTTTGTTTCATTGTCCTCCTTCCATTTCTGTCACATACTGCTGCATTGTTTACTTGTAGGGACGGGCAAAAAAAAAAACATGTAAAAGTATGTAAAACCTTTTACTCTTAACATGAATTATCACTAGTTAAGAAGAAATGAACAGTATAATTTGTGAACAGAAATATTTAAAATCCTTTAGACGACAAATTTGCTTTTATTTTGTATATAAATTTAGAGATTGAAATTTATGAGCCTCGTTCAATTGAACTATCTTTAGTTACTGTAGCCCGTAAGTGAGGCCATAAGTTAATTTGCTATTCAATTGCTGTCTTTTTGCGGGCTCCGGACAGTTTACATGTTACAGGCTTGAAATCCTTCCGGTTGTTACAACCGTAACTGAAACCCCATCTAAGCCTTTTTGGTTTTTACAAGTCTGCAGCGGTTAAAATCGCAAAACGCTATTCAATTGCTCCAATTCCCCAAGCACACACTTGTGTTCAAACCCTTAAACGGCAAATGTAGACCCCCATGAGCCTCTAATTAACGATAGGGACCCTCGCAGCAAGGTTTCATTTAGGGAGCCTGCAGGGGTTCCCGCAGGTTTGATTGAAGTCATGATGACAGTCTCATTTACTATTGGCTCTGTCTAAGCAGTAGCTACGGGCTTGCATGTGCAAGCCCTGCTCTGCTTATATTTGGAACCAGGGTTTTCGATTTCGGATCTTGGGCAGCAAGTTCCGCAATGTTCAATTGAATAGCTCTGGAATCAGAGACAAACGGGAGCCTGCAGCACGCCCGCAGAAACACGGCCTGTATCCCGTGAGATGCGGGCTTGCAATTGAATCAGGCTCTATTTCTACTATAGTGTCCCTTTAAGAAATTGGATTGCCTTATGTTTCTCACTATACACAAACTATACATTTGTAGTAGACCCTAGACAAACATAGAATATACAATGTGTAATGCAGCAAAGTATTTAAATATAAATTAAGATAAATATATATCAATTACATCCAAATCACAATATGCCAAGAAACCGTTACACACATTTCCCCCTAATACACCTAACCAGTAGGTTGCTGATAAATCTATACGTAGTACACAAAATGCCTTTCTGCATCATCCTTTTTGTCTCCATTTTTTTTTGTGTTCAGTCAACCATAACACACCAGGACATCTTTATGTCCATGGTCATGCTAATCCACCTGGTATTCATGGCAGAGATACTGGATGGGTTTGCCAGTTCATTCTCCAGTGGGCCTCAGCATACCGCTCTTAGTATTTCTAGGTGTTCTCCCATCCAAGTACAGACCCAGCCCAACAATGCACAGCTTCAGGATGATGGGACCTCTTGGTTCCCTGACTTGGAATCAAACCCAGGTCACAGTGGTGAAGGCACTGAAGCCTAACCACTGGACCACCAGGGAACCCTCCATTACTCACTGATTATTTCTCAATCATTTACCTTTGAGCACATTCGTTTGTACGTGATGCATAAGATGTACATCACAGCAACAATAGACTACTCCAATGAGTTTACTGGTTTATGATTTATTTTGAGATAATTAGATAGTAATTAGCTCTGATTATATAGAGAAACTTTACATGAAATCTTATGGATTAGCACAACCAAACACAAGATGTGCTTGGCGTGCTGCAGTCCATTGAGTCACAGAAAGTTGGACACAATTGAATGACTAAACATCAACAAATATATACAGTTGTGCAAAGCGTCATCCTTTATTGTGTTACTAGGTTAATAAAACTAATTTACTTTGCTTTTTCATTCAAGTCCATGGAGGTGGCTATCAGTTTGAGAAAAAGCACTGGTGAAAAATGAGACATTGATACTTTTAGTAATGTAGGAGTGAACACTAACTATTCATAAAGATGTGGATATAGCTAATTAGTCATTTCCAAACAACAGTACAAATCTGCTGGTGATCTGAAGTGACACAAATAAATACAGTAACTAATAAATATGTCTTTACAATACAAGTATGAATCTACGTTCTGTTCCCCACAGCACAAAATATATCAATGATGTCATAAAGAGATGTCCATTACAGGGCAAATTAGAGAGAAGATGGGGACAGAGAGAAAAGGGGAGGAGAAAGGAGAGAGGCCATGGAGCCATAGAGGGAAGTGGGGGCAGTGGGAGGACTGGGAGGGGTGGTGGTTGCCAAAAAGGGCTACAGGGGCTGTGGGGCTGGAGAGGGCCACAGGAGGGACAATGGGCCAGTTGTGACCAGAGAGGATTGATGGGCCAGAAAAAGGAGTGTGAGGGCCATAGGAGATTATGTTGGAGGATAGAGAAGTCCCTAGTTCCGGTGGACATTCTAGACTGTGATCTACATATATCTAAAAAATTATCTTAGTTCACTGTAGTTTTCAGTCAAATGACAGTGCTACTATAGGCATAACTACCAACAGCACAATGTATCTAAACTGTTGCCCAGAATATAAACATTAAATGTGTCTGATTCCAAAATTATATTAAATAGAATTTTATGCAAGAAATTGTGCATACTTTTTGTAACCATTAATTAGCTCCTCCATGGAATATCAGCCATACTGAAGACAACTATAAAACTAGCAGGACTGTCCAAGCTGTCTATTGGGAACCTTTAATACAGCTGCTATAGCTATTTAAGAGTAACATAACTGTTATATAGGATAAATGATCATTACAGTCCTTTCAGTCTTCCTTATTCAGAAAATATTTAAAAATATGGAAGTTTTCCAGATTAGTAAATCTTTACCTTTTGAGTTGAGCTGATTGTCGATTCAACAACCTGCCCAAGGCCATAGATGTTGCACCCCATATTACAGTTACAAGCACAAGAAAATGAACGTTTGCTTGGGTTTATTGGAAAACTTCTTTGCAAAGGCATGTGTTTATTTCTAGAACAAATAAATAACAGACATGCAATGAAATGTGAAAAACTTAAAAATAGAACCTATTTCAATGCATGCATGGTTCTACAGGACAGGGTAATCAATCTTGACCTGAGGCTCAAGTCATCTGCACAATTTTACTGCCTTGATGGCGCTCTTTGTAAGTTTGGTTCCTGGGTGACCACCTACTTCACCCATAGGGTAGAGCCAAACAGGTCCTGCCTTTTAGTCTTTCCTGATCTCCTAAAATTATGGAGTCTTGTCACCAACATGCACAGAATGATGACAGTGTCTAATACTGGATCCAATGACACCAAAGTCTTGAGTAGTTGCATAGAATGATTTATGTTTTCATAGTGTAGCTATTGTTTGTGAACATTTGATGTCAAGGTGAAAAATGAAATTCTTTCTGAGGCAAAAACAATAGGTATTGATTTGCTTTTTTTTTTGCTAAATAAATTTGCAAAATAAGTAAAATGCTATAAATAAATAATGAAACAAAATCTGAGCTTATTCTAAGTGCACAAACCAAAAGAGGATTTTTTTAAAATTTAATTGAACAATTGTCTCTAATATATTACATTATTTGTTGTGCTAGGATTGTAAATTTTCCTAGGGGACCACTTTGTGGTCTTGTAAAGAACTACTTGTTTTTTAATTCTTGCATATGTTTTATGATTTTATGGATAATCTCTCTACAATCCTGTAGTGTAGTGTTATAAGAAGTATCATGGCAACTAAAGACACGCAGCAGATGTCCTAACATGGTATAATTTAAAACTATAGATAGTAAACAGGTACGTTATGAACATACTGTTATTACAAATACATTTTTATTTGTTAATTAGCCTTTCTGATCTTTCCACTAAGCATCATCTGTTATCTCTGTCCTATGGGTTATTACACTCTGGAGTCTGGCTCTATTGTTGCCAATCTAAAGCTACCAGACATTAACAAGAATGAGAATGTGCCAAGCCTGGTATTTATTAGCCTAATTATCTGGGGTCTGCACATGCTCATTCTTCTTAAAGTTACATGGTTTAAACCTAATGCAGGCAGAACCCCAGGGAGTAATAGCAATAACTACTAACCATCACCTTTTACTATTACAACAGCAGGAAGTTGGGTGGAACCAATAGGCTTATTGACAGGTATAAAATGCAAACTTCAGTGTTAGATTACTGACACAAAATATATCCCATTGATAAAGAACTGGTTATTACCTACCTTTCTTCACCCTGAGCTTTTAAATGAAACAAACTTATAGTGAAACGTTTTTATTGGATATTGAACAAACATATTCATAACATAGAAATGAGCTTCCAAGAGATATACCTCTCTTTATCAAGTCAAAAGCAATCCTGATAAAAATATTCAGAAAAATAAAACAGTGGGCAGAAAAAAAGAGGAAAAAAATTAGAAAAAAATAATAATTGGCAGAGATTAGAAAGGCACAAACCAGCATTGTTTACCTAAAAAGAGCCTCTAGTGGCCAAATCTGATCATTCATGATTAAGTTTAATTTTGCTTTTTTTTTATCCCCTTTTAATAAACCTGTATATACTCGAGTCAAAGGCGACCCGAGTATAAGCTGAGGCACCTATTTTACCACAAAATACTGGGAAAAATGAGTGACTCGAGTATAAGCCGAGGGTGGGAAATGTGATGCCCCCTGTGTCCCTCTTGTGCCCTCTGTGTCCCCCTTTTGTGTGCCCTTTTCTTGTGTCCCCCCTCTCTCTCCCCTGTATCTCTTCTCCCCTCTCCCTCCCCTGTGTCTCTTCACCCTTCTCCCTTCCCTGTGTCTCTTCCCCCCTCTCCCTTCCCTGTGTCTCTTCCCCCCCTCCCTTATCACCCTCCTCAACCCCCCCTCCTCATTCTCAACCTGCCACCTCAACCCCCTCCTCAAACCCCCTCCTCATCCTCAACCTCCCTCCTCATCCTCCTCAATCTCCCTCCTCAACCCCCCTCCTCATCCTCAAACCCCTCCTCATCCTCAAAGCCCTTCTCATCCTCAAACCCCTCCTCATCCTCAACCCCCTCCTCATCCTCAACCTCCCTCCTCAACCCCCCTCCTCATCCTCAACCCCCTCCACATCCTCAGCTCACCTCCTCAACCCCCTCGTCAACCCCACTCCTCATCCTCCCTCCTCATCCTCAACCCCCTCCTCAACCTCCCTCCTCAACCTCAACCCCCATCCTCATCCTCAACCCCCCCATCCTCAACCCCCTCCTCAACCCCCTCTTCAACCTCAACCCCCCTCCTCAACGTCCCTCCTCATCCTCCACCCCCCTCCTCATCCTCAATCCCCCTCCTCATTCTAAACCCCCCTCCTCACTTTACCCCTCTAAATACCTCCCCCTTTCCCTTTCCCCTCACTTACCTCCATCTTCAGCTTCTGCTCCGGCCTTCGCTCCTTCCGGCGTCTTGACCCGACCAATGCTAATGACGTGGCGCGCATGTGACGTCACGTCATTAGCATATACCGGGTGCCGAGGAGGATGAGGAGGGGAAGGGAAAGAGGCACAGGGGGGAATTAGAGAGACACGGGGGGGGGGGGGTAGAGAGACACGTGGGGATTAGAGAGACACAGGGGGGTTATATAGAGTATATACGCTAAGTCTGGGATGCACAGACCAGAATTGTTTGCACTGGATGCACTGGTGGTAGATCTGCCCCTGCTGCCTGTCCTGAGAGTAGAGTTGAATTGCACCACAGTTTTTTTTTAATCTCTTTACTTATAGTGATACGTTTTTATTGGATATTGAACAAACATATTCATAACATAGAAATGAGCTTCCAAGAGATATACCTCTCTTTATCAAGTCAAAAGCAATCCTGATAAAAATATTCAGAAAAATAAAGCAGTGGGCACAAAAAAAGAGGAAAAAAATTAGAAAAAAATAATAATTGGCAGAGATTAGAAAGGCACAAACCAGCATTGTTTACCTAAAAAGAGCCTCTAGTGGCCAAATCTGATCATTCATGATTAAGTTTAATTTTGCTTTTTTTTTTATCCCCTTTTAATAAACCCGTATATACTCGAGTCAAAGGCGACCCGAGTATAAGCTGAGGCACCTATTTTACCACAAAATACTGGGAAAAATGAGTGACTCGAGTATAAGCCGAGGGTGGGAAATGTGATGCCCCCTGTGTCCCTCTTGTGCCCTCTGTGTCCCCCTTTTGTGTGCCCTTTTCTTGTGTCCCCCCTCTCTCTCCCCTGTGTCTCTTCTCCCCTCTCCCTCCCCTGTGTCTCTTCACCCTTCTCCCTTCGCGGTTTCTCTTCCCCCCTCTCCCTTCCCTGTGTCTCTTCCCCCCTCCCTTATCACCCTCCTCAACCCCCCCTCCTCATTCTCAACCTGCCACCTCAACCCCCTCCTCAAACCCCCTCCTCATCCTCAACCTCCCTCCTCATCCTCCTCAACCTCCCTCCTCAACCCCCCTCCTCATCCTCAAACCCCTCCTCATCCTCAAAGCCCTCCTCATCCTCAAACCCCTCCTCATCCTCAACCCCCTCCTCATCCTCAACCTCCCTCCTCAACCCCCTCCTCATCCTCAACCCCCTCCACATCCTCAGCCCACCTCCTCAACCCCCTCGTCAACCCCACTCCTCATCCTCCCTCCTCATCCTCAACCCCCTCCTCAACCTCCCTCCTCAACCTCAACCCCCCATCCTCATCCTCAACCCCCTCCTCAACCCCCTCTTCAACCTCAACCCCCCTCCTCAACGTCCCTCTTCATACTCCACCCCCTCCTCATCCTCAATCCCCCTCCTCATTCTAAACCCCCCTCCTCACTTTACCCCTCTAAATACCTCCCCCTTTCCCTTTCCCCTCACTTACCTCCATCTTCAGCTTCTGCTCTGGCCTCCGCTCCTTCCGGCGTCTTGACCCGACCAATGCTAATGACGTGGCGCGCATGTGACGTCACGTCATTAGCATATACCGGGTGCCGAGGAGGATGAGGAGGGGAAGGGAAAGAGGCACAGGGGGGAATTAGAGAGACACGGGGGGGGGGGGTAGAGAGACACGTGGGGATTAGAGAGACACAGGGGGGTTATATAGAGTATATATGGTAAGTCTGGGAGGCACAGACCAGAATTGTTTGTACTGGATGCACTGGTGGTAGATCTGCCCCTGCTGCCTGTCCTGAGAGTAGAGTTGAATTGCACCACAGTTTTTTTTTTATCTCTTTAAATTGTATCCCTCCGACCAGTTTTCTTTGGGCTCCTATGCCCATGGGAGAGAGTAATTACTATGACACCAACAACAGCCACTTACATTGACCCCCAAATCAAGTGGTCTAACCCTGGTGGTTAGGATACTTAGGGCCTCATTCTATTAGCGGCCGCAGCCGTTGAGGGGGCCGCAAGGACCGGCCGCAAGCTATTCTGCTATTCTATTCCCTTGCCGGCGGTGCCTTGCTATCTCTTGCGGCCGCTCGCACCAGAGGAAAGCCTTTGATCTAAAACGTCCTCAAGAGTTTCGGCCGTAAGAAATTCCTATTTGCAATTCAATTGCTCCGGGAAACCTCTCTGCAAGGCTAAAAGCGAGCCGCAGCTTACTTGCAGGAAAGAGGTCCCGCTAGCACCAATTAAGCACATAAAATAGCTCAAATAAAGCCATCCTGCACTTTGAGAAGACTATAAAGGGATTTTAGGTGTTAGAAAAAATAGCACATAATTATTCTATACTCAAATCCGTAAACTATTTTATTTTTAATATCCGTAAAATATCCATGTAAAAAGTCCAGAGTGCTTGGAGCACCTCAGACCCGCCCACGCCGCAGCCGGAAAATAAACAGTTAATTTGAACTCGGGTTTAGGCTGATGTGCAAGCTTGAGAGTGGGTTACTTTTAATCCTCATGTCCCCCAATATGATCCCTAGCATTTACAGAGCTGTACAGTGCAGGCTTGAATTTATTTTTGCGTTTTTAGATTTCACAGCTTACGGCCGGTTCCAAGATATGCGGCCGGCCGTAAGAGGAGATCCTTGCGGGGCCGTATAATAGAATCGCGAGTTAACAGAACCCCCGCAAGGAATCGCAGCCTTACGGCCGATTTACGGCCGGTAATAGAATGAGGCCCTTAGAAATTATTATTATAAAGTTAAACTACCTTTATAGGCAATCATGTTTTTCTTAAAAGATAATTATAATGGATAAGAGTGAGGAGGAGACACTATCTATCTATCTATCTACTGTACGTGTGATCGCCAAAACAAATAAAAAATACTTTTGTATGCATTTCTAACTGAGAGTAACCGTTTGTGTTTATGACAATGTTTGGCCTAAAGTGGTTATAAGTTAATTTAAACCTTTATAAATTGATTACTTTAATTTTCAAATAGTGGGTTTATTTAGGTAAAAATATTTTTAGTCTTTTCCGCATGTATTACGTTATATCTTTTCAATGTTACATACAATAAAAATAACATACATACTGCTAGACAGCTGAACTTATTCTGGAAAAAAAACAAACAAGCATATTTTCCATATGTATTTATATAAATATACCCGCAGGAATTATGCCTAAACAGAGACATAACAAAATATTGCAAATATATCCAAACGCCTGGCATTATAAGGGTTAAAACATGTTCTTTTAAATTTATGCTACAAATTTTCTTACTTACATATACCATACGAAAGACATCTCAGTCCTTAAAAGCTTACTGATATAGCAGGACATTTACACTTATTGGAACATATTTTCTTCTATTGCAAATAACAGCAAACTACCCTAATATTACAAAATGTAAGCATGACGTTTGTACCTTTGATGCCCTCTCCTCCCATTTCCATCTCTCCCTTTGAACCAAAATAAATAGCTATTATGTGTACCGTACTTTATGCCAATGGTACCAGATGTACACGTACAAAGTCAGAACAGATAAAGTATCCTTACGATGTCTCCTTCTCTGTCTGAAAGTTGAAGAACATTCAATATATGGTGATTATTTCTGACCTGAAGATGAAGGATGTTTACCTTTTGAATGCTTGCCAATGAAAGCATTTGCCATTTTTGTTCCATTAGAACTCTACCTCTCTCCTTCTCTCTCTCTCTTTCTCAAGAGATTTTTTTTCAAAGGCATTTGTGACAAAATATGTATTCAATTCCTATTGCAAAAATATCATCACAATAACCTTATATTGTTTTTTTTTTTTTTTAGTTTTTACAATACAAGAGGATAGAATTGCAGATGTAATTGGGGGTTGTTACTGTAATTTTCTATAATACTAAATAAAAGTATTCAATTAAAGTAATACTGAACCATGGGGTTTTATTTTATACTGAATCACAGTTAATCTCTTCTATACCTGTTATAAATATTTTAGTGGAATATATCCCTGTCTGGAACACTACCTTATCGTGATAAAGGGGCTTATGTACTTTAATGAAGCAGTAAGCTATACCATGTAGGGTCACCTAAGATTGGCAGGTCAAACAAATCCTGGTCCGACTCCAGGATCTTTGCTATGAAAATTGTATGGATTGGCACAACCCCACACACCATGTGCCTGGCGTGCTGCTATCCATAGGGTCATGGAGAGTTGGATTTGACTGAATGACTAAACAAGTGGAATTTATAAATAGTTTTGGCTTATATGCTTTATTTTGCCACTTTTACTGCTCAGTATAGAAGCATCAATTTATTCCTCATTTTGTTTCAACAGCCTATCCAGGTGATATCTATACTGAGCATTATAAGTGACAAAATAAGACAAGCACGACAAAATATTCCATATATTTCACACAAAAGTTTATGAAAAGTACAGAAGTGATTAATTGTTATTCAGTATGACAAAAATTATATCCCAGAGTTCAGCGATCCATTAATTTTATGTTGGAAATTATATTTATTATATTTTAATAATTATCGAAGAAATTACATTTAGAGATATATAGTCTTCCTCCAAAAATATTATGTGGTATAATGGAAGAATTAACATCTGAAACAGTTATTTTTGATTAATGTTTGATGGTATGGATATTTATCTATAAATGTACTTCTCAGCAAGAAAAGTTACTGGCAAAAATTAACTGGAATCTAGAAGACATTACAAGAAAAAGCACAGCTCTACAGAATTTTATATTTCAAGAAGAATGACAAGGACTTTTCTCATATATGACAAATCAGATAAACAACCACCTCAAACTAACAATTAAGAAAATGTTACACGGACAATGAGAAATTAATGAAGTCACTTGTTGACAGTGGGCATTTTATTAAAGATGTGGGTATTTATACGTGTGGTTTATTGGTGCTTCTTGGATACAAGGCCCTGCTATTATCCTTAAAGGGACTTTTTAGGTAAAATAGTTTGTTTAATTTGTTTAATTAGTTAAAAAGAAAACAACTTTAAAACGATATTTCACTCAAAGGTTCTACTGGAGGACACTACATCTACTGTGATTACAGGTGTAAAAATGTCAAGCATTGGAGATCAAGTAGGTGTACACTATCTGAAACATATTCAGTGACCACTGAAATCCCTTATATACAGTGTGTTCTCTTTAATAACTAGTCTTGATAAAGAGAAAATGTTTTATTTCATAAAATGTTTACATTCTATTGCTTCATCTGTATTCCTCAGATATCACCTAAAATGATGATCCTATTTTAAGTAGCACTCACATTTAATTCTAATTGCACTTTCTTTTAATACACCACAAAGCATATGCTCTGCTGATTTTGTTGGGATAAGTCAAATAATTCACTACCATATGCTAAAAAAATGGAGCGAGCTCCATAGAATAAAAGCTATGATCACTAATAATGAATTTTAAAGAGATAAATAACTTACCAAAGCTACTATGCATTGTTAGGAGAATGGACAATCATGGTGCTTGGAAGCAAGCTGGGCTGATGTCTCTGGCCCTGCCCCATAACATCATTAGCTCCGCCTCCACTGCCTACACAATGATACCTGCTCTATTGTAACATGCTTGCAGCTGCCCCCAATGTTGATGCATTGGCCATTAAAAGCCCTGCCCCTTTACTGAGAACAATCAGTCAGACCTAGACTGGTCAGACTTTAATTTTAGTCCAGCACAACTGGTAAATTCCATGTCAATTAATTTCTTTAGTTCCCTCCCCACAACATTACTTAAAAAGGTGACAATGTCTTTTTAAACTGAACTGTCATTCTAACAACAAGTTTGTTTGTTCTTAAAGAGCATTAAAAACTGGCAATATATTGGACTATCATTTTCCTCTACAGTGAATGTTTTTTGAGATAATCAGCATCATCTGTTCCTGTATTGTTATGTTAATTTGTGACTCAGTGTGCCTGATAAGGGTGGAGGAGGGATTCTAATTGCATAATAACACTTGTGGTAGGTTATGCTTATTTGTTTATGAGATTGCACAAAAAGCGTGCCACTAATTAGCACATTCAATTAGCTAATTAGCATTTATGAGCTGACCATTTGCATAGTAATGTCATGCTGATTTGATTTACTTTTTAAAAGTGGCTAGTACAATGTAGAGACATGCTCTGTAAAGGACAACTGTGGTATTGTTTTTTCTATATGCTGTTTTGAGTAACAATTCTTGATAATGGGCAAACATTTTTAGAATATAAAATAATTAAATATGAAATCTTTCTTGTATTTTCTTCTGCTTCTTGCAGCTTCTGTCTTAAAACGATGTGCCCTTGTAAACTAATGAGCTTTCCATTAAATCTAATTAGTGCACATGCAATTGTACATGACAAGTTCTCATTGTACAGCTACAAATTTCCTGTGTATTTAAAGTCTCCTCTCACCACATAAAGTAGATTCCAAAGCATAAAATAATAATAAACTAGATGATATATATTTTTGTTTTTAGAATCTAAAAACCAGTTGCTTATATATAAAAGGGCTGTCTTGGCAAATAGAGAAGACCTTCTATATAAATCCAAATCTGTTGAACCTGAAGAAAAAGTAAGATGCATCATGTTCTTCGGCAATGACTGGCACCGCTACTGGTACTTTCTTAATGATGATTCTACACTCTACCAGAAAAACCCTCTATTACTTACTGGAGGAATAGTAATATGAAGGACAACCTGGTACGAAGTTTTTACAAACCTTCTGGACCTACCTGCACTTGGCTCACACCAGTGATTGGTCTTTTCAAATGTGGACATTGCAGAGCATGCAAGTATATTCATCCAAACAAAGCCTTTATTTACCCAAATACGAAAAAAGAAAATCCAGCCAGAAGCTTCATGAATTGTTACTCCCAATACTCCCAATACTCCCTTCATGAATTGTTAATTCCCAATACTAGATATTTGGTCTGTCACCCTTCATCAGTTATTTCACTTTATATTCTTCATTATACATACCCACATGTCATTTTATTTATTTATTTATACAACAAGTAATTTTCAAATTTTGCAACACTTCCACATTGAGATTGCAGATCAATAATGAATAATTACACTTTAGTTAGGATTTTAGCATTATTATTATTTAAAACTAGGTTTATTTATTTATTTATTTATCACATATATAGTTGTGAGCGTACGAGTCGTTGCTCACGCTTGCGGGCTCGCGTAGCTTCGCGAGGGACGCAGTTCCCCGCAAATGCGGGTCCTCGCGAAGCGAGGGCCCGCATTTGCGGTGGTGGAGGCTCAACGTCGGCTGTGTTAACACACACATACACACACACGACTTTTTAACAGAATAAACCCAACCGCCCAGCCAACAAAAACCCAACAACGTCCCCGCAAATGCGGATCCTCGCGAAGCTGTCGGCTGTGTTAACACACACATACACACACACACAACTTCATAACAAAAAAAAACTCAAAGTCGCCTCACACCCGCTTATACATAACAATTGGTTGTTTAATTCAGTCATAATTAATGGAAGTCATGTTTATGAATGATTTGCCTCACAAAATACTTGCCTTGCATTGTTAGTAAAAATTATGTTAAAATGTTAAGTCACTATGTTAATGTTTCTGTTACAAGAGTAAAAAATATATTTTCAAGTTATTTCATTCAACAGATTACAAAGTGGATGTTAACAGGTCAAGCACCTTTTAAGTCACAATGTAAATATTGTCTGTTATCTTAAGATTACTACCTACATTAATGTTTATCGCCAGTTTATGTGCTCAGTAATAAATTACTTTAATTACGTACGTTTTAAGAAGAGTTTTACTGTATGCCTTCCTCTACATTCAATGTATATTCAAGTTAACAATTATTGTGATAGAAATTGAATTTTAATACTGATTAATTTAAATGTCAATTGTTTTTACATTCAAATGTTAATACTTTTAATAAAAAATTAGGTTACAAAATGTATTCACTATGTTCCTGTTTATAATGTTCAAAATTATACAAATGTTTTGTTAACTTCTAAACTTACATAAAAAATAAAGTTCAAGTTTAAAAATATATACTTTGATGGTTATTGCTTACATATAGTTTAAACTTCATGTTAAAATTCGCGACGTTTAAAGAAGGGTTTTTACTTTTTGCTTTCCTATTCATTCAAAGTATATTAAAGTTAACAAGCGTACGAGTCGTTGCTCACGCTTGCGGGCTCGCGTAGCGAGCCCGCAAGAACTGCGTCCCTCGCGAAGCGAGGGACGCAGTTCCCCGCAAATGCGGGTCCTCGCGAAGCGAGGGCCCGCATTTGCGGTGGTGGAGGCTCAACGTCGGCTGTGTTAACACACACATACACACACACAACTTTTTAACAGAATAAACCCAACCGCCCAGCCAACAAAAACCCAACAACGTCCCCGCAAATGCGGATCCTTGCGAAGCTGTCGGCTGTGTTAACACACACATACACACACACACAACTTCATAACAAAAAAAAACTCAAAGTCGCCTCACACCCGCTTACACCCAGACACACAGACGCAAGACTTAACAAAAAAACAGTAAAAAAGGCCCTTCACACGCTCTTAACACACATACGCACGACTTAGAAACAAATACACTGCGTCGTACACGTAAAAGCTAACTGCATATATCGCAAAAAAATACGGCAACATCGCAACAAAATACGGCCGCATCGGAAAAAAATACGGCCGCGAAAGACCCATTCCAACCGCCGCGCATCAAAACATCACAAACACAAGAAATAAACACAACAAATACATAAAAAGCTTACTTACAGCACGGGGGGGGCATCCGGCACCTCCAAAAGTTCATTTACACGTCCATTTAAGTCAAAACAAAGAGTTTAAACGACCGAAAATCGGCTAAGCGAGAGAAAAAATGGCCGCCGAACAAAACGAAAACGAGGCTCCAGACGTAACTACACTACACTTACTCGCAATAATGAAACACATACTATGCGGAACGGATCACACTCATATTAAACACCATTTTAACCACTACTACGCACAAAATGGCGGATGGAACGCAAATTGTAAGCTGGAACGCAAATAGCGCATGCGTATTGCGTTCTAACGGTCTAACTTTACAGAATGTTCTACAAGTTTATAAATACTGTCTATTTCACAGAGAAAAATACATTTCTCCTCAGGTGATGAACAGAGTGACTTCTGAGATAACTGCTGCTAAAACTTGAGAAGATAATTCTTTCCTAATTTACTACTTTACATTGTGCAAATTACAACTGAGAGGTAAGCTATAATATATTACTTATTTTATTATCAAGACAGGACATCAAAAAAAAAAAAATTAAAGAAGACAAAGAGGTTTATGTATACTGATATGTGACACGCACATTTATGTGTATAATGTATAGTGACATGTCACATGCACATTTATGTGTATTGCCCCTGCAACAAACTAATTAAACAACTACATTTAAATTACATTAGAAAAAAATAAGTTGGGACTATTAAAATACTATTAAAATATGAGTCATGTATACTGATATGTGACACGCACATATATGTGTATCATCTATAGTCACATGTCACACACACATTTATGTATGTTGGCCAAAAATAAAAATAAGGTTAATTTAACAATTAAAATATGATTCATGTATAGTGATATGTCACACGCACACAAAAAAATTACTTTCAACTATGGAAATGTGCTTCATGTATGTGACATATGTGTGTAGACCCCACCAAAAAATAATGTTAATCAATGCAATTAATTTACTGCAATTTAATAGATCACCTAAAACTCAATCTTTCTACTTTTTTTAATATTCAAACAGACTCTGCATCAACAGCGTCTCTCAACAATTTGCACCGTGCACTGTGAAGCACAATCCCTTTTAAAGAACACCAACAAAGAAGAAGAGGTAAGATACAAAAATACTTTAAATGCTGAAAAGGCCATGGTTTGTTAAATACAAATAAAAAATTCTATAATTCCCTATTTCACTTTATTTTTCAAACAGACACTACAAGAAAACCGGCGGATTAAGATTGGCAGGAGGGGACCCTCTGTCATTCCACACTTCAATCAAGGTACAGTATTAAGTATAAAAAAGAACCGAACCATGAGCCTTATTCAATTGTGAGTTGGCTAATTGAATAGGGCTTTATATAAGCACATAATAGATTTTTTAGACAGACATTTTTAGTTACTGAACTTCTAACCACAATCAAGGTCTTCACTAACTAAAAACTTCTGTCAAAAAATATTTTATGTGCTTATATAGAGCCCTATTCAATTGGTCAAAACGCAATTGATTCAGGACCTAAATATGTTTAATGGCCGAGGGCCTCATTCAAATGTGATTTGCCCATTTCAATAGGGCTCTATATAAGCACATTTGGCTCAATTTAACTAAAAACTTCTGTTCAAAAATATGCTCTGTGCTTATATAGAGCCCTATTGAAAAACCAAATTCAATGAGGCCCTCACAATATAACAAATCCAGCAAACAAAGGCCCTCATTCAATTGATATTTTGGACAATTCAATAGGGCTCCAAATAAGCACATTTAGAACCCTATTGAATTGGCCAAACTGCAATTGAATGAGGGCCAAAGTATGCAACATATGGTACACACAAACTGGTACACACAAAACAGGATTGTAACAAACACATAGCAAACTAAATTTATATTCTTTTTGTTTAACAACCTATAACCATTAGAAAAAACACTACATAAGTATAACAAAAGTGGTGCCCATCAAACAGGATTGTACGAAAACTCACACAAACACATAGCAAACTACATTTAAATTCTTATTTTAATGTTTAACAACCTATTAGCATTACAAAACAACATTAATAAGCATACCAACATTGGTGCGCACCAAACAGGATTGTATGAAAACTCACACAAACACATAGCAAACTACATTTAGATTCTTATTTTATGTTTAACAACCTATTAGCATTACAAAACAACATTAATAAGCATACCAACAGTGGTGCGCACCAAACAGGATTGTATGAAAACTCACACAAACACATAGCAAACTACATTTAGATTCTTATTTTATGTTTAACAACCTATTAGCATTACAAAACAACATTAATAAGCACACCAACAGTGGTGCGCACCAAACAGGATTGTATGAAAACTCACACAAACACATAACAAACTACATTTACATTCTTATTTTATGTTTAACAACCTATAAGCCTTAGAAAGAAGCCTAAATAAGCATACCAACAGTGGTGCGCACCAAACAGGATTGTATGAAAACTCACACAAACACATACCAAAGTACATTTAGATACTTATTTTATGTTTAACAATCTAGAAGCCTTAGAAAAAGGCCTAAATAAGCATACCAAAAGTGGTGGACACCAAACGGGATTGTAGAAAAACAAAGAAATAATGTCATTTTTTAGTTCATACAAATACATTCAAATAAAATTACATTTTCATTTTTATTTTATATCAGATACTGCGTCAAGAACATCGGAACAGGAGTTTCAACTGAGGACCACACCAGCGGACGAGGACTTTCAACAGAGGACCAGACCATTGGACGAGGACTTTCAACAGAGGACTACACCATCGGACGAGGACTTTCAACATAGGACCAGACGATTAGACGAGGACTTTCAACACAGGACCAGACCATCAGACGAAGGCTTTCAACACAGGACCAACAAAGATTCTGCTTCAAATCAAACTTCAACCAAGGTACAGTATAACAAGTAAAAAAAGAGAAAAATTAATTAATATTCTTCTTTAATGTTTAACCACCTATAAGCCTTAGAAAAAACCCTACAGAAGCATACCAAAATTGTGGCGCACCAAAAAGGATTGTAGAAAAACACAGAAATAATGCCATTTTTTCATTAATACAAAGACATTCAAATAACATAACATTTTCATTTTTATTTTATAACAGATACTGCGTCAAGAACATCGGAACAGGAGTTGGAACTGAGGACCACACCAGAGGACGAGGACTTTCAACAGAGGACTACACCATCGGACGAGGACTTTCAACACAGGACCAGACCATCGGACGAAGGCTTTCAACACAGGACCAACAAAGAATTTTGCTTGAAATCAAACTTCAACCAAGGTACAGTATAAAAAGTAATATCTATCATCTATCTCTTATTTGTCTTTTAGGGCCAATAATCTTTAACACTAAATACAAACTTCAATGTAAACTTAAAGAATAAATTGGCATAGTCCAAAAAAGTCTAAAAACACAGAATCTATACAATTTGTCATTGTAACATTCCAGTCCTAAACCCTAATTTAATTGCCATTTGACAAATTGAATAGTGCTGTAAATAAGGACATAACATCTTATCGAAAATACCTTTTTAGTTACTGAAACACTTGCTTTTGGATACATGTTTAATAAATAAAAATTTCTTTAAATAATTATCTGATGGCCTTATTTAGACTTTTATTCAATTGACCGCATTGAAATTGATTAAGTATAAAATGTTAACACACTATTGATAACTATTTGTCATGAAAAACAACTTAACATCTCAAAATAAACTAATGGTACATTATTTTATTTTTACAGATTAACATGGCTGATAACGAGAGTAAACAAGAAAAGAAAAGACGCCAAGCTAGAGAACGACGACAGAGAGCAGACAGCCAGCAGACACCGGAGAAGAAGGAAATTCGACGAGAAAAAGAACGCAAAAGAATTGCAAGCAAAAGACTGTCACTTGCAGAAATTAAAGATATGTAAAAAAAAACAACAAAGAAAATAAAGCATTTACAACCTGTTGCTCAAACATCAGATGACATTTTACCAGAAAAAATACAAGAGATACCAAAAAAAGCAACAAAGAAAACAAAGCATTTAGAACCGTTTCATGAAACATTACATGACATTTTACCTCAAACAATACAACATATACCAAGAAAAGCAACGAAAAAAAGAAAAAATTTAGAACCTGTTGTTGAAACATTATATGACATTTCACCTGATGAATATGAAAGTCAAAATCCTATATGCTTTGCAAATTGTCCTCTACTCAAGTCTTTAGCAGTAGAGGTTCATAGTTGTGGGGACATGACTACTCAATGTCAGTTTTGTGAGGCTTATTATTTTAAACAGGAGAGACCCAGAGATGGACAATTTATTAGTTGTTGTCAAAAAGGCAAGTTCAAACTTCCAGAAAGGAAAGAATTTCCAATTTATTTACAAAATATTATGACTGAACCTACTTTTCCAAACTACAAAAATTTTAAGACAAACATAAGATCCTACAATAGTGCCATATCCTTTGCATCCATGGGGGCAACATTAGCTGCTAATGTACCAGGACATGGTCCTTACTGTTTTAAAGTCCAAGGACAAATTTATCATCGCACTTCCCATTTACATCCAGAGGAAGGAAATAAAAGAAAATTCGCTCAACTATATGTCCTAGATACAATGGAAGCTGTTGTCCAACGTATGCAGATGGAAGAAAATAAAAAATGCTTACCCACTGTTTTCATAGAGCTAAATAACATTATGGACAACAATCCCTACAGTAAAGCTTATAAAAAATTGGCAGAAGTAGAAAATGAACAACTACTTCATTCACAAACACATCAATTACCAATGCCGAAGGTTAATATGGTGCTTAAAAGAGACAGACATACTGATAAACGTCGTTATAACTTGCCAACAACAAATGAGGTTGCAATGGTGTTTCAGAATGATGAAGGAGAACCACCATTTCAAAGAGACATTCGAATATATCCTAGAAATGAGGACCAACCGTTTATTAATATGAGTATCTTAAGTCCAAATTTAGATCCAATGACATATCCCATCTTTTTCCCACACGGAGAAGCAGGTTGGCAACCAAAATTAACTCTTCCCAGTTACCCAAATGCTAAAGCCAGAATCCGAAATAATGTTTCTATGCTTGAATTTAAAGTAGCTCAAATTGCCATTCGCAATGTATTTAATCCAATTTTATGTGGTGGGAAACTAACACAACAATGGATTATTGATTCATATTTGCAAGTTGAGGCAAATAATTTAAACTTTATCAAATATCAACAAGATAAACTCCGTGTAGAACAATATTCTGGACTCATGGACTATGTTGCTGACGTGGCTACAAGCAGAGACATGACAGCTGGCAAAGCCATCATTTTACCGTCTTCCTTTCAAGGATCTCCTCGGAATATGAGAGAAAGATACAATGATGCTATGGCTATTGTGACAAAATTTGGCAAACCCGATCTATTTGTGACATTTACATGTAATCCACAATGGCCAGAAATTACACTAAATCTACTTCTTGGACAAACTGCTTCAGATCGACCAGATTTAGTAGCCAGAGTTTTTAAGATTAAATTAAATGAATTAATACGTGACTTCACTATAAATCAGTTATTTGGCAAATGTCTTGCTTATGTATATACCATTGAATTTCAAAAAAGAGGCCTTCCACATGCACATCTTCTAATAATACTTCAAGAAAAAGATAAATTAGATACTTCAGACAAAGTGGATGCAGTCATTGTTGCTAAACTACCAGATCCAGAACTATATGGTAGACTATATGAGATTGTTACTCATCGCATGATTCATGGACCCTGTGGTGACCTTAATCCACAATCACCATGTATGGAAAATAATAAATGTTCCAAAGAATTTCCAAAAGATTATAGAGACAAAACCTATGCCAATTGTGATGGATATCCACTTTATAAAAGAAGAGAAGGAGATAGTGCCATTATTCGTGGAAAAAAAGTGGACAATAGATATGTAGTACCCTACAATCCACATTTACTCATGAAGTACAACGCCCACATCAACGTAGAAGCCTGCACTTCCATCAAATCCATTAAATATGTCTACAAATATATTTACAAAGGTTACGATGCAGCTACTGTAGTCGTCAAAAGTGCAGACAACCCTGAAAGTAGTGAGTTAGTACATGATGAACTTGCATCTCATGTAGATGCTCGCTATGTCAGTGCGCCAGAAGCTATGTGGCGGCTTTTAAAATTTGAAATGCATGATAGATCACATGCAGTATATAGGTTAGCAGTACATTTGCCACAACGACATTTAGTCTATTTCCATGCTGGAAATGAAATGAATGCATTGGCCCAAAGTGAAGATCGTCACACTACACTAACTGCATGGTTTGCATTAAATTCCACTGATGCTGAAGCAACACAATACTTATATATTGAAATTCCATATCACTATGTTTTTGTGAATGGATTATGGAGACCAAGAAAAACCAGAGGCAATAAAATAATTCCACGAATTTACACAGTCAGTCCAAGAGATGTTGAACGTTTTTGCTTACGGATATTACTTTTAAATGTTCCAGGAGCACAAAGTTTTGAACAATTAAGAACTGTTAATGACATTGTATATGAATCCTTCCATTTAGCTGCAAGACATAGAAACTTACTCGCTGATGATACAGAGTGGGAAAGATGTTTAGAAGAAGCAGCACAATGTCAAATGCCACGACAGATGAGAGAACAATTTGCTTTTATTTGTATCTTCTCAAATGCTCCAAATGCATTAGCTTTGTGGGAGACTTTTAAAACTAATATGGCTAAAGACTTTATGCGACGATACAATGAACCCATTGCACACTTAAAAGCGTTAATGGAAATCCAAGAAGTCTTTTTAACTCATGGATTAAGTTGTGCAAGTTTTAATTTGCCTGATCCAGGTCTTATAGATGACATTAACTTTGAAGACTATGACATTCAACTACAAGCAGAAAGAACAGAAGAAAGACTTGCAACTTTAAATACACTACAATTGCAAGCATTTCATGCCATTAAAAATGCTATAGATGATGACATGGTGACAGAGCGTTATTTCTATCTTGATGGACCTGGCGGATCAGGAAAAACATATTTGTACAATTTATTAATGAGTTCAGTACGAGCACAAGGAAAAATAGCAATGGCGTTTGCCACTACTGGAATTGCTGCACTTTTATTAGAAGGTGGAAGAACTGTTCATAGTGGATTTAAACTGCCAGTGCCTATTTTAGAAAATTCTGTGTCAGATATTCGCAGGACATCCTTACAAGCAAAGAAATTGAAGAAATGTAAATTAATTATAATAGATGAGGCCACAATGATGTCATGCTATGCCCTCCAATGTATTGACCGTTTGCTTTGTGAAGTCATGGAGAATACTTTTCCATTTGGTGGAAAGGTAATGTTGTTGGGTGGCTATTTCAGACAAACATTACCTGTCGTTGTACATGGAAATCGAACTGACATTATCGAAACATGTATAAAGTCAAGTATAGTATGGAAACATTTTACCCATCTTCAACTGCAACAAAATATGAGATCAGAAGGCCAAACTGATTTCAATGATTGGCTTATTAAAATTGGAGAAGGCAGAACAGAAAAAATACTACATTTACCTGATGACACTGTAGAGATCCCACCTCATATGATTTGTCAACAAGATATTATATCGGCTATATTTGAAGGGAGCATAAATAACGAAGAATATTCCGAGCTTGCCAACCAAGTCATACTGACGTGTAAAAATAAAGATGCATTAATCCTCAATAAAGAAATCTTAAAAAAAATTTATGCACCACAAAGAAATTATCACAGTGCTGATTCTGTACTTGCTGATGACAATGAAAGTCAGGCTAACTTTTCGACTGAATTCATAAACTCTTTAACTCCTTCTGGAATGCCACCACATATTTTGCAGCTAAAGAAAGGTGTAATTATCATGTTACTGCGAAATATGAACCCCAAAAAAGGCCTATGCAATGGCACAAGATTAATTGTTCAACAATTAAAGGACCATTTTATAGATGCTGAAATTTTAACTGGGACCCATAAAGGAGAGAGAGTTTTCATACCAAGAATAGATTTAGCACCAAGTGAAAGTAGTCTCCCTTTTATACTTCAAAGAAGAGAATTTCCCATTATTATGGCATTTGCCATGACCATTAATAAATCACAAGGTCAAACTTTCAAATCTGTGGGTATTTTCTTGGAAGAACCAGTTTTTGCACATGGTCAATTGTACGTTGCGTTGTCACGGTGCAAAAATCCACAGGCTATTAAAGTTTACATTGAAAACAATGAAAGTCAAGGTGATTTATTAGAAGATGGACGTATTTTTACTAAAAACATTGTCTACTATGAAGTACTATAACTTTGAAGGATACAAATTAACGATGCCAAGATTTTTTTAAAGCATTGCAAAATACATAACAATTGGTTGTTTAATTCAGTCATAATTAATGGAAGTCATGTTTATGAATGATTTGCCTCACAAAATACTTGCCTTGCATTGTTAGTAAAAATTATGTTAAAATGTTAAGTCACTATGTTAATGTTTCTGTTACAAGTTTAAAAAATATATTTTCAAGTTATTTCATTCAACAGATTACAAAGTGGATGTTAACAGGTCAAGCACCTTTTAAGTCACAATGTAAATATTGTCTGTTATCTTAAGATTACTACCTACATTAATGTTTATCGCCAGTTTATGTGCTCAGTAATAAATTACTTTAATTACGTACGTTTTAAGAAGAGTTTTACTGTATGCCTTCCTCTACATTCAATGTATATTCAAGTTAACAATTATTGTGATAGAAATTGAATTTTAATACTGATTAATTTAAATGTCAATTGTTTTTACATTCAAATGTTAATACTTTTAATAAAAAATTAGGTTACAAAATGTATTCACTATGTTCCTGTTTATAATGTTCAAAATTATACAAATGTTTTGTTAACTTCTAAACTTACATAAAAAATAAAGTTCAAGTTTAAAAATATATACTTTGATGGTTATTGCTTACATATAGTTTAAACTTCATGTTAAAATTTGCGACGTTTAAAGAAGGGTTTTTACTTTTTGCTTTCCTATTCATTCAAAGTATATTAAAGTTAACAATTCTTCAGATACTAATTACATTTTAAAAAACCATTACATCAACATTTTACAAAAATACACGTTCATATTAAAATACTTACAAGGGTCAAAAATATATGTTAATAACTAAACAACTTGACAAACATATACATCACATTGCCGTCATTTTTTGACGGGCAAGTCGCTAGTAATTTATATATTTATTATTACATGACAAGTTCTCATTGTACAGCTACAAATTTCCTGTGTATTTAAAGTCTCCTCTCACCACATAAAGTAGATTCCAAAGCATAAAATAATAATAAACTAGATGATATATATTTTTGTTTTTAGAATCTAAAAAAACAGTTGCTTATATATAAAAGGGCTGTCTTGGCAAATAGAGAAGACCTTCTAAATAAATCCAAATCTGTTGAACCTGAAGAAAAAGTAAGATGCATCATGTCCTTCGGCAATGACTGGCACCGCTACTGGTACTTTCTTAATGATGATTCTACACTCTACCAGAAAAACCCTCTATTACTTACTGGAGGAATAGTAATATGAAGGACAACCTGGTACGAAGTTTTTACAAACCTTCTGGACCTACCTGCACTTGGCTCACGCCAGTGATTGGTCTTTTCAAATGTGGACATTGCAGAGCATGCAAGTATATTCATCCAAACAAAGCCTTTATTTACCCAAATACGAAAAAAGAATATCCAGCCAGAAGCTTCATGAATTGTTACTCCACACATTTAATCTATGCAATGACATGTTCATGCCCAAAAATGTATGTGGGCAAAACCTTTCTCCAAGTGCTCGTTAAAAATTCTTGAACTTGTATATTCTATAACAAAGGAACTGGACACTCCGGTTTCCAGGCATATTAAATACTACAACACAACAACAATCCTGATGCTATGAAGTTTTCAGTACTAGATAAAATATCTTTGGGTCCTAGAGGAGGCCACATCGACAATAAATTGCTTCAAGTGAAAAGCAAATGGATTTTCCCCTTGCTCTGCAAATTTCCAAAGGGGCTGAATGAGGGATATTCGTATACCGCTTTTCTCTAATACACCCAATACTGCCTTTTATTTTTCTCAACATTTTATTATTTTTCAGAAATCATTTCATTATTGTTCATTTCCTTTTTTCAGAGTATGTATTTACTCCTTACTATATGGATTTCTTAATTCCCAATACTAGATATTTGGTCTGTCACTCTTCATCAGTTATTTCACTTTATATTCTTCATTATACATACCCACATGTCATTTTATTTATTTATTTATACAACAAGTAATTTTCAAATTTTGCAACACTTCCAAATTGAGATTGCAGATCAATAATGAATAATTACACTTTAGTTAGGATTTTAGCATTATTATTATTTAAAACTGGGTTTATTTATTTATTTATTTATAATTTATGTATTTATTATTACCTTTTAGTTTATTTAGTGGTGGCATATCTCTTTGATAGTTAGTCCTCTATAATCTGAGGTACATTAGGAGCGTTAGAGAGTCTTTATATATAGTTCACTTACATTTTTTGCCATTAAAGTTTCCTCTGTTTGTAACGCCTACATAGTCCCTAAATGGTCAGGAAGTAGTATGGAGAGTAGTGTAGCTTCTAATAAAGCTTTTCAACATTGAAGTCACATTAACACGTGACCTACGTTACCCGTGTGACGTCATCACGTCACGCAAATAGAAATGGTGCATGAAGTGGATATGGCTGTGGACTTGTGATGTCCCTAACAGTTCGCCGGAGAACTATTCGCGGCGATTTTTGCATGTGCGCGTTCGCTGCGAACGGCGAACTATAGGGGCTTTTCGGTCCGCCCCCTATTCTTTATCCTTGAGGAAACTTTGACCCTGCACCTTACAGTCAGCAGACACATTCCAGCCAATCAGCAGCATACAATCCCTTCCAGAGCCTTCCATCTGTATGACAGCCTCCATTTTAGAATCATTCTGTAGCTGCATTCGTGGAGAGAGGAGATGTATTCTACCTGCTGTTGATTTAATAGGGAAATAGATAGCCAGGATGTGTATTTAGCTTTAACTACACACCTGAAGGACTTCTTTGTTATCTGCTGCAAGGACAGCAACCCAAAAAGCCCTTTTTAGGGCTAGAACATCATTTATTTTATTTTATTATTTTTTTCTGCTGATTTAATAGGGAAAAAGATAGCCAGGCTGTGTATTTAGCTTTAACTACACACCTGAAGGACTCCTTTGATATCTGCTGCAAGGACAGCAACCCAAAAAGCCCTTTTTATTTTATCTTATTACTTTTTTCTGTGTAATCTAATTGCATATGCCAGCCTGCTAGCATGTGTGTGAGGCCGATTGCATCTAGTCAGCCAACTTTTGCCAGTGCGCAGTGACACTCATATCTAGTGTCACCGTAGTGTGCAGTGAAATAAAACAACCCTTTTTCTACTGTAATAGATTGAATATCAGTAGCCTGCCTAAAGGCGTGTGTGTGAGGCCTATTGCATCTAGTCTGCCAACTTTTGCCAGTGCGCAGTGACACTCATATCTAGTGCCACCGTAGTGTGCAGTGAAATAAAACAACCCTTTTTTTTACTGTAATCGATTGAATATCAGTAGCCTGCCTAAAGGCGTGTGTGTGAGGCCTATTGCATCTAGTCTGCCAACTTTTGCCAGTGCGCAGTGACACTCATATCTAGTGCAACCCTAGTGTGCAGTGAAATAAAACAACCCTTTTTTTACTGTAATCGATTGAATATCAGTAGCCTGCCTACAGGCGTGTGTGTGAGGCCTATTGCATCTAGTCTGCCAACTTTTGCCAGTGCGCAGTGACACTCGTATCTAGTGCAACCGTAGTGTGCAGTGAAATCAAACAACCCTTTTTTTTACTGTAATCGATTGAATATCAGTAGCCTGCCTAAAGGCGTGTGTGTGAGGCCTATTGCATCTAGTCTGCCAACTTTTGCCAGTGCGCAGTGACACTCATATCTAGTGCCACCGTACTGTGCAGTGAAATAAAAAAACCTTTTTTTACTGTAATCGATTGAATATCAGTAGCCTGCCTAAAGGCGTGTGTGTGTGAGGCCTATTGCATCTAGTCTGCCAACTTTTGCCAGTGCGCAGTGACACTCATATCTAGTGCAACCCTAGTGTGCAGTGAAATAAAACAACCCTTTTTTTACTGTAATCGATTGAATATCAGTAGCCTGCCTACAGGCGTGTGTGTGAGGCCTATTGCATCTAGTCTGCCAACTTTTGCCAGTGCGCAGTGACACTCGTATCTAGTGCAACCGTAGTGTGCAGTGAAATCAAACAACCCTTTTTTTTACTGTAATCGATTGAATATCAGTAGCCTGCCTAAAGGCGTGTGTGTGAGGCCGATTGCATCTAGTCTGCCAACTTTTGCCAGTGCGCAGTGACACTCATATCTAGTGCAACCGTAGTGTGCAGTGAAATCAAACAACCCTTTTTTTACTGTAATCGATTGAATATCAGTAGCCTGCCTAAAGGCGTGTGTGTGAGGCCTATTGCATCTAGTCTGCCAATTTTTGCCAGTGCGCAGTGACACTCATATCTGGTGTCACAGTAGCTTGCACGCATAGTACCACTAATCGTAAAAAAATGACAGGCAAAGGCAGGCCACCCCGCAGGGGCCGTCGTGGTCGTGGTGCTGTGATTCCCTTTGGCCCTAGAATAATGCCCAGTTTTCAGAGGCAACGTACTCTGAACTTGAACAGTTCTGAGGACATGGTTGACTGGCTAACACAGGACACCCAATCTTCTACAGCTTCCGCTCGGAACCTAGACGCACCATCCTCCTCCAGCTTAGCTTCGGGCACCTCTCCAGTTACCACTCGCCCGCCTGCCGCCACCACCAACACTAGCACCACAGCCGCTTCACTTGATCCGTCAGCAGAGTTATTTACAAATCCGTTGGAAGAAATGAGTGATGCACAAACATTAGTGCCAGAGGATGTAGATAACAGAGATATGTCCCAGTCAGGCAGCATTACACACATGGACGTAGACGTACGGTCTGATGATGATGATGATGTTGTACCCGGTGCTGCTTCCTTTGTTGAGTTGTCAGATACAAGTGAAGCGGTTGATGATGATGGTGCGTCCGTGGATGTCACGTGGGTGCCCGCTATAAGAGAAGAAGAACAGGAGGAAAGTTCAGATGGGGAGACAGAGAGGAGGAGGAGACGAGTTGGAAGCAGCGGGAGGTCGTCGAAAGTAGCTAGTGGCACAGTCAGACAGCATGCATTGGCACCCGGGGTCAGCCAGACAGCACGCCAGTCAATGCATGCTTTTGCCACCACCAGAATGCCGTCATTACAGAGCTCAGCAGTGTGGCAATTTTTTCGTGTGTCTGCCTGTGACAACAGTGATGCCATTTGCAACCTGTGCGAAAAGAAACTGTGCTGGATCAGGCCGTAGATGAGCTTGAAGAGGAAGAGTTGTGGTCACCATCACCGCCAGAAACAGCCTTATCAGCATCGCCTGCTGGACCTGCGGCAACGCTGGAAGAGGATTGTGAGGAAGAGGAGTCAGAGGAGGAATGTGGCTTTGAAGAGGAGGAGGAAGACCAACCACAACAGGCATCCCAGGGTGCTCATTGTCACCTATCTGGTACCAGTGGTGTTGTACGTGGCTAGGGGGAAGAACATACCTTCAGTGAGATCACTGAGGACAAGGAACGGGACATGACTAGCTCGGCATCCAACCTTGTGCACATGGGGTCTTTCATGCTGTCGTGCCTGTTGAGGGACCCTCGTATAAAAAGGATGAAGGAGAACGACCTGTACTGCGTGTCCACGCTACTAGACCCCCGGTATAAGCAGAAAGTGCCTGAAATGTTACCGAATTACCACAAGTCGGAAAGGATGCAGCACTACCAAAATAAATTAAAAAGTATGCTTTACACAGCGTTAAAGGGTGATGTCACAGCACAAAGGCAATCTATCAGCGGAAGAGGTGAACATAATCCTCCTACTCCCACGACCACGCCGGCAAGGAGAGGACGCTTTACAGACGTGTTGTTGATGGAGGACATGCAGAGCTTTTTAAGTCCTATGCATCGCCACAGCCCTTCGGGGTCTACCCTCAGAGAACGACTCGACCGTCAGATAACAGACTACCTCGCCATAACTACAGATATCGACACTATGAGGAGCGATGAACCCCTTGACTACTGGGTGTGCACGCTTGCCCTGTGGCCTGAGCTATCCCAATTTGCCATAGAACTTCTGTCCTGCCCCGCTTCAAGTGTCCTGTCAGAAAGGACCTTCAGTGCAGCAGGAGGTTTTGTCACTGATAAGAGAAGTCGCCTAGGTCAAAAAAGTCTAGATTACCTCACCTTTATTAAGATGAATGAGGGATGGATCCCGAAGGGACTGACAGTGGGTGATACATTCGATTAAAAAAGGCCTGATAGATGAGCTGCCTTGAGCTAATAATGGTCCACACGGTGCTGTATTTTATCCCTGAATGCCGGATGACTTGCGTGACTTATCCGCCACCAACTAAGATTCAAGACGCAATGTTTTAGGGCACTTTCTGCGTGGCAAACTAACATAAATTTTTCTGGTCGCCGCAACAATACATATTTATTGCATTTAAATTATTTTATTTTAGAAGGCGTACAGCATGTAATGAAAAATAAAGCATTTTTGAACAGTCTTGCATAACAGTTATGCAAAAATACATATTTACAATAGAGACATTTTGTGAAAGTTAGCTGGCTATTCCTTCTTATTTTTACTTTTTTGGTTAATAATTTTTCTTATTTTTTACTGTGATTGCAATTTAAGAGATACCTAAAACATGGTAAAACAGACAATAGTAAGGAGTATATCTGCAGGAAACACCAAAGTCCTATTAGCTATCATCCCTCCAGCAGTATTAGCTTATTATTTACAATATCTAATCTGGGCAATCACCCTTGGGTTACCCTAGGGCAGGCTTCAGTAAGCGACCTCTCCTTTCCTGGGATGATTTTGCCGCTGGTTGCTTCTGAAGTGTCTCCAGGGCCCCCCCACTCGGGTCCTTCCCCCAGTGTCGCTTCAACCAGTAACAAATGTTTTATATTTGTAAAGCGACCCAATGATCCCCCTTGATAGAGGTTTATCTTTACAAATTTTTGAGAACCAATTTAAGACCGGTGTCCCCTGTTTCTGGGTCAGGGAGTGTGTGAAATGCCTCAACCTACAGTAATTGTAATGTTCTGACAGCGGTAGCTCATGCTTGTCCCTCAGTTACTCATAGGTTAGCATCTGGCCCTTTACTAACCAGTCTCCCAGTCTATCTAGTTTCCTTGACCTCCACCAGTGTTGTGATGTTGTGCTCATTTGTTTCGAGGCCTGAGGGTGGTCAAGAATTGGGGTCATTTGGGTGGATCCAGGGAACAAAACTGTGTGTTTCTTGACCCATTTCCAGTATGATAGTGAGTGTCTGATTAGGGGGTTTGGCAAGTTTTTAAGGCTCTGAGGCAATTCTGATAGCCAAGCCACCATGTCCCAGGTTAAGGGCCTTAAAGTGTGGTTCTCTAAATACACACAGGCCGGTTGATGACATATAGAATGTGCTATTGGGAGGAAAGATATGTGAAGGAACAGGTATTAAACTGATAGGAATGAATAGTACAACTTAATACACCACTCCTATCTGGTGGCACCTGAGATTGCACGTGCAGTGCCCCAAATTCGAAGTAGGAGGTCCGACCAAGCATCTTTTTCCATCTCCCTGTTCCAAAAATCCATGCCATATACACGTCCCCTGATAGGTGACGTAACAGGTATCGAACTAATAGGAATAAATAGTACAACTGAACACACCACTCCTATCTGGTGGCACCTTAGATTGCACGTGCAGTGCCCCAAATTCGAAGTAGGAGGTCCGACCAAGCATCTTTTTCCATCTCCCTGTTCCAAAAATCCATGCCATATACACGTCCCCTGATAGGTAACGTAACAGGTATTAAACTGATAGGAATGAGTATTACAACTTAATACACCTCTCCTATCTGGTGGCACCTTAGATTGCACGTGCAGTGGCCCAAATTCGAAATAGGAGGTCCAACCAAGCATCTTTTTCCATCTCCCTGTTCCAAAAATCCATGCCATATACACGTCCCCTGATAGGTAACGTAACAGGTATTAAACTGATAGGAATGAGTATTACAACTTAATACACCTCTCCTATCTGGTGGCACCTTAGATTGCACGTGCAGTGCCCCAAATTCGAAATAGGAGGTCCAACCAAGCATCTTTTTCCATCTCCCTGTTCCAAAAATCCATGCCATATACCTGTCCCCTGATAGGTAACGTAACAGGTATTAAACTGATAGGTATGAGTATTACAACTTAATACACCTCTCCTATCTGGTGGCACCTTAGATTGCACGTGCAGTGCCCCAAATTCAAAATAGGAGGTCCAACCAAGCATCTTTTTCAATCTCCCTGTTCCAAAAATCCATGCCATATACACGTCCCCTGATAGGTAACGTAACAGGTATTAAACTGATAGGAATGAGTACTACAACTTAATACACCTCTCCTATCTGGTGGCACCTGAGATTGCACGTGCAGTGCCCCAAATTCGAAGTAGGAGGTCCAACCAAGCATCTTTTTCCATCTCCCTGTTCCAAAAATCCATGCCATATACACGTCCACTCATAGGTAACGTAACAGGTATTAAACTGATAGGAATGAGTATTACAACTTAATACAACTCTCCTATCTGGTGGCACCTTAGATTGCACGTGCAGTGCCCCAAATTCGAAGTAGGAGGTCCAACCAAGCATCTTTTTCCATCTCCCTGTTCCAAAAATCCATGCCATATACACGTCCCCTGATAAGTAACGTAACAGGTATTAAACTGATAGGAATGAGTATTACAGCTTAATACACCTCTCCTATCTGGTGGCACCTTAGATTGCACGTGCAGTGCCCCAAATTCGAAGTAGGAGGTCCAACCAAGCATCTTTTTCCATCTCCCTGTTCCAAAAATCCATGTCATATACACGTCCCCTGATAGGTAACGTAACAGGTATTAAACTGATAGGAATGAGTATTACAACTTAATACACTTCTCCTATCTGGTGGCACCTTAGATTGCACGTGCAGTGCCCCAAATTCAAAGTAGGAGGTCCGACCAAGCATCTTTTTCCATCTCCCTGTTCCAAAAATCCATGCCATATACACGTCCCCTAATAGTGGATGTAACAGGGATTAAACCGATAGGAATAGTACTACTTAACAGTACACACCCTATAATAAAGCATGTTATTCCAAACAATTTAGCAATGATAGGTGATTTATGCCCTTTATGGCTTAAAACCAGACTCTGCATCAACTATGTAATTTTCCGTGGGAGTTTTGCCATGGATCCCCCTCCGGCATGCCACAGTCCAGGTGTTAGTCCCCTTGAAACAACTTTCCCATCACTATTGTGGCCAGAAAGAGTCACTGTGGGTTTTAAAATTCGCCTGCCCATTGCAGTCTATGGCGGTTTGCCGGGTTCGCCCGTTCGTGAACATTTGATTGAAGTTCGCGTCCGATGTTCGCAAGCCGAAAATTTGATGTTCGCGACATCACTACTGTGGACAAGTACTAGGTTATCACAATCAGTACAAGAACTGCAAGTATCATTCTTGCATTTATGATTTTGTGCTACACATATCGTTTTTGCCCCAGAAATATTTCAGGTGTTATATTCTTGCTTATTTTGTTTTTAGAGAGTTTACATGTGCCATGTTTTTGCTTTGTTGCAAACCTGGTATTAAGCAGTGAACAATTTTATGTGGTTTAGCAATGTGTCATTGCATATGAGGATTGTTTATATCTCCTATAGCAACTGTATTCTATGGAGTATATACCATAAATCGATTTCCCCTAATATTTGGATGCTTCTAAGAAAATTTAGCACTTTTATGTTCACTTAGCAGCATTTTTTCCGGTTTTATTTATATGCCAATAAATCATTTAACTAATTATTAAGAGGAGTTAGGCACCTACGATATCAACCACATAGATCATAATTATGTGTTTGCTTATTTTGTTATGTTGTTGTTATTCAGTTGTGTCCAGCTTTCTGTGGCCCTAGGGACCACAGCACGCCATGCACATCTCGTGTCTGGTTGGACACATCCATGAGGTTTTCATGACAAAGATACTGGAATGGGCTGCCAGTTCCTTCTTAAGTGGACCTCAATTTGTCTGACCTCTACATGGTTTCGCTCACAGCTTCACTGAAGTACACAAGCCCCTTCACCACAACAAGGTCTAGAAGGGGATTTTCTTCATGTGTAGTTGTTAAAAATCTTATTCTATTAAAGTGACCACAGTGGTCTATTAAGAATTTTACAGATGGATTGATTTTTGGAATGAGTCCCTTTAAATGATCACTTCAACAAACAAACTCTATGAATTAATGAATAGAACTTTGTGTTTGTTTCTCACTTCTTATCGAGTTAAGCATTTTAGGTAAAGATAAAGTGCTTGTATTTAATGCCTGTGCAGCCCTTATCTTGGATTCAGATCATTAGCAATGACCATGGAGAATGTCTGCCATTGCTTGGGGGTATGCTGAGCATTGGAATAAACATTACCTCAAAGGAATAACTTCATTGTTTGCTCTAATTTTCTTTGACATTTTTGCCCATCTAAGTGTTGAGATATTTAATTTTATTTTGTTAAAGGGTGAAAAAGCAATTTGCCTTTTTTATGCTGCCAGCCTGTCCTTTGCTGTCTCATACCAGCTGTGTTCTACAGTTCAGCTGTTTCTATAAGCATATTTTTTTTTACATTCTGTCACATAAAGAACATTTCTTATTATTATTTTTAATAATAATTTTAATAATAATAATAAGAAATCTATATAGAACCCTTTTCCTCGAAGGGACACAAATCAATCAAAAGACCGATGTGATCAGAATTTTTCTCTTAGTAGTGAGCAAAACGTTTTTAGAAAGCACAAAAATAAACACAGTCTTTACATTTTTCTACATCTTTATATCTTTTACATCCAGTTATTCGATATTCTACTTTCTTTCATTAGCTGATCCGGTCTGTTGCTTTCTCATGTCCTTGTGAACTAAAAGGCATTCCATTTGAGTTATTGAATGCACTGAGAGCTGTAGATACCTGTCACGACCCAGGGCTGAGGGGACCAGGTGCATCCAAAAACCTCCCTACTTTCAGCTTACAGGACCAACCCTGGCACTGTGATGGATTTGGAAATCTCAATGCCCAGCTGTTTCTTCAGGTCAAGAACCAAGTGAGGATGCCAGGATGCAGGATCAGGAATGACAGGTGAAGGACCCTTTAGAATAGGACCTAGCAGGTGCACTTCATGGTGTGAATTGTCAGTCGTTTTTTGCCATTAATGTTTCCTTTGTTTGTAAATAGCATTACTGCGTGATTACGAGCGTCATGACATCAGCACGTCATGCCTGCATAGTCCCTAAATGGTCAGGAAGTAGTATGGAGAGTAGTGTAGCTTCTAATAAAGCTTTTCAACATTCAAGTCACTTTACCACGTGACCTACGTTACCCGCGTGATGTCATCACGTCACGCAAATAGAAATGGCGTATTACCCGGAAGTCTAGGGCTGTAAAAGCTCACAGCTAACAGCCAAAATACAAGCCTTGTGAAAAAGTTCTTTAAGAGAATGAAACGGCCTATTGGCAACCTTTCCCCCCCTTTGAGCAAGAACTCCTGGGCAATTGAAAGTGGATATGGCTGTGCACAAGTTATAGGTTATCACAACCAGTACAAGAACTGCAAGTATCATTGTTGTATTTATGATTTTGTGCTACACATATCATTTTTGCCCCAGAACTATTGCAGATGAAACATTGTTAATGACTGTAATAGCAATTTATACAAAATTCAGAAGACACACAAACTGTTACAGAATGTTAGCAGTTCAAGTTTACATATACATCTATTGAACCTGTTATGAATTACAACAGCAATTAAAGCAGTTCCTGATTTTTATAATGCTGAGCCTGCGTTCATATTACTAAATACTGCATCTGAATAAGAGCATTTTAGAGACATCAGCTGTCTTGGTAAAGGGATCAAAAGAACCTGAAAGGTCTGCTGGTTAGGTTTGGCCACAACAGCCTTATCAAGCGCTGACTGAATAAAGCAGATATTCACAAACTGGTGACAGTGGTGGGATCCCTTCATCAACTATTCAAGACAGCAGTCAGAATGGTATATGGAAACTTATCCAAGATAGAAATCAAGTACTTTCAGTGGTTTGGAGGAGAGGCAGAGACTTACATGGCAGAGGCGATTCAAGAGAAAAGGAGCCAGATCACAATGATGATGGAGCGAACAACACGTCAGGCTGCCATGGAGGAGGACCTGGCAGCAGCCCTTATGGATCAGTGCATGGCATTCTTTGGGCATCAGCAGGGATGTGAGCTATCAAAATGGCTGGAGGGACTGGTGTGGGAGCAGATCACTTTGGAGGAGCAGTATGGTGATCTGATGGAGCCAGCCATCTTATTGCAATGTCCCTCATACTACAGGGTGGAGTTAATGAAAGGGCTCCAGGGTGTACTGCAGGGTGATCCAGCATGTGGTATTGGGCCTATGTAATGGGGGTGATCCTGTATAATTAGTGCTCCCAAGAACTGGGACTAAAACCAGGGTTCAAGGAGGCTGCATTAATTAAACCCTTGATCCCGGAAGAGTTGGAGCTGGAAACCAGTTACTGCCACCAGGAGGCCCTAGAAGCACACTGAACACTTATTCTTTGGGAACCGGCCCTTTGACCTTGGCCAGGGGGCACAGTCATACCCAGTCAGTGAAGATCCCATTGCTAATGACAAGGCTGTGGGACAGGAAGAAATAAAACCCAAGAAACTATTATTGTGTAAGAATATTGGAGAACAAACTTAAGATCAATATCGAACGTTTCCAGAATCTTAAAAATCTGGGAAATAATTGAGTGGATAGACACACACCACCTAGTACTGTAGGTAGAGCTATTGATAAAGTGTTATCTTCTGATTACAACACATCAGATTCAGAAGCCACTCAGGATAACACTAGAGGACACTATACAAGGAGGGGGGAGTGAAAGTTCTTGGTATCAGAAATCTAGTGAGAGGTGTTTTTTAGGACCACCAAACTCGCACCAACCTCAGAGAATCTAAGAGATCAGAGTCATTGGTCTTATCAGCAGCACAGATGACAGAAAATAATTTGTCTGAGATGCAGGTCATTAATTTGACTGATATATTTGATCACCTGCAGTTATTGAAGTGAGACTATGGTTTTCCTACATCTCTTATTTTTATATTTTTGACTGGACTAAGGACGTTCATTTATTTACAAGAACATTGTTGTTAAAAAAAATTCATATGAGGTCCTTTAACAAGCATTGTGACCAACTGGGTTTGAGTAGATCGGAACAAAGTTTTCTACATGACTGACTGATTTTGCCTACTGATGAACAGGAGACGTGTGATAGCAGCAAAGTTCCGTATACTATTTTAAGACCACGCAGCACTTTTACCCCTAGTTTTGGACTTTCCTCTGAAATAGACATATTACTTCATTGGTCTGTAGAGACTTGAGCAAACTTTCTTCAAGAGGTGTTCCTAGTAATTTTAATAAATTTGAATTATAAGTGTTAGCTGATCTTATGGAACAGAATGATATCATTGTGAAACCGTCTGATAACTGGGGTTACACGGTGTTACTCAAACGGTATATGTACTGTGCAGAGAATCTTAGACAACTAGGAAACATTGATTGTTATAAACGTCTTGGCAAAACCCCCACAGATGCCTTCAAATCAGAATTAAAAGATCTTCTTGAGATTGGTTTAACTGACGAGGTGATATCATCTCAGGAATTTAAAATTATTTTAAACAGACACCCGACGGTGGTGACCTTCTACACATTACGAAAATTCATAAGAGCTTAGAGTCGCCACCTGGGAGGCCAATTGTTTCGGGGATTAACAGTTTAACACAGAACGTGAGTATCTATATTGAAAAGATCTTAAGACCCTTCGTTTTTACTCTTCTGTCCTATGTCCAGGATACTAAGAATGTTCTACAAAGATTAGACAATATACATTTGGAACCTGGTTGTCTTCTTTTTGGACTAGATGTAGAATCTCTGTACCCCTCGATCCCTCATGTAGTGGGTATAAAAGCAAGTGAGAGATTTTTAAGTACCAGAAGCATGCAACATGACAAACACAATAAATTTAGCTTTGTACTACTTGCATTTGTCCTTACTCACAATTATTTCTTGTTTGATGATGTCTTCTACCACCAGACGCATGGAACAGCCATGGCGACTCTGTATGCCCCCTACTTACGCAAACCTTTTTTTAGCGTGGTGGGAAGACCAATGGGTCTTTTGTGACAACTTAGTGAATTGTACTGACAACATTGGAGTTTGGCTGCGTTACTTAGATGACATTCTGTTAATTTGGAATGGGGCAGAAGAAGACCTCAGAAGTTTCATTGGTCATCTAAATTGTAACAACATCAGTCTGAAATTGACATATACAGTAAGCTCCAAAGTTGAGTTTTTGGATTTAATTATTATGAAAATTAGTCTAACACAATTGTCACAAAGACTTACCGCAAGAAGACAGCAACGAATAGTTTGCTAATGAACTCTAGCCATTACCCAAAACATCTTTTGGACAGTATCCGGTATGGCTAATACTTGAGGCTGCAACAAAATTGTTTGAATGAAGAATATTACAGACTACAAGCAAGAGAGCTGTATTGTCGGTTTAACTCAAGAGGATACTCACATAATGTCCTTAAAACGGCGTATGCAAGAGTGGAAATGAAGACAAGGAATGAACTATTACAAAATTTGGGAAAACTAACTGAGTCTACTAAGGATGTAGTGAGAATGATTGGGCCATTCAATCCATTACATAAGGAGATATTGGCAAACTTTCAAAAACATTGTTACATTCTAACCTCTGATAAAGAATTAGTAACTGTTATCCCAAATAAACAGGCTATAACATTTAGAAGAGCCCCAACATTGAGAGACCGCTTAGTTCATAGTCATTATGTGTCTCCCGTGCAGTCTGGGAGCACTTGGCTAACAACACGCCCCCCAGGTTCAGTGGACTGCAGAAATTGCAAGGCATGTAAATGTATGTCTACTAGTAAGAATTTTTCGGATGCCAAAAAGAGTATCGCATACGTGATTTGATAAACTGCCGCACTACAGCGGTTGTTTACCTAATTACATGTAAATATGGACTCCAGTACATAAGCAAAATTAGATGCTAACTGAGACGCCGTGTACTGGAGTACATTAATTCCATCAATAATCAGTATGAGGTACCTGTGGCAAGACATGTAATTTCATTGAATTATGGGATATTATGTGTTTGGAATTCTGTGGTATAGTAAAAAAAAGAGATCTTTAAATGTAGAGGTGATGTCGATTTATTACTGCTGAGAAGAGAGGCGATGTGGATCTTTCCTAGGAAGAGTCTGTTGCCTGGGGGTCTTAATGAAGCATTCACATATACTGTCTTTATTTGACTTATCAATTGAATGTCTGGGCTTTCCTTAGTATTCGAATAAATGTATCTCCACTATTATTTTAGTTGCATTAATTATGTCCTATTCTGGTTAAGTATTTTTATTTCTACTATCAAAGTCGCCCAATATTTAAATTATCTTCTGTACTGTTCCTCCTTGGTCAATGATCTTCATTTTTTCATTCATTTTTTATTACTAATAATGTAAAAATAATCTATATGTTTGCCTTGTTTGTTAACTAAGTAATAGATATATCATCTGATGTTTATTATCTATCATTTCTTTAGTATTTTATTTTATTGCCATAAACTATCTAAGCATACTCCAGAAGTAATGTTAAGTAGCCCATTCTACCTTAAAAGGAGTGTTCAAACCACCTAAGCATTTTCTAGAAATAATGTTAACTAGTCCTTTCTACCTTAAAAGGAGTGGTTTGACACTTTATGTGTTAACAAGGGGAGGCTTACCTTATTAGTATTTGGCGCCAAATAGTGCCAGTAACTATCCCTAAAAAATCTCCATCAGTTGCATCGAAACGTACATTGAAGCTGCTGAAGCTGTAACCAGAGGGTCTGTAGCATACATGTAGAGAGTCCTTGCTTTTTTATGCGTCTGTCAGGTAGCACTGACACTGAGGACTTGCGGAGCTTGTGTGTGAGTACCTAACTTCAGTAAACTGTAAGTAATAATAGTGCTTTTAGCGTGTATACTTACCTTTAAATACTGTATTTGTATCAGAAGCAACTCTGGTAACACAGACATCAGCCACTATACTGTAGCCTGTGAAACCTGTAGCTAGCATTCTGACACTTTATTATATTTGATGTACTGGAATTGTAACATATAGATTAATTTTGTCACATTATTACTACAGCTGTTTCAAATGTATTTCTCTACCAATGTATATTTATATGGGCTGATACAAGCTATATTTTGACCCTCTGGTATGTATGTATATATGTATATACTTTCTTTTTTATTACTAAAAGTTATTTTATTTTATTTTTTGAGTTGCAACATTTTATTAGCGTTCCTTTGGAATCATAGCGGATGGTCTTCTGTTCCATTTCATTTTGATTCATGATAACTGATTTTACTGTACTCTATTACATTTTGGGTTGTATTCCCTAATTTTTGGTATGCAAGAATATACAGAGGAGCTGAAGAGCCTAACAGCTACACTCCGTGAGAAGGAGCAAAACCTTGCTCACAAAGCTCAGGAATTACAAGACATACATAATGTTAAAGGTTCAGGTCCAGGAATTGCAGCAAATGCACGAAGAACAAGTACAGCGGATCTCATCAGCGGCCCCAAGTGAAGAATTGTTAAAAGCCCTTGCTTTTAACAATATCTGTGATGTCATTATGGAGGAGTGGAAGAGGACTGCAGTGGCAACCTGTGAAGCTCTGGTGAACTCTATGCCCATGAGGGTTAAGGCCATGCTGGAAAATAATGGTGGTCACACAATGTATTGAAACTTTGGGGCCACTTTGGACATTTCACTTAGGGGTGTACTCACTTTTGTTACCAACGGTTTAGACATTAATGGCTGTGTGTTGAGTTATTTTGAGGGGACAGCAAATTTACACTGTTATACAGGCTATACACTTACTACTTTAAATTGTAGGAGAGTGCCATTTCTTCAGTGTTGTCACATGAAAATATATAATAAAATATTTACAAAAATGTGAGGGGTGTACTCACTTTCGTGAGATACAGAAACTACTTAGGTTATAAAGTATCTATAGCATGCTAAGTAACTTTTGTATATTGTTATAGGGTATTTCTATATATTCAATCAATTCCATCAATAATGGTATAAAACAGTCTGGTTGATTATGTTATTAAGGAAAGTATGTGTTGAGAGGCTAAGTAGCATTTGAGTATAGGTGTATTTTAATAATTGGTTTTGTAATAGAGTTAAATGGTTATATTATCAAATAAAGTCAGTCAGACTGTTTTAGGGAAGATGGGCATAGATTGAAATATATTGATTAACACCTACAGTCCGGAATGCAGGTGCTAATTATTCTTTGTTCTGTAACCACTCCAAAAAGATGACACAATGATTGTGTACATTGGACTATTTTAACTCCGCTACAAATTAGAAAGTTAAATAGTTTTATACATTACCAGGTATGGGGTTTCAGGGTAACACCCTGCCTCATATGTAGAACCCCTACTTCAGATCTGAAGTCTGAAGTAATTGCGTTTGCTACTTTTCTTTGTAAGAAAGATAGGATATGTAACGGAAACCATCACTGTTTTACCCTGTTTTATGATTATTATGGTTAAAATATGATCCTACTATATGTATGTTGGTTTATGCTCTGCAGAATATTAGCCAGACTATTGCAGGCCTTGGCTAATAGATAATCCTGTTACAGATAAAGGAAGTCTATTGTATACAGTGTTTTCATTCTCAGATAAGAACAAATAAGTGTAATTGAATCGATGTCTGATTGTATCAAAGTTGCCAGGTAGTCTCGGGGAGGTGTGACCACACCTATTGTTCTCTTTATGTGTATTTGTGTGGCCAACTATGGGGGATGTGGATTGCCTGTGGGAAGAGATGTGTATAAATATTTCTGCAGATAACAAAATAAAGTCAGTATTCATTTGACTCCCAAATTGTGTGTCGTCCAATATGGGAGGTCGGGGATGGTGAGACTGTAGTGCTTCTTGGATATTTTACTGTATACTAGCGGAGATATTGGACTGCGTGTTCCAGCTCCGTTACAGGATAGAAATTGGATATAGACATATATAGTATAGTATCTTATATAGAATATAAGGTGGGCAAAAGTTTTTGCCAGAGAGTGACAGACAGAAGTTAGCCCAGAGAAATGACAGTCCGAAAGTCCAGAAAAGACCCAAATCCTTCTCTCTGCCTATTAGATAAACTCTTTCTCTCTCCCCATAACAGTTTTTTTCCCCACCAGTTGCTGATAGCATCCTGACCTATTTGTATGTATAGGCATAATATAATGGGTAGATAAACACGTTGTGTAAATCTGTTTCTGTCTGCTGGAGAGCAGTCTGGTTACATGTATTAAAATTAATTTATTAGGAAATATATGTGACCTTTGTCCTTAATTGGGTCTGCCAACAAATTTGGGTTATAGAATAGTCCATTGTACTTAATCTCACACCTGCCTGATAACACCCTCAGTTAGAACAATTGGGAATTGAAGTAAGATGCGTACTGTATCTCCACTTGCATGTTATATTCTCAAGGTCTCTGCTAACGTCAAACATATCTACCATTAGCTTGGCCAAGACTTACCTTGACTTGTTTACTAGCTTCAGAAATGTAATTTGTACAAAGGAACATGATTAAACTCATCACCTGAAAAAGGAGTATACTTTAAGTACCTGTGTGTGTTTACCATGGTAACAGTGATACCAATAGACAATCATTTAATGTATACATTATATGTATGTGGTATTTTTACCCACAAAACCCAGAACAGGAATAGTTGTTAAGATTCCCCTGACCATCCTTTGAGCTCAGTAATTGTATAGTATGTTTATAATTATGTTATGTTTATTAAAATAAGTTATGCTATTTTAATTTCTCTATGTATGTTAATTAATGTATGTTATGTTGCATATTTGGTTCCTGAACAGTTAATAGCTAACAGCTAACATGTTTAGAATGTTGTGATGTTAGTCAGTAACCACCAGACAGATTTGATTAAGTAGAGAGTTAGTTGGTATCCTGCTGTGTGGAAGAGTCGGCTCGGAATGAAGATATATAAAGTATGTGTATGCTCATAAAGAAAAGGGAGGTAACATATCTTGAAGATATATGATGTGTGTGTGTGCTCCTAATAGAAGGGGAGGAAACCGAAGTGTTTGTATGCTCCTAATAAAACGGGAGGAAACCTATGTAGAAGATATATGCATATGTCAGCATTCCTAGAGAAGATAATAATGAAGTGGATATTATGATACCTTGCAGATGAAATATTGTCAATGACTCTAATAGCCATTTATGCAAAATCCAGAAGACACACAAAATGTTACAGAATGTTATCAGTTCAAGTAAAAATATACATCCATTGTACCTGATTAAAGCAGTTCCTGATTTTTATAATGCTGAGCCTGCATTCATATTACTAAATACTGCATCTGAGTAAGGGCGTTTGGGGGACATCAGCTGTCTTGGTGAAGGGATCAAAAAAAAAAGAAAGGTCTGCTGGGTAGGTTTGGCCACAACAGCCTTATCAATCGCGACTGACGAAAGCAGATCTTCGCACGGGGGTCTATAGAAGCAGGAAGCAAGCTTCTGGCCATAGGCATAGGAGCCCCCCCAAAATATGGGGGGATAATTCAACTCTACTCTCTACTACAGGAAACAGGGAAGAATCTACCACCGGTGCACCTGGTGCAGTGCACCTTGGACCTGCTCTCAGGGCCCTTAAAATCTTTTTTTTTTATTTATTTGTTTATATTTATAAATTATCAGTAAAATATTTAATGGGAAAGACACACAGCACCAAAGATATGGCCCTCTAGTGGCCAAATCTGACAATGCATTATTAGGTTTAATTTTGATATGTCCCCTATTCATTTAGTCTGAGAGGGAATTGACCCCACCACCACCACACACACACATTGTCTATGACCCTGCTTTTGATGTAAGGTGAATCTTAGTAAATCTAGGCCAAAGTGTGTAGCTTCTACATATGTTATTTTGTAGTATTATGAATAGTAACTTATTAACCATTGTCAGTTTACTACCCTAAAGTTTTATTTGATAAAAAATGTTCTCCATTTATTTTCAAAGAAATAAAATGATATATCAATGTTGCATTTCATTTCCTCCAGCTTTCAGGAGAGTAGACAGTCTGCAAAGCTTGTCAACATATATTTATCTGATAAGGTCAAAGTGATTCCATTGAGAAAAAAAAAGTGAGGGAAATATATTTAAGAGCTTCTGGGTATCTTTGTGTTAAATGAAGTATGTTGGAAAGCACAAAGCATATAAACATAAGAATAAGATCTCTATGGAATACATTTCCAAATGTTACGATTGTACAGTATTCAGGAAGCTGAACTTTAAGACATTCTTACACAGTCTGACAAAGATCTCAACCAATTGAAATAATCAGAGCCAGAACAAGTCGATGGAAATATATTGAAGCCAACTGCACCATTTTTGTTGGGACAGTGACTATGGCTAAAGTTTCCCCTGCACCTGTCATACTAGATAGAAGAGGTGGTACGGTACACCACTCAATGTGAGAACTGTGGAGCTCATTCAGAATCTTATAATCAGCTGTTCAGCACAATAAGCATGTAATAGGAGGAGAAGGTGGTAGGATCAAGAAGAGGTGGAACTGAGACAAGAGTCAGGTAATAGGAAGAGACTGTGAAAGAAGTAGGGAGGAAAAGGGCAAGGATAGTCATCACATTTCTGCATTTTTTTAGACAAGCTGGTGCTCAGTGCAAAAAAAAATATGCCTTCATTTTCACATACAAAGTGAATTAAAGGAATATCTAAGTTTCCCTGTTTTTATATTTTTGAATCTAACACAGGCTGGTTATATCAGAAACACACATTACATTTAGTCATTCTATACACATACAGAGTTATTTGATTTAAAAATAAAACGTGTTTTCCACATCCCCAGAGCTTCTTACAGTACATAGGTATAGTGTATCTACTAATAGAAACACTGCATTTGGGTACATATTTTAGCCCTTTACTAAACTTCAAGCCAGCAGCATCTCAATGAAGAGACCCACACAGCAATATCTGGGCTCCTCCTTACTTCATGTTTCTGAATAAAAACAGGACTACAAGTCCCATCATTCTTTGGTGCATAAACTGGCTTTTCAGATTGATAAAATGTATAACCTGCCTGTGATTGGCCGAAATTTATTATAAATGTTATGCTAATTTTAACATGGATTTCAAGGTGTGTTAACTCACAAAATCAACTTATGTTAAACTCAAGAGATTTAGCAAACATCATGGTGAGTTTGTTATTGTTTATTTTGGTACTTTTTCATGCTAAAACATTTTTTTTCATACATTGCTGATTCTCCTCTATCAGATGCACTCATAATCCATGAAAATGAAATATGGCGTTAAAGGGGTATGGAAAGATTTTATTTTTATAGATGGTATTTGATAAAGTGTCAAGGTATGTTTTCTTTTTCAAATGAAGGTGTCAGAGCACAAAAATGTATTCAGACTTGTAACTGCTCTTGAGGGCTTGCCCTCTGTCAACCAATGAGAACTAAAGACTAATGTATACTCTATGTATTTTGCTATTTTTGTTCTTTAGTTTGAATGAAGTTTAAACAAGTTTTGCTTAATAGATTTTCATTCAAAAGGCGTCTTTGAAATGTTATAAACATGCTCTTACTTTACAGATTCTACTATGCAATGAACATTAAAACAAGGAAACCAGGGGCTATTTCACCTATTTAGTTAAATATATTTTCAGAATTTAATATATTAACTGTGAAAACAAATAAAAGATGGATAATGCCTCAGTCTTTTTTTTCTTCTATTACAAGACCCCACAAGGAATGGTTAATGAAGCAGTGAGCCTTGATATACTCCTACATCCTTTGGCAGGAAACGTGTTAATCTGTCTTAGCCCATATTTCATTTGGCAAATTACTGTTTGTTAGTTGCAATCATAGGTGGCCTAAAGGATTTAACTGCTTCAGCTTGCTATGCATGCAATGTTCCAGACTGAAATCTGTTTGCTGTAAAGTTATGGGTTAATAATTCAGTTCAGGGGTCACAGCAACAGAACCCTTCCAATCAATTTTGCCCTGTACACCATGCCCATGTTCTGCCGGGTCTTGACTTTTTTGTCAAATTTTCCTTCTATTCAAATCAAACCTTTCCCTTTCTTAACCATCTTCCATTCTCCATATTCGTTCATTCTCTATCTCTAACTCTCTTTGTTTTTCTCCATCTCTGTATATTAGGGGTTCGTATGGCTGCTAATTTACCTGGATATGAATTTCATATTTTATTTTAATGTATATTATACTTTCTTAGTATGCAATGACTCAGTGCATTACATATAGACTCTCCGACAACCAAATACATTTGGTATACATATAGACATAGAGAAATGTAGGCTAACACAGGCCATAGTTTCAGGATATCTCTGTTCCAAGGCAAGCAAGTAATTCAAAATGAATGAACTAAGGAATAATACACCTGTACTCAAACAAATTCCTTAAAAGGGGACTACCTTTAGATGAGCCTGAACTAATAGATATATACATATTTATTGTGTGACATTACAATCACATATATAGCCTTATTTTCTCACAGAAATATGTTCATGTAATCAGTACAGGCCATAACAATGACAGTGGAGTGGTTGTTAACATGTCACCTGAATTATTCTGATCATGCAGTATTTTATATGTTGTTAGCACAGATTTCTGCATTATTCATGAACAACAGTAATACGTTTTTGTGGAGGTTATACTACTGAATCATTGCATCATAACACTGTTCTGGATCACCATTCTGGTAAAGAGATTTTTTTTTATTTTTATAAAATGTTATAAAATGTTATTTTTATAATATATCAATAAACAAACACTAGATAGAACTTAACATATTTATTATATGTCAACATATTCTCACATGAGGTACACAAGATTCCTGTTGATGGAGATACGTTTTCTAAGGCTTCCACTGCCTCTAAACAGCCTCATTGTCTCTTGCTGGCCTTCCTCAATTGCTACATCCACATCACAAGGAAAATAATGGATGGCAGGAAGCAGGCCTAGTTCAGCACATTTTCAGGGGGCAGCAGGCTGCCTGTAAACTTAGCATTTGAGATATAGAAAGGGGAAAGAAAGAGCTGCAAGTAGGGTGTGTGGGAGCTGAAATCAGAATGGCCTAGGGCAGCATAAATTGACAGGCAGTAGACCTCAACATCAAAGCCAAGATAACAGACAAGCAGGAACATGGTCTTCCTTTGAGGCTTTAACAAACTATATTTTATTTCAATCATAAAACTTGTTTATGGATTTTGCATTGTAATCACCATGAATATGCTTTGAAAAAAATGCATTTATTGCTTAGTGCTTGTGTTAAACAAATGTACAGTGTCTGAATGCGAATGACTGACACAGAATTATTCACATTTCTTCTGTTATAGAAACCATAATTTTATATTAAATGTTCAGAAATAATACTGCATATGGTGACATTTTATTTTAAATAACCGCTCTGGTCCCATTTTGAAGAACTAAACACAATAAATAAGTACATAAATAAATAAATAAACATTACCTTTAAATTTGTAACTTTTACATGCAATTATGTAGCTCTAGTATTTTTTTCTGAGTGGATTATGAGTAATATTCCATTAGTACTGTTAAAATCTGCCTTTTTTCTGATATTTCCAATTGCGCTGATAGAAAATTCCTCTGCTTACAAAGTCTGCTCTCATCTCAGGAAGCAAAACAGCAAAAAGCAAAATGATATCTTCCACTGAAACATAATTCAATATAAAATGGAATGCATTAAAGGAAGTATTATTTTGACATTCTAAAAAGACTATATTTTTTCAAAAAAACTATATTTAAATGTAGGACTTCAGTGGACCTTAAAGTACAAACATTTACTATGAACTAGTATTATGTGAAATTGTTATATATGTTGTTTATCTCTAGATTTATGTACATATCATTTCATATTATGAAAAAAAAGAACATACATGGACATGAAATATGGACACGTTTGCCCATCATCCATTTAAAAAGAAATTAACATTACTTAAGTTGTTTTCTGAATTTTAACAAATATCAAACATGTACTTGTTAAACAATGAAAATACAGAATTGCAGAACTGACAGAAATGACTATCGCTTCAGCCAGTCGTGTACAGGCAGTAAATCATTTCACTAATGAGCTACAGTGGGACCTTGGTACTCAATGTTAATGGGACCTTGGTACTCAATGTTACCCTGTTTCAGATGGCTTGATAAGTACCAAAATCTATAATTATCAAACAAGCTTTTACCATAAGCATCAATGTAAATTTAAATAATTTGTTTCGAACCCCAGAAATTTTGCACTTTAGTTTGAACTGATGGTGTTCTGTTTTTTTTTTTTTTTTTTTAAATAAAAACACCTTAAAACTAAATAGACATAAATAAAAAGCAATAATTAGATAAAATAAAATTGAATTTAACTTCACTTTACCTGTACTGAGAGGACTTGAGAGCCCAGTGGGATGGTGGTCATGTAGAGGTGGATGAGAAGGTGGAGAGAGGTTATTGGTTGGAAGCAGAGTCCTCTTCCATTAAAACATCAGGGACTTGCACAGTGTATCTTTCTCTTTTCTGTCTCTTAACACCACTGAACCCTGCTGGAGACTTTTTATGTAGGGAGTTTAATTAGAAACCTGTCAAGAGAAACTTGCTTCTAACTATGTTTTAAAATGTTTCCAAAGAGATACATTGTTTGATCATCAAACAAGTCTACATTTCGGCTTGCCTGAGCTTTTTCATGATGATACTTTTCAACAAAATTTCACTGCACGCCAGGCCTTATCAATCAGAGAGACATGGTGGAGGATATTGAAATGGTCCTTTAACGACTTGTACCCTGGCAATATCTTCTTTTCTTGAGTGATGTGGGTTCTGCTAGGCATTTTCTTCCAAAATAAACCAGTCTCTTCACAGTTGAAGACTTGTTGGGAATAGCCTCCACAAGGTCTCTAAACTTCATAACAAAGGTTTCTGCAGCTTCTTTGTCGGCACAGGCTGCCTCACCACATTGTGAATGCCAGTTCTCTTTTTTAAATTCTCAAACCAACTGTGACTGGCTTTAAATACTTCACTGCTCTTGTAGGCTCATCTTGTAACAGATTGGCTTGCAATTGTTTTGCTTTGTTGCATATTAGTGCCTGGGGAATACTATCACCCACTAAAGTGTTTCCCCGAAAAAATAAGACCTAGCGTGATTTTTCAGGATACACGTAATATAAGCACTCCCCCAAAAATAAGCCCCAGTTCCCATCGTCAGCCAGACATCTGTTAAATGATAATATAAATTATTAAGACAAGATGAGTGCAAAAAGAAAGTGCTATTTTTTTAACTACAAGAAAGGAATAGCGGAGGACTCCATGTGCAAGAATCTTACAGCTTTCTGCAAAGAGAAGAAGTTGGATCTCCGTATGGTCTGCAAATGGCGAGCAGAGTATGAGAACCTCAGGCAACAGGCTGGAATTCAGGGTTTGGAGAGTTATGACGATGTTCCAGAAGAAGATGACATTATTGTATTTGAATAAATGTAGGTTTTTGAACATGAATAAATGTTGTACAATAAAAAATAAGACATCCCCTGACAATAAGCCCTATTGCATTTTTTGCAACTTGAAATTAATATAAGACACAGTCTTATTTTCGGGGAAACACAGTAACTGTTTTTCTCTGCTTCCTCCAAAGTCTGTGACCTTCGGTTAGTCAAAGCCTCCACACCTCTAGCCACATCAGTTCCTTTAAAAGCGTCCTTATTTTTCACTATCATAGAGATTGTTGTTCTACGCATTTTTTACTTAGCAGCGAGAGCAGACACGCGGCTACCATGTTCATACTTGGCTATTATCTCTTTTTTCCTGGTTCTCACTATTTTTCTTTGCTGTTATCACTAGCGTTCTTTGGCTACACTTTTGTCCTTATAATTACAGGCTCCACTTGGTCCCTTTAAGCACAGGCTGCACCTTGGTTCTTGTAGGCACAGGCTGCACTTTGGTTCTTGTTAGCACAAGCTACACTACACCATAATACTGTATTTAAGTTCCAGGTAACACAGGATGCAGGGTGGCACAAGCTCAACGAGTACCAAGCACGTGTTGAGTGCCAAAGCATTTTTTCTCATCAAGACACGTTGAATACCGAACACGATGAGTTTTGAGGTAGACAAGTACAGAGCTACCACTGTACTGTGTTGCAACAAATAAACAGTGGTTAGCCAGTCATAGAAAATAGTTGCATTAAAATCATACTGTGTTAACTATTCAAAGGGACTATCTCCAATTGTATTGTTTTCCTTAGTAATTGGTTAGTGTAGTGCCCGGACATACCCTAATTAGAGTTTATGAGAAAGAGGTAATTTTTTTACATTTTTTGAAAAAAAAAGAAATAATGATGCTGAAAGAGATGTTGATTTGCTCAATACTTTTCTAACTCATCACAATACTGAAAATAAACTGATTTTTTCCTGTACATTAATGCATATTTTACAGTTTTATAAGAGTTTTTTATATAATCCAGTTAATCCTCAAATAGTCTCAACTGACATTAGTGTGAAGTTCCTTGAATTACAAGCACCCTCAAATGGTACTGTTTTCTGCAACCATAAATGGCAGCATGTTCCTTGGGGTTTTATAGATGTTCTAACCATATATGGAAAATGAGAAATGTGATTACATTATACAAGCATTTAGATTGAGCCTGTAATTTATGGTTCCCTCAGAACATGAGAGTTTACCCATAAGCTCACTGTATTGCAGTCCTTCTCAAACAGAAAGCAAATAAAAACTAAATGCAAAAGCTAATATAGAAAACATTTAAACATTCTAAAACAGGGAAAAGAGCATCAATTGAAAAGATATTTGTATCTTTTCTAATAAATTTTTACTTTTGATAGCAGAGCTTAAATCAAAGCTACAAAGGGATAAAAATGACATCCCAGCTTTCCAGCTTGTGCAAGCACAAATTTTCTCCCTGTTTTTTTAAAAGAAGTAAGGAAATCCATTGAATATGGAAGTAATGTTGCCATATTAACTTGCTGGGGAAAATCATGAATGTTCTAATGAAGCTCCTTTATTTATTTTTGTCACTCCCTATAAAATATCTCTGGGGACTTTAAATGCATGCAAGCATTTTCCTCTTTATATGAGCACATACTGTTGTCGGGGGATTGTGGGTAAAAAGACCATATACATATCTTGTCTACCATATGTATATATTACCTACATTATATGGTTGTCTGTTGGTTTTGCTGTTACCACGGTAAACACATACAGGTACTTATAGAGCCTTATTCAATTTCTTGAAATTTTCAACAGTTACAGAGCGATTCAATTGAACAAGCCCGCAACTACCTGACCAAAATCCTAAACCATAAACTATGCAATCATGATCAATTAAGCAAGGCCGTAACTACAGTTTTAGAAACAGCCAATAGTAAATGAGACTGTCATCATGACATCATTAAAACATGGAGGTTAAACGTCAATCAATTAGCGTTTAGAAGTCCGATATGCGATCAGACTCGCCATCCGGTAATGTACAAAACTATAAAAATTAATGAAGGAAATGTTCTAGTCGATGTGGGTGGCCTGATATGCATTAACTCCTTAATTCCCGAGATTGATATAACACCGAAATTAAACATGAAAAATTGTATTTTTTATTGCAGATTTGAGAGCTTAAGGCTGTTGTGCCATCAATTCTAATGTATTTCATTGCTGTCCGCATCTTTTAAAGTGCTGTATTATTTTTTTATTTGCATTTACAATGCTACGATCAGGTGTTTAACCCCCTTGCAAGTCCTATCTGGTACTCGTAGGATTTTCTTCTATAATTGCCATTTATGGATGTGAAAACAATTGCGGGCTTGAAGAATTGTAGCAATTGAATAGTGATTTGCGAATGTAACATTTACGGGCTTGAAAGATCAAAGGCTTAGCTGGGTCGGAGTTATGATTTTGACAACCGCAGGCATTTTCAGCCTCTAACCCTCCGACGGGCTACATTATGGGCTCCAGTCACCAACAACTGCTCAATTGAATAAGGCCCATAGTGTATTCTTTTAACAGGTGAAGGGTTAACATTTCTGAGTCTATTAAAAATGTTTTATAAAATAAGATTTGACCAAGTCACTGCTAGATATGTTAGACGGTTAGCAGAAACCTTGAGAATCTAACCGAGTGCTTATCAAACAGGTGTTAGGTTAGAATACACAACATTGTGTCTAATACAAGAAATATTTGGCAGAATTAATTGGAACAAAGGTCACATATATTCTCTAATAAATTAATTTTAATACATAGCGCTAGCGTGCTCCCCAGTGGGCAGAAACAGATTTATACAACATGTTTATTGACACATTATAATTATGCATATACATACAAATAAGCCATTGTAATTGGTGGAAACCAACCTTGTGACAATGAGGAAGAAAGTGTTTATCTAATAGGCAGAGAGATGGATGGCACCCGGTATATGCTAATGACGTGACTTCACATGCGCGCCACGTCAAGATGCTGGAAGGAGCGGAGGCCGGAGTAGAAGCTTCAGATGCAGGTAAGTGAGGGGAAAGGGAGAGGGGGGGTATTTAGAGGGGTAGAATGAGGGAGGGGTTTAGAATGAGGAAAAAACACTAAATACACACAAAAAAATAACAAAAAGGTCACTTACAGCATGGGGAACCAGGCAGGACGTCTGGGAGTGAGGTGGAAGGAGAAATCGGCTAAGCGAGAAAAAAATGGCTGGCGAAAAAAATGAAAACGAGGCTACACTACTACGAACTGCGTAAAACACAGACAGAGACGTATGTGCTTGAAAAATAACGATACCAAGGATGCGCAATAACCGAGCAATGAGTAAAAAAGTCAGTAGAGAGTACATTTTACGAAATGCAATTACACATTTACGCATTAACACAGATTTCCCACCTTTGTCTCGCGGCACCTCGGATTTCCCGCCTAAAGCAACGCATTTGTCTCGCGGAACAGCGGATTTCCCGCCTAAAACAATGCATTTGTCTTGCGCACAAAGGCCCTCATTCAATTGCGATTTGGCCAATTGAATAGGGGTCTAAATAAGCACATAGCATATTTTTTTTAAAGAAGTTTTTAGTTAGTGAATACCTTGCTTTTGGATAGATGTTTACTAACTAAAAACTTCTTTAAAAAAAATATGTTATGTGCTTATTTAGACCCCTATTCAATTGGCAAAATTGCAATTGAATGAGGCCCAAAGCCTATATATAGGGCACACTTGTATATATATAGTTGTCGTACTGTGAGTTGTCGTCATGCTTTGCGGCCCTTGCGAAGCTAGGCCCGCAGTTGCAAGACGACAACTGGAGCTTGGGCATGCTGCAATGAGACTTAGGCTGCAATCTCATAGTGAGGCCCCCGCATTAGTGGGGCAGGGGGGAGCTGTGCAGGCCTCGCTATGAGAGCCTAAGTCTCATTGCAGCATGCCCAAGCTCTAGTTGTCGTCCTGCAACTATGGGCCTAGCTTTGCCCTAGGCTTGTGGTGAGCACCCTAGGCACTCATCGCGAGGCCCGCAAGGCTCCCCCTGCCCCACTGATGCTCCCCAGCAGCCCACATCACCCCAGGTTCCCGCACGACTCCACCTGCCCCACTGATGCTCCCCAGCAGCCCACATCACTCCAGGTGCCCGTACGCGCCCCCTGCCCAATTGATACATGGGCCACCACCCCCGGCTCGCTATGAGCGCCATAGGTGCTCATCGTGAGGCCTCACGCTCAGACACCCAGCCAGCACTGCCAAGTACTCAGTGCCGCAGGAGAAAGCTCCAGGGAAGCAGGTCCAGCCGCACTGCCCGATGAGGACTCCCAGCTAGCCCATGAACCCACACAGCAGCAGCTTGGGGCTGTCCTCAGGCTCAGAGTCTGATAGCAGCAGCTGCCTGAGCTTGGGTGGTGCTGGGATGAGAAGAGTTCTGTCAAGATACTGGAGCCCGGAGAGACTGCAGTCTGCATCAGGTAGGACTATGGGATGGTACCTGGGGTATAGTGCAGATAATGAGGGTATGATAATGACTGGCAGTAAGGGAAGCACCACATAAATACAGGAGCTCACACTAAGGGCATAGAGTGGTGTATACAGTATGTGTGCGGGAACTACTGGGAATACACAGGGGAGGGAGAGGAGGAGAGAGGAGGGGGAAGAGACACAGGGTGGGGAGAGAGGAGAGGGAAGAGACACAGAGGAGGGAGAGGGGGGAGAGATACAGGGGAGGGAGTGGTAGAAGAGACACAGGGGAGGTAGAGGGGGTAGGAGACACAGAAGAGGGAGAGAGGAGGAGAAGAGACACAGGGAGGAGAGAGAGGGGGCAAAGAGAGACAGCGGAGAGAGAGAGGGGTTAACGAGAGACAGGGGAGGGAGAAAGGGGGCAAAGAGAGACAGGGGAAGGGCAGGGGAAAGAGACACAGGGGAGGGAGAGGGGGTGGAGACATTCTGGGGAAAAAACTTGATCATGCTGTCATTATTTGATGGGCAAGTCGCTAGTATATATATATATATATATATATATATATATATATATATATATATATATACTAGCGACTTGCCTGTCAAAAAATGACGGCAATGTGATGTATATGTTTGTGAAGTTGTTTAGTTATTTAAATATATTTTTGACCCTTGTAAGTATTGTGATATGAACATGTATTTTTGTAAAACGTTGATGTAATGGTTTTTTAAAATGAATTTTGTATCTGAAGAATTGTTCACTTTAATATACATAGAATCCAGAGGAAAGTAAAAAGTAAAAAGACTTTTTGAAACGTGCCGAATTTTAACATGAAGTTTAAAATATATGTAAGCAATAACCTTGAAAGTATATATTTTTAAAATTGAACTTTATTTTGTATGTAACTTTGGAAGTTTTGCAAAACATTTGTGTAATTTTGAACATTATAAACAGGAACATAGTTAATACATTTTGTAACATAATTTTGAATTAAAAGTATTAACATTTGAATGTAAAAACAGTTTAACTTTAAATTAATCAGTATTAACATGCAATTTGTATCAGAATAATTGTTAAGTTTAATATACATTGAATGTAGAGGAAGGCATACAGTAAAAACTCTCCTTAAACCGTACGTAATTAAAGTAATTCATTACTGAGCACATAAAGTGGCGATAAACATTAATGTAGGTAGTAATGTTAAGATAACAGAGAATATTTACATTGTGACTTAAAAGGTGCTTGAGCTCTTAACATGAACTTTGTAATATGTTGAATGAAATAACTTGAAAATATTGTTTTTAAACTTGTAACATTAGAAACATTAACATAGTGACTTAACATTTTATCATAATTTTTCATAGAAATGCAAGGCAAGTATTTTGTGAGGCGAATTATCCATAAACATGACTTCCATTAATTATGACTGAATTAAACAACCAATTGTTTTGTATTTTTGAATGTTTTTCCAAAATGTTTGCATGGCTTTAGTTTGTATCCTGCAAAGTTATAGTACTTCATAGTAGACAATGTTTTTAGTAAAAATACGTCCATCTTCTAATAAATCACCTTGACTTTCATTGTTTTCAATGTAAACTTTAATAGCCTGTGGATGTTTGCACCGTGACAACGCAACGTACAATTGACCATGTGCAAAAACTGGTTCTTCCAAGAAAATACCCACAGATTTGAAAGTTTGACCTTGTGATTTATTAATGGTCATGGCAAATGCCATAATAATGGGAAATTGTCTTCTTTGAAGTATAAAAGGGAGACTACTTTCACTTGGTGCTAAATCTATTCTTGGTATGAAAACTCTCTCTCCTTTATGGGTCCCAGTTAAAATTTCAGCATCTATAAAATGGTCCTTTGATTGTTGAACAATTAATCTTGTGCCATTGCATAGGCCTTTTTTGGGGTTCATATTTAGCAGTAACATGATAATTGCACCTTTCTTTAGCTGCAAAATATGTGGTGGCATTCCAGAAGGAGTTAAAGAGTTAATGAATTCAGTTGAAAAGTTTGCCTGACTTTCATTGTCATCAGCAAGTACAGAATCAGCACTGAGATAATTTCTTTGTGGTGCATAATTTTTTTTTAAGATTTCATTATTGAGTATTAATGCATCTTTATTTTTACACGTCAGTATAACTTGGTTGGCAAGCTCGGAATATTCTTCGTTATTTATGCTCCCTTCAAATATAGCCGATATAATATCTTGTTGACAAATCATATGAGGTGGGATCTCTACAGTGTCGTCAGGTAAATGTAGTATTTTTTCTGTTCTGCCTTCTCCAATTTTAATAAGCCAATCATTGAAATCAGTTTGGCCTTCTGATCTCATATTTTGTTGCAGTTGAAGATGGGTAAAATGTTTCCATACTGTACTTGACTTTATACATGTTTCAATAATGTCTGTTCGATTTCCATGTACAACGACAGGTAATGTTTGTCTAAAATCGCCACCCAACAACATTACCTTTCCACCAAATGGAAAAATATTATCCATGACTTCACGAAGCAAACAGTCAATACATTGGAGGGCATAGCATGACATCAATTTGGCCTCATCTATTATAATTAATTTACATTTCTTCAATTTCTTTGCTTGTAAGGATGTCATGCGAATATCTGACACTGAATTTTCTAAAATAGGCACTGGCAGTTTAAATCCACTATGAACAGTTCTTCCACCTTCTAATAAAAGTGCAGCAATTCCAGTAGTGGCAAACGCCATTGCTATTTTTCCTTGTGCTCGTACTGAACTCATTAATAAATTGTACAAATATGTTTTCCCTGATCCGCCAGGTCCATCAAGATAGAAATAACGCTCTGTCACCATGTCATCATCTATAGCATTTTTAATGGCATGAAATGCTTGCAAATGTAGTGTATTTAAAGTTGCAAGTCTTTCTTCTGTTCTTTCTGCTTGTAGTTGAATGTCATAGTCTTCAAAGTTAATGTCATCTATAAGACCTGGATCAGGCAAATTAAAACTTGCACAATTAATCCATGAGTTAAAAAGACTTCTTGAATTTCCATTAACGCTTTTAAGTGTGCAATGGGTTCATTGTATCGTCGCATAAAGTCTTCAGCCATATTACTTTTAAAAGTCTCCCACAAAGCTAATGCATTTGGAGCATTTGAGAAGATACAAATAAAAGCAAATTGTTCTCTCATCTGTCGTGGCATTTGACATTGTGCTGCTTCTTCTAAACATCTTTCCCACTCTGTATCATCAGCGAGTAAGTTTCTATGTCTTGCAGCTAAATGGAAGGATTCATATACAATGTCATTAACAGTTCTTAATTGTTCAAAACTTTGTGCTCCTGGAACATTTAAAAGTAATATCCGTAAACAAAAACGTTCAACATCTCTTGGACTGACTGTGTAAATTCGTGGAATTATTTTATTGCCTCTGGTTTTTCTTGCTCTCCATAATCCATTCACAAAAACATAGTGATATGGAATTTCAATATATAAGTATTGTGTTGCTTGAGCATCAGTGGAATTTAATGCAAACCATGCAGTTTGTGTAGTGTGACGATCTTCACTTTGGGCCAATGCATTCATTTCATTTCCAGCATGGAAATAGACTAAATGTCGTTGTGGCAAATGTACTGCTAACCTATATACTGCATGTGATCTATCATGCATTTCAAATTTTAAAAGCCGCCACATAGCTTCTGGCGCACTGACATAGCGAGCATCTACATGAGATGCAAGTTCATCATGTACTAACTCACTACTTTCAGGGTTGTCTGCACTTTTGACGACTACAGTAGCTGCATCGTAACCTTTGTAAATATATTTGTAGACATATTTAATGGATTTGATGGAAGTGCAGGCTTCTACGTTGATGTGGGCGTTGTACTTCATGAGTAAATGTGGATTGTAGGGTACTACATATCTATTGTCCACTTTTTTTCCACGAATAATGGCACTATCTCCTTCTCTTCTTTTATAGAGTGGATATCCATCACAATTTGCATATGTTTTGTCTCTATAATCTTTTGGAAAATCTTTTGAACATTGATTATTTTCCATACATGGTGATTGTGGATTAAGGTCTCCACAGGGTCCATGAATCATGCGATGAGTAACAATCTCATATAGTCTACCATATAGTTCTGGATCTGGTAGTTCAGCAACTATGACTGCATCCACTTTGTCCGAAGTATCTAATTTATCTTTCTCTTGAAGTATTATGAGAAGATGTGCATGTGGAAGGCCTCTTTTTTGAAATTCAATGGTATATACATAAGCAAGACATTTGCCAAATAACTGATTTATAGTAAAGTCACGTATTAATTCATTTAATTTGATCTTAAAAACTCTGGCTACTAAATCTGGTCGATCTGAAGCACTTTGTCCAATAAGTAGATTTTGATTAATTTCTGGCCATTGTGGATTACATGTAAATGTCACAAATAAATCTGGTTTTCCAAATTTTGTCACAATAGCCATAGCATCATTGTATCTTTCTCTCATATTTCGAGGAGATCCTTGAAAAGAAGATGGTAAAATGATGGCTTTGCCAGCTGTCATGTCTCTGCTTGTAGCCACGTCAGCAACATAGTCCATGAGTCCACAATATTGTTCTACACGTAGTTTATCTTGTTGATATTTTATAAAGTTTAAATTATTTGCCTCAACTTGCAAATATGAATCAATAATCCATTGTTGTGTTAGTTTTCCACCACATAAAATTGGATTAAATTCATCTCTAATGGCAATTTGAGCAACTTTAAATTCAAGCATAGAAACATTATTTCTGATTCTGGCTTTAGCATTTGGGTAACTGGGAAGGGTTAATTTTGGTTGCCAACCTGCTTCTCCATGTGGGAAAAAGATGGGATATGTCATTGGATCTAAATTTGGACTTAAGATATTAATATTAATAAATGGTTGCTCCTCATTTCTGGGATATACTCTAATGTCTCTTTGAAATGGTGGTTCTCCTTCATCATTCTGAAAGACCATTGCAACCTCATTTGATGTTGGCAAGTTATAACGACGTTTATCAGTATGTCTGTCTCTTTTAAGCACCATATTAACCTTTGGCATGGGTAATTGATGTCTTTGTGCATGAAGTAGTTGTTCATTTTCTACTTCTGCCAATTTTTTGTAAGCTTTACTGTAGGGATTGTTGTCCATAATGTTATTTAGCTCTATAAAAACACTGGGTAAGCATTTTTTATTTTCTTCCATCTGCATACGTTGGTCAACAGCTTCCATTGTATCTAGGACATATAGTTGAGCAAATTTTCTTTGCTCTCCTTCCTCTGGATGTAAATACAGTAAGGACCATGTCCTGGTACATTAGCAGCCAATGTTGCCCCCATAGATGCAAATGATATGGCACTATTGTAGGATCTTATGTTTGTCTTAAAATTTTTGTAATTTGGAAAAGTAGGTTCAGTCATAATATTTTGTAAATAGGTTGGAAATTGTTTCCTTTCTGGAAGTTTGAACTTTCCTTTTTGACAACAACTAATAAATTGTCCATCTCTGGGTCTCTCCTGTTTAAAATAATAAGCCTCACAAAATTGACATTGAGTACTCATGTCCCCACAACTATGAACCTCTACTGCTAAAGACTTGAGTAAAGGACAATTTGCAAAGCATATCGGATGTTGACTTTCATATTCATCAGGTGAAAAGTCATGAAATGTTTCAACAACAGGTTCTAAATGTTTAGTTTTTTTCGTGGATTTTCTTGGTATATGTTGTCCTTGTTTGGTTGAAATGTCCTGTATGTTTTTAGTAAGAGTTTGTAAATGCTTTTTGTTTGTAGTTGCTTTTTTTGGTCTGTCTTGACTGGTATCTTGTAAATTGTCATCTGATGTTTTAGGAACAGTTTGTAAATACTTTATTATCTTTTTATTTTTTTTGGTTGTATCTTTCATTTTTGCAGCTGATATTCTTTTATTTGCAAGTCTTTTGCGTTCTTTTTCTCGTCGAATTTCTTTCTCCTCCGGTGTCTGCTGGGCGGTCCATCTCTCTTGTCTTTCTCTAGTTTGTCGTCTTTTCTTCTCTTCTTTGGTCTCGTTATCAGCCATATTAATCTGTAAAGGAAAAAAAATAAATGTAATTGTGTATATTTTAATTTGTAATTCCTGTTAAAGATTCTTGTGCACAATTGGTGAAATAAAAGGCAAATCATTAATGTATCATTTATATTTAGTTAAATTTATAATTCCTGTCCTCACTGGCTAAGAATTTGGCCAATGGAATACTGCTGTAAATAAGCATGTAACATATTTTTTTAAAATAATGGTTTTATTTATTAAAAACGTTGTTTGTGGATAGATATTTACCACTGCAAAACTTCTTTGCTAAAAAAAAAAGTGATGTGGTTATTGAGCTATGTATTGCATAGTAGCAATTTAAATAGAATAAGGGAGATAGTAAATTAATTTTTTTATTTTTCTGTTGACACGGATGCAACTGAAAGCAGTTTCTTTAGTTTTATACTTTAGTACTTATTATACTGTACCTTGGTTGAAGTGTGATTTAAATCCGAATGTTTGTTGGTCCTCGGTTCAAAATCGTTGTCCAATGGTGTGGTCCTCTGTTGGAAGTCCTCGTCCGATGGTGTGGTCCTGTGGCGATAGCCCTCGTCCGATGTTGTGGTCCTGTGGCGATAGCCCTCGTCCGATGTTTTGGTCCTTTGGTGAAAGTCCTCGTCCGATGGTCTGGTCCTGTGTTGAAATTCCTCGTCTGCTGGTCTGGTCCTGTGTTGAAATTCCTCGTCTGCTGGTCTGGTCCTGTGTTGAAAGTCCTCGTCCGATGGTCCGGTCCTGTGGAGAAAGTCCTCGTCCGATTGTCTTCACGCAGTATCTGTTGTAATATAAAATAGAAAATGTTGTTTGAGTGAAATGTCTTTTAAATAAGTAAAAAATGTATGAATTTGGCTGTATTGTATCAGTTATGGTTATTTTTTTCTATATTTTTTTTTTTTACTTTCTGTACAATCCCACGCCTTTTGTTATTCTTATTTAAGGTTCTTAGTAAGGCTTGTGGGTTGTGATATATTAAATAAGAATATGAATTTATTTTGCTATGTGTTTATGTTATTTTTTGTACAATCCTGTTTTGTGCGCACCACTTGTGGTATACTTATTTAACCTTTATTGGGATGGTTATAGTTAGTGAAACATGAAATAATATAATTAATGTAGTTTGCTATGTGTTTGTGTTAGTTTTTGACAATCCTGTTTTGTACGCACCACTTGTGCAAAAGTTATTTATTCTTGATTGTACTCGTTATAGGTTGTTAAACATTAAAGAAGAATGTTAATGTAGTTTCCTATGTGTTTTTTTGTACAATGCTATTAGGTGCGCAACACTTTTGTTATTCTTATTTTTGCTTCTTTGTAAGGCTTATAGGTTGTTAAACATTGAATAAGAAATTCTGTTTTGTGTGTAGCAGTTTGTGTCTCATTCAATTGCGATTTGGCTAATTGAATCGTGCCCTAAATAAGCACATAGCATATTTTTTTAAAGAAGTTTTTAGTCAGTGAAAAACTTTATTTTGGATAGATTTTTAGTAACTAAAAACTTCTTTTAAAAAAAATGTTATGTTGTTATTTAGAGCCCTATTCAATTGGGCAAATTGCAATTGAATGAGGGCCTTTGTGTGTACCATATGTTGCATAGTTTGCCCCTCATTCAATAGCATTTTTTACAATGTAATAGTACTCTAAGGCCGTCATTGAATTGCAATGTTGAAAATTGAATAGGGTTGTAAATAAGCACATCACATATATTTGTTAAAATTGAATAAGGGCCTAAAAGTGCTTATTTATAGCCATATTTAATTGTCCAAAATAGCAATTGAATGAGGGCCTTTGGTTACTGCATTTGTTATATTGTCAGCTCCTCATTCAATTGTGTTTTGGCCAATGGAATAGAGCTCAATATCAGCACAGAGCATATTTTTTTACCGAATTTTGTATTTAGTGAACTTGTATCCAAAAGCAACGTGTTCACTAAATAAAAAGTTCCTTTAAAAAATATGCTCTGTGCTTATATAGAGCCCTATTGAAATGGGCAAATCACATTTGAGTGAGGCCCTTGGCCATTAAAGATATATAGGTCCTCATTGAATTGCAATTTTGCCAATTGAAGAGGGCTCTATATAATCACATAACATATTTATTGAGCAAAGTTTTTAGTTATTGAAAACCTTGATTGTGGTTAGAAGTTCAGTAACTAAAAAGTTCTGTATAAAAAATATGTTATGTGCTTATATAGAGCCCTATTCAATTGAGGAAGTCGTAATTGAATAAGGCTCATGGTTCTTTCTTGTTTATACTTAATACTTTACCTTGATTGAAGTTTGGAATGACAGACGGTCCCCTCCTGCCAATCTTAATCCGCCGGTCTTCTTGTAGTGTCTGTTTGAAAAAGAAAGTGAAATAGTTATTTGTATATTTATAATTTTTCATCTAGCAAAGCATGGCCTTTTGAGCATGTAATGTCTTGTTGTATCTTACCTCTTCTTCTTTGTTGGTGTTCTTTAAAAGGGATTGTGCTTCACAGTGCACGGTGCAAATTGTTGACAGACGCTGTTGATGCAGAGTCTGTTTGAATATTAAAAGAAATAGAAAGATTCAGCTTTATATGATCTATTGAATTGCAGTAAATTAATGTCATTTAAATATACTTCTGTAATTATTTTCAATTGACCTTATTTTTTGTTGGGGGCTACACACATATGTCACATACATGAAGCACATTCCATAGTTTAATGTAATTATTTTGTGTACGTGTGACATATCAGTATACATGACTCATATTTAAATGGTTAAATTAACCTTATTTTTTTTTTTCCAACACACATAAATGTCTGTGTGTGAGATGTAACTATAGATGATACACATATATGTGCGTGTGACATATCAGCTTACATGACATATAATGTCATTTAAATGTAGTTGTTTACTGATTTTGTTTTAAGCTAATTTTGTTGCAGTGGCAATACACATAAATGTGCGTGTCACATGTCACTATACATTATACACATATATGTCCGTGTCACATGTCACTATGAAGGGGCAATACACATAAATGTGTGTGTCACATGTCAATATACATGATACACATATATGTCCGTGTCACATGTCACTATGCAGGGGCAATACACATAAATGTGCGTGTCACATGTCACTATACATTATAGACATATATGTGCGTGTCAGATGTCACTATACATTATACACATATATGTGCGTGTCGTCACTATACATAAACCTCTGTTTAATATAGAATTATGTTTTTTTGTTGTTTTGTTAAATGAACCGTATTTTTTTTGTGAGCCTATACACATAAATGTGCCATATATGTCACTACATAAATCCTAGTTTATTTTTTTATTTGTTTGACCTGTCCTGATAATAAAATGTAATATATTATAGCTTACCTCTCAGTTGTAATTTGCACAATGCAAAGTAGTAAATTAGTAAAGAATTGTCTTCTCAAGTAAAAGCAGCAGTTATCCTTGATCACCTGAGGAGAAATGTATTTTTTTGTTTGAAATAGGCAGTATTTATAAACTTGTAGAAAGTTCTGGAAAGTGAGACCGTTAGAACGCAATACGCATGCGCTATTTGCGTTCCAGCTTACAATTTGCGTTCCATCCGCCATTTTCTGCGTATTACTGTTCAAAATGGTGTTTAATATGATTGTGATACGTTCCGCATAGTATGTGTTTCATTATTGTGAGTAAGTGTAGTGTAGTTACGTCTGAAGCCTCGTTTTCGTTTTGTTCGTCTGCCATTTTTTCTCTCGCTTAACGATGGTATTAGTGTCTAAAGTGTTTTATTTTGATTTAAATGTAGGTGTAACTTGTTTTTTTGAGGTGCTGGCTGGTTCCTCTTGCTGTAGGTAAGCTTTTTATGTGTTTGTTGTGTGTCTTTCTTAAGTTTTAAATGTTTGTATGTCGGCGTGTTGCGTCCGATGTTTGCGAGGTCGTAATGTGTGGTAACGTGTCTCGTATGGTGTTTGCGTGTGTAGCCTCGTTTTCGTTTTATTCGTCGGCCATTTTTTGTGTCGCTTAACAAATTATTTAGTGTGTAAACTCTTTTATTTTGAGTGCAATTAAGTTGTAAGTTGCATTTTTGAGGTCCTGGGTGCTTCCTGTTTGTGTAGGTAAGGTTTTTATGTATGTCCTGTGTGTATGTATTGTGTTTGTAATTTTGTAATGTTCGCGAGTTGCGTCCGAGTGTTGCGAGGCCGTAATGTGTGTGAACGTGTGTCGTATGTTGTTTGCGAGTGTCGTAATGTGTGTAAACGTGTGTCGTATGTTGTTTGCGAGTGTCGTAATGTGTTGCGACGTGAACTTTGCGAGATTCGCAGTTGTTTGGGTTGGGAATTTGTGTTGTGAATTTTGCAAGGGTCGCAGTTGCTGCAACTGAAGACCTCGCTTTGTGAGGTCCTCAGGTGCTGGCATGGAGCGCCTGTGGCGCTCCAAGCCAGCAACTGAGGCCCTCGCTTTGCGAGGGTCCTCAGTTGCTGGCAAGGAGCGCATTCGGCGCTCCATGCCAGCAACTGAGAACCTGGCACAGTGCCCTCGCTTCGCGAGGGCCGCGGGCTCGCTACGCGAGCCGCGGCCCTCACTACCCGAGGCCCGCATGTCGCTACGCGAGCCCCCATCGTTAGCAACAACTCGTACGCTCACAACTATATATGTGATATATATATATACAGTATATATATATTATTGTGATCTATCTATACATCAAAGCTTACCATTACATCCAATTGTTTATTCCTGATTTTACTATTGTCCCAATAAAAGCTATTCTGTAATAGAGCGTATTCTTGTCTATAAATTGATAATTGAACTCAATAAACTCTATCAAATCAAAACATTGTAATACAGTAGACCAGGGTTGGGCAAGTTTGGTTCTGGAGGGCCACATACATGCCTGGATTTGAAAATATCCCTGCTGCGCACTGATGAATCAATCACTTTTTTAGTCATCCTGATTGACTCACCTATGCACAGAAAGCATATATTCAAATCCAGGTCTGAACTTGTCCACCACTGCAGTAGACTCTCAGTTAACCACAACTCAAGCAACCAGTACTCTCAAGCAACGAGAAAACAATTTGAATACTGTACTTTAAATAAAAGAATTTTTTTACAGGGCTCAACTAATGCCAGGAGCCAGGTTGTCATGCCACAAAATGCTTACAGGCACCTATATTTCATCCACTGTACGTCTCTGCAATTCAGTTTTACCTGGAAGCAGACAGGCATGAGTAATTGAGCCAATGCAGTGTTGGTGTTACATTACCCGGGGTCAGCACACCACCCTCCAGTTCAACGTACCTATGTGTGAGTGAGGAGTGAAAGCTGCTGCTGCTAGAACAGCCCTCACTGGCAAATATACTTAGCAGACCATCCTGTTTGAGGCAAATCTAGGCCTCTTTTAATAGTGACTCTCAAGCAACCAGAAACCACATTTATCCGGCACCTACCAATCACCATGGGTGCTTGTTAACTGAGCATCTACTGTATTTGTGTCATTTCAAATTGTATGACAATACATAATCACTACCAACTCTTAAAAACTATTATGTTCATCCACAAAGACAGTGGTGTTTTTTTGCTACCAAATTTAGAAACATATTTTGAGTCTGTCCAACAAACACCCCTGCTGTCATGGAACTTAGCAGATCGACATAGACCTAGTTGAAGCCTGTAACTCCCAGCGAGACCTCTGGACTTTGGGCCTGTTTAAATGGTATGAGCTCCTGGGCTGGCAATAGTTACCATCATTTAAAGTGTATCATTGTGTAATTTCTCCATTTTTTATAAAGCATGGTGTCATGGCCACAAGTATATTAGGACTGTTGGAGCTATCTTGCACTATTTGGTTTTACCAAGGATTATGTTATTCTGTCCATGTGAACTTGTATGTTATGTTTAGTCTTGAAATGCAGAATTTTCCCTTTAGAGTTTTAAAAATAAATGTTATGTGAGGTACCCAGGGAAGGAGTCCACAAGTTGAGGGGTAATCAGTTGAGGGGTCTGGGGAGGTTCAGTAGACTAGGGGAAGGGCCTGATCAGACATCATGTCTGCAGAGGAGATTTACAATATCACCCCCTGCCGTGGGGCTTTCCTGGCCAGAGGAAAAGCCAGATAACGGCACTAGTGTCCTAATTACCCCTCCCAGGCAAGGGAATGTCCAGCTAATCAGTAAGGAACACAGGAGTTGCGGCATAATGTATAACCCCTTTAATGTTTATACAAGAATCATGATGATATTTACTATGATATATTTGCTCTGATGTGGTGAAACTGGGGGTTGCATAATCTTTATGGCTAGCAAGAGGCTGAGATGGGTTTTAATTCTTTGTATAGGTTTCTTTTAATATCTTGTTTGGCCCTTAATGATTGCAATTGAATAATATTGTACCCTCCCACTAGATGGGTTTGCAAGGGGACAAGGGGCTACCCCCCAGATCCCAAGGGCTGATACCACAGCCAAGCACCTATCACCCAGGGACTGTACCCGTGTATTCATTGTATTTTATGTCAATTATACCTTTTAGTCAGGAAGGATGTCCCTTTGTCTGGTAGAATCAGCCATCACCAAAATGCACCGGTCCTTATTTGTTATGATTATTACTATTAATCTATACCGGCAAACCCTGTGTAAGAGGCATTCCCCTCTTCCCTGAGTGGTGGCATCAAAGGGTTAACTCAAGTCCCTACAAATTTAGGTGGTCATTTGGCCATTCAGTTTCGCTGTCTCTGCTCATGCTGTGACTAATTAACTCCTACCAAGTTCGTAGAGAGGAGGATGGAAGTGTTCACCCCCAGCTTTGTTAATGTATTACTGTGCCTATAAATATGTTTGTTTTACCAATAAAGGAGTTCCAGTTGGTACTTACATAATCTATTTGGGATTGTGACCGCTGATCCTGCCTGGGGAAATGGTTACAGCCAGTAGCCTCTACAACCTTGCTTTCCTGTGGTAACATTGTTACCTGGTTCTGATCCAATTGGGATATCAACGGAGCCCTCAATGCTACTGGGTAGGTCTGAACTAGGTTCTGTCCAAGCCCAACCAAGCAGTAAATTGTGACCTCATTGTAACACATATCTTATGGCTCATAAAAGTACCAATACATACTACACATTCTAAAAGCTCACATAAGCCTCAATATTTGTATTCTCCAAAAGGTCAAGGTTATATATCATTACTATTTAATTATATCAGTTACCCTTCCCCTATGCATGCCAACTTCCCTTTCACTGAAAAACAAATAAATGTGTCACATACATAGCCCACAGCAGCAGAAGCTAGAAAACCTTTGTAAAGTACTAGTAGTAAAGTACTGATCCAAAACACTTACCTTGTTTTTGACACGTTACCATCTGACGAGACTGCCCCAGAGTTAAAGCTATTTGGAAAAAAATATTAGAAACCTTACAAAAATGTAAAAAACAGTCCAGATCATCCTTCCTTTAGGCCTCTTGGGACATGCAGATGCCCAGATTACAAACGACACTAAGAAATTAAGTAATGTAATTTGTGGGATTATCATAGTAAATACAGCAGCTATCTGGAAAAGATTTGATGTATGCGTTTCCAAAATAATACAGAAAATAAATTACATGGCTGAATTTTAAATAATAAGTTATGTCAGGGCTTATCAGTCAGTTTGAAAAACAGGTGCCTGGATTTTTTCCAGTTTCACCTCTGAAGTTATTGTGTGCTAAGGGGAGAGAGCAAAAAATAGAAGACAATGAAGCATGAAACCAACACACAGTTGCTATGTGCAATATTCTAAAAATCAAACTTAGTTTACATGGTCAACTTGTTGTTCTACCTTTTTTCCCATTGTCTTACCTTCCCTACAGTGATCTTGACATTTCACTCATCTTTTTGGTTGGGTGGTGGTTCAAGACTCCAGTCCTGGAAAGAGAGTGTTTCCATGTGGATTATTCATGAGAGTGATAGAGTAACAAACAACTGCCATGACCCTGACCTCTGTATTTACAAGTTTGTCTTTAAATTTGGGATGTACATTATGGCCAAGGCAAACCACTGTTTAGCTGTCCTCATGGATCATGTCTACAGCGTTCGTAAATTTTGGACCTTGAAAGGAATTGCTAAATCCTTTTTTCCTTCCCCATAATGCATCACATATCATTATGTGTTATTATATTGTTACACTATTATTATTTGAAAATGTAATAAACACCTAATGCATGACTGATATTGTGTGTTCCACATTTAATGACGTGTTTTCCATATCCTATATCATGTGCGTTCAATATTTGATGTGTCAAATTTTTCCCAATAGTCAAACTACATATAAAAGTAGCATTTTATGCCTTTACATGATTCCTTATAACATATTTGAAATAGAGAGAGAAGAAAAATTTGAAATGGAAGACCGGAAGGCTTTTTTAGTTAAATGTTATTTTTATTCAAATAAAACTGAAGAAATAAAACTATCAAGAGCTGTGGGATATACCAGCACAAAAGGCTCCTTGCTGGGACCCAATTTCTCCTTGTCACTGTATGTTCACTGGATTAATATCTAAGATTATGCCATTTTCTTTGTAGATTTTGCTAAAATACAGTACAGACCAAACTTCAGAAATTATATATTAACATTATCAATGAGATGTGCTGAATTTTATCAAGTCAAGTTTATCTATACCGATAATAATGAAATTAAATTTGAAATAGTTGGACTCCAATTAACCACATAGGGGAAAACATTGAAAAGCAGAAAAATTGCCAGAGCGTTTGTCTGTTTATTGCTGTGAGCCATTAATTTATTGATCTATATGTCTCTGTTGGCCAACAGAATTTTCTAAGTGTCAATAGTAATTAACTCTTGTGATTTGAACAACATTATTTTCACTTCCCATAGCCTGAAAGTCATTCAGATCCTCTGCAAAGATTTGTGTAATCATTTCTTTGCAGATCAAACTAATCTCTATCCGGTTCTAAGGAAAGTTTCATCTAGAATGTTAGTGCTTTGTTGATTTGACACCTGAAGAATTATTTCAGGTTTTGAAAGTGCCGTAACCCCCATCCAAATAAAATATTTTAAATGGTGTACTCTTTTAAAGGTAGTACATTTTGAGTTTCATTTGCATTCTACTACCCAGAATCCTTGGTGGCAGTGGAAACAATGTTCACTGAGAAATTGCAAGGGAAACATAAGTCTCTTGGCCTGCTAGGTGTACTCAGAATGCATTTTATTATCTTGATTTTGAGAAAATTAAATTAAAATGCATAAAAAACATTTTTTTGTTACAAAATGAGTGGAAAGAATGTGACATGAATGAAAACTAAAAAAAAAACAATAAAATTGGAGAAAATAATATCACTAATATTTATGGGAAGGATTATATGATATATTATAGGATTTAATGCACTTCAAGAGGATATTATTTTTTTATAAACAAGAGGTCAGGATTTGAAGTTACAGGGTAATTGTTCCAAAGTTATGTGGAAGTCCTACCCAATGGGTGGTATCTAAGTTAAGAAAAGGTAAGGGCAAAAGTAGTAACAAAAACCAAGGTGCATACACTTATCAAAATACAGAGTTATTGTAAGAAATCTGTAGGTGGGTGGGTGCTCTGTAGGTGGAAGAAAGTGCAGAATAAATGGGTCTATACATTCTTATTTGGCATCAAAACCTATGTTTTTATGATATGTTTTTTAGATATTTTTTATTTTACTAAAATCACTATTTTATTTGTTTTACAACTATTATACAAAAGACTCACACAAATGCACTACTGTTCTATACGACAATTTAAAATGCTTTTTTATGTTAATTTGTTCTTAATTTAATATGGTTGCTGTGAAATTATTGTCATGGTAATGTAGATTGCAATATAAACATATGTATATCAGACTTGTATAGAACAGCTTCGTACAAAGGAATGCGTTTATATATTAATAACTATAATAATTAATTATCTCCAAGGTTATGGCTTAGCCTCTTGGGAAATTTATTTTAGTTTCTTATCGAAATTACAAAATCACATGTAGAGCCATTAAAGGACTACTGAACTCTTTAAAAAATGTCCAGTTAATAAATATTACATTTATTATTCCATATTTATTGTACTAATATGTTGTTAAAACAAATGCATAAAACTACTTACTCATTATTTACGCTTATTTTTCACTGTGGGAGCAGGCATTTTGTTATTCACAGGTCCCTGTTGATAGCTAAGGCCTCCATATTGCTAATGCTGAAGTTGCAAATTAATATACAGCACAGGCCCACCATGCTTTCTTCTGTGTATGTTTGATGACACTGGTTGTTGCATTTGTTTATGTGGAGCTGGGAAAAAGTATTTGGACCATATACCGCAGTGGTCAAATTCAACCCATTAACTCCTCCTCCAACAGATTAATTCTATCCAGGTTGCTAACGTTAGGAGGCACCATTCTGACCTTGGACAGGGGACTTAGGCCATTGCTCCTCTCGTCCCATCACCACTACCGACCCCTGCAACTCCACCTGTTCCTGTGCTGTCACCAGCAACACCCCTAGCAATTTCCTAAAGGGAACCAATACCACTATCCTCCCTGGCAGCACTGGCCACTCACTCATGGTCACCCTCTTTCACATTGGAGGTGGAGGAAGAAATGGACAGGCAGATCCAATAAAAAAAGGTGCTCTATTTGCTGCGGTGTTAGAGGGCTTACATAGCAAATTGCTACACTAGGTCAGATAAATCTGGCTCAACACCATTGGGCACCATGGGCAGATAAATATAGAACTGTAATGGTATCATCTACAACTACTTAAGATGGACCAGTACATGGAGGGGTAGCTCTTTGGCCTCTGGTGGACCTTTTTACACCACACCATAGGAAAGGTAACCCCAACATGGTTCTCCATCACACTCACCTGCCCAACACACTGCTGCTGGCCAATACCTCCACCTCAACCACCAGCCAAAGGTTTACTGTCAAGAATGAGTGGCGGAGATGGGCTGATGCCTGAGGAGGTGTGGTTATGAGGGCTGAACCGGAAATGATCCAATGCGTCAGCTTCCAGGATGCTAGGATGGTTGGAAAGCCACGAGGAACGGCGTCCTAAGGTCCTGCTCCCTTCCTACTATTTCCCCATATCTTAGCAGAGGAAGGTGCAGGTTCTGCAAGAAGGGGTAAGAAAAGCGCATGAGATTGACCCTAAAAGTGCCTGGAGTCGCAATACGGAGCCGCAACACGGCCGGAACTCCCTCGAGAGTACAGCTGAACCCGGCCATTCTGATTCAGAGGTCCTCCAGAGTTGAAGTGTCCATATCCAGGAGGGGCTTCATAGCAGTCTCGGGAAGCATAGCTGGAGATATCCTCTCCTGTACCAGTCAAGTACAGCAGCTTACTGCAGAGGAGACAGGGCCGAAGGCCAATCTTTTTCTAGGACTCAAGAGTCCTATACACAGGCCAGAAAATCCCTTATAAGACAGCTGAGAGGTGGGGAAGCAAGAAGGAGAAGCAACGAAATGCTAAGATAAGTACTCCTTTTCCTCATCATTTAACTATTATGTTTGATAAAATGGTACCAGCACGTTTACATCAACTCTGCATAACAAATTATAGAGCAGTGGAGCAGGAAAAATCGGCATAAATCTGTAAATATAAATTTGCTCTTCAAGGAAGCCATCACATTACAACAATCGTATAAATGCATATATAGCATTTTGTCCTTGGGATTGGACAGATTATTTTTACTTTCCAGTCAATGTTGGTGATAAGGAAAGACTGCTATTAAAATATCACACCCTTAACCTTAGTAGAAGTCTGGAGGGAACAGCTAATAACTATCAGACATAATCATCCAGTTTTTGCAGAAGAACAGTTCACCAGCTCGCCTAGATTCTATAAAATTCTTTGGACATATAAAAGCATATAAAAAGCTAAAACAATAAGCACAAGCATAGGAGAATATGAGATGTCCAATAAGAAAGTAAAAATGCCTTCAAAACAAAAAACAAAAAAAGGAGATGGCATAAAAAGCTCAGATTTTTTTGCCCCAAAAAATAAATTTGAAGTTTTAAATAATTCCCAAAGTGAATCCATACTGTTAGATCAAACAGCAAATCAATCAGTAGACAAGATCTCCCAATCCTCATTTGAAAGAACAAGCTCACCACAAGAAGATGAAGTATTAACATTCTCTAAATGGAGAGAAATTTTGGGTGATTTCCAAATAAATCTTACCTTAGAGTTATCAAAACAAATAACAGCAAACACAAATTCAATAGTGGAGGTCTCTACTAAGATTGAAAACTTGGAGTGCAAATGTGATAAACTAACCTGTGATAATAATTCCTTGTTGAAATACTCATTATTGGAAACAAAAATTGAAGATTTATCTAAAAAGATCTGCAATCTTGAGGACCATTCTAGAAAAAAATATTTACGTATTAGGGGCATTTCAGAATCTATACAAGGGGAGGATCTAAAAGCCTATGTGGAAACTTTGTTTAAGAGCATAGTACCTGACTTCCCCAATGAAGACAGGAAAATGGTGCCATACACAGAGTACCCCTACCAAAGAAATTGGAAAATACTACCCCTAGAGACATTGTTATACGCTTACACTATCTTCCCTTTAAAGAGGAGTTGGCCAAAGCAAGCTTCAACAAGAAACATTTTTAAATGCCATACAATAAAATCAAGATCTTTATGGATATTTCAGCACAAACCTTGGCCAAAAGAAAAGAGTATTCCTCGATTACACATTGCCTGCGTCAAGAGGAGATTAAATACAAATGGAAATATGTTAATGGCCTTGTGATTTGGAAGGACTCAGTATGGCACAATGTGAATTCTACTTCAGAGGGTCTCTTACTGCTACAAAGATGGAATTTAAATGTGGACATTCAGCCTAAATCTGAGATAAAACCACGCTTGAATTTGAATTCTCCTGAATGGCAAATAGCCAAATAATCTAATTCTCTCTCTTGCTGGGCCTAGATATCATCTCTTTTTTTTTTTGAAAAAGCACTAATTACTAGAGCAATACAACTGATTAAATTAATTTATTGTATAGAATTTACATGGGCATAATTCTAGTCCATGAGCATTGTTTTTTCTCTCCTGCACAAGATGATAGTTGAGTAGATGAAAATAATATATTTACGCACGTAATGATGGGGTATTTTTTATTTTATTTCCTATCATAGATTCTTTGATGAAAAAAATGTATGTCCTAATGTAGAAATAACGAGGTAATAATTAGGTCACATGTTTTTTTAGCCTTCTCTTTCTCCTCGTTTTTTTTCATACAAGGATGTTGACAATGTGCAAATATATATACTTAGGTTTTTCGTGCATAATAATTCACTCTATTAGCTTTGAATATAGGCTTTAGCGGATTAAATTATTATTTTTTTAAATATAATTTAATACATTTTTGCTCTGTTTAAATTTATAAGATACAAGGGGTCATCTTAGATTACTGTACAGTAGGTTATCTTATTAGCTCTGAATTATTCGAGATTAGATGATTAAAACTACTATATGGGTTAGTTTAATAATGATTGTTCTCACTTTGATCACTGTTCTGGTAAAAGAAGATACACGTAGATAGGATCCTCAAACCTCCAACCAAGATGTATTTACATCTTTATCCATAATTTCAAAACATTGGAAACACAGCCCTGTTGATTCCAGAGGGGCACTGGGAACAACTCCCCTTAGAAAATGATTGTTGGTATGAATGAGCTAAGTATGAATGAGCTGCCTAGGCTAAGTGGTGTATTCCTGAGGCCTTATAACCTATATAGGATCTTTCTCACTAGAGAATGTAGAATTTATTATACAAAAAAAGATTACAGGAAAGGGGGTAAAAGAGAGAAAAAGAAAAAAAGAGAATAGAACCAATAGGGTTATAGTCTTTATTAGCAAAAATATATTTAACTCCAATAAGCATTAAAATGATTTCACACAACAATGAATTCCCCTTCAAAAAGGAAAATTGCCTTCATGAACTATAAAAAATGAAAGTACGATATTTTCTGCCTACAGGTGACGCATTTGAAGGTAAATACAACCCATTATCTGAATAATTGTAACTATAAAGCAAGAATAGAGATGTCGCGGACAGTTCGCCTGCGGACTATTCGGGGCGATTTTGGCATGTTCGCGTTCGCAGCGGACGGCGAACACGTGCGCTTTTCGGTTCGCCCCCTATACTTTATCATTGAGGAAACTTTGACCCTACACCTCACAGTCAGCAGACACATTCCAGCCAATCAGCAGCATACACTCCCTTCCAGAGCCTTCCATCTGAAGGACAACATACATTTTAGAATCATTCTGAAGCTGCATTCGTTGTGAGAGGACAGATAGTGTAGCTGCTGGAAATTTAATAGGGAAATAGATAGCCAGGCTGTGTATTTAGCTTCCATTACAGACCTGAAGGACTCATCTGATATCTGCTGCAAGGACAGCAACCCAAAAAGCCCTTTTTAGGGCTAGAACATCATTTATTTTATTTTATATTTTTTTTCTGTGTAATCTAATTGCATATGCCTGCCTGCCAGCGTGTGTGACAGGCTAACACCTAACAGCTTATATTGTGCTTATTTTCACTACTCATACCTGGTGGTGTACCATACATTGAAAACAACCATTTTTTCATGTAATCTAATTTCAGTTGCCTGCCTGTGTCAGGCTCACAGCTTATATTGTGCTCAGTGAAATAAAACAACATTTTTGACTGTAATAGATGAATTAGCAATTGCCTGCCTACAGGCGTGTGTGTGAAGCCTAATGCATCTACTCTGCCAACTTTTGCCAGTGCACAGTGATACGTCATATCTGGTGCAACCGTAGTGTACAGTGACATAAAACAACACTTTTTTTGACTGTAATCGATTGAATATCAGTTGCCTGCCTACAGGCGTGTGTGTGAGGCCTACAGCACCTACTCTGCCAACTTTTGCCAGTGCACAGTGACACTCCTATCTGGTGGCACCTTAGATTGCACGCGCAAACAATTTAGGAATGTTAGGTGATTTATTATTATTATTATTATTGTTTATTTATAACGCGCCAACATATTCCGTAGCGCTGTACATAAGAGATGTTCAAGACAAAGATATATACAAATTAACACATAGTAAAACAAGGAGGGCCCTGTCTTTGAGTTTGGAATCCAGTGTCCATGGTGCTTTCCCTAAAACACCTTGTGGGATTGAAACTCGCAGACTTACATCCTAAAGGTATTGTGTGAGGAAAAGAAGGGAGAGAGATTTGAGAGTGTGTTAGGGTGGAAGGTGATACGCTTCTTTAAAGAGATGTGTTTTTAGAGAGGATTTGAATGTTTTGAGGTTGGAGGATAATCTGGTGGAGCGAGGCAAGGAGTTCCAGAGAATAGGGGCAGCACTAGAAAAGTCCTGAAGGCGAGAGTGAGAAGACGTGATAAGAGTTATGGAAAGAAGACGGTCATTAGCAGAGCGAAGAGGGGTGTGGGGGAGTATTTGGAGATGAGACCAGAAATGTATGGGGGAGTGTTCTTGTTGAGGGCTTTGAAAGTTAGGGTCAGGATTTTAAATTTTATTCTGGAGGCTATGGGAAGCCAGTGGAGAGATTGACAGAGAGGTGATGCAGACACTGAACGTTGTGTACGGAAGACGAGTCTAGCAGAGGCATTCATAATGATTTATGCCATTTATGGCTTAAAACCAGACTCTGCATCAACTATGTAATTTTCCGTGGGAGTTTTGCCTTGGATCCCCCTCCGGCATGCCACAGTCCAGGTGTTAGTCCCCTTGAAACAACTTTGCCATCACTATTGTGGCCATAAAAAAAACATCAAATTTTCGGTGCGCGAACAGCGGATGCAAACTTCTATCAAATGTTCGCGAACGGGCGAACCCGGCGAACCGCCATAGACTTCAATGGGCAGGCGAATTTCAAAACCCGCAGGCGAATTTTGAAATTCGCCTGCCCATTGAAGTCTATGGCGGTTCGCCGGGTTCGCCCGTTCGCGAACATTTGATAGAAGTTTGCATCCGCTGTTCGCGCACCGAAAATTTGATGTTTGCGACATCACTATGCAAGAATAGATGCGACTCATAACAATAAATCTAGAGGTGTCTCAATCTTTTTTAGCAACAGATTAAATATTAAAGAAGAATTTTCCAAGATTGACCCATACGGTAGATTTATTCTTTGGACTGGAGCCGTAAATGGTAAAACAATAACTTTAGTAAATTTATACTTACCAAATAAAAAACACATTT